>CM060915.1:436468503-437668503 GCA_030737875.1 Allium sativum
AATATAGACCTGTTTGCTTGTTTTGAATGAATTGATTGTTGTATGTGTTTGTTAGGCATGCGGGATCCTTTGCATGTTTTGGGTTAAGGAATTTCGGGGACGAAATTTCTTAAGGGGGGAAGAATGTAACGACCCGTATTCTACGCGTCATAGGATCGTAGGATATTTATTTCTTTCACATACGAAGTCGTATGGTCATGTAACTTTGGGAGACGACTATTGTGGTCATTTCCCATGTTCATGATTTTTCCCGATTTTTAAATGACCATTTTACCCCTAGTTGGCACTGTTTTGGCCATAACTTTTGACTGGAAATGAATTTTGACCTGAAACCACTTCCATTGGCTTCGGATGATGGTTTCTCTTTCCGTAGAGTGGTCACATTAGCCAAACGGGCTTACCGTTTGGGAGATATGGCTGAAACAAGTTTCAGATGGTGAAAAACAGCTTAATTGGGCTTAACCGGGTGATTAGCAGCTAGCCCCGGAGGGGAATTTCGGGTTTAGAGGTATATGAGGACTGATTAGGGTTAGGTTATCACTTTCATTTCAGTTTTGAGCCGCCACAAACCTTCTTGAGACCTTAGTAATGGCTTCCATCCTCTAAAACCACTCCAAAACACATTTTTAGTGAAGATTAAGCCTAAACTACATCAAAACAAGGCCAAATAGCAACAAAGCAAGGTTGGAGCTGCTGCTATACATAGGAATTCGACCCAAACAGAGAATATTTCAGATTTGGTGATTTATTTTGTGGCCAAGGTGAGTGATAGCATCGTTTTGACACTAATTACAGTTAATTAAGGGTAATTAGTGAAGATTAGCGAATTTATACACTAATAAATTCTGGAAAAATGTTTAGAAATTCTTAAATAATATTTCATGCCTCTGTTAGAAAATTTAGGCGATTTGATTAAGTTTTACTAAGTATGTACTTAAACATGTTTAAGAGGGATTATAGGAAAATGTGAAGTTTTAGCCACTTTTGATCCATTTTGGTTCATTCGAATTGTTGTTTGTGGTTGTTCTTACATGTTGCTATGACTCTATGGTATGTTTTATGATTGATTAGAATAGTTAGATTGGTCGAAAATGCCGTCGAATGGCGTAGAAAGCTCGCTGGAAAGTTGCAGAAGTGTGCAGGTTCCGAACCGGTTCGGATCGGAGTAAGGGGTCGGATCGGATTTGTGAACTGACCAAGGGAATTCGAACTGGATTGGAACTTGTCACTGGAGGAGGCTTGGCGAGAAGGAAGGCCGTTTACTTAGAGTTGGAGTGGACAAGGGGATCGGATCGGAAGAATAATTGGGGGCCAGATCGGATCGACTTGGAGACGCAGGGCTCGGATCGGAAGTAAACATTTGGGAGAACTAGCAAGAGGGAAGGCCACGCGGATCAGATGGCAAGGAGGGATCGGATCGGAATACGTGAAGTAATGAGGGAGCGGATCGGAGCACTGGAAGGAAGGACACCCGACCCGACCCGGAGGAAGATACCGACCCGACCCGAAGTGGAGTACCCGACCCGAACCGAATGGAAAGATGACAAGGAAGGAGGACCGACCCGAACCGATGAAGGTGATGACTACCGAACCGAACCGAATTCTAAGACTGTTAATGCGCGACAACTCTTCTGAAGACCCACTCCAATTCGACCAAACCCGAGATGCAAAGGAAGTCCAAATGAGAAGTTAGAGCTTAAGATTCAGATGGGAATCAACGAGTTCACTTCATGGTTGGGCTTTGCTGCGGGACGCGTGCCAAGGAGTTATCGACGTCTATAGCTTTGAACCACTATGGTAGGAGGTACGAAGGCGGATCCAGGGCCATTATGGCATCGGTAGAACCAAGGGCTACGACCAATGAAGTGGGTCATTGAAATGTTTGGTCATGACTCCAAGTGTTTGGCTTGGTCACAGCAGGGTTTCTACAAGTCGGGATTCGTCGTTACCTCAGTTTGTCTAGTGTTCCAAAGTGGTAGATGTCGTACGCTTTACGCACTGAGTGAGAGATGTGAGGATGGTTGCTATGGATGATTTGTTTGCTATCATTGTGACATGCACACCCCACCCCCGTATTCTTACACTATTTATTATGGCACCTTGGAGTATTGTACGGTATGTGGTACTAACTCTTTGGTTGCAGGTCCAGGTTCAGGTATGGTTTAGTATACCTGTTATTATTCTGTTTAGATGCTTATCGCTCATACCAGGCTTTATGTCTGACCCGGAGTTTTATGTCTCCTCTTATTACTCTGGGTGCTCACACGAGCAGACTAGAGACAGGTTAGCTGGTGATGCACGGGTAGATGATCCGGAGACGAGCAGGAGGCTTCCACGTAATATACATATATAGTATTCTCCCTGTGTTGCTGAAGATCACTGCTTGGGCATTGGTGGTGTATCTTCTATTTTGGCTTTCTGTTGTTCAGAGACAGTAGATTTTGAAAAGTTGTAATAAGCTGTATTTGGATTTCCGCTGCTTTGAGATTGATGTTGGTTTTAGTTATCAGCTTATGCACTGTCTCGCCTGTTTTATGTCAAGTACATTATTATTATTATATTTTATTCCATGCGCTGTGAGACATTCTACAGGTTCTTTGATTAGTTCATTCCCTTCTTTCCTTTCTTATGACGACCGTCTTGTGCTAGTCGGGCATGGGTACAGCGCACTTTTGAAGGAAATGCAGGCTGGTGTGGGGCTGGCCGTCACATAACCCTAGCCACCCCCTCCAACCGCCGCCTCACCACCGTGCCCCCTAGCGCCGTCGCGCCTCCCCCCAGCCACCGCTCCGCCACTCCCTCCTCTGGCCTCCTCCTTCTCTCTCCCCTTCAAAAAAACCCCAAACCCATATAAAACTGCCGCCCTCGACCACCAACGGCCAGCCAGACCCCTCTACCACCTGCCCGACCACCTGCACCGCCCCCAGCACCCCCACCTCCGACCGTGGGTCCCCCAATCTCCAATTTCCCCTTTTACACTAATTTCAGTTTTTGCAAATAAGACCCTGACGTTCTTTAGCCAGTAACTCTCCAACCGTGCGTTTATGGCCAAAATTCCACAGTGCCAAAGTCGAAGAGCACGATTTTCACTTCGATTTAGGTTTATGGAAGTCATATTTTGGATTGCGGAGCCGCTTGAAAGTCGCATCCAAAATCTGTTGTTTAAATACTATCTTTTCGCAAATTCTGGTAAAATGGAGCACTTTTGGAAGAAAGGCCACTAGGCGAAAGTTGGCCGAAATGGCGCGTTTAAGCTAGGATAAAAGACGGCGTGAAGACTGGAGCTCGTTTGCAAATTCTGGAACCAGAACAACAAATCAGAATGTCAGAAAACAACGGCGGAGTGGATCCCAATATGAGAACACCTTCTCACTCAAGTTATTTTACAGTTAAATATATTCTAGGTTGCAGACGGGGCTTAGTAGCCCCTGACACTATTTATTTTTACAAACCACGGTTGTTTGTTTGTTTGGATTGAATTTTGAAAAAATTGACTGTATTGTGTTGCATTGAATGTGATTGACGATTGTGTATGGCGCGAGCCAGTATCAGGAGAGGGGTAATACTAGAGATTACTCCGGTTCTAATATCGTGCCGTTATAATTCCGAAATTTTCTGAAATAAATATTTATTCATTAAAAATATAATTTTTATTGTGTATGTGAACTATATAAAATAGTCAAGTGTTGAAATAAATATTTAATCATTCAAAATATATTTATGGGAAGATCAAAGAATAAATTTCACAGAATTTATCTTTGATAAAATTAATGGGAACCTTTCCCTAAATATGTGAATATTTGAATTAAAGAACATTCTAAACTTGAATGAGGCATATGATGTGTTTTTATAGCACTTGATTATTGATTATAAAATACGAAAGTTATTTGGAAAGACCGGGTTTATCCCATTCTGAATAACTGATACGACGACTAAAAGTCGACGATGATGATGGTGGTTGAAGATCGGAGTTCTTCACATCTTTTGGATGATTACTGATGCCTTGATTGGTCTGTACATCCAAGACAAGGTAATAATTGGTGATCGTCCAGACGTACTGGGAGATCGACTGGATATGCGGGGGCCTCTCTTCCATATTGGACATATGGAACGAGGAATAAGGTGCCTCTGGTTTCGTTCAGACCCAGAAAGGACTAGAAAATGGATGTGTGTCTGACATTGGATTTCATTCTATGTTGATTGATCTCTATTAAATATATAACTGTTTAGTGGTGGAGAATTTATTATCTTGCTTAACACCCTTCTCTGAGACGTACGAGCTTATAGGTTATATATCGGTAAAAATCAATGGTACACTGTAGATTGTCGAGTGTGGCATGTTTGATTCCCTGAGTTAAATAATCATTGAGTAATGATTTATGAGATTAAAACTAAGTGAAGTTTTAATGAATTTTTAAATAGATTGAAATGAGAATGTGATAATATAAATTATCAAATTTGGGAAATGGTCGAGAATGGAGTACCACCATTTTTTACTCCAGGCGATAGTTAAATCCTTAATTAGATTTGAACATGAAATGGTAATTAAATTTATCGATAACACCATGGTGTTAGATACAAAGTATTACCAATTTTGCTCCAAGGGATGAATAGGTTAGGATTGGGATTAATGAATAAATGATTACTTCGGTAAGGCTCGATAATCCCGACTGATTTATAAACCTTAATTTGGTTCAGAAATGATATCCAAAGGAAGATTAAAGAATAAATTTCAAAGAATTTATCTTTGATAAAATTAATGGGAACCTTTCCCTAAATATGTGAATATTTGAATTAAAGAATATTCTGAACTGGAATGAGTCGCATGATGTGTTTTAATAGCACTTGATTATTGATTATAAAATACAAAAGTTATTTGGAAAGATCGGGTTTATCCCATTCTGAATAACTGATACGACAAATAAAAGTCGAGGATGATGATGGTGGTTGAAGACCGGAGTTCTTCACATCATTTGGATGATTACTGATATCTTGATTGGGATGTACACCCAAGACAAGGTAATAAATGGTGATTGTCCAGACGTACACCCAAGGAAAGCATTGCGTTGTTTATAAAAAGGTTTTTTTCATTGGTGTTCTTGGGAGAAAACCTGTTCCGTGTTATACGGCATGGTCCCTTTATTTACTCTACTATAAAGTAAAGTTTTAAATAACTGTTTTAGTTCTCACACCAGTCCCATGACGGACCTAGAGTTTATTATTTTAACCTAAACTCTGGGTGCCCCTATTTTCTGAACGGGCACCTAGTAGATTTGGTTTTGCAGATATTATTTTTCACAGGATCTTGGATTTACAGCTGGAGCTATATTCAGCAAGCTTTGTATCCGTGTATCTCTTTTAGTTGTGTTATGTATTATTTTTTTGCTACTTTGTAATTTAAATCTCTGATATTTTTCTGATGTATATTATTTATTCATACTCTGTTATATTCTTGTACTCTGATGTAATTGGTAATAAGCAATGAAATGTTCTATTGTTTGTGTTCTGACTTGTCGTGTTCTCAACTCTATCCGGACTTTCCCATAAGGGCGAGTTTGGGTCGTTTCAATCGCGGAGTGAAATAGAACATGAAACCATGAGCTCCCAAGCAGTGGGAGGGGAATGTGAAAGGTAATTTGGTGATCCAATTTGCCTGAATCATACATTCATCCATTTATTTCTATCATTTGTTTATGTTTCATTGAAATTTTAGGTATTAGACCTCCGTTGTTTAAACTCTGATGTATTGCATTATTTTATGCCATTATGAGATAACGTATCATTTTATGTTTGTGTTTTTATGATTAATTCTTATTAAAACCCGTAGCAATGACAATCTATTATTTCAAATGATTTAAGTTGGTTTTATTGCCGACTAAAATGGTTGGAAATAGTAGGTCGTTACAGTTGGTATTAGAGCTTTGGTCTAATCAATGACTCAGCTTATAGGTTTTAAACTCATTACAGATATAATAATAATACCTTAGAATGTATGGAATCGTCATTAAAATCATTTCCTGAGAAAGCATACTTCAAAAATATAATTTATTTTAAAATTTAAATCATTTTCCAGATTTTCTTCCACTCAAATCCATCTTCCTTGTTGGAATTTCTTTGATTAGGATCTCTTTAGGTCTAAATCCCTATCTTGTATTATATCCATCTTTGAGTTTTCCAAGATTAACTAAAGAAATTTAACTATAAATTTATAGTAAATTAATAACCTAGTTTATCAAATACTGAATCTGAAACAAGTATTTTGAAATTACCAAAAAATAAAATGACTTTAAGGGAAAACTAAAACATTAATAAATGAATTTTCAAGGATATCTATAAAGAATTTTGTGTATCAAAACTAAAGATCTTATATTTAGGAAAACGAGTCAAATGTGACCTATAAAATGATAATTTGTAAATAAATGGATTTATTTATAGTGAAATGGTATTTAAATATATTTCATTACTCTATTTCATGTAAAGACCACATAATTGAAATTTTACATGGATTAGTTCTTAACGTCCCATTATGCGATAATATCCAATTTTAAGAAAATTCTTTAAAATGTTCATTGAATGCATAAATTTATAAGAAATGGTTTGTAACAACTCGGAAATTCTGAGCCAATTTAAAATTTTTATTTTGGCAATTTTAATGAATTTTGAATATTTAAAATGATTTATTTTAAATAATAACGATGAGAAATTTATTTTGAAGAGAATTAGAACGTATATATTTATATAGATCGTCGTTAGAATATAAATATTTTATTTTAATTATAAAAGGAATTGAAAATGGCGCAGTATTTCGAAAATTCGATTTCAAATTTCAAATTAATGTACAGGATTCAAAATAAACCGGATTTTAGCGAAACCAAAAATATTAGAATCTATTTAAGAATATCTTTCCAACGAATCCGAAAAATTTAAATTTCATGGTGGGGATAAAAAGTTATGCCCAGTTGAAAATTTGGAATAGTCGCTATGGAATTCTGGCCCTTAAAAATAGCAATTTTGCAAACGACCTTCATTTTCGACGAAACCACTTTTGTTTGATCCGGGATGTCAAACTATTGCTAGATTCCAATTTGCATAATTTTCTGAATCAATATGTGAGTGTGGCGAAGTTAAACGCGTTTGAGCAATTTTAGTTGATTATAATCGACTGGAAAATGACCATTTTTCGAACGGTCTTGGTCGGTTTAGCGATCGATTCGGATCGAGCGAAATTCCCAGATATTACATTTGGTATGAGAGCTTTGGTTTAAGAGATCGAGAATAAGACACATTAGAACCAAACGAAAGAATTCATCAGAGATTAGACTAGTAATGTCCAACAAGAATGGCTCGTTAGAGATGGGATCAGTAGGGTCCTAGAACGAGTGTAAAGAGTGAAATTTTTGAAATAAAAATTTGAAAACAAGTTTTCTTTTGAAAATTTAAACCATTTTGTACGTATTTGAATATTTTATTTGTATTGAATTTGGACAATCGAGTATATAGAGATTTTGCATATACGCGTCATGAACGTATATTCAAAGTTTTAATATACTGGATAGATATAGAATCGCACTCTAGTAGCCCGGAGATGTTCTGATGGTGGTTCGAAACATCATCAGCATTTATGTTCGAGCTTCGTAAGTGACATATCTATATATTTCCATTAGACTAGTGTGAGAACCGAAACTAGATAGGGCTTATTGTTGTGATTTGGCATCAAAAACATGATTTTTTGTATATGTATCAAAGTTATGAATTTGAAAAGCTAATCAACTATTTGATTGATGGTTGTGTTGTTTGATTATTGGTTGGATGTTTTTAACCATTTAGGCCAAATTGAATCAAATATTGAACTGTATTGAAAATTATTTGAAAATGCATGCATGTATATATATGTGTGTGAACAGGTCATAGCAAGGAGGCTAGAGAAGAGGAATAAAATTGTTTGCCCGACAAATAAATACATGTCTACAAATTTATTGGGTTTGGATGATTTTATGAGCCGCTTGGCTTTTTTTTTTGGATTGGTGAGGGCCATGGGAGGCTATTTGAAATATCCCGAAGCTCCTGGTGCAGGGGAGGTTATGGCGAATTTTTTCGGAAATTTAGGGTGTTAGCCAAATTTTGAAGAATTTGATAAGTTCTTATAAACTAAAAAGTTGAAGAACTTAAGCCGTAAAGAAAATAATGAAAGTTGATTTGGTTAGTTAAACAACTTTCAGCTTCGTTCCTTTTCGGGGACGAAAAGTTTTAAGTGGGGGAGATTGTAACAACCCAGAAATTTTGAGCCAATTTAAAAATTTTATTTTGGAAATTTTAATGAATTTTGAATATTTAAAATGATTTATTTTAAATAATAACGAAGAGAAATTTATTTTGAAGAGAATTAGAATGTATACATTTATATAGATCGTCGTTAGAATATAAATATTTTATTTTAATTACAAAAGGAATTAAAAATGGCGCGGTAGTTCGAAAATTCAATTTCAAATTTCAAATGAATGTACAGGATTCAAAATAAACCGGATTTAAGCAAAAACAAAAATATTAGATTCTATATGAGAATATTTTTCCAACGAATCCGAAAAAATTAAATTTCATAACAGGTATAAAAAGTTATGCCCAGTTGAATATTTGGAATGGTCGCTATGGAATTCTGGCCCTTAAAAATAGCAATTTTGCAAACGGCCTTCGTTTTCAATGAAACCACTTTTGTTGGATCCGGGACGTTAAATTATTGCTAGATTCCAATATTCATAATTTTCTGAATCAATATGTGAGCGTGGCGAAGTTAAACGCGTTTGACCAGTTTTAGTTGATTTTAATCGACTGGAAAATGACCATTTTTCAAACGGTCTTGGTCAGTTTAGCGATCGATTCGGATCGTGCGAAATTCCCAGTTGTTACATGGTTATAAAAATAATTTCCTTGTATAGATCAAAATTAATTATATTTCATAAGTAATGTTTTGAAATTGTAAAATTCTTAGCCAAATATGTATGAAATACAAAATTGATTTTTGAATGATTATAATTGGAATAATAATTTGATTTTTAGTGGGATACTTTTGAATTTGCTAGGGAATAATGATTTGAGATAGATATAAATTAAACTTATGAGATGAAATGGATCCAGATGAATTTTGTAAGTATAACTTAAAATTTATAAAATGATTATGGTTCATTTGAGTTAGAAATTTTGTTAATTAAAAATAATTTTTAGCTTTGATAACATTTATAATAGTAAGAATAATATGGTTATAAACCTAGTTTAGTAAGATTGAGTTGAGTATAAACTAAATTAGTATGTAACTTATATATACAAATGGGAACTTAATTAGATATATTCTTAATTATAATTTAGGCAAACATAAATTTTATGACCTGTTTGCCAAGTTAATAAAATTAATTGGTATTCTTTTAAAATTGAGTACAGTTATTTGAAAGTTAGGAATAAATATTAATGATAATTTAAACTTTTGTAATATTAAGAATGGAAAAAATATAGTGATTTGAATCTAATTTATTATGACTAAATTAAAGATATACCTAATTGGTATATTTTATTGCACATAAAATTTTAAACTTATAAAAAAGTAAATTTAAGTTTGAACTTTAGGATTATCAAAAATATGAATTTAGAATTAAGAAAAATGGTAACTTATGTGAAATGCAAATATATGAACCATATCTAACATATGCTTTTGAGAATATTATCTTATATGATTTCCCATTTCAAATTTTAAGCTACTTGTATTTAGATAATGATTGGAATCAAAATAGGACAAAACAAATAAGTGGGGAAGATATATAGTTTTTCTGTTTGAAATCTTATAATACGAAATGTTTTAAAATATATGACTTCATTATATATATATATGGAAATTAGTATATATCTTTTGACTTAAATATAAGAGTCTCAAGTATTTATTTGACGTTTAAGATTGGACTATTGAATACGTGAAGATATAGGACATACACCTTACTAACATATGCACTAAGTTCTATATGTACTAGATGGATATAGAATCGCACTCTGATCGCTTGAAAATGATTTTGGTGATGACTACGCTATCATCAATACTTATTTTCAAGTTTTGAATGTGAGAAAGATATTTACTTCCAGTAAAGACGTTGAGTTGATACTTAAAACTATTTTGATAAATTTTTTAAAACGTTGAATGGAAAAATAATGAATAAGAAATGAAAATGCTCTTTGGTATATCAATATGAACTTTTTTTTTGAATTTGCTCAGGAGGAAAACTGACCAGAGTCGTAAAACTCTCCCTAATGCACCTAGCCCGGTCCACGAGAACCACATACGTGGTTGATCTTAGCGTATGCACATGGTAAGCTCTTAGCATGACATTCTGGGTTTTAAACCCACGCCATTGTTACCATGAGGTTATGTCCTTAACCTTTAGGCTACTGCCACAGAAATCAATGTGAAATTTAAGAAATGAAAAAAATTATAAATAAATTTACATCTTCATAAATTAATTAAAAATATAAGTTAAATTTGTCGAGATTGTTTTAAAAATTAAATTGTAGTTCTGATATTGTTAATGACTTGAATGAGGTGTTCCACTAATGGATTAGATATTAGAGGGAGATATGAAATACACGTTGAAACCAATTTAAAAGGAATTAAGTTATAAACAATCTGTAACAACCCGGAATTTCAGAACCAATTTAAATTTTTTATTTTAGCAATTTTAATAGATTTTGAATATTTAAAATGATTTATTTTAAATTTATTTTTATCGAAGTTAAAACTAATAAATATATTTTAATTTTATAACGAGCCTGAAATGGCGTGGTAGTTTAAAAATTCGATTTCAAATTTCAAATGAATGTAAAAGATTCAAAATAAATCGGATTTCAGTAAAACCAAAAATATTTGAATCTATTTAATTATATCTTTCAAACGAATGTGAAAAATCCAGATTTCATAATCGGAATAAAAAGCTATGTCCAGTTTAAAATTTGAAATAGTCGCTATGGAGTTTATATATATTTTTTATATAATATATGGCCCTTAAAAATAGTCATTTTGCAAACAACCTTCGTTTTTTACGAAACCACTTTCGTTGGATCCGGAATGTCAAATTATTGTTAGATTACAATTTTCATAATTATAGGAATTAATATGTGAGCGTGGTAAATTTAAACGTGTTAGGTACTTTCAGTTTGAATTTAATCGACTAGAAATTGACCATTTTTCAAATGGTCTACAAATTCGATGAAATTAGTTTTGTTAAGTGTGACGATCCGGACTTCCCCGTAAAGGAAATCCCGGATTGAGTTGAGTACTCGACAAATCAGAACATAAACAGAAGAATATTTCATTGCTTATTACAATAATTACATCAGAGTACAAGAATATACAGAGTATGAACAAACAATATACATTTGATAAATATCAGAGATTTACAAATTACAATGCAGCGGATAATAATACAAAACACAACTAAAAGAGATACACGGATATAGAGCTTTCCGAATATCATTCCAGCTGTAAACCAGGATCCTGTGAATATAAATCTGCAAAACCAAAACTACTAGTTGTCTATGTGGAAAATAGGGGCACCCAGAGTTAGGTTAAAACAATAAACTCCAGGTCAGTCATGTGACTGGTGTGAGAACTAAAACAGTTATTAATTTGATTTTAATGTTAGGTAAATCAAGGGACCACGCCGTATAACTTACCAGTGCATAAAACAAACAGCGCGATGCTAATTAAAGAAAATGAAGCTATTATAAGACCCAGGTCCCATCACACAATGCAACGCAAGCCGGAGGATAGGGTTTTACCTTATAATAGCCAAATAATGCTTGATACGCGAAATTAATCTTTTATTATTACTATAAATGAAGAAATCAACTTCAAATATAAATGTATCAATCATAGACGGCTTAAGCGCCCCATCCCACTATGTCTCCATAAATAGGATTACAACTAAAATCGAAATGTCACGTATTGGAAATTGGATTTCCGTCATGAGTCTAGGCAAGGGATGTACTCCTAACTGCTTCGAGACACTCTAGCAAGTGCCTCAGGACTACACACTCTGGGCAACCCTGGATCCTGCAGTGCCGGTCCACACTTATGTTAATGGATTAGTTATTCCTGAACATATGTTTCCTGGTCCTATAGGACCTATCCATCGGCTCCGTAGAGACCGATATATCCGAGGCCCCTCGCATTCCAGCAACCACATAGGTAAAAATATAAAAATTCCCGAGCTTGCAAAACCCTGACACTACCCATAGCTAGAAGGAAACTTCATGCACTCACTACGTACCCATATCCCGTTTTTGACTCATACCGAGGTGTAAGGCTCGCAAATTAACGCTATACACAAAGCTATGCCCTTTAAGGCCGTGCTTTGATCATCAACCACAAGACTCTACTTTTCAACAGAAGCCTTGATCATTTGCATCTCAGCATGTCACATAGGCAATTCATGCCATGCAACTGATATCTATCGATATATAACATTTGAGCTCGTACGTCTCAGAGAAGGGCGTTAAGCAAAAGAATAAATTCTCCGCCACCAAACAGATATATATTTAATAGAAATAAATCAACACAGAATAAAATCCAATGTCATACACACATCCATTTACAAGTTCGTTCTGGGTCAGAACGAAACCGAAGGCACCTTATTTGTAACGACCCGTATTTTTCAGCATATTTATTTGGATTATTTTAAATATTTTTAATCATTTAAAATATTGGTTTGAGTTGAATTAATTGAATTTAACGATTTATTTGGAATATATTATTAAATAATAAAATAATATTTTTATTTCAAAATATTTGGAAAATGTCGAATTTGAAATATATTATGACCGGGCGATTTAATTTGGTCAAATATTGGTTGTGTTGAAATTTTAGTGACAGTTTCAATTTTAAAAACGATGGTCGAGCGTATAATTTATAATTTAATTAAATAACGAGCTGCAGCGGCGCGGTAGTTCGCATTTTGGCGTTTTGAACTTCAATTGATCGTACCGGGTTCAAAATAAGTCGGATTTCCTCAAAACAAGAAACGTCGGGACCGGCTTGACGATAACTTTCCAATGGCAGAGAAAAGTCCAGTATTCATCGTGTAGATTTTGTTTTATGTCCAAATCAAATTCTCAGAAAAACAGCGCCAGGAATTCCTTTTTATATATAGCGCTGCGTTTATATAAAATAAGGGTTTCTAAATATTTTGAATATCAATTTGGCTTCGAATTCAACCTGTGATATTTTTCCTTGATAATACATCAAATTCTGGTCGTGTATGACCAATGGCGATATTTTATTTATATTATATTGAAGTATTTTAAAATTGGCTTATTTTATTCAAATTTGGCAGTTATAAAAGGGACATTTTTCAAACGACCTCTGTTTTCGACGAAACAAATTTTGTTGGGACCGTAACAGGAAATTATTGCCAGATTTTCTGACGGCGCGTCAATCGGGGTTATTCTGTGAGCATGGAAAAATAAAATGTAAAATAAATCGATCTAATTGGACGTGTACAAACGCTATTTGAGCATACGAGCACGGAATTCGATGAAACAAGTTTCATTAGGACCGTATCGTCAAAATATACTATGCCGTCCAGTCGCGTCCCGATCGGGGTTCGTATGGGAGCGCAGCAGCGAATAAACAGCATTTAAAATAGCGATAGGTACGAATTAAAATCGTCAGTCATGTCAGTAGTCACCTCAACATTAAAATAACGTTTCCCCCATCTATTTAAACTCTTCAGCCCAGCCCTAAGCCTCCACAACCTGAAATCATCGTGTAATTTTGCAAAAAGGCCCTCCATCACAAAATCAATTGTATCTCGCAATCTAAAGCGAATCGTCTAGGGCAATGTGAAGGGAAGTTGTAGATCGGCTCGCTCTCTACCTCCTGTAAAAAGTTGGGGCTGGTCGGAGCTTGGTGGTCGTCGGAATCGGCCTAAAACCAGCAAGGTTGACCTTCGTTTTTGGGTCAAATTGAAAGGCTGTGGCTGATTTCGTTGGACGGGACCTTAGGGGTTTCGAAGAGGGGAGATAGGGCTTGGTTTTGGTGGTGGTCTCAAGTCCCCTAGTGGTCTGTGGAGAGAGAACGAGGAGGATGAACGTGGGGTTTGATTTTTGGGTTTGTTTTCGAAGTACGGTCGGAGTTAGGGGTTTTTTCGGCGTTGTCAGTGATCGTGGGTGTTGAGGCTGGCGGGGGATTAAAGCTGGGTGGTCGGCCGGGGCTGATGGTGGTGGTCCGGTCACCTCTGGCGGCCAGAGGCGTCGGGATTTCGGAGTTGAACGGGATTTGGTTCAGGGGTTTTTCTTACGGCTGTGAGGCGAGCTGGGTGGCGGGGCTGCTGGCGTGGGGGTACGGCGGAGAGGAGGAGCTGGGGAAGTGGTTGGACGGAGCTCCAGTGCTCCGATGTCGGCGCTAGGAGGGAGGGACGAGATGGAGTTCCGTTCGAAATGGATGAAGGAAAGAGGAACGATCGGGGAAAGGAATGGCTTGGGGGAGAAAACGCGTATACCCAATCTGACGTGGCAACCGTTATTAAGAAGGGTAATTAAGGTAGTTTTTTTAATTAAATTATTTAATTAGTTAAGATAATTATCGTATATTCTTTACAAACTTTAAACTCACATAACTTTTGCATACGATAACGAAATTTAACGAAATAAGATCCGTTGGGATCGCAGGGACGAGACCTATCCGATGGCACTGACTAGGAGTCAATCCGACACCGTTGAAAATTCAGCTAATTTTGGACGGATGGTTCAAATTAAATGCGACAAACGCATCAGCCGTTGACCAGAACACACTCTGGTGAGTTAATTCTCACACCTTCTGGAATACTGTGATGTGGTACATTCACAGTTAAATATATTTTACAGTTTACAATTTAAATTGGTTGATTGGATGCGATGGATGCAAATTGGTTATTATTGTCCAATTGATTGCAGTTGATTTTTTGTTTAACTCGTATATTGTTACCAACTGACATCTGTGATGCAGAGAAGGACAGGTTGGAGGGATCCGACCGGATTCCTCAAATAAACTGTATTTTTGATTGTTGTGCATATATATGAACTGTTTACCCTGATTAACACCAGAACCAGTCTGAGTGTGAGGGTTGAAATTATATCCACCTGTGTTGGGTTTAAAATCAACCGACAGCGTTGATTTGGTAATTGGCAGTGAAAGGCATCAATATGTTATTTCTGACGTCAGTTGACACTCAGTGAGTTGATGTGATTTTAAGGTTATAAATTTATTTATAACCAAATTGAGGTTTTCCATTATTTTATATAAGTGATTAAATTGGAAATTTAAAATAAATATATTGGATCGAGTTATAAAGAAAATTAGTTAAATGGTTTAACCAGTTTAAAAGGGAAAAGTCAAGGGTTTACCAACGGATTGGTAAAAGAGAATGATCGTTTATAAAACAATTAGATAGTGTTTTAAATTAATTAAGTTAGTTAATTAATTTATTTAAAAAGGGAATTTATTAAATATGTTTTAACTGAGTTTTCAAAGGGATTATGGGGAGGGTTTATAGCAGTTTGACAACAGAGAAAAACCCAAGGTTTTACCTACGCGTTGGTTAAGTTAGATAATGTGTTTTTAAACAATTAAAAGTTGATTTTTGATCAATTAAGTTATTTGATTAATTTAAGAAAAGGGAAATGACAATTCGAATTCAGTTAATTGTTAACTGATGTGTACGGTTGGTTAATCAACCGTATTTGAGTAAAATAGACAAAGGGATATATATTGGTTTAAATATCCGTTAAAGTGTAACGAGTAGAGTTGGATATTAGTTAATCTTTGATTTACTATAATCTAAAGGGATAATTGAATTGGTTATTGTTAATAACCTGGATTATTTGTGAGTAAGCGTGTAAACGTGATAATAATACTATTTTGGATTAAGATCAAAGTTAACTATATTTGATGTAGTAGATGTTAAAACGTTTTATTCTTTAATTTAAAATGATTTAATGTTGGAATTCAATTTAAGGTCAAATAAGAATTTTATTAAAAGGATTTATAAATCCAAGTTTACAAAACAGGGTTCGTGAAATGGGAATACAAGTAACAAGTGTTTCAAATTTGACAAATGAGGTTCAGCCAAGAAAGCGATAGAGGTTAATTATAAGTATCCCAATAAATGGAATCAAATGATTTGGCGAGGGATTTATATTATAAATCAAAAAGGGTTTTAAGTGAAAGAATATTGAAGTTAAAGTGATGTTAAATGGATATTTGTTTAGATAAAGGGATTGAGTAAAAGACGTTAAACGAGATTTCAAATATAAGAAACGGTTGCGTAAACCCAGATTTGAAAATCGAGAATGGTAAACGAGATTTGGATATTAGTGGTTAAGTGTCGAACTAATATTATTCTGAGGTGAGAAGGTTGTCAATTAAGGTCTGAGAGGTAACTAAAATACCCCAACTTGGTCGGCATCCCTATTATCAAGGTCTAGTATTAATTTGGAACGAGTGAAGTGTTGAGATGAGTTTTATCCTATATGAGGAATATCAAACCCTGATACAAGGTTTTTGGAAATTTAATAATATTACGATATTAGTTTCAAAAGAAATAAGAATGTGTTTTCAAATTATAGTAAACATTTGTTGGTCAATTAGAGTTGATCGAATATAGTCAGAGTTAGTCAAACAAAGCTACCTAGGAAAGTTCCATTGCGTACGACTGCTAGCGAAATTCGCAGGGCTGCAGATAGCCTACGGCGGTCGGATGTTTCCTGAGGGAATCAGGCGTAACCATTGTGATCGCTGTGATCTAGAGTCGAGCGAATGGAGTTAAGTCGAGTCTAAATTAATCGATAGTAGTAATAAGTCGAGTTAGTTAAGTAGAGTTAATCAATTTAAAATAAACCAATCAGAGTTAATCAGAACAAACTTGGTATATGCATATAATTAAGGATGTCGAGTTGTGTCTAGTACTGTATTAGCAAACTAATTGTATCCACACATTTGATATTTGATAGTTAAGTCACCGACTATCAAAACCAGACCAATACGCTTGTTGGTATGGAAAGTCCGGGATCGAATTATATTCGAATACCATTCCAACCAACAATACGTGAAGATGATAATTGAAGATGGAGCAATTGAAGACCGTGGATCTTCCTAAGCGGAGGGATTGCTTGACGAATATTCTCTGTGTTGCAACCAGAGTTATTCTAACGTGATCCAGTCGTGGTTGGAATCTACGGGTTGCAAGGACTTCTCGCTACTGATCCTTAGGGTGATTCCTATATATGATGCAGTAGGAGAGTGCCTTCGGTTCATCCTGATCCTGGATGACCTGTATGGACGAATGTCTGACAAAGTATTTCCAAAAGGATTTACATGAGTTGATTTCTCCAAACGTACGATAGTTGATGGCGGAGAAATGGTTATTCTCTAGCCTGATAGCTAGAGTGTGTTTGAGGACGTCAATCAAGTGTGATCTGGCGGATCTGACGATGTGGCATTCAAAGTGAATGATGACCAGATGTTCTGGAGATAGAATTCTAGCCTCAAGCCTCATCAACCGGGAAATGACAAAAATCGGGCAGGCAGCATGGCTATGTGGGTCGCTCCCATTAGGATGTATGATCACCTATCTAGAGATTTCATTTCATTCTTATCTATTCAATGCTGACCCTACTCGGGTGGCGGTTGCTGATCCCAACCGTCGGTGGTATACATTCGATACACTCCAGCGAAATGAGTGGTCGGTCATGTGTGGGCCGGGTTGCACGACGTTCTTGTTGAACCCAGTGTATTCGCCTCTAGAGATACACGTTCGGAAGGTGGTCCCATACCTTGTCAAGTTGGAAAGCAAATATCCAATAAGCGCCCGCGGTTTTTGATTGTATACTATATATGGGGAGCGTGAGATGCAAGCGTTCCTCTAGATTGATATTTGCTTGTATTTAGACATTATGATAATATCAGAATAAGTTATGATTTCAAAAATGTTTTGGGTTATAGTAAGGTAAAAACCGTCCGTGTTTATGTGTGGACTGGTCTTACTATTATCCTTTGATTTCAAAAGGATTTTCCAAAGTTAAACCAGTTGTTTGTTTGTGAATTTATCACTGATAGTATTCCAGACTGACCCGGTGTATTTTGTTTTAAATCAAATGTGCTCGGGTCAGACCAAGCATATTTACAGGTTAGGTTCGCTTGGAGTTTCAGGAGCTGGAAGCAGGTGGCTTCACCGCTAGTTATATAGAATTATTTCCGCTGTGCAGTTTCATGTTATGCTCTGATAAATTGGTATGTATATATACAATTCTTTTGTATAAAGGTATTTGATATTATATTTTATTCGTTCCGCTGTGAGATTCTGATGTGTTCTTCTTCTTTCTTCTATTCTAATATTTCTTTCTCTCTATTCTCACCCTCTAAATTCTTTCTCATGACAATCTGGGGGTTCGATACTTGGGTTTTTGGCAAGTGATACGGGTTTATGTATTGTTGTCGGGAACCCGATTGTCGTTCTTTTCCCCGGGTCGTTACAGTGGTATCAGAGCTATTGGTTTAATGATTAACCTTGGCTCTGTGGTGTGACTCAATAGAGATGGGGTTAGCAGCACCCTAGATTGAGTTGGATTATATATACGAGAGAGCGTATTTGTGTTTTGATATAAAAAATTATTTTTGGAATTATTTTGCCCAGTTTATTTTATAAAGATAAGTAATGATTTTTTTCAAATTATTATAATTAATTGGATTTGTTGATTGTGTGATATGTTTGAATGGGTGGTTGATTGCTTGGATATAAATCTGAGCCTGAATAGACTTGGTTGAAAACCAAATATGAAATAAATAAGTTGAATTAATCGACCCCAAATCTAATAAATCTGAATAGATAGTTAAAGTGATAAATGGATTGTTAAACTTGGTTATAACCTCGTATGGATCAAATAGTGTGTGTGTGGTCGATATAAATGGTATGGATGTTTTAAGACATAACTAACATTGTTTTGATGACTAATGAGGTTGTTTGAGTGAGAACATGTGAAAAGGTGCTAGTCCAGTATTAAATCAGTTTAAAAGAGAAATGCTGGAGTTATTTGAATCCAGTTGAGTAGAGCTGCACAATAATTGAGCAGACTCGAATATAAATAGTAGTTTATCGCATAATAACGCTCGCCAAAAGGTACGCTTACGCAATTATGAAAATTTTGATTTTCTTTGGGGTTTTGAGTTTGAATTTTTGGATTTTCCGACCTTGAGAGTCGATGTATACATATTTCTTGATCCTGCAATATTGCAGATGGTCCTCCGTACAGGGGAGACTCTGCCGAAATTTTTCCAGAATTTAAGGAGTTAGAAAATTTTTGGAAATTTTGGGAAAATTATTTTATTTGAAATAAATTGGATTTAAAACTAGTTGAGTCAGTTTGAAAATAAATTCAAGTTTTAAAATTAATTCTTTTTGAAAAGATAATAATGGACGACAATTGTCCTACTTAGCAATTTTGAGGACAAAATTATTTTAAGGGGGAAGGAATGTAACGACCCGTATTTTTCAGCATATTTATTTGGATTATTTTAAATATTTTTAATCATTTAAAATATTGGTTTGAGTTGAATTAATTGAATTTAACGATTTATTTGGAATATATTATTAAATAATAAAATAATATTTTTATTTCAAAATATTTGGAAAATGTCGAATTTGAAATATATTGTGACCGGGCGATTTAATTTGGTCAAATATTGGTTGTGTTGAAATTTTAGTGACAGTTTCAATTTTAAAAACGACGGTCGAGCGTATAATTTATAATTTAATTAAATAACGAGCTGCAGCGGCGCGGTAGTTCACGTTTTGGCGTTTTGAACTTCAATTGATCGTACCGGGTTCAAAATAAGTTGGATTTCCTCAAAACAAGAAACGTCGGGACCGGCTTGACGATAACTTTCCAATGGCAGCGAAAAGTCCAGTTTTCATCGTGTAGATTTTGTTTTATGTCCAAATCAAATTCTCAGAAAAACAGCGCCAGGAATTCCTTTATATATATAGCGCTGCGTTTATATAAAATAAGGGTTTTTAAATATTTTGAATATCAATTTGGCTTCGAATTCAACCTGTGATAATTTTCCTTGATAATACATCAAATTCTGGTCGTGTATGACCAATGGCGATATTTTATTTATATTATATTGAAGTATTTTAAAATTGGCTTATTTTATTCAAATTTGGCAGTTATAAAAGGGACATTTTTCAAACGACCTCTGTTTTCGACGAAACAAATTTTGTTGGGACCGTAACAGGAAATTATTGCCAGATTTTCTGACGGCGCGTCAATCGGGGTTATTCTGTGAGCATGGCAAAATAAAATGTAAAATAAATCGATCTAATTGGACGTGTACAAACGCTATTTGAGCATACGAGCACGGAATTCGACGAAACAAGTTTCATTAGGACCGTATCGTCAAAATATACTATGCCGTCCAGTCGCGTCCCGATCGGGGTTCGTATGGGAGCGCAGCAGCGAATAAACAGCATTTAAAATAGCGATAGGTACGAATTAAAATCGTCAGTCATGTCAGTAGTCACCTCAACATTAAAATAACGTTTCCCCCATCTATTTAAACTCTTCAGCCCAGCCCTAAGCCTCCACAACCTGAAATCATAGTGTAATTTTGCAAAAAGGCCCTCCATCACAAAATCAATTGTATCTCGCAATCTAAAGCGAATCGTCTAGGGCAATGTGAAGGGAAATTGTAGATCGGCTCGCTCTCTACCTCCTGTAAAAAGTTGGGGCTGGTCGGAGCTTGGTGGTCGCCGGAATCGGCCTAAAACCAGCAAGGTTGACCTTCGTTTTTGGGACAAATTGAAAGGCTGTGGCTGATTTCGTTGGACGGGACCTTAGGGGTTTCGAAGAGGGGAGATAGGGCTTGGGTTTGGTGGTGGTCTCAAGTCCCCTAGTGGTCTGTGGAGAGAGAACGAGGAGGATGAACGTGGGGGTTGATTTTTGGGTTTGTTTTCGAAGTACGGTCGGAGTTAGGGGTTTTTCCGGCGTTGTCAGTGATCGTGGGTGTTGAGGCTGGCGGGGGATTGAAGCTGGGTGGTCGGCAGGGGCTGATGGTGGTGGTCCGGTCACCTCTGGCGGTCTGAGGCGTCGGGATTTCGGAGTTGAACGGGATTTGGTTCAGGGGTTTTTCTGGCGGCTGTGAGGCGAGCTGGGTGGCGGGGCTGCTGGCGTGGGGGTACGGCGGAGAGGCGGAGCTGGGGAAGTGGTTGGACGGAGCTTCGGTGCTCCGATGGCGGCGCTAGGAGGGAGGGACGAGATGGAGTTCCGTTCGAAATGGATGAAGGAAAGAGGAACGATCGGGGAAAGGAATGGCTTGGGGGAGAAAACGCGTATACCCAATCTGACGTGGCAACCGTTATTAAGAAGGGTAATTAAGGTAGTTTTTTTTAATTAAATTATTTAATTAGTTAAGATAATTATCGTATATTCTTTACAAACTTTAAACTCGCATAACTTTTGCATACGATAACGAAATTTAACGAAATAAGATCCGTTGGGATCGCAGGGACGAGACCTATCCGATGGCACTGACTAGGAGTCAATCCGACACCGTTGAAAATTCAGCTAATTTTGGACGGATGGTTCAAATTAAATGCGACAAACGCATCAGCCATTGACCAGAACACACTCTGGTGAGTTAATTCTCACACCTTCTGGAATACTGTGATGTGGTACATTCACAGTTAAATATAATTTAAAGTTTACAATTTAAATTGGTTGATTGGATGCGATGGATGCAAATTGGTTATTATTGTCTAATTGATTTCAGTTGATTTTTTGTTTAACTCGTATATTGTTACCAACTGACATCTGTGATGCAGAGAAGGACAGGTTGGAGGGATCCGACCGGATTCCTCAAATAAACTGTATTTTTGATTGTTGTGCATATATATGAACTGTTTACCCTGATTAACACCAAAACCTGTCTGAGTGTGAGGGTTGAAATTATATCCACCTGTGTTGGGTTTAAAATCAACCGACAGCGTTGATTTGGTAATTGGCAGTGAAAGGCATCAATATGTTATTTCTGACGTCAGTTGACACTCAGTGAGTTGATGTGATTTTAAGGTTATAAATTTATTTATAACCAAATTGAGGTTTTCCATTATTTTATATAAGTGATTAAATTGGAAATTTAAAATAAATATATTGGATCGAGTTATAAAGAAAATTAGTTAAATGGTTTAACCAGTTTAAAAGGGAAAAGTCAAGGGTTTACCAACGGATTGGTAAAAGAGAATGATCGTTTATAAAACAATTAGATAGTGTTTTAAATTAATTAAGTTAGTTAATTAATTTATTTAAAAAGGGAATTTATTAAATATGTTTTAACTGAGTTTTCAAAGGGATTATGGGGAGGGTTTATAGCAGTTTGACAGCAGAGAAAAACCCAAGGTTTTACCTACGCATTGGTTAAGTTAGACAATGTGTTTTTAAACAATTAAAAGTTGATTTTTGATCAATTAAGTTATTTGATTAATTTAAGAAAAGGGAAATGACAATTTGAATTCAGTTAATTGTTAACTGATGTGTACGGTTGGTTAATCAACCGTATTTGAGTAAAATAGACAAAGGGATATATATTGGTTTAAATATCCGTTAAAGTGTAACGAGTAGAGTTGGATATTAGTTAATCTTTGATTTACTATAATCTAAAGGGATAATTGAATTGGTTATTGTTAATAACCTGGATTATTTGTGAGTAAGCGTGTAAACGTGATAATAATACTATTTTGGATTAAGATCAAAGTTAACTATATTTGATGTAGTAGATGTTAAAACGTTTTATTCTTTAATTTAAAATGATTTAAAGTTGGAATTCAATTTAAGGTCAAATAAGAATTTTATTAAAAGGATTAATAAATCCAAGTTTACAAAACAGGGTTGGTGAAATGGGAATACAAGTAACAAGTGTTTTAAATTTGACAAATGAGGTTCAGCCAAGAAGGCGATAGAGGTTAATTATAAGTATCCCAATAAATAGAATCAAATGATTTGGCGAAGGATTTATATTATAAATCAAAAAGGGTTTTAAGTGAAAGAATATTGAAGTTAAAGTGATGTTAAATGGATATTTGTTTAGATAAAGGAATTGAGTAAAAGACGTTAAACGAGATTTCAAATATAAGAAACGGTTGCGTAAACCCAGATTTGAAAATCGAGAATGGTAAACGAGATTTGGATATTAGTGGTTAAGTGTCGAACTAATATTATTCTGAGGTGAGAAGGTTGTCAATTAAGGTCTGAGAGGTAACTAAAATACCCCAACTTGGTCGGCATCCCTATTATCAAGGTCTAGTATTAATTTGGAATGAGTGAAGTGTTGAGATGAGTTTTATCCTATATGAGGAATATCAAACCCTGATACAAGGTTTTTGGAAATTTAATAATATTACGATATTAGTTTCAAAAGAAATAAGAATGTGTTTTCAAATTATAGTAAACATTTGTTGGTCAATTAGATTTGATCGAATGTAGTCAGAGTTAGTCAAACAAAGCTACCTAGGAAAGTTCCATTGCTTACGACTGCTAGCGAAATTCGCAGGGCTGCAGATAGCCTACGGCGGTCGGATGTTTCCTGAGGGAATCAGGCGTAACCATTGTGATCGCTGTGATCTAGAGTCGAGCGAATGGAGTTAAGTCGAGTCTAAATTAATCGATAGTAGTAATAAGTCGAGTTAGTTAAGTAGAGTTAATCAATTTAAAATAAACCAATCAGAGTTAATCAGAACAAACTTGGTATATGCATATAATTAAGGATGTCGAGTTGTGTCTAGTACTGTATTAGCAAACTAATTGTATCCACACATTTGATATTTGATAGTTAAGTCACCGACTATCAAAACCAGACCAATACGCTTGTTGGTATGGAATGTCCGGGATCGAATTATATTCGAATACCATTCCAACCAACAATACGTGAAGATGATAATTGAAGATGGAGCAATTGAAGACCGTGGATCTTCCTAAGCGGAGGGATTGCTTGACGAATATTCTCTGTGTTGCAACCAGAGTTATTCTAACGTGATCCAGTCGTGGTTGGAATCTACGGGTTGCAAGGACTTCTCGCTACTGATCCTTAGGGTGATTCCTATATATGATGCAGTAGGAGAGTGCCTTCGGTTCATCCTGATCCTGGATGACCTGTATGGACGAATGTCTGACAAAGTATTTCCAAAAGGATTTACATGAGTTGATTTCTCCAAACGTACGATAGTTGATGGCGGAGAAATGGTTATTCTCTAGCCTGATAGCTAGAGTGTGTTTGAGGACGTCAATCAAGTGTGATCTGGCGGATCTGACGATGTGGCATTCAAAGTGAATGATGACCAGATGTTCTGGAGATAGAATTCTAGCCTCAAGCCTCATCAACCGGGAAATGACAAAAATCGGGCAGGCAGCATGGCTATGTGGGTCGCTCCCATTAGGATGTATGATCACCTATCTAGAGATTTCATTTCATTCTTATCTATTCAATGCTGACCCTACTCGGGTGGCGGTTGCTGATCCCAACCGTCGGTGGTATACATTCGATACACTCCAGCGAAATGAGTGGTCGGTCATGTGTGGGCCGGGTTGCACGACGTTCTTGTTGAACCCAGTGTATTCGCCTCTAGAGATACACGTTCGGAAGGTGGTCCCATACCTTGTCAAGTTGGAAAGCAAATATCCAATAAGCGCCCGCGGTTTTTGATTGTATACTATATATGGGGAGCGTGAGATGCAAGCGTTCCTCTAGATTGATATTTGCTTGTATTTAGACATTATGATAATATCAGAATAAGTTATGATTTCAAAAATGTTTTGGGTTATAGTAAGGTAAAAACCGTCCGTGTTTATGTGTGGACTGGTCTTACTATTATCCTTTGATTTCAAAAGGATTTTCCAAAGTTAAACCAGTTGTTTGTTTGTGAATTTATCACTGATAGTATTCCAGACTGACCCGGTGTATTTTGTTTTAAATCAAATGTGCTCGGGTCAGACCAAGCATATTTACAGGTTAGGTTCGCTTGGAGTTTCAGGAGCTGGAAGCAGGTGGCTTCACCGCTAGTTATATAGAATTATTTCCGCCGTGCAGTTTCATGTTATGCTCTGATAAATTGGTATGTATATATACAATTCTTTTGTATAAAGGTATTTGATATTATATTTTATTCGTTCCGCTGTGAGATTCTGATGTGTTCTTCTTCTTTCTTCTATTCTAATATTTCTTTCTCCCTTTTCTCACCCTCTAAATTCTTTCTCATGACAATCTGGGGGTTCGATACTTGGGTTTTTGGCAAGTGATACGGGTTTATGTATTGTTGTCGGGAACCCGATTGTCATTCTTTTCCCCGGGTCATTACATTATTCCTCGTCCCATATGTCCAATACAGGAGAGAGGCCCTCGCATATCCGTCAATCTACAAGTACGTCTGGAGGATTACCACTTATTACCTCGTCTTGGGTGTATATCCCAATCAAGACATTAGTAATCATCTAAACGATGTGAAGACCTCAGGTCTTCAACCACCGTCTTTATTGTCGACTTATCGTCGAATCAGTTATTCAGAATGGGTATAAACCCGACCTTTCCGAATAACTAGTGTATATAATAAACAAGTGCTACACAAACACAACATACGCCTCATTCCAATTCAGAATATTCTTTTATTCAAATATTCACATCATTAGGGAAAGTTCCCATTAATTTTATCAAAGATAAATTCTTTTAAATTTATTCTTTAATCTTCCTTTGGATATCATTTCAAACCAAATTAAGGTTTATCCAAACTAGTCGGGTTTAGCAAAACACACCGAAGTAATCATTTATTTTATTTTCCAATCCCAACCTATTCATCCCATGGAGCAAAACCGCTAGTACACCGTATCAAACACCATGGTGTTATCGGTAACACTTAATAACCATATCTCGTTCAAATCTAATTAAAGATTTGGCTATCGCCTGGAGTAAAACTGGTGGTACTCCATTTTTGATCATTTTCTTGAATTGATAATTTTAATTATCACTTTCACTTTTCAATCCAATTAAAGATTCATTAAAACTCCACTTAGTTTTAATCTTCTCAAAAATCAACATTAATGATTATTTAACTTTGGGAAATCATATCCTGTCTTTAACTGGATTAAAGAACCAATGTCATTTACAACACGGTTCATGATAAACCCAAATCCTCTTCTATAAAATGGAATCTTCACGGCAAACAAATCAATATAATCGATATCAATTTCCATATCCGGCTAATAATATAAATGGAATAACGACAAAGCCTTTTAAATTCCATATATATTAACAGTCTTCCTCCACAGAAGCTCATTTCGATTATTACCAAATCGATTTCCATTCACTTCTAATTTAATATATTAAATTAGAAAACTTTCCTTTGGAAATCCCATTTAGTCTTAATAAAAGATTTATATATTTCAAATCACATTTCACTGCAAATTAGGTTAAAGAACGAATGTCGTTAAAACACAGTTCACAATAAACCTAATTCAAATTTCCATTTTCAATTCCAATTAAATGTTAATTAATTGTTAATTCTTCTTTAAATCTTAATTAAAAGATTTATTCTTTTCACATGGGTTTTAAGAACGGTGTTAATAAAGACACCATTCATGACAAACCCAAAATCCAATTTCAATTCAATTCCAATTAAATACTAATTAATTGGTAAACTCTTCTAAATCTTATTTAAAAGATTTAATCTTTTCTCAACTGGTTTTAAGAACAGTGTCATTTAAAAACAATTCACGACAAACCCAAAATCCAATTCAATATTAAATACAAGGCTCTGAATAGAAATTATATCGGCTTATATTCAATATCAAATTCTGAAATCAACAAATATCATATTGGGAATAACGATATATATATATATATATATATATATATATATTCCAAATTCCTCCACAATATCCGTATAATCACGGAATCCAATATCGAAATATTTCAAAGATAATTTCAATTCAAATCCATTCCAACTTATATATTGGAAATTCTGGTTATTTTTAAAACCATTTCAAATCCAATTTAATTATTTAAAAATATTGGATTATAATGCTAGTTCAAAACTAGTTCATTTTGATAAAAATATATTTTAATCTTTACTAACGTGGAATTTTTCATCCAAATTCTTTCCAAATCATTTATTATGATTTTACACAAATTATTAATATTTTTAATAATTTTATTAAGGCCCTTTAAGTCGATTTCCATAAATGGTCATTGAACTGCACTTACAATGACCTTTTCCAAATTTGATTTGGACCTAATTCCAAATCCAACTGTTAGATTTCAAATCTCTTATATTCGTTGGAAAGCTCTTTTCGATACGAACCCAAAGTTTTGGTTTTAGGAGAATCTAACCGTCGGATCTCCCGTAACGTCGATTCGAAGTCAATGGTCGAAATTCGCGAACGGTCGTTGCGCGGCGCGTTCTATTCAGGCCATTTAATATATATAATATATATATTATATATATTTCGTCGATTTCAATTCAAAACATATTTTATAGATCGTTTTAAATTCGTTTTAAAAACGATTCCAACTTCATTTTCAATTTTATATAAAAATTGAATATTCCATATCATTATAATATATAAATGATAATATTTTCAAAATATCAGATTTTGAAATCATATCCTTTTCGGTATTAATTATAAAAATGAATAAAGTCGATATTAATATCGTTCACGTCAAAATGGCGTAAATCTAATTAACACGGCTTCATATTTTTCAATATTTTCGTGTCCATCCCAAATCGGACATCAAAATCATATTCTGATCCTTTACTGAATTTTATTTTAAAATATTCCTTATTTTAAAATATTCATTCTTTCTGGATTGGAATCAGACATACTCAATTACTATATAATGTTATTTATATGGATTTCATACAACACATGTACATAATAGCAATGACAAGCAACCAACCATCACCCAGAGTGCATTCTACATTGTATAAGCATTAAATATAAATAATTAACGCTTACAACAGTCTGTTAACCAATCGATTGACATACAACTAAACAAGTAGGATTAAAGTACGTCTAATATCATCCCAATACCCGTATGGGGTTTCAATCAACAATGAATATTATTTGTGCAGTTGGGCGATGTGTAAAAGTTATCATCCCAATCAATATCAGATAAATGGGTGTACATAAACAAATTGTTTGGTTTGTAAATGAATATCTATTTTATTCATATACACGTTAAAAATTATATTTTTAATTATAAAATATTTATTTCAACACATAAATATTTTATTTCACATTTCACATAACAATAACGATCAATTTCCACAACATAATACAATCAAACAAGTCATCCATGGTCTGTGGACGACGGGGAGCAGTTCATATATGCAGTTGTAAAATAAATAACTGTACAAGAAATTATAGCGAGAAGTTCTCACCTTTGGAATCCACTACGTCATTCATTGTTGTCGCTCAGATTCGCTGTTTTGATTCCAACGCAATCTATTTTACGAAATTTATATTAAAAATCATATTTTTAATAAAGTGCTATTTATTTAAAAAATCACATCTTTATTTCGCTACTTCATATATAAAAAACACGTCTTTTTATCGTTGTTATGTATATAAAAATCACTTCTTTATCTCGTTGTTATGTATATAAAAATCACTTCTTTATCTCGTTGATATGTATATAAAAATCGCTTCTTTATCTCGTTGTTATGTATATATAAAAATCACTTCTTTATCTCTTTAAAAATCGAATCTTTATATCATTTCATACATATAAAAATCACATATTTAAAATGAAGTTATTAGAATAAAAATCATATTTTTATATTCATACCATTCATGTAAAAATCACATTTTTATACCACCATGTTTATAATAAAAATCATATTTTGGTCTTCCCATAATAAAAATCATATCTTTATGTTATAAAAATCATATCTCTATGTTATAAAAATCATATCTTTTCTTTTCTAAAAATCATAACTTTCATATAATAAAAATCCGATTTTTATATTAATAAAAATCATGGCTTTATACGTCTAAAATCATAGCTTTATTATTTTTCTATTCACATAAAGATCAAATTTTAATTTATGTTGTATATATAAAAATCCGATTTTTAAACAATGCTTATATATATAATCAGATTTTTAGATCTACTATATATATATGTATCTTTATATTATAACAAAATTAGAAACAATCACAATTTTTCCTAGGGTTGCTGGCCAACAGGGCGTCCACGGTGGAGAGAGGGGGAGGAGGTGACCAGGAAGGCGGCGTTGGGGCTGTGGGGTGGTGCAGCGGCGGTCGCGGTGGTTGGAGATGGGTCCCGTGGCGGCGGCGGCTGCTAACAAGGGGCTAGGCTCGATTTGGCTGAGGGGGGAGGTTTTGACGTTGGAGGGAGGATAGCCGGGGGGTGATCGGAGGAGGAGGGGGAGCGAATCGACGCGACAGTGGCACGGTGGATGGCGACGGGTCTGGGAATCAGGGTTTTCTTCTTCTTTTTTATTTGTTTTGGCCGTTGACTAAAATGAGAGAAGGAAAGGGAGGGCTTATATATAAATATATATTTTATTTAATTTAGTTCCAAAAAGTAACTTTTTAATTCGAACTCCAAATCGAACCCACCGACTATCGTCCTAGCTAATTACCCCCTTTCCGAACACAATGGGATATGTTCCATATCCTGTAACGACCCGGAAAATCTGAACCAATTTAAAATTTTTAAATTGGCTTAAATAATGGATTTTAAATATTTTAAATAAATATTTTAAATAATAGCGATGAAAAGTGAGTTTGAATCGACAATTGAAAACGAATATAATTAATTCTAATTATATACAAGGCCTGAAATGGCGCTGTAGTTTCAAAAATTGAATTCAAACTTTGTCGGACTGTACCGAGTGCAAAACAAAATGGATTTGAGTAAAACCAAAAATATTTAAATCTGTTAGTGAATACCTTTCTAATGAATCTGAAAAATCGAAGTTTCATAGGGAAAGCAAAAGTTATGGCCAAATGAATTTTCAGAAAGGTCGCTATGGAATTTATATAGCCCGTGAAATTGGCCATTTTGCAAAACGACCTCGGAATTCGACGAAACCACTTTTGTTGGATCCGGGATGTGAAGTTATTGCTAGGTTTCAAATTTCATAATTTTTGAAGCTATTATGTGAGCGTGGCAAAGGAAAACGTGTTTTGGTCAATTACAGTTAAATTGGATCGACCAGAAATGGGCCTTTTTGCAAACAGTCTCAAAATTCGACGAAACTAGTTTTGTTGGGACCGTATCGTCAAAACATAGCCAGATTTATTTTTCTGGAATTTTTCGAATCAGTTTGTGGCCCTGGCAAATTGAAATGTACGTTCAAATCGAATATTGAATGTTTTATATTTTAATTTGAAGGAAAACTGACTGAAACAGTCGAATGGGCCTACGAAACATATCACATTGTGTTCGGAATGGGGGTAAAACGCTAGGGACGACAGTCGTTGGGTTTAGAATGGTGGTTGTGTCAGACAACCCCTTTAAAACCCACCGGCCAATCATAATTTTTATAAAAAAAAAAGAAAAATCTTTTTTTTCTCTCTCCCCGATCGAAAGCGGAAACCGCTTTAAGCCTTCCCCCTCATTTTCCGATCAATCCACGCCGAGTTAGCTCGTGCAACATTTGAACTTTTTGAAGATCTTCTCGAGATCTTCAAATCCATATAAAGTTTGGAATTTTTCGTGGCCTGTGGAGTGAGAATCGACGCCTAGAAGTCGACGACTTCAATTCGCCGCCGCCGCTGCCTGGGACCACCGAACTGGCCCCACCTCCTGGTGCACGTGCGCCTCTCCTAGCCCGACAAGGTGGCGCTGGCCGATCGAAGCAACAATCAATGGATTGGAAGATAAATTGCGACCTAGTTTTGAAGATTTTCAGAGAGGTACGGCCATATTAATTTTCAACAGTTTTAACACCTTTAAACCGTTGCAAACTTTGAAAAATCATATCTTTTTCGTGTATTGACGAAATTCAGTGAAACAAGAGACAGTGGACTCATGTGGATGCCTTCTACATTCTAGAAGAGGCCGCATATTTTTCTGAGCCTTCTGCTATTTTTGGTGGAGTGGAACCCAATGTGAGATTTCTAATTTATAAACGATATGGAAAACGATGATGTATAAATTATATAGTCGATGTATGAGTTATATCAGCGTTGTACACCCCTTGTATAAGCGTTGTATAAGTTGTACGTTCGATGTATAAGTTATATATGCGTTGTAAAAATTATATATGTGTTGAAATAGAAGTGAATTGCTATATATAAATATATTATATATATACGCCCCTCGTCCACAAACCATGGACGATATTTATTGGTTGTGATTGGTGTGAAAATTGATTGATAGTGAATGGTTGATTGGAATTGTTTGTGGTTGATATTGATTGATTGTGGTTGAAAAATACCCGTTTGTGGTTGAGAAATATTTGGTTGAAACCACATAGGATTAGTTTGTGGAAATGAAATAAATATACATGCCGCCTGCGTGCAAACTAGATGCATGATTCCCCATTGTCCAAAACCGCGAGGTTTTAAGGTAGAGCGAGGAGCCGTACTAGGGACGGTCTCGGTTTTAACTACCCTGTCGTTATGCTGCCGAAATTTTGAATAATATTCATGTGTTTGAATTATTTTCATTTGTTGAAACGATATTCATTCGTCGGATAGAAATTCATGTGTTGAATGGTGTTCGTGTTTTAAATATAAAAATCACATTTTTATCATCTATATGAAATGTATAAAATAATCTCGTTTTGAAATAAATTGTTTTATAATAAAAATCACATTTTTATCATCTATATGAAATGTATAAAACAATCTCGTTTTGAAATGAATTGTTTTACAAAAAAATCACATTTTTATTATATACATGAGTTGTTAAATATAGTGAAGTGTTGAAATAGAAGATAGTTTGATAAAAATATCATTTTTATCAAAAGTATGAAATTCATATGGTTTTGAAATCGAAGAATCGATATATATATTTAAATAGAATTGAAATATATCGAAAAAACGACGCTGTAGTTCGTATTTTGAAACCGTGATTTCAAACGATTAGTACATGAGATCCGACCATCGGGTTTTCCTGAAATCGCAACCGTTGGGTTCGCTTTGGAAAAATCTTTCCAACGGCACCAACTTTGTAAAAATCCAACGGTTGGATTGTCTGGAATGTTTAATTCAAATCAGAAGAAAAACAGCGCCAGAATCGATTATATATATATATATAATTATAATTAATCGAATAACGACGCTACAGTTCGTGTTTTGAAATCGAAACTTCAAACGATTATACCGGGAGATCCGACCGTCGGATTTTCCCGAAACTGGAACCGTTGAATTCGTTTTGAAAAGATCTTTCTAATGATATAAATTTTGTGAAGATCCAACGGTAAGATTTTCAGATATATGTAAATCAAATCTGAAGAAAAACAGCGCCACGTCGCGTTATGGCCCGAAGCGTCGTTTTGAATAAATTGGTTATTTTAAAATAAATAAAAATAGCGATAAATCGTTATAAAATATTATAAACGATATGGATGTGATTTAGAAATTAACTGAAGGTTGGCTAAGTCGAATGGTTTCAAGGTTGTTGATCTGATGTTGGTTTCGGCCTTCAGGGTTAATATTTGGTAAATCGTTCTCTTACTTATTGACGGTTAGTGACTAATGAATTGAAATGATGCATGTGTATGTTAGTGTTGCACTTGTTTATTATATACACGAGTTGTTCAGAAAGACCGGGTTTACCCCATTCTGAATAACTGAATCGACGATAAGAAATCGAAGATGAAGACGGTGGTCAAAGACCGGAGATCTTCACCTCGTTTGGATGGTAACCGAGGTCCTAATTGGGATGCATCCCGAAATATGGATAATGAGTGGTGATCGTCCAGACGTACGTGGTGATCGATGGGTTTGCGAGGTATATAGTGCCTCCGGTTTCGTTCCGACCCAGAACGGGCTTGTAAATGGACTGTGTGTCTGACATTGGATTTTATTCTGTGTTGATTGATCTCTGTTAAATATACATCTGTTTGGCGGCGGAGAATTTATTCTTTTACTTAACGCCCTTCTCTGAAACGCACGAGCTCAGAGGTTGTGTATCGATGGACATCAGTCACATGGCATGAATTGCTAGTGTGGCATGCCTAAGTGGCAAATGATCAGGGCTTCTGTTGAAAAGCAAAGTCTTGTGGTGATGATCAAAGCACCGCCTGTGTGGCGTAGTTTAATGACCCAGATTTTGAGCCACTTTGGTTATCGCCATAAACACGATGACGACTAACCAAACATCGAAAAAATCCCGGATGATTAACGAAAGAAATTAAAGGGTGAGGAAAGATAAGATAGAAAATTAGAATAGAAGAAGAAGAAGAACACAACATCAGAGTAACACGAATCTCACAGCGGAACGAATAAATATATTTCATAACATAACTTTGAAATACAAATCTGTACTTGAATATACATATCATTATCAAAGTACAGCACTTACAACACAGCGGAAATAACTATAGCTATATAATCCTGAAGCCTCCTGCTCCAGCTCTTCAAGTATCTGTAAATCCCGACTACTTGACTGCCCTTACAAATTTAGGCACCCAAGAGTTTAGGGAAAACAAAACAAAATAAACTCCGGGTTAGTCATGGGACTGGTGTGAGTAAAACAGTTTAAAACAGTTCAAGCAGGTAATCGATATCTCATAAGACCACGCCGTATAACGGAACGGGTTTTTCCCTTATGAGAATCCAAATATCTTTATATCAAAACATTTTTTTGATATTATAATAATGTCTATCAACATAATATAATAATCATCTAGCAGAAACGCTTTCATCTCACGTTCTACATATATAGTATACAATCAAAACCGCAATCACGTATTGGGTAATGGATTTCCAACTATGACAAGGTATGGAACCACCTTTCGCTAGTGTACCTCTAGAGAGGAATACACTGGGTTCAACAAGAACATCTTGCAACCCGGCCACACATGACCGACCACTCATTTCGCTTGAGCGTATCGAATGTATATCACCAACGGTTGGGATCAGCAACCGTTTCCCGAATGGGACAGTATCGACAATAGATTTTTAGAAGTAAATGAAACTCTAGATCAGGTGATTATACACCCTACTTCGGTGCGACCGACTTAGCCATGCTGCCTGCCCGATTTTTGTCATTTACCGGATGTGAGGCTAGAAGCTACGCTTTATCATCACACCAGATTCACTTTGAATGCAACATCGTCAAATCCATCAAATCACCGATTGACGTCCTCAACCATACATTATGTGCTAGCTAAAAGAAGTTTCCTTCTCCGCTTCCACTCTTGGTACGGTTGGAGAAATTAATATACGTGATCGTCTGGAAATACTCTGTCAGACATTCGTCCATACAAGTCATCCAGGAATAGGATGAACCGAAGGCACTATTCTGTGAACAGGATTGCCCTTGCATAACACCGTCTTCAATTATCTTTGGAATATATGATTCGCAATGCTTATGCCAATACAGAGTGGTTCTTTGGATAATAATCCAACCGGTCTCTCCACATTAACAACGTTAAAATGGTCAAAACTTCGATAGTCTGTAATTTAACTAACGAAGAAAAACAGGTGTGCAAACAACGATATCATTTCCAAATGGAAATTTATATCGATCAAACATCATTCAACATTTATCTCTTTATTTCATTAATTTACTTATCTCCCGTTTCCCTATATTCAATATTTATTATTTTCTAAATTTGGAAAATATACGTTATTAACAATGGAAAACATTTCCATTTCTTGTTTTCTTTATTAGAAAACATTTCTGGTTTCTTATTTGGAAAACATTTCCAAAGCTTCTTCATTGGACTTAGACAGATGTTTTAAACAAACCATCGCGATGCCAACTCAAACCATTTCCTTTACTGCCGAACCTTAACCATTTCTTAGTTAAATACGAAGCCAATCAAGTTGGGGTAGAACTACCTCTCAGACCTTAACTGAACAACATTTCTAACTTTGAAATAGGCAAAGTTCACTTTGTATTTCTTTAACTAACTTCCTTACTTAACCTTTCTTTCGAGTAACTATATTCGATTAACTCTTTTCAATTAACCCTATTCGATTAACTCCTTTGGATTAACTCTATTTGACTAGCGCTATTAGATTTACTCTATCGGACTAACGCTATTAGATTAACTCGTTTCACTTAACTCCTTTCGAATAAACTATATTCGATAACTCCTTTAACCCTATTCGAATAAACTATATTCGATTAACTCAATTGATTTTATTCGAATAAACTATATTCGATTTATTCCTTTTACTTCTATTCGAATAAACTATATTCGATTAACTCCTTTCCTTTAACTCTATTCGAATAACTAAATTCGATTAACTCCATTTGGATAACTCTAGTTCGATTTAACTCTATTCAATAAATTCTAGTTCGATATAACTCTATTCAATAAATTCTAGTTCGATATAACTCTTTCGATTTACTTTAACTGATTAACACTAACTGTTAACTCTAACTGGGTTACCCTAACCAATTAACTCTAACTGGTTAACCCTAATGGTTTAACCTAACTGATTTACTCTAACCAATTAACTCTAACTGGTTAACCCTAACTGATTAACTCTGGTTGATTAACTCTAATCAATTAATCCTGTTTGATGAATTCTGATCAAATAACTCCTTTTGGCTAAACTATATTTGAATACCTCCTTTAAACTTTATTCGATAACTCCCTTTATTCTATTCGAATAACTAATTCGATTAACTCCTTTTGCTATTCATTTATAAAGATTTACTTTTAGTAACGCTTCTTCACTTTACAAATGATTTCCTTTTATTCTAACTTATCCTTTGATTTTATAAATATTTTTTTTATAAAAACCCTTTTCCTTTTCTATATAAAATCCTTCGATTTTATATAAATAATTCATTTTCAAAATACACTTTGAAAAATCCCCTTTTCCATATCCAGTATTTCTTATGGTATTTAACATACCATATAAATACGATAAATATCGTCCAAACACACATAATCAACAACAGATTATATATCACACCATATATCACAATATATGAATCACAGTAAAATAAATGTTGAGGAATCCAGTTGGATTCCTCCAACCTGTTTCCCTGCATCACAGATGTTAAACAATATAGATAACATCACTTTCAGTTCCATATGATATATTCTGTTAAACAGAATCAATATAGAAATTTAATTAACTGACTAGCAGTTCAATCAAACAGTCAACACACAGTCAATCAGCCAATATTTAACAGTTCTAAAAATACAACATGATATTATAAACTGTTCAGAGTTAGTGAGATTTTACTCACATTGGCGCATTAACCGTTAAGTAATGGTTTGCAATATTTGATTTCGACGGACAATTTATTTCGCCATAAATTGTAACGAGCTCTGTTTCTCTCCCGGTCAGTCTCATTCTGTTGCTCCCGTCCATACGATCCTGTCGGATCTTGTTTCGCTGAATTCCGTCTACGTATGACCAAGTTATAGCATTACGAAGTTTAAACACCTTTAAATAAGTAAAACATGAATTGATAATAAAACTTGGGCCTTAGCTTTATTATTCCGGCCCATCCTCTCTAGTTAAAACCCAAACCCGCCTGGATATCCTTCTTCCACGTTATACAGAATCGAACTCCAGTAATCAACAACCCATTTTCGATTCCTTCCAGAGACAAAACTCCCACTTCGAACCATGAAAAAAAATCCGACAAGAGTACCGTTCGCTCCCTCATCTGATGCGCTTCTTCACTGTGCCAATTTAGTTCCGCTCGATCTGGTGTCTTGCTGTGTTGGACTGTCCAACTCCACGCGCTATTGGGAAGTACGACGACTACTTCACACCGAGTTCCACCACAGTGATCAACCAGGTGCTAAATTTCATCAGGAATCTAACCCTAATACCCAAATCGTGGATTGAGGCTCAAATCCTTCGCAATATACAACCCTAGGTTGCCGCTTTCAAACAACCATCGAACTAAAAGTAGTTCGAACTCCAGATTTGTTATACCAGCACAAGGAGGGACTCAACAGGGATTCAAACATATATGATTTAGGATTTTTAGAATTTGTTTTCTATTTCTTTTTGATTTTTCTTTGATCGAGTTTTCCTGAGAAGGAAAATAAGCAGCGGTGCTTAGTTTGACCAAGAGGGAATGAGATTAGGTTTTTAACTGTTGAGCAGGGTTATTTATAGAAGCTTTAGATATTTTAGATATTTTCTCGATATTTTGTTTATTCATTTTATATTCGTTTCTACCTTCTAAAAATCCGTGTGGTCACACACGATACCCAAAAATCGCCAAACTGGACATGCAGCTAGACTTCGACATTGCGGACCCAACGAAACTCGTTTCGTTGAATTCCGACTTCGTATGCTCACACAGCGTATTTTTAACCGTCAAAATACTGACTGTTTTCCACTCTAAAAATCCGTGCGGCCACACAGTGACTCTAAAAATCACGAAACTGGAAATCTACCAACTTTTCGACATTGCGGATCCAACAGAATTAGTTTCGTCGAATTCCGACTTTGTTTGCAAAAGTGGCTATTTTTAACGCTCTAAATAACCTATTTAAATATATAAATATATTTAAATATAATTGAATTTAATATTTAAAATTAAATATTAACGTCTATATTCATAGTGGCATACCATACAGCTTCAGAAAAACCTTATATGGATTCTAACTCGATATTTCAAATCTGGGTCAACCCGATATTCGATTTATATTGAAATCCCTTTTTAAAATATAATTAATTCCTTTATAAATTATAAAGGAATTCCACAGCTACTTTTTCTGAAATTTTATTTGGACGTAAATCAAAATCTACACGACGAAATCCCGATTTTTCCCTTCCACTAGAAAGATATACTCCACCAGCTCCTAACGTTTCTTGTTTCACAGAAATCCGGCTTAAAACGAATCCTGTACATTCTGTTGAAGTTCGAATCGCCAATTTACGAACTGCAACGCTATTTCGAGCTCGGTTTTAATTGTAATATAATTATACGATCAAACTATCGTTCAAATAATATATTCATTATTCTACTTCAATTCTAAATTGAATAAAATATCACAGATGATCCAGTTCACACCATATCGTCGTTTCAGCCAATTCTGATTATTTCAGAATTAAATATATTATTTAATTTATTATTTTTAATTAAATATTCACCATTATTTAATTCCATGACCATTTAATTCACTAAACCACCATTTATATAATTAAATAAATTAATTATAATACCTCTGCCAATGCGGGTCATTACAGTCTTCCCCACTTAAAATAATTTCGTCCTCGAAATTGCTAAAAGGTAGAGAACGACCCTATCGACTAGTTAGAACATATTTGTTCACTTCTTAACTTCAGTTTCAACTGAACCAATTTAATTTCAATTAAATTATTAATTAATTCCTATTATCGAAAATTTTCAAAAATCCTGAAAATTTTCTAACGCCTTAAATTTTTTTTAAAAATTTCGCCAGCACCTCCTTTGTACTGGTCAATCGGTCAAACTCCCACTCGCCTCTCTGGGCCATCTCCAACCCAAAAGAAAATCAAACAGCCAAGCGGCTTGCCAATTCGGCTCATAAACCTTATATCCAATAGAAATATAAACTTGTACCTTTTTATCGATATATCATTATATCCTTTCCACCTGTTATCAATTCAGCGGATACAAGGGTCATCCCTATCAAATTCCAATCTGCTTTTATCCACAACACAACCATTCGCTTATATCCGAGCCAAATATCATTTCAAATTGAGTTTCTTCTCGATTCCCAACTCTTAACTTGATTATCACATTACACTTCAAATTTGAATCTCACAATCCAATTTGTCTTGATATCATTCTAATTCAATCTCAGTTACCACTTTACTGGCTTTACTTTTAATTCAATTTTTGCTTTCACAAAATCTGTTAAATTTGTTTTTAATTCAAACAGTCTTTCCCAAGGAGTTTTCAAACAGTTTACTCTTTTCAAAACTCAAATTTTCCTTTTGAACATGTCACTGAGCCCTTAATTAATATTCCATTAGTTAAATCCCTTCTCTATTTCTTTATCAATATTTGTTAACCAAATATTTTCAATAACTATATTGGCCTTTTATGTTATTTGGAAAACATTTCCGAATATCGCCTTCCTTTATTTTCTAAGCTTTAGAAAATATATGCTATTTATAATTGGAAAATATTCCAATTACTTATCTCTTTTCCGATCTCGTTTATTTCTATACTTAGGAAATATATATTCTTTAATATATTTCCAAGCTTACACTTATTTGGGTTAAAACGGATGTTGTGTAAAACATCGTTACGACAACCCAAATACTATATTCAACTAACTCTTATTCTGATCTTCGAGCCTGAAATCTTACTATTTATTTGTTAATAATGAAATCAATCAAGTTGGGGTATAACTACCTCTCAGACCTTGAATGAATAACATTTATAACATCAAAACAGATATGACTACTTACTCGAATAATCAATACCATACAACCACTTATCCACTTTTTAACACGTATACACTTTCTCTTTCTATTCTTACTAGATTTTATTCTTAGTCTTCCTTTTTGATTTTACTATTCTATTTCTAAGTTCGTTTCCTTATCGACTTCAATCTATATATATCGATACGTTGATTTCTAACTATCAAATTATCTTAAAAATATTCTAACTCCTTAAATCCACGGAAAAAATTCGCCATAACCTCCTTTGTACCAAGAGCATCGGGATATTTCAAATAGCCTCCCATGGCCCTCACCAATTCAAAAGAAAAAGAAAAAGCAAAGCGGCTAGCCGATACGGCGCAAAAAATCTCATATATGAATTAAATACATACCTTTTCGTCGAGCATTCTATTTATATACCTTCATACCTTATCCATACCTATCTCATGTATATTTATACCTGCCCAATCTATTTTAACTATACCTGATCGTTTTAACTCAATTCGTTAATTAATTTGTTAATTAACTCTTTAGTCTATTTCACTTTTATATTTGAACATGATATGTTCAAATATATTTTAACTTGCTTATTAACTAATTTGAATCCAAATTTCAAATTTAAGTTCTATATTCGATTTCGAATATCCATTTACAAATCCAATTTACCTTTCAAAGTTCAACTTCAAATTCAAAACTCGATTAACTAATTCCTCTTCGACTTAGTTAATTCTATTCAATTTCAATTCAAATTTTATATCACTTCTATTATTCAAATTCTATAGTTTAAATTCCACTAGAATTCTATATTCAAATTCTATATATTCAAATCCTATATTTTAATTCCATTTGAATTCTATATTCAAATTCCATTTCAATTTCTATATTCAAATTCCATTTCACTCTCGATATTCAAATCCTATATTTGAATTCCTTTATATTGTCTATATTCAAATTCTATATTTGAATTCCATTTGAATTTCTATATTCAAACTCTATTTCAATTCCATTGAATTTCATATATTCAAACTCCCTTTGAATTTCTATATTCAATTACTATTATTACTCTACATGAATTCTATAATCAATTTTCCATTATTTAAATCTTCTTTATTCAAATCTCAATTTGAATATCTATATTCAAATCCCCTTTGAATTCTATTATTTAAATTCTATGTTTGAATTTCCTTTATTCAAATTCCTTTTCAAACTTTCTTTATTCATTCTTTAAATAAGTCTCGATTTCAATTCCTTTTGAAATCGATATTTCTACCTTTGGAAAATAGATTTCCCTTTCAATTTCACACTTGTATTTTTATTTCTGAATTATCCAATGATAATTCTTTTCACTTCATTTATAAACTTCGTTTATAAAAGAACTATTTATAAACTTCGTTTATAAAGGAACTTCTCGTTTTATTTCTTTTAAAACAAGTTAATATTTCAAACCTGTTTAAAAATTCAAATTCTATATTTTAAATCCCATTTTGAAATTCAACACAACTTGTCTTTCCCAAAACAAATTCAAAACAGTATCTCTGGTAGTAATTCGTCACTTACAACTCGAAAATGAATACTGATGATGCAGCTGTCATCATCATAATCTATTTTCTAGCGATCGAAGTGAGATCAATACTATAAAACCATTTCTAAACATTTCCACTTTGAAATTCATTTCAAAATATAATTCACACTGCTTGTAAAACACTTTAAAATCTCCCAGGATCTTAAATTTTACTTATTTTTAATCCAAATCCATTTACAAACACTTATCCAATTCTCCAGAATTTTAATTTAATTTCTGGTTAAAATTTCAGATTTAACTCATCTGATTTCACGTATTTCACTTATATGAATTCTGATTTGTTATTTACATAACCATTTAATTTATAATCTTTACTCGATTATAATAACAACCAATATATTCAATATATTAAAATTTTGATATATATATCTTCTCTATATCAAGATATACCTTGGGTAAACTTACTTTAATTTACCATCTTTTCAAAACATATCGTGCCGACCCATCGTATTCGAGTGTTTATAAACTCCTACCGATACAGTGGATCAAACTGATCGACCAGAACCCATAAACAACTAAACCAATAAATCTCCACAATATAAAACAATTTTTTTATATCAATAACAAATACGTTCACCCATATATATACACTCAACTCAATATAGGGTATTACCAACCCTATCTCTACCGAGTCACGCCACAGAGCCAAGGTAATTCACTTAACTTAAGCTCTGATACCAACTGTAATGACCCGGATTTTGAGAGACTTTGGTTATCACCATAAACACGATGACGACTAACCAAACATCGAAAAAATCCCGGATGATTAACGAAAGAAATTAGAGGGTGAGGAAAGATAAGATAGAAAATTAGAATAGAAGAAGAAGAAGAACACAACATCAGAGTAACACGAATCTCACAGCGGAACGAATAAATATATTTCATAACATAACTTTGAAATACAAATCTGTACTTGAATATACATATCATTATCAAAGTACAGCACTTACAACACAGCGGAAATAACTATAGCTATATAATCCTGAAGCCCCCTGCTCCAGCTCTTCAAGTATCTGTAAATCCCGACTACTTGACTGCCCGTACAAATTTAGGCACCCAAGAGTTTAGGGAAAACAAAAAAAAATAAACTCCGGGTCAGTCATGGGACTGGTGTGAGTAAAACAGTTTAAAACAGTTCAAGCAGGTAATCGATATCTCATAAGACCACGCCGTATAACGGAACGGGTTTTTCCCTTATGAGAATCCAAATATCTTTATATCAAAACATTTTTTTGATATTATAATAATGTCTATCAACATAATATAATAATCATCTAGCAGAAACGCTTTCATCTCACGTTCTACATATATAGTATACAATCAAAATCGCAAGCACGTATTGGGTAATGGATTTCCAACTATGACAAGGTATGGAATCACCATTCGCTAGTGTACCTCTAGAGAGGAATACACTGGGTTCAACAAGAACATCTTGCAACCCGGCCATACATGACCGACCACTCACTTCGCTTGAGCGTATCGAATGTATATCACCAACGGTTGGGATCAGCAACCATTTCCCGAATGGGACATTATCGACAATAGATTTTTAGAAGTAAATGAAACTCTAGATCAGGTAATTATACACCCTACTTCGGTGCGACCGACTTAGCCATGCTGCCTGCCCGATTTTTGTCATTTACCGGATGTGAGGCTAGAAGCTACGCTTTATCATCACACCAGATTCACTTTGAATGCCACATCGTCAAATCCATCAAATCATCGATTGACGTCCTCAACCATACATTATGTGTTAGCTAAAAGAAGTTTCCTTCTCCGCTTCCACTCTTGGTACGGTTGGAGAAATCAATATACGTGATCGTCTGGAAATACTCTGTCAGACATCCGTCCATACAAGTCATCCAGGAACAGGATGAACCGAAGGCACTATTCTGTGAACAGGATAGCCCTTGCATAACACAGTCTTCAATTATCTTTGGAATATATGATTCGCAACGCTTATGCCAATACAGAGTGGTTCTTTGGATAATAATCCAACCGGTCTCTCCATATTAACAACGTTAAAATGGTCAAAACTTCGATAGTCTGTGATTTAACTATCGAAGAAAAACAGGTGTGCAAACAACGATATCATTTCCAAATGGAAATTTATATCGATCAAACATCATTCAACATTTATCTCTTTATTTCATTAATTTACTTATCTCTTGTTTCCCTATATTCAATATTTATTATTTTCTAAATTTGGAAAATATACGTTATTAACAATGGAAAACATTTCCATTTCTTGTTTTCTTTATTAGAAAACATTTCTGGTTTCTTATTTGAAAAACATTTCCAAAGCTTCTTCATTGGACTTAGACAGATGTTTTAAACAAACCATCGCGATGCCAACTCAAACCATTTCCTTTACTGCCGAACCTTAACCATTTCTTAGTTAAATACGAAGCCAATCAAGTTGGGGTAGAACTACCTGTCAGACCTTAACTGAACAACATTTCTAACTTTGAAATAGGCAAAGTTCACTTTGTATTTCTTTAACTAACTTCCTTACTTAACCTTTCTTTCGAGTAACTATATTCGATTAACTCTTTTCAATTAACCCTATTCGATTAACTCCTTTGGATTAACTCTATTTGACTAGCGCTATTAGATTTACTCTATCGGACTAACGCTATTAGACTAACTCGTTTCACTTAACTCCTTTCGAATAAACTATATTCGATAACTCCTTTAACCCTATTCGAATAAACTATATTCGATTAACTCAATTGATTTTATTCGAATAAACTATATTCGATTTATTCCTTTTACTTCTATTCGAATAAACTATATTCGATTAACTCCTTTCCTTTAACTCTATTCGAATAACTAAATTCGATTAACTCCATTTGGATAACTCTAGTTCGATTTAACTCTATTCAATAAATTCTAGTTCGATATAACTCTATTCAATAAATTCTAGTTCGATATAACTCTTTCGATTTACTTTAACTGATTAACACTAACTGTTAACTCTAACTGGGTTACCCTAACCAATTAACTCTAACTGGTTAACCCTAATGGTTTAACCTAACTGATTTATTCTAACCAATTAACTCTAACTGGTTAACCCTAACTGATTAACTCTGGTTGATTAACTCTAATCAATTAATTCTATTTGATGAATTCTGATCAAATAACTCCTTTTGGCTAAACTATATTTGAATACCTCCTTTAAACTTTATTCTATAACTCCCTTTATTCTATTCGAATAAATGATTCGATTAACTCCTTTTGTTATTCATTTATAAAGATTTACTTTTAGTAACGGTTCTTCACTTTACAAATGATTTCCTTTTATTCTAACTTATCCATTGATTTTATAAATATTTCTTTTATAAAAACCCTTTTCCTTTTCTATATAAAATCCATCGATTTTATATAAATAATTCATTTTCAAAATACACTTTGAAAAATCCCCTTTTCCATATCCAGTATTTCTTATGGTATTTAACATACCATATAACAACGATAAATATCGTCCAAACACACATAATCAACAACAGATTATATATCACATCATATATCACAATATATGAATCACAGTAAAATAAATGTTGAGGAATCCAGTTGGATTCCTCCAACCTGTTTCCCTGCATCACAGATGTTAAACAATATAGATAACATCACTTTCAGTTCCATATGATATATTTTGTTAAACAGAATCAATATAGAAATTTAATTAACTGACTAGCAGTTCAATCAAACAGTCAACACACAGTCAATCAGCCAATATTTAACAATTCTAAAAATACAACATGATATTATAAACTGTTCAGAGTTAGTGAGATTTTACTCACATTGGCGCGTTAACCGTTAAGTAACGGTTTGCGATATTTGATTTCGACGGACAATTTATTTCGCCATAAATTGTAACGAGCTCTGTTTCTCTCCCGATCAGTCTTATTGTGTTGCTCCCGTCCATACGATCCTGTCGGATCTTGTTTCGCTGAATTCCGTCTACGTATGACCAAGTTATAGCATTACGAAGTTTAAACACCATTAAATAAGTAAAACATGAATTGATAATAAAACTTGGGCCTTAGCTTTATTATTCCGGCCCATCCTCTCTAGTTAAAACCCAAACCCGCCTGGATATCCTTCTTCCACGTTATACAGAATCGAACTCCAGTAATCAACAACCCATTTTCGATTCCTTCCAGAGACAAAACTCCCACTTCGAACCATGAAAAAAAATCCGACAAGAGTACCGTTCGCTCCCTCATCTGATGCGCTTCTTCACTGTGCCAATTTAGTTCCGCTCGATCTGGTGTCTTGCTGCGTTGGACTGTCCAGCTCCACGCGCTTTTGGGAAGTACGGCGACTACTTCACACCGAGTTCCACCACAGTGATCAACCAGGTGCTAAATTTCATCAGGAATCTAACCCTAATACCCAAATCGAGGATTGAGGCTCAAATCCTTCGCAATATACAACCCTAGGTTGCCGCTTTCAAACAACCATCGAACTAAAAGTAGTTCGAACTCCAGATTTCTTATACCAGCACAAGGAGGGACTCAACAGGGATTCAAACATATATGATTTAGGATTTTTAGAATTTGTTTTATATTTCTTTTTGATTTTTCTTTGATCGAGTTTTCCTGAGAAGGAAAATAAGCAGCGGTGCTTAGTTTGACCAAGAGGGAATGAGATTAGGTTTTTAACTGTTGAGCAGGGTTATTTATAGAAGCTTTAGATATTTTAGATATTTTCTCGATATTTTATTTATTCATTTTATATTCGTTTCTACCTTCTAAAAATCTGTGTGGTCACACACGATACCCAAAAATCGCCAAACTGGACATGCAGCTAGACTTCGACATTGCGGACCCAACGAAACTCGTTTCGTTGAATTCCGACTTCGTATGCTCACACAGCGTATTTTTAACCGTCAAAATACTGACTGTTTTCCACTCTAAAAATCCGTGCGGCCACACAGTGACTCTAAAAATCACGAAACTGGAAATCTAACAACTATTCGACATTGCGGATCCAACAGAATTAGTTTCGTCGAATTCCAACTTTGTTTGCAAAAGTGGCTATTTTTAACGCTCTAAATAACCTATTTAAATATATAAATATATTTAACTATAATTGAATTTAATATTTAAAATTAAATATTAACGTCTATATTCATAGTGGCATACCATACAGCTTCAGAAAAACCTTATATGGATTCTAACTCGATATTTCAAATCTGGGTCAACCCGATATTCGATTTATATTGAAATCCCTTTTTAAAATATAATTAATTCCTTTATAAATTATAAAGGAATTCCACAGCAACTTTTTCTGAAATTTGATTTGGACGTAAATCAAAATCTACACGATGAAATCCCGATTTTTCCCTTCCACTAGAAAGATATACTCCACCAGCTCCTAACGTTTCTTGTTTCACAGAAATCCGGCTTAAAACGAATCCTGTACATTCAGTTGAAGTTCGAATCGCCAATTTACGAACTGCAGCGCCATTTCGAGCTCAGTTTTAATTATAATATATTTATACGTTCAAACTATCGTTCAAATAATATATTCGTTATTCTACTTCAATTCTAAACTGAATAAAATATCACAGATGATCCAGTTCACACCATATCGTCATTTCAGCCAATTCTGATTATTTCAGAATTAAATATATTATTTAATTTATTATTTTTAATTAAATATTCACCATTATTTAATTCCACGACCACTTAATTCACTAAACCACCATTTATATAATTAAATAAACTAATTATAATACCTCTGCCAATGCGGGTCATTACACGTAGCTTTGTGTATAACGTGAAATCGCGAGCCTCACACCCGGTATGAACCAGAAACGGGAGAAAGGACCTCAGGGAGGACATGCGTTTCTTTCTAGCCAGAAGTGGCGTCAGTGGTTTTACACGCCCTGGCGAGTTTGACTTATGTGGTTGTTGCTGTTGCGAGGCGCCTCGGTTTGATCGGACGATCCGGGTCCGATGGAGTCATTCGTTGGCTCACTTACGCCCCATAGGGCGGGGAAACGCATTGTTCAGGAATTTTAATCCACATCGGTTGACCGGCCCTGACGATCCAAGGGCCCACATGAGTCTGGGTCCTGAGGCTCGGGCTAGAGAGTCTCGAAGTCGGTAAGGACTATCTTTTGCCTCGGTTCATGACGGAAATCCAATTTCCAAATACGACATCGTGCGGTTTTGATTGTATACCTATATTTGGCGACATAGTGGCATGGGATGCTCATGTCGTCTATGATTGATAGTTATGATTGGAAATTGTATTTGAAACATATAAACACTAGTAGTAATATCAAATGCTTTTGTTTTATTCGTATCAAGCATATTTTGGCCATTATAAGGTAAAACTCTATCCTCCGGTTTGCGTTCCATTGTGTGATGGGAACTGAGTCTTATAATGGCTTCATTTTTATAAAAAGCATTGCGATGTTTAAAAGAAAGATTTGTATTAGAGCACTGGCGATCCAATGGAGTAAACCCGTTCCACGAAAGTGGCGTGGTCCTGTGATTAGCCATATTATAAATGTGTTGAGTAGATTTCTCATACCAGTCCCATGACTGACTCGTAGTTTGTTTCACTTTCAAACTCGGGTGCCCTTTTTTCTACACGGGCAGCCTTGTATTCAGGTTTTAGCTGGCTCTTTCTGCATAGCTGGAGCTGAAGATGAATTCTATTATTTATCTCTTTTTATGTTGTTCAGCTCCGATTGTACATATTTTGTTTGTTTCCGCTATAGACATTTATGTATAGTTGAACTGTATTTGTACTAAGTATGATCCTATATACTGTGTAACTCTGATGATTTTTTTTATCCAGTATATTCTATTGTTCATTATCTGGTGTATTTATTTAATTTTGCTCTGCTGTTATCTGTTTCTGTGTTATATTCCAAAGATTACCCTTGTCTTCGTCTGCACGGGAAATGGGGTCGTCACAACGTGGTATCAGAGCTTTGGTTGAGCTTAGTTCTGGAATATAACATATGAACGAACTCGTCAGAAATAGAACCAGTAGTGTTCTAGGACGAGTAACTCAGTACAGATAGGATCAGCAATATCCTAGTATGAGTACAGCAGAATCAGAACAACTCGTTAGAGATGGGGTCAGAAGTGCCTCAGAACGAGTCGAGCGTAATATGTTTATAAATAACGTATTTGTGATTACATATATAGTATGGTTTTACAAATATATTTTTTGAGTATACAAAAGATATATATTTGAAAGGTTGAAAAGTTAAAAACAATTTGATTGTTGTTTGTGTTGTGTGATAGTTAATTTAATCAATAAGAGGATAATGGTAGAATTTATTCATTTAAATCACACATTGAACTAATTAGAAAATAGATAGAAATATATATACATGTGCATTATATATGTTTAACCAGGTAAATGGATAGCTGTTAAGTAAAGATTTTATTTGCATGCCTGACAAATAGGTAAACCTTAATGAGTTGGATGCGAAATATTATTATATCAACTCCTGTGAATGCCATTGGATGCGGAGTGCTAGTTATTCTGTGTAAAATAATAAACGTCGCCATAGGATAGTAACAATTAATTTTGAACTACATTACATGGCATACTTCTGAAGATAGGCATACTTCATCATATACCACATAAGCATTTGGAGCTTGTGTGACGAGGTGGAAGATTTACCATACGAGCGAGAGGCTTGTATGGCGATGACTATATTTTACAGGTTGAACTGATGACTGATACGGACTATTTAAATTGTAACGATTAAATTGCCAGATTTATAAAAACCCCACACGGGTCTGGAGTTGACAATAATCACGTCTCTCTAGTTATTAGATACGACACATGGACTATTTATTTCCCACACGGGATGAGGTGACGAGGATTTATCCTCTGGAGCATTTAAAATACACACTCCCTCAGGCTTTGACAGGGTGACGAGAATTTATTCTCTAGAGTTATTATCAATACACGCTCCCCTGTAAACACCAGAATATATCACTATAAATATGTGCATGCTTATTAGGATTTATTGGGTACCTAATACGGCCCAATAAATTTCCAAACCTCTCTCCGTACAAAGGAGGTTATGGCGAAATTTTTCGAAAATTCCGGGTGTTAGCCAAATTTTTGAAGAATTTGAAAATTCTCAGAAACTGAAAAGTTGGGGAATTGAAGCCAGATTGAACGTAGAGTTGATTAATCAAACCACTTTCGACTTTGTTCCTTTTCGGGGACGAAATTTTTTAAGTGGGGGAGATTGTAACGACCCGGAAAATCTGAACCAATTTAAAAATTTTAAATTGGCTAAAATAATGGATTTTAAATAATTAAAATAAATATTTTAAATAATAGCGATGAAAAGTGAGTTTGAATCGACAATTGAAAACGAATATAATTAATTCTAATTATAAACAAGGCCTGAAATGGCGCTGTAGTTTCAAAAATTGAATTCAAACTTTGTCGGACTGTACCGGGTGCAAAACAAAACGGATTTGAGTGAAACCAAAAATATTTAAATCTGCTAGGGAATACCTTTCTAACGAATCTGAAAAATCAAAGTTTCATAGCGGAAAGTAAAAGTTATGGCCAAATGAATTTTCAGAAAGGTCGCTATGGAATTTATATAGCCCGTGAAATTGGCCATTTTGCAAACGACCTCGGAATTCGACGAAACCACTTTTGTTGGATCCGGGATGTGAAGTTATTGCTAGGTTTCAAATTTCATAATTTTTGAAGCTAGTATGTGAGCGTGGCAAAGGAAAACGTGTTTTGGTCAATTACAATTAAATTGGATCAACCAGAAATGGGCCTTTTTGCAAACGGTCTCAGAATTCGACGAAACGAGTTTTGTTGGGACTGTATCTTCAGAACATAGCCAGATTTATTTTCCTGGAATTTTTCGAATCAGTTTGTGGCCCTGGCAAATTGAAATGTACGTTCAAATCGAATATTGAATGTTTTATATTTTAATTTGAAGGAAAACTGACTGAAACAGTCGAATGGGCCTACGAAACATATCCCATTGTGTTCGGAATGGGGGTAAAACACTAGGGACGATAGTCGTTGGGTTTAGATTGGTGGTCGTGTCAGAAAACCCCTTTAAAACCCACCGGCTAATCATAATTTTTATAAAAAAAAGAAAAATCTTTTTTTCTCTCTCCCCGATCGAAGGCGGAAACCGCTTTAAACCTTCCCCCTCATTTTCCAATCAATCCACGCCGAATTAGCTCGTGCCACAGTTGAACTTTTTGAAGATCTTCTCGAGATCTTCAAATCCATATAAAGTTTGGAATTTTTCGTGGCCTATGGAGTGAGAATCGACGCCTAGAAGTCGACGACTTCAATTCGCCGCCGCCGCCTGGGACCACCGAACTGGCTCCACCTCCTGGTGCACGTGCGCCTCTCCTAGCCCGACAAGGTGGCGCTGGCCGATCGAAGCAACAATCAATGGATTGGAAGATAAATTGCGACCTAGTTTTGAAGATTTTCAGAGAGGTACGGCCATATTAATTTTCAACAGTTTTAACACCTTTAAACCGTTGCAAACTTTAAAAAATCATATCTTTTTCGTGTATTGAAGAAATTCAGTGAAACAAGAGACAGTGGACTCGTGTGGACGCCTTCTACATTCTAGAAGAGACGGCATATTTTTCTGAGCCTTCTGCTATTTTTGGTGGAGTGGAACCCAATGTGAGATTTCTAATTTATAAACGATATGGAAAACGACGATGTATAAATTATATAGTCGATGTATGAGTTATATCAGCGTTGTACACCCCTTGTATAAGCGTTGTATAAGTTGTACGTTCGATGTATAAGTTATATATGCGTTGTAAAAATTATATATGTGTTGAAATAGAAGTGAATTGCTATATATATATATATATATATATATATATATATACGCCCCTCGTCCACAAACCATGGACGATATTTATTGGTTGTGATTGGTGTGAAAATTGATTGATAGTGAATGGTTGATTGGAATTGTTTGTGGTTGATATTGATTGATTGTGGTTGAAAAATACCCGTTTGTGGTTGAGAAATATTTGGTTGAAACCACATAGGATTAGTTTGTGGAAATGAAATAAATATACATGCTGCCTGCATGCAAACTAGATGCATGATTCCTCATTGTCAAAAACCGCGAGGTTTTAAGGTTGTAATGATCCGCATTTTTAGAGATATATAATTAATTTATTTAATTATATAATTGGTGATTTAGATAAGTTAATGATCGTTTAATTAAATAATATTGAATATTTAATTAATAATTATAATATAATAATATATTTTAATGTCGAAATAGTCGGAAATAGTGAAATTCACAATATCATGTGAATTGAATAGCATACGAGATTTGGTGGAGTTTCGATTCGAAATATAATAACGAATATATTCAATCGACGACGGTTTGAACGTATAATTATAGTATAATTATAATAGAGCTTGAAATGGCGCTGCAGTTCGCTATTTGGCGATTTGAACTTCAACTGAATGTACAGGATTCGTTTTAAGCCGGATTTCTGTGAAACAAGAAACGTGTGGAGCTGGTGGAGTATATCTTTCTAGTGGAAGAGAAAAATCGGGATTTCATCGTATAGATTTTTAGTTATGTCCAAATCAAATTTCAGAAGTCGCTGTGGAATTCCTTTATAATTTGCGACGCTTTATTTACGTTAGAAAAGGAATTTTCGATATAAACTGAATATCGATAAATCTAAAATCTAAAATATCAAACTGTAGATTCTGATATGATATTCTGGAGCTGTACGATATCATATGTGAAGATATACGATAATATTAATTTATTTATATTTAATTTAATTGTTTTTAAATATATTTATATATTTAAATAGGCTATTTAGAGCGCTAAAAATAGCCACTTTTGCAAACGAAGTCGGAATTCGACGAAACCAGTTTTGTTGGATCCGCAATATCGAAGAGTTGTTAGATTTCCTGTTTCGTGATTTTTAGAGTCACTGTGTGACCGTACTGATTTTTAGAGTGAAAAACAATCAGTATTTCGACAGTTAAAAATATGCTGTGTGAGCATACGAAGTCGGAATTCGACGAAACCAGTTTCGTTGGGACCGTTATGTCGACCTGTAGCTGCATGCCCAGTTTCGTGATTTTTAGGTATTGTACGTGATCATGTGGATTTTTAGAAGATAGATATGAATAAAAAGAAAGAATATCTAAAAATATCTTCCACAAATATCTAAAACAAATTCTTCTATAAATACCACTACCTCACTTCTAAATCTAAATCTATCTTCTGATAGTCAACTAAAGTGAAGCCGCCAGTTCTATGCTCTTCACAAGAAAATTCCAACCTTCAAAAAAATCTAAAACAAATCATTCAAAAATCCTATAATGCTAATATCGATTGATTTGAGATCGTGGAGGCCCTAGCTTCATACTGGTCTGCGAAACCTGAAGCTCGTTCGACGTTGTTGAGGTTCGACTGTTCACCACTGCCGTTAGGTTTGAGGATGGCGTGAAATCAAAGCATAGATGGGTGAAATGAAGATCATATTTGGGTTAACCACTGAAATCCGCACCTGGTAGGATATGTTGGTGGGTTCCGGTGCATATCATTGTCGATGACAGCGTCAGGTCGCGATGAGAAAACAGGGGGCGAGTTCGTAAATTGTGGTATGATTGGGATGAGTAGTTGATGAGGAGTGAAATGGTGGTGGTTACGAAACCAACGGCTGGCCAAGGTGGAAGCGGGAGTCGGTCAACGGCGAGGTCAAAAAGGGGAAAAGGGGATGCTGTATCGTGATTTTTAATTGAGGAAGAAGGGTCTGAGTACGGGTCGGGTTAAATGGGGTAGTGGGCCGACTTATTGAAAGGGTAAGGCCCGGTTGAAAACAAAGGTCCAAGTTTTAATTTTATTTAAAATGTATATATTTGTAAATTAAATAACTCGGTCATACGATATCGAAATTCAGCGAAATAAGATGCGTTGGGACCGTATGGACGAGAGCTTCACAATGAAGCTGACTGGAAGTCCATCCGAGCTCGTTACAATTTATGGCAAAATAAATTGTCCGTCTAAATCAAAGACAGTTAATCGTTTTTAACGATAACAGTCCAATGTGAGTAAAACTCACCAACTCTGAACAGTTTATAATTTCATGTTGTATTTTTAGAACTGTTAATCATCTGTTGATTGACTGTATGTTGACTGTTTGATTGAACTGCTAGTCAGTTAGTTGAATTTCTATATTGATTCTGTTTAACAGAATATATCATATGGAACTGAAAGTGATGTTATCTATATTGTCTAACATCTGTGATGCAGGGAAACAGGTTGGAGGAATCCAACTGGATTCCTCAACAGTTATTTTACTGTGATTTATATATTGTGTTATATAATGTGATATATAATCTGACGTTGATTATGTGTGCTTTGGACGATAGTTATCGTTGTTATATGGTGTGTTAAATACCATAAGAAATACCGGAATGTAGATAAGGGAATTTTCAAAGTGATATTGAAAATAGAATATTTATAAAATGGGATATATTTATAAATAAGAGATATTTATAAAGTGGAATATTTATAAATAAGAAATGTTTATAAATTGGAATATTTATAAATAGGAGATATTTGAAAAGGAAATAAATTCAAAATATTTCTTTTTGAATGGAAAAGCCTGTGTGGCGAGTTTGGGGATTTTCCCGATGCTCCCGATACAAAGGAGATTATGGCGAATTTTCCCGGGAATTTAAGGAGTTAGAATATTTTAAGAATAAATTTGAAAAGGGAATATTTGTAAACCATTTACAAATAGAATTGAAATGGAAACGTTATAAAAGGGAAATCATTTTTAAAGTGTAGAACCGTTATTTAAAAGTAAATCTTTTCAAATGAATAAAACGTTGTTAAAAAGGAAATCTTTATAAAGTGTATAAAGTAAATCGAATATGGTAATCGAAAGGAGTATCGATGTTAGTTCATCGAAGGGAGTTAATCGATTAGAGTTAAGTCAAAGGAGTTAATCGAATATAGTTTATTCGAATAGAGTAAAGGAGTTAATCGAATATAGTTTATTCGAATAGAGTTAGAGGAGTTATCGAATATAGTTTATTCGACAGGAGTTAAGTGAATAGTTAGGTTAAACTAAGTGAATTAGTTAAGTGAATTGGTTAAGTTAACCAAAGTGAATTAGTCGAGTTAATCAAAGTGATTAGTTCAGTTAATCGAGATAAGTAAATCAAGTTAGGGTAATCGAGTTGAATTAGTCAGTCGAGTAAATAAATTGAGTTAGTCAAACCAAGTAAAACCAGTTAGAGTTAAACAGTTAGAGTTAAAACAAACATAGTTATTCAGGATGAGTTGCCATTTAGCACGACTGCTAGCGTAATTCGCAGGGTTGTAAATAGCCTACGGCGGTCGGGTGTTTCCTGAGGGAATCAGGCGTAACCATTGTGATCGCTGCGATCTAGAGTTGAGCGAATGGAGTTAAAGAATATAGAGTTAAGCAAAATTAGAATCTGACTAGAGATTAATAAGTTGAATGGTTTCCTGAGTATCGATCTGATGTTGGTTTCGGCCTTCGGGGTTTATGCTTAGGGAGTTGTTCTCTTATTAGTTTACAGTTAGAGTCTGGTAGTTGTGGAAGGATAGTGATACGTAAATAAACAATGGAAATGTTTTCCAACGTTGATAACAAATATTTTCTAAATATAGAAAATAAGGAAAACATGTATAGATATACATGATGATTGATCGATTGACATTCCATTTGGGAATAAGATCGTTGTTTGCACACGGACATTTTTATTTGATAGTTAAATCATCGACTATCAATGTTTTGACCATTTTACGTTGTTAATATGGAGAGACCGGTTGGATTATTATCCGAAGAACCACTCTGTATTGGCATAAGCGTTGCGAATCATTTATGCCAAAGAAAATTGAAGACGGAGTAAAATGCTAGGGCTGTTGTATAATTCTTAGATAACAGTGACTAAGATGGATATACGGAATAGTGCCTTCGGTTTGTCCAGTCCCAGGACAACTTGTATGGACGAAGGTCTGACAGAGTATATCCAATGGATCGCGTAAGTTGATCTGTTCAAACGTATTCACGTTTGGTGGCGGAGGAATTCGTTTCTCTTAGCTGTATACCCGTGTTATTTTTGAATAAATCAATTTGTGATTTGGCGGGTATGACGATGTGACGTTCTAAGTGAATGAGGATGAATTATGAATGAATGTCTGACAGAGTATTTCCAGAAAGGTCACGTACATTGATTTCTTCAAACGTACCAAGAGTGGAAGCGGAGAAGGAAACTTCTTTAGCTAACACGTGATGTACTGTTGTAGACGTCAATTAGCGATTTTCGATGGAACTGACAATGTGGCATTCAAAGTGAATCTGATATGATGATAAAGCGTAGCTTCTAGCCTCATCATCCGGTAAATGACAGAAATCGGGCAGGCAGCATGGCTAAGTCGGTCGCACCGAAGTAGGGTGTATAATCACCTATCTAGTGAATATTCATTTGTTTTTTAAATCTATCAATGCTGTCCCATATATATACGGGAACGGTTGCTGATCCCAACCGTTGGTGATGTACATTCGATACACTCAAGTGAAATGAGTGGTCGGTCATGTGTGGCTGAGTTGCAAGATGTTCTTGTTGAACTCCAGTGTATCGTTCCTAGAGTACACTGATCGGAAGGTGGTTCCATACCTTGTCATAGTTGGAAATCCATTATCCAATACGTGCTTGCGATTTTGATTGTATACTATATATGTAGAACGTGAGATGAAAGCGTTTCTGCTAGTTGATATCTATTTGTACATAGACATTATTATAATATCAAAAGGTTTTTGATATAAAGATATTTTGGATTCTCATAAGGGAAAAACCCGTTCCGTTCTGCGGCGTGGTCTTATGAGATATCGTTTACTTGTTCATATGCCTGTTTAAACTGTTTTACTCATACCAGTCCCATGACTGACCCGGAGTTTACTTTGTTGTTTTCCCTAAACTCTTGGGTGCCTAATTTTGTATGGGCAGTCAAGTAGTCAGGAATTTACAGATATACTGGAAGAGCGTGGAGCAGGAGGCTTCAAGATCATATAGCTATAGTTATTTCCGCTATGTTGTAAGTGCCGTACTCTGATAAGTGCTATTATATACATAACTGTTATATTTCAAAGTTATGTTATCTATTATATGTTATTCGTTCCGCTGTGAGGTTCGTGTTACTCTGATGTTGTGTTCTTCTTCTTCTATTCTAAGTTTCTATCTTATCTATTCTCACCTTCTAATTTCTTTCATTAATTACCGGGATTTTTCGATGTTTTGGTTATCGACGTCGTGCTTACGTCGATAACCAAAGTCGCTCAAAATCCGGGTTGTTACAGTTGGTATCAGAGCTTAAGTTAAGAATTACCTTGGCTCTGTGGCGTGACTCGGTAGAGATAGGGTTAGTAATACCCTAGATTGAGTTTGAGTGTATATATACGAGGGCGTATTTGTATTTGATATAAAAATGGTTTTATATTGTGAAGATTCATTGGCTGGGTTGTTTATGAGTTCTGGTCGATCAGTTTGATCCACTGTATCGGTAGGAGTAAATAAACACTTGAATACGATGGACCGACACAGTATGGATATGTGATATATTATCATATATAGATTGTGATTATGATCGAGTAAGATTATAACATGTGAAATGGTTATATATAACCAATCAGAATTCATATAAGTAAAGTATATGAAATAAGATGAATTAAATATGAATTTAAATCAGATTTGGAATTAAAATAAGGAAATTTTAAGTTCCTGGGAGATTTTGAAATGTTTTCAAAATGGAAGTATTCAGTAATGGTTTTGAAAATGAAATAGTATTGAAGTCACTTGGGTCGCTCGAAAATAATTCCGATGATGACTACGCAGTATCATCGGTGTGATTTTCGAGTTTCTAAGTGGTGGATTACTACCAATGATTTTGATTTGAATAGTTTTGAGGAAACAAGTGTTTAGAAAATTCAAAGGTTTTGAATTGGCAGTATGATTTCAAATTGATTTGAAATTTACCCAGGAATTTAAGTTCTGGAATTTAAAATTAACTAATGAAGTTAAATAAAATGAGATGGTAAAAATAAATTGAAATTTAACTTGAACTAAGTTAAATAGAATTGAATGGATAAGTCAAGAATTTGAAATTTAGCTGGACTTAGAATTTGAAAATCAAGAATGAAACTTGTGATTGAAAATGGGATTTGACTTGAGTATAAGCGAATGATTTGGTTTGATGATATAAAAGTGATTGAGTTTGATTGGGAGGACATTGGTATATGTGGGATGGTAACAGAGGGAAGGGATATAATGATATGCCCAACAAAAAGGTACAAGTTTATATTTTATATGAGTTTGGAATTTATGAGCTGATTTGGCAAGCCGCTTGGCTGTTTGATTTTCTTTTGGGTTAAAGAAGGCCCAGAGAGGCGAGTTGGAGTTTGAGCTATTGACCAGTAAAAGGAGGTGCTGGCGAAATTTTCCGAAAATTTAAAGTGTTAGAAAATTTTCAGAATTTTTGAAAATTTTAGTTAGTCGGAATGAATAAATATTGAAATCGATATTAATTGGTTAAGTTGAAATCAGAAATAAGGGGTAAACAAATCTTAGGAGTTCCAATAGATAGGGTCGTCCTCTAACTTAGCAATTTCGAGGACGAAATTATTTTAAGTGGGGAAGAATGTAATGACCCGCATTTTTAGAGATATATAATTAATTTATTTAATTATATAATTGGTGATTTAGAGAAGTTAATGATCGTTTAATTAAATAATATTGAATATTTAATTAATAATTATAATATAATAATATATTTTAATGTCGAAATAGTCGGAAATAGTGAAATTCACAATATCATGTGAATTGAATAGCATACGAGATTTGGTGGAGTTTCGATTCGAAATATAATAACGAATATATTCAATCGACGACGGTTTGAACGTATAATTATAATATAATTATAATAGAGCTTGAAATGGCGCTGCAGTTCGCTATTTGGCGATTTGAACTTCAACTGAATGTACAGGATTCGTTTTAAGCCGGATTTCTGTGAAACAAGAAACGTGTGGAGCTGGTGGAGTATATCTTTCTAGTGGAAGAGAAAAATCGGGATTTCATCGTATAGTTTTTTAGTTATGTCCAAATCAAATTTCAGAAGTCGCTGTGGAATTCCTTTATAATTTGCGACGCTTTATTTACGTTATAAAAGGAATTTTCGATATAAACTGAATATCGATAAATCTAAAATATCAAACTGTAGATTCTGATATGATATTCTGGAGCTGTACGATATCATATGTGAAGATATATGATAATATTAATTTATTTATATTTAATTTAATTGTTTTTAAATATATTTATATATTTAAATAGGCTATTTAGAGCGCTAAAAATAGCCACTTTTGAAAACGAAGTCGGAATTCGACGAAACCAGTTTTGTTGGATCCGCAATATCGAATAGTTGTTAGATTTCCAGTTTCGTGATTTTTAGAGTCACTGTGTGACCGTACTGATTTTTAGAGTGAAAAACAATCAGTATTTCGACAGTTAAAAATATGCTGTGTGAGCATACGAAGTCGGAATTCGACGAAACCAGTTTCGTTGGGACCGTTATGTCGACCTGTAGCTGCATGCCCAGTTTCGTGATTTTTAGGTATTGTACGTGATCGTGTGGATTTTTAGAAGATAGATATGAATAAAAAGAAAGAATATCTAAAAATATCTTCCACAAATATCTAAAACAAATTCTTCTATAAATACCACTACCTCACTTCTAAACCTAAATCTTTCTTCTGATAGTCAACTAAAGTGAAGCCGCCAGTTCTATGCTCTTCACAAGAAAATTCCAACCTTCAAAAAAATCTAAAACAAATCATTCAAAAATCCTATAATGCTAATATCGATTGATTTGAGATCGTGGAGGCCCTAGCTTCATACTGGTCTGCGAAACCTGAAGCTCGTTCGACGTTGTTGAGGTTCGACTGTTCACCACTGCCGTTAGGTTTGAGGATGGCGTGAAATCAAAGCATAGATGGGTGAAATGAAGATCATATTTGGGTTAACCACTGAAATCCGCACCTGGTAGGATATGTTGGTGGGTTCCGGTGCTTATCATTGTCGATGACAGCGTCAGGTCGCGATGAGAAAACAGGGGCGAGTTCGTAAATTGTGGTATGATTGGGATGAGTAGTTGATGAGGAGTGAAATGGTGGTGGTTACGAAACCAACGGCTGGCCAAGGTGGAAGCGGGAGTCGGTCAACGGCGAGGTCAAAAAGGGGAAAAGGGGATGCTGTATCGTGATTTTTAATTGAGGAAGAAGGGTCTGAGTACGGGTCGGGTTAAATGGGGTAGTGGGCCGACTTATTGAAAGGGTAAGGCCCGGTTGAAAACAAAGGTCCAAGTTTTAATTTTATTTAAAATGTATATATTTGTAAATTAAATAACTCGGTCATACGATATCGAAATTCAGCGAAATAAGATGCGTTGGGACCGTATGGACGAGAGCTTCACAATGAAGCTGACTGGAAGTCCATCCGAGCTCGTTACAATTTATGGCAAAATAAATTGTCCGTCTAAATCAAAGACAGTTAATCGTTTTTAACGATAACAGTCCAATGTGAGTAAAACTCACCAACTCTGAACAGTTTATAATTTCATGTTGTATTTTTAGAACTGTTAATCATCTGTTGATTGACTGTATGTTGACTGTTTGATTGAACTGCTAGTCAGTTAGTTGAATTTCTATATTGATTCTGTTTAACAGAATATATCATATGGAACTGAAAGTGATGTTATCTATATTGTCTAACATCTGTGATGCAGGGAAACAGGTTGGAGGAATCCAACTGGATTCCTCAACAGTTATTTTACTGTGATTTATATATTGTGTTATATAATGTGATATATAATCTGACGTTGATTATGTGTGCTTTGGACGATAGTTATCGTTGTTATATGGTGTGTTAAATACCATAAGAAATACCGGAATGTAGATAAGGGAATTTTCAAAGTGATATTGAAAATAGAATATTTATAAAATGGGATATATTTATAAATAAGAGATATTTATAAAGTGGAATATTTATAAATAAGAAATGTTTATAAATTGGAATATTTATAAATAGGAGATATTTGAAAAGGAAATAAATTCAAAATATTTCTTTTTGAATGGAAAAGCCTGTGTGGCGAGTTTGGGGATTTTCCCGATGCTCCCGATACAAAGGAGATTATGGCGAATTTTCCCGGGAATTTAAGGAGTTAGAATATTTTAAGAATAAATTTGAAAAGGGAATATTTGTAAACCATTTACAAATAGAATTGAAATGGAAACGTTATAAAAGGGAAATCATTTTTAAAGTGTAGAACCGTTATTTAAAAGTAAATCTTTTCAAATGAATAAAACGTTGTTAAAAAGGAAATCTTTATAAAGTGTATAAAGTAAATCGAATATGGTAATCGAAAGGAGTATCGATGTTAGTTCATCGAAGGGAGTTAATCGATTAGAGTTAAGTCAAAGGAGTTAATCGAATATAGTTTATTCGAATAGAGTAAAGGAGTTAATCGAATATAGTTTATTCGAATAGAGTTAGAGGAGTTATCGAATATAGTTTATTCGACAGGAGTTAAGTGAATAGTTAGGTTAAACTAAGTGAATTAGTTAAGTGAATTGGTTAAGTTAACCAAAGTGAATTAGTCGAGTTAATCAAAGTGATTAGTTCAGTTAATCGAGATAAGTAAATCAAGTTAGGGTAATCGAGTTGAATTAGTCAGTCGAGTAAATAAATTGAGTTAGTCAAACCAAGTAAAACCAGTTAGAGTTAAACAGTTAGAGTTAAAACAAACATAGTTATTCAGGATGAGTTGCCATTTAGCACGATTGCTAGCGTAATTCGCAGGGTTGTAAATAGCCTACGGCGGTCGGGTGTTTCCTGAGGGAATCAGGCGTAACCATTGTGATCGCTGCGATCTAGAGTTGAGCGAATGGAGTTAAAGAATATAGAGTTAAGCAAAATTAGAATCTGACTAGAGATTAATAAGTTGAATGGTTTCCTGAGTATCGATCTGATGTTGGTTTCGGCCTTCGGGGTTTATGCTTAGGGAGTTGTTCTCTTATTAGTTTACAGTTAGAGTCTGGTAGTTGTGGAAGGATAGTGATACGTAAATAAACAATGGAAATGTTTTCCAACGTTGATAACAAATATTTTCTAAATATAGAAAATAAGGAAAACATGTATAGATATACATGATGATTGATCGATTGACATTCCATTTGGGAATAAGATCGTTGTTTGCACACGGACATTTTTATTTGATAGTTAAATCATCGACTATCAATGTTTTGACCATTTTACGTTGTTAATATGGAGAGACCGGTTGGATTATTATCCGAAGAACCACTCTGTATTGGCATAAGCGTTGCGAATCATTTATGCCAAAGAAAATTGAAGACGGAGTAAAATGCAAGGGCTGTTGTATAAGTCTTAGATAACAGTGACTAAGATGGATATACGGAATAGTGCCTTCGGTTTGTCCAGTCCCAGGACAACTTGTATGGACGAAGGTCTGACAGAGTATATCCAATGGATCGCGTAAGTTGATCTGTTCAAACGTATTCACGTTTGGTGGCGGAGGAATTCGTTTCTCTTAGCTGTATACCCGTGTTATTTTTGAATAAATCAATTTGTGATTTGGCGGGTATGACGATGTGACGTTCTAAGTGAATGAGGATGAATTATGAATGAATGTCTGACAGAGTATTTCCAGAAAGGTCACGTACATTGATTTCTTCAAACGTACCAAGAGTGGAAGCGGAGAAGGAAACTTCTTTAGCTAACACGTAATGTACTGTTGTAGACGTCAATTAGCGATTTTCGATGGAACTGACAATGTGGCATTCAAAGTGAATCTGATATGATGATAAAGCGTAGCTTCTAGCCTCATCATCCGGTAAATGACAGAAATCGGGCAGGCAGCATGGCTAAGTCGGTCGCACCGAAGTAGGGTGTATAATCACCTATCTAGTGAATATTCATTTGTTTCTTAAATCTATCAATGTTGTCCCATATATATACGGGAACGGTTGCTGATCCCAACCGTTGGTGATGTACATTCGATACACTCAAGTGAAATGAGTGGTCGGTCATGTGTGGTTGAGTTGCAAGATGTTCTTGTTGAACTCCAGTGTATCGTTCCTAGAGTACACTGATCGGAAGGTGGTTCCATACCTTGTCATAGTTGGAAATCCATTATCCAATACGTGCTTGCGATTTTGATTGTATACTATATATGTAGAACGTGAGATGAAAGCGTTTCTGCTAGTTGATATCTATTTGTACATAGACATTATTATAATATCAAAAGGTTTTTGATATAAAGATATTTTGGATTCTCATAAGGGAAAAACCCGTTCCGTTCTGCGGCGTGGTCTTATGAGATATCGTTTACTTGTTCATATGCCTGTTTAAACTGTTTTACTCATACCAGTCCCATGACTGACCCGGAGTTTACTTTGTTGTTTTCCCTAAACTCTTGGGTGCCTAATTTTGTACGGGCAGTCAAGTAGTCAGGAATTTACAGATATACTGGAAGAGCGTGGAGCAGGAGGCTTCAAGATCATATAGCTATAGTTATTTCCGCTATGTTGTAAGTGTTGTACTCTGATAAGTGCTATTATATACATAACTGTTATATTTCAAAGTTATGTTATCTATTATATGTTATTCGTTCCGCTGTGAGGTTCGTGTTACTCTGATGTTGTGTTCTTCTTCTTCTTCTATTCTAAGTTTCTATCTTATCTATTCTCACCTTCTAATTTCTTTCATTAATTACCGGGATTTTTCGATGTTTTGGTTATCGACGTCGTGCTTACGTCGATAACCAAAGTCGCTCAAAATCCGGGTCGTTACAAAGGTAGAGCGAGGAGCCGTACTAGGGACAGTCCCGGTTTTAACTACCATGCCGTTATGCTGCCGAAATTTTGAATAATATTCATGTGTTTGAATTATTTTCATTTGTTGAAACGATATTCATTCGTTGGATAGAAATTCATGTGTTAAATGGCGTTCGTGTTTTAATTATAAAAATCACATTTTTATCATCTATATGAAATGTATAAAATAATCTCGTTTTGAAATAAATTGTTTTATAATAAAAATCACATTTTTATCATCTATATGAAATGTATAAAACAATCTCGTTTTGAAATGAATTGTTTTACAATAAAAATCACATTTTTATTATATACATGAGTTGTTAAATATAGTGAAGTGTTGAAATAGAAGACAGTTTGATAAAAATATCATTTTTATCAAAAGTATGAAATTCATATGGTTTTGAAATCGAAGAATCGATATATATATTTAAATAGAATTGAAATATATCGAAAAAACGATGCTGCAGTTCGTATTTTGAAACCGTGATTTCAAACGATTAGTACGGGAGATCCGACCATCGGGTTTTCCTGAAATCGCAACCGTTGGGTTTGCTTTGGAAAAATCTTTCCAACGGCACCAACTTTGTAAAAATCCAACGGTTGGATTGTCTGGAATGTTTAATTCAAATCAGAAGAAAAACAGCGCCAGAATCGATTATATATATATATATATAATTATAATTAATCGAATAACGACGTTGTAGTTCGTATTTTGAAATCGAAACTTCAAACGATTATACCGGGAGATCCGACCGTCGGATTTTCCCGAAACTGGAACCGTTGGATTTGTTTTGAAAAGATCTTTCTAATGATATAAATTTTGTGAAGATCCAACGGTTAGATTTTCAGATATGTGTAAATCAAATCTGAAGAAAAACAGCGCCACGGTCGCGTTATGGCCCGAAGCGTCGTTTTGAATAAATTGGCTATTTTAAAATAAATAAAAATAGCGATAAATCGTTATAAAATATTATAAACGATATGGATGTGATTTAGAAATTAACTGAAGGTTGGCTAAGTCGAATGGTTTCCTGGGTGTTGATCTGATGTTGGTTTCGGCCTTCGGGGTTAATATTTGGTAAATCGTTCTCTTACTGATTGACGGTTAGTGGCTAATGAATTGAAATGATGCATGTGTATGTTAGTGTTGCACTTGTTTATTATATACACGAGTTGTTCAGAAAGACCGGGTTTACCCCATTCTGAATAACTGAATCGACGATAAGAAATCGAAGATGGAGACGGTGGTCGAAGACCGGAGATCTTCACCTCGTTTGGGTGGTAACCGAGGTCCTGATTGGGAGGCATCCCGAAATATGGATAATGAGTGGTGATCGTCCAGACGTACATGGTGATCGATGGGTTTGCGAGGTATATAGTGCCTCCGGTTTCGTTCTGACCCAGAACGAGCTTGTAAATGGACTGTGTGTCTGACATTGGATTTTATTCTGTGTTGATTGATCTCTGTTAAATATACATATGTTTGGCGACGGAGAATTTATTCTTTTGCTTAACGCCCTTCTCTGAAACGCACGAGATCAGAGGTTGTGTATCGATGGACATCAGTCGCATGGCATGAATTGCTAGTGTGGCATGCCTAAGTGGCAAATGATCAGGGCTTCTGTTGAAAAGCAAAGTCTTGTGGTGATGATCAAAGCATCGCCTGTGTGGCGTAGCTTTGTGTATAACGTGAAATCGCGAGCCTCACACCCGGTATGAACCAGAAACGGGAGAAAGGACCTCAGGGAGGACATGCGTTTCTTTCTAGCCAGAAGTGGCGTCAGTGGTTTGACACGCCCTGATGAGTTTGACTTATGTGGTTGTTGCTGTTGCGAGGCGCCTCGGTTTGATCGGACGATCCGGGTCCGATGGAGTCATTCGTTGGCTCACTTACGCCCCATAGGGCGGGGAAACGCATTGTTCAGGAATTTTTATCCACATCGGTGGACCGGCCCTGACGATCCAAGGGCCCACCTGAGTCTGGGTCCTGAGGCTCGGGCTAGAGAGTCTCGAAGTCGGTAAGGACTATCTTTTGCCTTGGTTCATGACGGAAATCCAATTTCCAAATACGACATCGTGCGGTTTTGATTGTATACCTATATTTGGCGACATAGTGGCATGGGACGCTCATGTCGTCTATGATTGATAGTTATGATTGGAAATTGTTTTTGAAACATATAAACACTAGTAGTAATATCAAATGCTTTTGTTTTATTCGTATCAAGCATATTTTGGCCATTATAAGGTAAAACTCTATCCTCCGGTTTGCGTTGCATTGTGTGATGGGAACTGAGTCTTATAATGGCTTCATTTTTATAAAAAGCATTGCGATGTTTAAAAGAAAGATTTGTTTTAGAGCACTGGCGATCCAATGGAGTAAACCCGTTCCACGAAAGTGGCGTGGTCTTGTGATTAGCCATATTATAAATGTGTTGAGTAGATTTCTCATACCAGTCCCATGACTGACTCGTAGTTTGTTTCACTTTCAAACTCGGGTGCCCCTTTTTCTACACGGGCAGCCTTGTATTCAGGTTTTAGCTGGCTCTTTCTGGATAGCTGGAGCTGAAGATGGATTCTATTATTTATCTCTTTTTATGTTGTTTAGATCCTATTGTACATATTTTGTTTGTTTCCGCTGTAGACATTTATGTATAGTTGAACTGTATTTGTACTAAGTATGATCCTATATACTGTGTAACTCTGATGATTTCTTTTATCCAGTATATTCTATTGTTCATTATCTGGTGTATTTATTTAATTCTGCTCTGCTGTTATCTGTTTCTGTGTTATATTCCAAAGATTACCCTTGTCTCCGTCTGCACGGGAAATGGGGGTCGTCACATATCCCAATTCTACTATTTCAATCTGTTTCCGTTAAAATTAAATATAAATTAATATGATTGTCAAACTTGATTTTTGACGTACATTTTGATTTACCGTGGCCACATACTGACTCCAAAAATTCCAGAAAAATAAATCTAGCTATGTTTTGACGATACGGTCCTAACAAAACAAATTTCTTCGAATTTGGGGACCGTTCGAAAAATGGCCATTTTCTGGTCGATCCAAATTGATTGTAATTGACAAAACACGTTTTCTCTTGCCACGCTCACATATTAATTCCAAAAATTATGAAAATAGTAATCTAGAAATAACTTTACATTGTGGATCCAACAAAAGTGGTTTCATCGAAAACGGAGATCGTTTGCAAAATAGCTATTTTTAAGGCCCATTTATATATTCAAATATATATAAATTCCACAACGACTTTATTGAATTTTAAACTGGACGTAACTTACAATTTATAAAACGAAATCTTAGATTCTACATCCGTTAGAAAGATATTGTTCATCAGATTCAAATATTTCTTGTTTCATTCAATTCTGACTTATATTGAATTTTGTATATTCAATTGAAATGTAAAATCAAATGTTCAAACTGCTGCGCCATTTCAGGCTCGTATTATAATTAAAATAAATTTATTCATTCTAACTTCGATCTAAATAAATTTTTAGTCATTATTATTTAAATTAAATCATTTTAAATAATCAGAATCCATTAAAATTGCTAAAATAAAAATTTTAAATTGGTTCCGATTTTCCGGGTTGTTACAATCTCCCCCACTTAAAAACTTTTCATCCTCGAAAAGGAACGGAGCTGAAAGTTGTTTAATCAATCAACTCAACATTCATTCTGGCTTTAATTCTTCAACTTTTCAGTTTCAAAGAATTTTCAAATTTTTCAAAAATTTGGCTAATACCTTAAATTTTCGAATTTTTTTGCCACAACCTCCTTTGTACGGGGAGTACTTTAAAACCGCAACTAGCCAAGCAGGTCTCCCATCATCCGAAAAGAAAAAGAAAAAGAAAAGGCCAAGCGGCTAGCTAATCGGCTCATAAAATCATCCAAACCCAATAAATTAGTAAACATGTACCTATTTGTCGGGCATACAATTTTATTCCTCTTCTCTGGCCTCCTTGTTATGACCTGTTCAATACACATGTATGTACATGTATGCAATTTCCAAAAAAATTCAATTCAGTTCAACATTCGATACAATTTGGCAAAATTTAACTTTCATTCATGTATTGGTTTTATTAGTTAACAAACAATCATACGACACTACCAGCAATCAATTAGTTGATTCTCTTTTCAAACATATAATTTTTTGTATATACATGAAAATCATTTTTTGTGTGTCGAATCACAACAATAAATCCTATATAGTTTTGGTACTCACACCAGCCAATTGGAAATATATAGAAATCCCACTTTCGAAACTCGAATATAGAATCTGATGATGATATATCAATCATCAGAATCATCTTCGGGCGACTAGATTGTGATTCTATATCTATCATGTATATTTGAGGCTTCGTATACACGTGGATCAGACGTATATTCAGAATCTCCATATACCCGATAGTCCAAATCAATTTAAAATAAAATATTCAAATATGTATTATATGGTTTAAATTTTCAAAACACAATTTGTTTTCATTTTTATTTTTAAAATAACACTCTTCCACTCATTCTAGGATACTCCTGATCCCATCTCTAATGAGTCATTCTTATTGGATATTACTAATCAAATCATTGATGAATTTTTTCGTTCAGTTCTAATGTGTCTTGTTCTCGATCTCTGTAACCCAAAGCTCTGATACCAAACTGTGACGACCCGAACTTCCCCGTAAAGGAAAGCCCGGATTGAGTTGAGAACTCGAAAAATCAGAACACAAACAGAAGAACATTTCATTGCTTATTACAATAATTACATCAGAGTACAAGAATATACAGAGTATGAACAAACAATATACATTTGATAAATATCAGAGATTTACAAATTACAATGCAGCTGAAAATAATACAAAACACAACTGAAAGAGATACATGGATACAGAGCTTCCGAATATCATTCCAGTTGTAAACCAGGATCCTGTGAATATAAATCTGCAAAACCAAAACTACTAGCTGCCTATGTGGAAAATAGGGCACCCAGAGTTTAAGCTAAAACAATAAACTCCGGATCAGTCATGTGACTGGTGTGAGAAATAAAACAATTATTAATTTGATTTTAAAGTTAGGTAAATCAAGGGACCACGCCGTATAACACGGAACGAGTTTCCTCCCAAGAATACCAGTGCATAAAACAAACAGAGTAATGCTAATTAAAGAAAATTAAGCTATTATAAGACCCAGGTCCCATCACACAATGCAACGCAAGCCGGAGGATAGATATTTACCTTATAATAGCCAAATAATGCTTGATACGCGAAATTAATCATTTATTATTACTTAATTAAAGAAATCAACTTCAAATATAAATGTATCAATCATAGACGGCATAAGCGCCCCATTACACTATGTCGCCATAAATAGGATTACAACTAAAATCAAAATGTCATGTATTGGAAATTGGATTTCCGTCATGAGTCTAGGCAAGGGATGTACTCCTAACCGCTTGGAGACACTCTAGCAAGTGCCTCAGGACTACGCACTCTGCGCAACCCTGGATCCTGCAGTGCCAGTCCACACTTACGTTAGTGGATTAGTTATTCCTGAACATACATTTCCCGGTCCTATAGGACCTATCCATCGGCTCCGTAGAGACCGATATATCCGAGGCGCCTCACATTCCAACAACTACATGGGTAAAAATATAAAAATGCCTGGGCTAGCAAAACCGTGACACCACCCATAGCTAGAAAGAAACGTCATGCACTCACTGCGTTCCCTTATCCCGTTTTTGACTCATACCGAGGTGTGAGGCTCGCGAATTAATGCTATACACAAAGCTATGCCCTTTAAGGTCGTGCTTTGATCATCAACCACATGACTCTGCTTTTCAATAGAAGCCTTGATCATTTGCATCTCAGCATGCCACACAGGCAAGTCATGCCATGCAACTGATATCTATCGATATATAACCTCTGAGCTCGTACGTCTCAGACAAGGGCGTTAAGAAAAAGAATAAATTATCCGCCGCCAAACAGATATATTTAATAGAAATCAATCAACAAAGAATAAAATCCAATGTTAGACACACATCCATTTACAAGTTCGTTCTGGGTCTGAATGAAACCAGAGGCACCTTGTTCCACATCCCATATGTCCAATACAGGAGAGAGGCCCTCGCATATCCGTCGATCTCCAAGTACGTCTGGATGATCACCACTTATTACCTCGTCTTGGGTGTACAGTCCAAATCAAGACATCAGTAATCATCTAAACGATGTGAGGACCTCCGGTCTTCAACCACCGTCTTCATCATCGACTTATCATTGAATCAGTTATTCAGAATGGGTATAAACCCGGCCTTTCTGAATAACTCGCGTATATAATAAACAAGTGCTACACAAACACAACATATGACTCATTCCAATTCAGAATATTCTTTTATTCAAATATCCACATCATTAAGGAAAGGTTCCCATTAATTTTGTCAAAGATAAATTCTTTTAAATTTATTCTTTAATCCTCCTTTGGTTATCATTTCAAACCAAATTAAGGTTTATCTAAACTAGTCGGGATTAGCGAACCACACTGAAGTAATCATTTATTTTATTTCCCAATCCCAACCTATTCATCCCATGGAGAAAAACTGTTAGTACTCCATATCTAACACCACGGTGTTATCGGTAAAACTTAATTACCATATCTCGTTCAAATCTAATTAAAGATTTGGCAATTGCCTAGAGTAAAACCGGTGGTACTCTATTTTCGATCATTTTCTTGAATTGATAATTTTAATTATCACAATCACTTTTCAATCCAATTAAAGATTCATTAAAAATCCACTTATTTTTAATCTTCCCAAAAATCAATATTAATGATTATTTAACTATGGGAAATCATATCCTGTCTTTAACTCGGTTAAAGAACCAATGTCATTTAAAACACTGTTCACGATAAACCCAAATCCTCTTCCATAAAATGGAATCTCCATGGCAAACAAAACAATATAATCACTCCATATCCGACTTGTAATATAAATGGAATAACAACAAAGCCTTTTAAATTCCATATATATTAATAGTCTTCCTCCACAGAAGCTTATTTCGATTATTACCAAATCGAATTCCATTCAATTCCAATTTAATATATTAAATTGGAAAACTTTCCTTTCGAAATCCCATTTAATCTTAATATTATATATTCCAGATCACATTTCACTGTAAATCGGGTTAAAGAATGAATGTCATTAAAACACAGTTCACAATAAACCCAATTTACATTTCCATTTTCAATTCTAATTAAATGTTAATTAATTGGTAATTCTTCTTTAAATCTTAATTTAGAGATTTATTCTTTTCACATAGGGTTTAAGAACGGTGTTAATAAAGACACCATTCATGACAAACCCAAAATCCAATTTCAATTCAATTCCAATTAAATATTAATTAATTGTTAAATTCTTCTAAATCTTATTTAAAAGATTTTATCTTTTCTCAACTGGGTTTAAGAACAGTGTCATTTAAAACATAGTTCACGACAAGCCCAAAATCCAATTCAATATTAAATACAAGGCTCTGAATAGAAATTATATCGGATTATATTCAATATCAAATTCTGAAATCAACAAATATCGTATTGGGAATAATAATATATATCTGTATCTTCCAAATACCTCTAGAATATCCGTATAATCATGGAATCCAATATCGAAATATTTCGAAGATAATTTCTATTCAAATCCATTCCAATTCATATATTGGAAATTCTTGTTATTTTTAAAACCATTTCAAATCAAATTTATTTATTTGAAAATATTGGATTATAATTCTAGTTCAAAACTAGTTCATTTTGATAAAAATATATTTTATTCTTCACAAACGTGGAATTTTTCATCCAAATTCTTTCCAAATCATTTATTATGATTTTGCACAAATTATTAATATTTTTAATAATTTTATTAAGGCCCTTTCAGTCGATTTCCATAAATGGTCATCGAACTGCACTTACAGCGACATTTTACAAATTTGATTTGGACCCAATTCCAAATCTAACCATTAGATTTCAAATCTCTTATATACATTGGAAAGCTCTTTTCGATACGAACCAAAGGTTCCGGTTTTAGGAGAATTCGACATTCGGATCTCCCGTAACGTCAATTCGAAGTCAATGGTCGAAATTCGCGAACGGTCGCTGCGCGTCGCATTCTACTCATGCTATTTAATATATATAATATATGTATTATATATATTTCATCGATTTCAATTCAAAACGTATTTTATAAATCGTTTTAAAAATGATTCCAACTTCATTTTCAATTTTAAATTAAAATTGAATATTCCATATCATTATAATATATAAATGACAATATTTTCAAAATATCAGATTTTGAAATTATTTCCTTTTCAGTACTCATTATAAAAGTGAATAAAATCGATACAAATATCATTTACGTCAAAATGGCGTTAATCTAATCAACACGGCTTCATTTTCAATATTTTTGTGTCCATCCCAAATTGGACACCAAAATCATATTTTGATCCTTTACTGAATATTATTTTAAAATATTCCTTATTTTAAATTATTCGTTCTTTCTGGATTGGAATCAGACACAGTTATTTACCATATAATGTTATTTATATGGATTTCATACAACACATGTACATAACAGGAATGATAAACAATCAACCATCATCCAAAGTGCATTTTACACTGGATAAGCATTAAATATAAATAGTTGACGCTTACAACAGTCTGTCAACCAATCGATTGACATACAACTAAACAATTGGGATTAGTGTATGTCAAATATCATCCCAATACCTGTGTGGGGTTTCAGTCAACAGACACTGAATATTATCTGTGCAGTTGGGTGATGTGTATTGTTTATTGTCCCAATCAATATCAGATAAATGGGTGTACATAAACAAATTATGTGATTTGTAAATGAATATTTATTTTATTCATATACACGTTAAAAATTATATTTTTAACTATAAAAGATTTATTTCGACACATGAATATTTTAGTTACATTTCACATAACAATCACAATCAATATCCACAATACAATACAATCAAACAAGTCGTCCCTGGTCTGTGGACGACGGGAAGCAGTTCATATATGAAATTATAACATAAATAATTGTACAAGAAATTATAGTGAGAAGTTCTCACCTTGGGATCCACACCGTCATTCTTTGTTGTCGCTCAGATTCGCTGTTTTGATTCCAACGCAATCTGTTTCATGAAATTTATATTAAAAATCATATTTTTCATACAGTGCTATTTATTTAAAAAATCACATCTTTATTTTGCTACTTCATATATAAAAATCACATCTTTATATCATTGTTATGTATATAAAAATCACTTCTTTATTTCGTTGTTATGTATATAAAAATCACCTCTTTATCTCGTTGTTATGTATATAAAAATCAATTCTTTATCTCCCTGTTATGTATATAAAAATCACTTCTTTATCTCTTTAAAAATCAAATTTTATATCGTTTCATACATATAAAATCAATCTTTAAAACGAAGTTATTTAAATAAAAATCATATATTTATATTTATACCATTCATGTGAAAATCACATTTTTATACCGCCATGTTTATATTAAAAATCATATTTTGTTCTTCCCATAATAAAAATCATAACTTTATGTTATAAAAATCATATCTTTATGTTATCAAAATCATATCTTTTCTTTTCTAAAGATCATAACTTTCATATAATAAAAATTCGATCTTTATATTAATAAAAATCATGGCTTTATACGTCTAAAAATCATAGCTTTATTATTGTTCTATTCACATAAAGATCAAATTTTTATTTATGTTGTATATATAAAAATCCGATTTTAAACAATGCTTATAAATATATAAAATCAGATTTTTAAATCTACTATATATATAAAAAAACGTATCTTTATATTATAACAAAATTGTTGTCGAAAGCAGGGCGCCTTTTGAATATGAGTGAGGCTCCCGGGCGCCTAGATGCGGCGCGTTCGTGGAGCCAAAAGGAAGAGGAGCGGTGCTGTCATCTATCTCGACCAGTTTCCCGAGGAGATCGAAGTGAGACCATGACCGGCTCAGAAACACTCACATTTTTTCCTAGGGTTGCTGGCCAACAGGGCGTCCACGGTGGAGAGAAGGGGAGAAGAATGTAATGACCCGCATTTTCAGCGATATAATAATTAATTTAAGTTATTTTTTAAAAGGTGATTGAAAGGATTTCATGATCATTGAATTAAATAATGGTGAATATTTAATTAAAATAATAAATTAAATAATATATTTAATTATGAAATAATCGTAATTGGCTGAAATGGCGATATGGTGTGAACTAAATCATCGGTGATATTTAATTCAGTTTAGAATTGAATTAGAATAACGAATATATTATTCGAACGATGGTTGAACATATAAATTATAATATAATTATAATCGAGCTCGAAATGGCGCGGCAGTTCGCGATTTGGCGATTTGAAATTCAACTGAATATATAGAATTCGTTTTAAATCGGATTTCTGTGAAACAAGAAACGTTAGGAGCTGGTGAAGTATATTTTTCAAGTGGAAGAGAAAAATCGGGATTTCGTCGTGTAGATTTTGATTTATGTCCAAATCAAATTTTAGAAAAGTCAATGTGGAATTCCTTTATAATTTATAAAGGAATTATTTATATTTTAAAAAGGAATTTCATTTTAAATCGAATATCGATTTAATCGGGACTTGAAGTATTGAGTGATAAATCCAGTTGGAGCTGTATGGTATTCCACTATGAATATATATACGATAATATTAATTTATTAATATTTTATTTAATTATTTTTAAATATATTTATATATTTAAAAGGGTTATTTAGAGCTTTAAATATAGCCAGTTTTGCAAACGACCTCAGAATTCGACGAAACTAAATGTTAAATTATTGTTAGATGTCAAGTTCCGTGATTTTTGAAGTCAGTATGTGGCCGTACGGATTTTTAGAGTGAAAAACGGTCAGTATTTTTAATTGGTATCAGAGCCTAGTTGAACACAAATTTTCGGGTTGTTATAGTTGGTATCAGAGCTTAAGGCTAAGTTATTACCTTGGCTCTGTGGCGTGACTCAGTAGAGATAGGGTTAGTAGTACTGTTTAAAAATGTGTAACTTAAGTTATTTTTAATTTAAATTGTATTCAAAATTTTAAAAATGTGTAACTTGAACATACGATATCAGATTGACGAACCGTAAGTTGCGTTGGGATCGTATGGACGACGACTACACCATGGAACTGACTGGGAGTGAATCGAAGCTCATTACAATTTATAGCAAAATAAATTGTCCGCCTGAATCAAGCGATGGTTTCGTTATTAACGATGATCGTCCAATGTGAGTAAAACTCACCAACTCTAAACAGTTCTATTTTTATAACGTATATTTAGAACTGATAAATGATGACTGATTGTTGTGTGCTGACTGTTTAGTCGAATTGCTTGTGTATTGGTTGAAATTATAGTTAACGATATGTATATAAATCGTTAATCAAATATTGATTCTGTTTAGCAGAATATTTCATACTGAAATGAAATAGATGTCAATTATACTGTCTAACATCTGTGATGCAGGGAAACAGGTTGGAGGGGTCCAACTGGACTCCTCAATATTTATAATACCGTTTTGTTCATATATTGTGTTATACGATGTGATATGAAATCTGTTGATAATTTTATATGTTTGAATGATATTGATCATTATTATATGTTACCTTAAATACCATAAGAAATATTAGGATGTAAAAAGGAGATTTTCAAAGTATACTTTGAAAATAAATTATTTATATAAAATCAATGGATTTTATATATAAAAGGAAAAGGATTTTATAAAAGGAAGTAATTATAAAATCAAAACAAATATAAAGGAATTTTTTTGTAAAACAAATATAAAGGAAATATATTTGTAAAACAAATACAAAGGAAGATATTTGCAAAACAAACAGAAATATTTGTAAACCATTTACAAATAAATAGAATAAAGGATTATCTATTTAGAAAATTAATAGAATAAAGGATTATTTATTTGGAAAATAAATAGAGGAGTTAATCAAATCGAGTTAATCGAAAGGAGCTAATCGAACAAAGTAAATCAAGTAGAGTTAGGTAAAATTAGAAACTGACTAGAGATTAGTAAATTGAATGGTTTTCTAAGTGTCTATTTGATGTTGGTTTCGGCCTTCGGGATTAATACTTAAGGAATTGTTCTCATACTAGTTTATAGTCAGGGACTGATAGTTGTGGAATGATAAAGATATGTAAATAAACACTGGAAATGTTTTCTAGTGTTAATAACATATATTTTCTAAACATAGAAAATAAGGCAATGTGAATATATATATATATATGTTAAATGATGATTGACCGATATAATTTCCATCTGGAAATGATATCGTTGTTTGCACACGTGTCTTTCTTTGATAGTTAACTCACCGACTATCGAAGTTTTTGACCATTTTAGTGTTGTTAATATGGAGAGACTGGTTGGATTATTATCCAAAGAACCACTCTGTATTGGCATAAGCGTTGCGAATCATATATGCCTAAGATAATTGAAGATGGAATAAAGTGCAAGGGATGTTGTATAAATCTTAGATAATAATTGCCTAAGATGGATGTACTGAATAGTGCCTTCGGTTTATCCAGTCCCAGGATGACCTGTATTGATGAATGTCTGATAGAGTATATCTAATAAATCGCGTAAGTTGATCTCTTCAAATGTATCTATGTTTGGTGGCGGAGGAATTCATTTCTCTTAGCTATATACCCGTGTTATTTTTGGGGAAATCAATTTGTGATTTGGCAGGTATGACGATGTGACATTCAAAGTGAATGAAGATGTGGTATGTAAAAGATAAGCGTAGCTTCTAGCCTCACATCCGGTAAATGACAGAAATCGGGCAAGCAGCATGGTTATGTAGATCGCACCTATTAGGATGTATAATCACCTGATCTAGAGTTTCATTTACTTCTAAAAATCTATTGTTGATGCTGTCCCATTCGGGAAACGGTTGTTGATCCCAACCGTTAGTGATATACATTTGATACACTAAGGCAAAATGAGTGGTCGGTCATGTGTGGTCGGGTTGCAAGATGTTCTTGTTGAACCCAGTGTATTCCTCTCTAGAGGTACACTAGAGAAAGGTGGTTCCATACCTTGTTATAATTGGAAATCCATTACCCAATACGTGCTTGCAGTTTTGATTGTATACTATACATGTAGAACGTGAGATGGAAGCGTTTCTGCTAGATGATTATTATATTGTGATTGATAGACATTATAATAATATCATGAGGTTTTTGATATAAAGATAATTTGGATTCTCATAAGGGAAAAACCCGTTCCGTTATACGGCGTGGTCTTATGAGATATCGTTTACTTGTTAAAACTGTTTTAAACTGTTTTACTCGTACCAGTCCCATGATTGACCCGGAGTTTATTTTATTTTGTTTCCCTAAACTCTTCGGTGCCCAATTTTGTACGGGCAGTCAAGTAGTCAGAAATTTACAGATATACTGGAAGAGCTCGGAGCAGGAGGCTTCAGGATTTTATAGCTATAGTTGTTTCCGCTGTGTTGTAAGTGTTGTACTCTGATAATGTTACTGTATACATATACTGTTTGTATTTCAAAAGTTATGTTATATTTTATTCGTTCCGCTGTGAGATTCGTGTTACTCTGATGGTGGTGTTCTTCTTCTTCTCCTTTTCTATAAGATTCTATCTTATCTTTCCTCACCCTCTAATTTCTTTCATTGACTTTTCGGTATTTTTCGATGTTTGGTTAGTCGTCATTGAATTTATGTCGATAACCAAAGTCGTCAAAAATCTAGGTCGTTACAGGAGGTGACCAGGAAGGCGGCGCTGGGGCTGTGGGGTGGTGCAACGACGGTCGCAGTGATCGGAGGTGGGTCCCGTGGCGGCGGCGGCGGCTGCTAACAAGCGGGTTAGGCTCGATTCGGCTACGGGGGGAGGTTCTGACGTCGGAGGGAGGGAGGATAGCCGGGGGGTGCTCGGAGGAGGAGGGGGAGCAAATCGACGTGGCGATGGCACGGTGAAAGGAGAGATGGGTCTGGGAATCGGGGTTTTCTTTTTTCTTTTATTTGTTTTGGCTGTTGACTAAAACGAGAGAAGGAAAGGGAGGGCTTATATATAAATAAATATTTTATATAATTTAATTCCAAAAAGTAACTTTTTAATTCGAACTCCAAACCGAACCCACCGACTGTCGTCCCTAGCTAATAACCCCTTTTCCGAACACAATGGGATATGTTTCATATCCCAATTCGACTGTCTCGATCAGTTTCCATTAAAATCAAAATATAAATTAATATAATTGTCAAACTTAATTTACCGTAGCCACATACTGACTCCAAAAATTCCAAAAATAAATAAATCTAGTTATGTTTTGACGATATGGTCCTAATAAAACTAATTTCGTCTAATTTGGGGACCGGTTGAAAAATGGCCATTTTCTGGTCGATCCAAATTAACTAAAATTGACAAAACACGTTTTCTCTTGCCCACGCTCATATATTAATTCCAAAAATTATGAAAATTGGAATCTAGCAATAACTTGACATTCTGGATCCAACAAAAGTGGTTTCGTTGAAAACGGAGGTCGTTTGCAAAATGGCTATTTTTAAGGGCCATATATATATATAAATCCCACAGCGACTTTTCTGAATTTTAAACTGGATGTAGCTTACAATTTATAATACAAAATCTCAGTTTCTTACGTCCTTTAGAAAGATATTGTTCAACAGATTCAAATATTTCTTGTTTCATTTAATTCTGACTTATACTGAATTCTGTATATTCAATTGAAATTTAAATCGAATTTTCAAACAGCCGCGCCATTTTAGGCTCGTTTTATAATTAAAATTAAGTTATTCGTTCTAACTTCGATTTAAATAAATTTTTAGTCATTATTATTTAAAATAAATCATTTCAAATAATCAAAATCCATTAAAATTCCTAAAATAAAAATTTTAAATTGGTTTTGATTTTCTGGGTTGTTACATTAAGACTATATCATCAAAATATAGTTAGATTTATTTTTCTGGAATTTATGGAGTCAGTTTGTGGCCCCGGTAAATTAAAATGTGTGTTGAAATCAATTTTGAATGTTATATTGATTTATATTTTAATATTGATGACAACTAATCCAAACAATAGAATTGTCTTGCGAAACATATCCCATTGTGCCCGAAATGGGGGTATTTAGCTCGGGGCGATAGTCGTTGGGTTTAATTTGGTGTTCGGACACAATTGAACCCATTTGGAGAATTAAATAATTATTTAAATAATATATATAAGCCATTTATATTCTCTAGAACCCTAGTCAAACCATTTCTTAGTCAAACCATCAAGCCACCGTTTCTTCTTTTCAGTGGCTAAAATCGTCGCAACTTCCTCACCAAAAATCTTTCAATCCAATGATTAATCTCCAAAACTTATTAAGGGAATATCGAAGAGCTTCCTTAGATCCATAATCAGGATGGGTATGATCGAGTATGGTTTGGAAAATCATGAGAAATTGAACCTCAAAGTACTTCAGTTCGCCCCCAATTTCATGCGTAGGGGACCGCCGGACTCGCCGTCGCTGCTGGCGATAGGACTTCTGGCCAAAGCGCGCGGGATGGTGGCGTTCGATTAAAGTGAAGATGCCTCGAGGGGCATACGATTTTAGGGGTAAGGTTAGAGGTTTTTTGTGACTTGGTATTGAGGAAGACGATGGCTACAGAGAACCGATGGGTTTTAAAACCTTAACCATGTAATTAATTAATATTAATTGTAATTAAGTTAGTTTATTACTTATTAAAAATTATTTAAAGTTTAAATCGTTATAACCTTTTCTGGTGATGACAGAATTTAGTGAAACAAGTTCCTATGAGATCATGGCAAAAAGAGCTTCGCAATGGAATTGACTGGAAGGAGTTTGGAGCTAATTGGGATATTTGACTGAATTGAACGCACGGTTTAATTTAGTTAAAATAACCGCTAATTAACGATTTCGAAACTGGTCAATGTGAGAACTCTCTCTCAGTCAATTATTTTACAGTTATTATATAATACGTTGCAGACGGGGCTTAGTCGCTCCTGATACTATTTTATGAACAAATCTTAACTGATTGTATTGTCTTGTGATTGTGATGTGAATAAAAAATATATATATGATGTGGATAATATATATATATATATATACACACGACGTGAAAATTATATATATATATATGCGGTGTGAATAAAATATATATATGCGATGAAAATAATATACATATGAAATGAAAATAATATTTATATGAAGTGAATACATATATATGAAATGAAAATAATATATATATATGAATTGAAAATAATATATATATATAATGAAAATAATATATATATGAAATGTGAAAATAATATATATATATATATATGAAAAGAAAATAATATATATATATATATATGAAATGTGAATAATATATATATGAAATGTGAAGAATATATATATGAAATGAAAATCATATATATATATATATAAATAATATATGTATGAAATGAAAATCATATATATGCGTTGTGAAAATTATATATATATATATATGTGCTGTGACAATATATATATATGCGATTTAAAAAATATATATGTGTTATGAAAAATATATATGCGCTGTATAAATTATATATATGCATTGTATAAATCATATATATGCGATATATAAAATGGGCATGAAATGGAATAAATATTCGTTCATTAAAAATATAATTTTTAACATGTATATGGATTGTATAAAATTGTCATGGATTGAAATAAATATTGGTTTGCTAAAAATATATTTTTAGCTTATACATGCGATGTATAAAATAATTATGTAATGGAATAATTATTGGATCGATAAAAATATAATTTTTATCATATATATGAGATGTATAAAATAATTATGTAATGGAATAATTATTGGATTGATAATGTATAATTTTATCATATATATGAGATAAATAAAATAGTCGTTTAAAGAAATGATTATTGGATCGATAAAAATATAATTTTTATCATATATATGAGATGTATAAAATAATTATGTAATGAAATAATCATTGGATCAATAAAAAATAATTTTTATCATATATATGAGATATATAAAACAGTCGAGTATAGAAATGGTTATTGGATCGATAAAAATATAATTTTTATCATATATATGAGATGTATCAAATTGTCATGTAATGGAATATTCAATTTTGATTAAAAATTGAAATGGAAGTTGAAATCGTTTTTGAAATGAATTTATAAACGATTTATAAAATTCGTTTTAAATAGAAATCAATGAAATATACATTATATATATATATTTAATGGCTTGAATAGAACGCGCCGCACAACGACCGTTCGCGAATTTCGACCATTAACTTCAAATTGATGTTACGGAAGATCCGACCATCGGATTCTCCTAAATCCGGAACTGTTGGATTCGTATCGAAAAGAGCTTTCCAATGAATATAAGAGATTTGAAATCTAATGGATAGATTTGGAAATATGTCCAAATCAAATTCAGAAAAGGTCGCTATAAATGCAGTTCGGTGGCCGATATTGGAACCCGACTGTAAAGGCCTTAATAAAGTTATTAAAAATATGGAAAAATTGTGTAGAATCAAAATAATTGATATAGAAAGAGTTTGGATGAAAATTTCCAAGTTTGAGAAGATAAAAAGGTATTTTTATTGAAATGAACTAGTTCTTAACTAGAATAATAATCCAATGTTTTTAAATAAATGAATTGGATTTGTAAATGGGTTTAGAAATAACCAGAATTTTCTAATATATAAATTGGAATGGATTTGAATGGAAATAATCTTCAGAATATTTCGATATTGGATTCCGTGATTACATGGACATTGTGGGGGAATTTGGAAGATATATATATATATCCTTATTCCCCATACGATATTTGTCGATTTCAGACTTTGATATTGAATATAAACCGATATAATTTCTATTTAGAGCCTTGTATTTAATATCGAATTGGATTTCGGGTTTGTAGTGAATGGTGTCTTTATTAACACTGTTCGTAAACCCCGATGAGAAAAGAATAAAATTTTCAAATAAGATTTAGAGAAGTTTACCAATTAATTAATATTTAAATGGAATTGAATTGAAATTTGATTTTTGGGTTTATCATGAACTGTGTTTTAAATAAAACCGGATCAATTATGAAATTTGATTTGGAATTTATAAATATTTTTTATTAAGATTTAATGGAAAATTTCCAAAGTAAAGTTTTCCAATTTAAAAATATTAAATTGGAAACGAGTGGAATTCGATTTGGTAATAATCGAGATAAGCTTCTGTAAAGGAAGACTGTTATTATATATGGAATTTAAAAGGCTTTGTCGTTATTCCATTTATAGTATTGATTTGATGCGGAAATTTATATCGATTATATACTGTTATGATTTCCGTGAAGATTCCATTTTGATGGAAGATGATTTTGGGTTTATCGTAAATTGTGTTTTAAATAACATTCGTTCTTTAACCCCCAATAATGACAGGATTAATTTCCAGAAAGTTGAACAATCAACAAGAAATGAATTTTGGGATTGAAACCAATTGGATTTTGAATAAATCTTTAATTATATTGTGAATGAATAAATGGTAATTGAATTTACCAAAACACGTGATGTGACTAAACCAAATTTACTTCGTTGTTGATATTGATTGTTTGGATGGCGTTCGACCGGTTTATGAGCAGAATATGCTTTTACATTTAGCATTGGGTTGGGTAAAAATATCTGTGTGCTAACACCTTGTGAAACACTTCACCATTTGACGATAAGGTGTTTAGCGATGTTGTGTTCATTTTAAATTTAATGAATGGTTTTGAAATGATATTTTCCTTTAATGGAAAGAACTGTATTCCCGATTTTGGATAGGGAATGTTTTGAATGGTTTTGAAATGATTTCTTAAGTGAAAAGAAAAGTATTCCCGATTTTGGACAGGGAATGTTTTATATAAATGTTTTATAAAAGAGAAAGGATTTCGAGGGGTAAACCCGATGATTTCGAAATGATTTGGAAGTGTATTATGGTTTTACATTGTGGTTCATTGCGTATCCGATTGGTTGATATTGATAACATATCTGTTTGGTTGCGGAAAATTTATTCTCTTGCTTAACACCCTTCTTTGAGACGTATGAGCTCAATGCTTGTGTGATTAATAGTGACTGATCATATGTGTGAATTGCTGATGTGATGTACTATAGTTTGAAAGTACTTGTGATTATTACGTTCTGAAATGATTTTCCCTACATCGGGATATAAAATGATTTAGCAAGTATGTGGCTAAAGATTCGGGTAACGCAAGAGTAACTAAAAGTATGGGTGTTATAGCCTTAAATGGCTTTGGGCTGCGTATACTTCCATGCGTGGGAGGTGCATGTCAGTGTAGCCTGCTCCATCGTGGGAGGTGCACATATATATATCGAGTTGGAGGGGGCGTACAGCCTGGTCTAAAGGTCGTGCACGATATTTGGTTGCATTCTTGTTTGTATCCATTGTTATATTTTGGAATTCATATTTCCAAATATTTTGGTTTGAGATCCCAAAGTGAAATCTACTTTAATATAACACTAGATATGTATTTCACATGATTTGATATAAGGAAATCGGGAAATAAAATCCAAAGGAATAATTTCTGTAAATTGAATTGGTTTTAGAAAATCTAGTTGTGGTGATTAATCTAAATGGGTAGATTGGGATATTGCATGTTGATTGATGCATAGTAGATCCATATCTCTATTACTGATGTTGTTTATATACTGGCATTCATGGGGGTAAATCTATTCCGTGTTAGCGGCGTGGTCTTGTGATTTGCCTTATTATTTATATAAGTTAATTTTAATTGTAGAGTTTCTCACACCAGTCCCATGACCGACCTGTAGTTTTTTTCCCTTGCAAACTCGAGTGCCTTTATTTTCCGCATGGGCAGTCGAGTAGTTTTATTTTGCAGATATATATTGGGCAAGATTCTGGATTGAAGCTTAAAGCTATGTCTAGGCATTGTTAGTCTTCCGCTGTGTTAGTTTATTTGTTTTCCGCTGTGCATTGTATTACATTTATTGTAAATAAATCTTCCGTTGTATTATTATTTTTGATATACTCCTAATTTCTATACTCTGATGTAACGTTATTATGATGTTTATAAAAGTCTTCGATTATTTGTTCTGATGTGTTGTATGCCTAGAGTTAGCGTATCCAGGATTAGAACGGTCTTGGTCGGTCTAGCGATCGATTAGGTCCAAGCGAAATCCGTATCGTTACGCAATCTAAGATGAATAAAGATGAGTTTAAGTTGTAAAAAAAAATTAGTAATTCAATGTAGCAAGGAATTTTTTTGATTGAATGAACATTGACCACTGAATGAAAAGAAAATTATAGATATATAACAAGTTAATGGTACTCATAAACCGAGTGAACTAAAAGAGAAGTTAACATGAATTAAAAATGGATGTTGAACGACAAATAAATAAAAATATATGAGTTGAATGTAAATCAATGTAAGTGAAGTAAATGTGAATAACTCGAAAGAAAAAAATAAGTTGTATCCGAATAAACTAAATGATAATAAAAAATAATATGAAAAAGGTATTTGAATGTAACATTGGATTTGGTGATTGGATTTTTTTTTCATATGATTTTGTTGATAATATGCCATGCTTGTTTGTGTTACATGTTTTTAATGATATGTATCTTAATTTTACTTTATACATGATTCCCATTTTTCGTTGTTTATTAGGTAACAAGGGTGTGCGCTTTATTTTTGGAGGTTGCTTTTATGCTATATTGCTAAAATATAAGCTAACTTTCTTATAACAGTAATAAAATGAACATATCTCTAATTACATATTGTAATTGAGTTATGTATGTTTTCCGTATGGTTTTGGATGCCTCATCGTTGAGATGAGATGTATATCAATATATTACATGTAGTATAAATTTTACCGATCAAGTAACGTAAAGGAGATACTGCCAAAATTTTCCATAATTTCGTACATTAGAAAAAATTTGGGTCTCTAAGTCCTAAAATTTATATTTTTCTATGTGAGTATAAAAACTAAGTAAAGGGTTATAGTTGAAATATTTGTTCAAAGAATATACATCTATGGATGATATTCTATATTGTTTCTTTTCGAGGAAGAAAAGCTTTGAGCAAGGAGAGTGGACTCGCAAATTCAAACATTTTAAATTAACATAGTTAACTAAAATTTAATTTGAAATTTGAATCTGGCGATTAACTATTAAGTAAAATTGATTCAATAGTCTCAATTTACTCGATTTAGTTAATTAATATTGATTATAAATCCATTTTGTAAATTTATAGACAATAATAAATAGTTTTGAATTCGATCGATAATTGAACCGTGTTATAAAATAATATTTCAATATGGAAAATATCATTTCTCAAACAATCTAGGAATTTGATGGAACCAGCTTAATTGAGCATGAAATTGTAGTTGTAGCATTAGGTCAGCGGATAAGGACTTGTGTCGAGATAACAATGAGGCAAGTTCGAAACCCAGAATGGCGTGCTAAGGGTTTACCATGTGCATACGCTATGATCAGCCACTTACGTGGTACCCACGGACCGAGTTAGATGCACTAGGGGGTTTTACGGCTTCGGTTGGTTTCCCCCTGGACAAATACAAAAAAAGCAAATTATTGTAAGATCTCAAATTTTATGCCAATTAGGCAATTTGGGTGGTAATGCGATTTTGGGACGCCCGATGAACATTAAAGTGCATAAATGAAAAGAATTATGTATATATAATAGAATAAAAAAGAAAAATAATAATAAAGACACATATCCGACAAATACAACATGCATTGTGACGACCCAGATTTTCAAAACCAATTTAGTATTTTTATTGTAGCTATTTTAGTGGATTTTTAATATTTAAAATGACTTATTTTAAACAATAACGATTTAAAATTTATTTAAATCGAAGTTAGAACGAATAAATTTAATTTAATTATAAAAGGAGTTTAAAATGGGGTTTGAAAATTTGACTTTGAACTTTAACTGAATGTACAGGATTCAAAATAAATCGGATTTCAGTAAAACTAGCAATATTTGAATCTGTTTAATTATATCTTTCTAATGGATGTGAAAAATTGAAATTTCAAAACGGGAATTAAAATTTATTCCTAGTTTAAAATTCATAATAGTCGCTATGGAATTTATATATATTTTTTATATAATATAAAGCCCTAAAAATAGCCATTTTGTAAATGAACTCTGTTTTCGACAAAACCACTTTTGTTGGATCTGGAATGTCAAATTATTGCTAGATTTCAAACTTCGTAATTTTTGGATTAAATACGTGAGCGTGGTAAATTTAAACGTGTTTTGACAGTTTTAGTTTGAATTGGATCGGCCAGAAAATGACCATTTTTCAAATGGTCTCCAAATTCAATGAAATTAGTTTGGTTAGGACCGTATCGTCAAAACAAAGCTAGATATAATTTTTCTGAAATTTTTGGAGTCAGTATGTGACCCCGGTAAATTGGAATGTATGTTAAAAATTCAATATATTGATTTATATTTTAATTTTGATAAAAACTGATTGACATAGTCGAATTGGCTTACGGAACATATTCCATTTTGTTTGGAAGGGGGGGTATTTGGCTAGGGCGACAGTCGTTGGGTTTAACTTGGAGTTCGAATCGTTAAACTTCACATTTGATTAATAAAGGAATTAAATATTAATAAAACTAGGTTATAAATAATCATTCACTACACCCTAGAATCGGTCAAACCTTCTAACCGTGGTCAAACTCGTTTCAGCCGCCACCTATTTCTTCTGCAAACCGTAAAAGCTCCTTTGATAAATCAATAGAAAATCAAATAAATTCAAATAAATCCTTGGATGTCTATATTTGGTTTCAACGATCAAAGAGCTTCGATTACGTGTACAATTTACACAGTGCGGCTCTCATTTCTGAAAATCGAAAATATACAGCATGTTTTCTTTTGCTAGGGCTGTGGAAATTCTTGGGTTTTAAGTATCAATTCGAAGTTCGGATGGTATTACGTTGTTTATAGGGGAGAGTGGCACGGGTTGGCACGATTTTGTGGGGGTATGGTGCATAGATGGATGGTGCGACATCCTGTAGGTGGGCTTACTGCCTCGAACTACGCATTTTGGAGGGGGATCCCGGGGTTGACAAGGTGGTGATGGACGGGTAGGGTTTAGAGCGAAATGAAGATTAGCGTCAACCATTTGTGGATTCATGGAGCACGGAGAGAGGACTGGTGGAAGATGGGAGCGAAAATGGCATTGTGGAATGACCTGGGAGTTGCGTTCACTATCAGGTGGGGGAAGAAGGTTTGTAAATCCGGACAAAATTCAGAAGCATTTGGAATTTTTAATAAAATTAAACATCTGTTTAATTCTATTTAAATGAATCGTATTAACATCAAATAAAATTCTACATTTCATAACTGACGGAGTGGAACCCAATGTGAGTTTTCTCACACCTACAAAAATATTCACATTTTGTGAAATTGAAATCATTGATTGATTTGATTATTTGTTTGTTGGTTGCTATTTTAAATGGACATCTAATTTAAATTGTTAGACATTAAATTGATAGTTAGTTTATTTTTGAATTAAATTGCTAGTTAAACCCCGGTATATATAATCAATTAATTATTGAAAATTGAACTATTTTGGATGATGATTGTGATGGATGTTTATTTATGGATATGTTGAACTGTACGGATGTTGTTTAGGTTTTTATATCATTGTTATCACCTTGGATGTTACGGGCATCATCATAAATTGTTATTTCGAATAAATTAAAAAATAGGTTGAAATGATATATACCTATGACATTTGACCTTTGTATTGAAATGATATATATCCGTTCCCTGAAATTAAAATTTAAAATTTAAAATAACTGATCACTTGGCCATAGGATAGAAAATTATTACACGGATACCGGAGTGGTTAAATCTATAAATTTTAGAATTTGTCAAATCGATTTAAATAAGAGATTCTATGCAAAGAAAATAAATTGAAAATAAATTTGAAATGTTGAAATTGAATTAATTTGAAATGTTGAAATTGAAAATAAATTTGAAATGTTGAAATTGAATAAATTTGAAATGTTGAAATTGAATTATATTGAAATGTTGAAATTGAATTGTTAAAAGAATTTGTAAAAGAAAATTTTAAATTATTATTAAAAGTATGTTTTGGATTTATCGAATTGGAATTTAATTCGAATTGAAATGATCTAATTTGTTATTTTGAAATTTGAACTAAAATTGGTTATAAATTGAAATCATTCCAAATTGAATTATATGGGAATGTTGAATTTGAATTATTTCAAAGGTTTAAATCTTTATTTAAACTTTGAAATTAAATTCAAAATAAATGGCTTAAATAAATATTATGAACTTGAACTTGAACGTGGATTTGATTTGAATCGAATAGATTCAAATAATATTTTGAAATTGGAAGTTATCCTTTAAAATGGGATTGTACTCAAATGAATTTGATTTTAGAATCGATTTGGATTGGACAATTGGAAATCGATTTGGTTTGTTTTGAGATTTGAACTTAGGTTCAGATTTATTGAAAATGAAAAGAAACTGCTGATTTGAAATTATTTCTATATAAACTATTTTATATATAAACTATTTTCTGAATTTTATCCCTTTGATATATGGGGTATTTTATATAAATTTTTTTTCAAAGCCTATTCTTTCTATATAGATATCAAGTAGTTATTTTATAAAATATTTTAATATGCATAACCATTTTCAATACTCAAACTGTTTTGATTTCCAAACTATTCCAAATCTCCCAACTATTTACAATTATTCAAAAATTTATTTAAACCCAAAAACTATTTCAAACTTACAAACTGTTTTAGAAGTGGAAATATTTACATTTAAATCTCTGATTTAAAAGTAAATATGATTATTTTGATGTTAAAAATCAGAAATGAATTCAAAACTATTGTGAAGTAAATTGAATGATTCGAATGAAATGTAGTTAATTGAAGTTATAACCAATTATTGGAATTGAAGTTTATCTCAAAGTAAATATGAATTTTGAAAGTTAATATTATAGCGATTAAAATAATATGATATTTTAAAGTGAAATTGTTTTGATGAATATGATATTTTGATATCATAATGATTCAATTAGAAACATAAAATACCAATCGGTGTGTAACATGACGTTTTGTTGTTAAAGAGACCGGGGCCTCTTATTGACATACTCTCTGTCAATGTTGGAACCACTTTAACAAGTTTGTATGCGGTGGAGTTCCAGAAATGAAGTAGGATGAATTTGGAGGCGATTACTGGATTTGAAGAAAGTGAACGATAATGGATGACCCCGACACTTGTGTCGATTTGAAATGACTAAAACAGTAGCCGTGCCAGACCAAATGAGGCTTGACTACCTCTTAGTGGACATCTGCTCTTCGATTTTCCTGGGCCTTGGGTCCATACTATTACTATTCAGTTGTTTTTGTTGTTTTGTTGGTGTGCACCCATGATGGGATGTATTTCCCTTTGATTCGATATGGGGTGGATGTCTACGGTGGGCCGTTAGGGGTAACCACCAGTCTGGATCAGGCAAACTAGTAGCATACTACTTTGGGTATTGCCTCATGTGCCTTGTCATACATTTATCCTTATCCGAGACAAATACGATTTTGATATTACCGTAGGTCTATATGGGACGCACTGGCTACCGACGTTCTACTGGTTGTGTTACAGGACCTGCATAGACCATGTGCTTGTAAACTGTGTAAGGGTAATCAATGTAACCACGCTTACACTATTTTTCTGACAAGTATTTGTGAATAAACACTATTATAATACCGAAATTATACTATATAGTATCTAGTTTGACGGATCCTTAGGAGATGGAAATTCCCGTAACATCTCTTGAGTTATATGTGTGCATGTTCATATGATGTCGATTTGACTTAGATGAGAATACTTTTGCCTGATCCGAGCTTGTTTTATTTTCACGCTATTACGCTCGGGTCAGACTTGAGCATCCCAGTTTCAAAGGTTGTCTTCTGAAGGATGAAGACGAAGACGGTATACTATAATTACTACTGTATTCCGCTACTATTCCATTGCATTACTCTGTATTATCAGTTATGTATATAAATTGTGTAACTCTAACGATAATGTATAACTTTGATAAATGTTGTAAAATGATCAAATGTTTATTTTAAACAGCTTCATGAACTGTTATTTGATTATTATATTTTGTTCATTCCGTTGCGAGATTTTGTGCTTGTTTTCTTCTTTCTTTCTAATTCTAAATTAATCCCCTTGATTATCTATATTTTTGACTATAATGGTTAAAGATGTGGATCGTCATTTAACAATCTGTAAATACGTACGGTTTTGAGTTAGACATGTGTGGATTATTGTCGATTCAAAAGGTACAGAATTCTGGGTGGTTACATGCGTGCAACCTTTTTCTCACCTCCTTCTTTCCTTCCTTGCATCCCAATCCTCTTCAATTTTAGGAGAATTAAAAAAGAAACAACAAATTAAATAAAAATCTGTTAAATGGAAGGCTCAAGTCTTTATTCCAATATTTTTTTGATCTACAAACTATAAGAGTATGGCAATGATTAAGTGTTAATTGAGCGGTGTGACATTAGTACAATGCTCAATAGCATCACAAAGAAAATTTTATTTTTATTTTTGGAGAGTTCCAAGCCAGGATAGTAAAAATCAAAGCTGGCTTTGGATTTCTAGAGCTAAGTTAGGTCAACAGCGAAGTTATGGAGGTTGCATCTCACATTGCAGAGTCAAATTGCTTAGGTTTTGAGATGATAGTCAGGTTTCAGTGGAGTGTGTCAAGTTCAGGGTTAATGGCATAGATATGTAAAGATTTCGACGAGATAACGTGCAAGGGTAGTTTCGTTTGATTCGGTGTAGTGATGTGAGAGAGAGGTAGAGATGGAGATAAGGCAATAAAATGCTAAGCTATAGGCTGAGAGACGGATTTTGTTTTTCCTGGAAAAATGATTGAGAGGGCCATTAATTTAATTATTTAATTATTGTTTCAATGGATGAATTAAGTGATTAATTATCCTAGTTATTTAGATTTCTCATAAATTTAATTTCTAACACATATTAGATCCAACGCGAACGTTGTTCATCGCGTTGTACTTATGGCAACACTAGCTACATTCTCTTTTGGGTTGGGGAATTTCTAAACCTTTCATAATTTAGGCTAAAATCAAATGTTATTTTGGTTTTAGTTTAAATATAATTGCTTGGCAATATCAAAAATCAACATGAGTTTACTCACTCGCGAACAACATTATTATCAAGTGAATTAAGACTTCTGAAATGACATATGGAATGTTAGGGTTGCGTTAGAAAACTTACGATTATTTGTTATATAATTAGTGCACATGTCGTATGAACACTCATGATGTAAATGACACGACATAAATTGTTATGTGATATGCTGTTATTTTCTTAATGATGTGTGATATCCGCGATGCTATATTTATTTTGTTATCACAGTGCAATTCCCCCATTGATTTAGGAATGTCGCCATCAGTTGAAATTATACATATCCGAATAACTGTATAGATTTAGAAAATATATCTAAATAAATTTGGGATGCATGTAGAAATGATATATACCAAAGATTAATATTATTTTAAGAAACATTTTGAAATGAAATATATCTACGTCACCTAACCATATGATAGAGAATTATATGAGGACATCATAGTCTCTAAAAAAATCTAGTTTTTGAAATTTTATAAGTACGCTATTTTGAAATTTAATTTGAATATTTTGTTTGAATTAAGATTTGAAATATTTTAACTTAAATTTTATGAATTTAAGTAAAATTGATTTAATGATTTTTTAGTAAGATATTATAAATTGGATTTGTTGTTTGAAAATAATATTGTTTCCAAATATTTATAAGTATGTTTTGATTTATCAAATTTATTTTGATATTAAATTTATATCTTAAATATAAATTAATATTTCTAATATTTAAACTTGAAATTATAAGTTAAAAACTTAATTGATTTAATGAACAGTCTTAATAAATTTTGAAGATTAGATTTGTTGTTTTGAAAGCTAATGTATAAAAAATTAATTAAAGATTTTGAAAGGTTTGGATTCTAAATTTATTTAAATTGATTGAATGGAAATTTTTGAGTCAATCTACATAAGAATTTTATTAAGTTAATGGTTTAGTTGATTTAAATGCTTAATTTTGAACTTTTGGAATTTTATAATCTAAATACTTGAAATTTAAGTGATGATTAAAAACCAGCGAAATGGTATGAATTTGGAATCTGAGTTTCAAACCAATTTGAAGTTAACAGTTTAAAAAAAAGGATTAATTGTCAAGAATAATCCGAAGTTTGACGTGTCTTCCCATAATAATCCCAAGTTTGGATTATTTCTGAATAATCCGAAGTTTAGGGAGTGTCTTCCCATAATGATCCCAATGACCCCCTAACGTGTTATTTCGGGATCAATATGGAAAAACACCACCAAACTTTGGATTAATACGGGAAGACACCAAGTAAATGGGATTAATATGGGAAGACACCCCCAAACTTCGGGTTATTCAAAAATAATCCTGTAACGACACGAATTTCGCCCGGACCTAATCGATCGCTAAATCGACCAACACCGTTCGAATCCCGGATACGCTAACTCTGAGCATACAACACATCAGAACAAATTTATTCAATACTCCTTTGAATACCCGGTTAAATTATTCGACATCACCAATTCGGTTCTTTAATGTAATTTTCACACCTAACACATTCAACCATCAAATATCACATAAACCGAGCAAATTCAGTTTATTTCCATTCCATATCATTTATAATATTTTATCATGATTTATCGCTATTTTTATTTATTTAAAAATAGCCAATTCATTCAACTTTTCATTTTCTGAGAATTTTCAAATTTTATATATATACACTGTATAAAATTGTCGTGTATATATATATGTTAAAAATTATATTTTTAACAATCAAATCATTTTCATATTTCATATGTATATGTATATATATATGAAATATGAAAATGATTTGATTGTTAAAAATATAATTTTTAACAAATCCAAACTTGGGATTATTATGGGAAGACACGTTAAACATCGAATTATTCTTGACAATTAATCCTAAAAAATGGAATTCATGTTGTAATATAACTTAGCACTTTGTTTTAAAAATTAAAATTATAACATTTGATTTTTAAGTTAGATTGAATTGAAATTTGAAATATGAATTAACGTTAGGTCGAACTATGAAAATATCAAATATTGATATTTTGTTCATATATGCGTTATTTATCAAAATTATCTATTTTATATTAAACTATTATAATTAAATCAACTTCACTTTTATTATTTATTTTAATAACTAAAAATATAATTTACAACTATTTGAATAGGACTATTTTATGTAATTCATTTAACTATGATATACCTTATACTATTTTAATCAAACTTTTATAAACAAAATGCAACTATTAAATATTTTATAACTATTAAATCAAATTATTTATATGATCATATAAAGTTTAACTATTATATATTTAACTATTTTTATCAGACTTAACTATTTTAAAATAAAAGTATATATGTCCAACTCGAGCATTTAAGTTCAAAATGATTGAATATAAAAATTTAGTTGATTAACGAAATTTAAGACTTGGAATCTAAAATTGAATGTGAATATCTAAAAACGAAGAGTTTGTAACTATGAAACTTGAAATTTGAAACTATATTGAACAATTGAATCGATTAGAGAACTTGATAAATAAAATAAGTACTTGAAGTTAATTGATTGAGGATACTGGAATATGATTTCTAATTTAGATACTGCGGTGTGAATTAAGTCTATGGTTGTGTGGCAACCCAAACTTCCCAGCCGGCCTAAATCGAACAAGAAGGCGATTGCTTCGTGAACACGATGCATCGGAACACAAACATGAGAACATTTCATTGCTATTACAACTATTTACATCAGAGTACAAGAATATATCAGAGTTCAGATAGATAATAATATACAGCAGAAAAATAGATATCAGAAATTTACAAATTACAAAATAGCGGAAATATATATACATAAATATAATGTGCAGCGGAAAACATCAACTACCACAATTGAAAGAAATACATGGATATAAAGCATTCTGAATATAGCTCCAGCTATACTCCAGGATCCTGTGAAAAGAAATATATGCGAAAACCAAAACTACTTGTTGCCCATGTGGATAATATGGGCACCCAGAGTTAGGTATAAACAATGAACTCTAAGTCAGTTATGGGACTAGTGTGAGAACTAAAACAGTTATTAATTTTATTTTAAAGTTGGGTAAATGAGTAAATCAAGGGACCATGTCATATAACACGGAACGGGTTTTCTCCCAAGAATACCATAAAACCAACTACGCAATGCTAAAAGCAAAAATGAAGCCATTATAAGACTCAGGTCCCATCACACAATGCAAACACAAACCAGAGGATAGAGTTTTACCTTATAATGGCCAAACATGCTTAGTGCACGAAATTTTTCTTTTATTATTATATAAGTGAAGAAATCAACTTCAGATATAAATGTATCAATCATAGACGACATAGTACACCATCCTACTATGTCGCCATATAGGTTTACAACTAAAACCAAAAAGTGTTGTATTGGAAATTGGATTTCCATCATGAATCGAGGCAAGGTATCTTCCTCACCGATTCGAGACACTTTAGCAAATGCCTCAGGGTCACACCTATGGGCAACCCTTGGATCTTCATGGTCGGTCCACACTTACTTTAGTGGATTAGTTATTCCTGAACACACGTTTCATGGTCCTATCGGTCATACAAAAGGTCAGTACGTCGATCCAATGAGCTTATAGCCCTATATCCGAGGCACCTCGCAATCCATCATCCGCATAAGTAAAAATGTCCGGGCTCCTGAAACGACCCAAACTTCCCTTTTCGGGAAAGCCCGGATTGAGTTGAGAACACGATGCATCAGAACACAAACAATAGAACATTTCATTATATTACAACAATTACATCAAAGTACAAGAATATTCCAGAGTATGAATAACTATTACACATTGGAAATATAGTATTAGAGATTTTAAAAATTACATAGCAGCGGAAATAAAATGTACAAATACAATACGTAGCGGAAAATAACAATTGAAAGAGATATACGGATACAAAACTTTCTAAATATAGCTCCAGCTGTAATCTAGGATCCTATGAAAAGAAATATCTACGAAAACCAAAACTACTAGCCGCCCGTGTGGAAAATACGGGCACCCAGAGTTTAGGAAGGAACAATATACTCCAGGTCAGTCATGGGAATGGTGTGAGAACTAAAACAGTTACTAATATAATTTTAAAGTTAGGTAAATCAAGGGACCACGCCGTATAACATGGAACGGGTTTACCCCAAGAATACCAGTGCATAAAACAAACAGCGCCATGCTAATTAAAGAAAAACGAAGCTATTATAAGACTTAGGTCCCATCACACAATGCAACGCAAGCCGGGGGATAGAGTTTTACCTTATAATAGCCAAATATGCTTGGTACGTGAAAGTTGCCTTTTATTATTATTTTAAGTGTATAGTGTAGAAATCAAATTTCGAAAGTAAATGTATCAATCATAGGCGGCATAGTTACCATATATTATGTCACCATATATAGGTTTACAATTAAAACCGCAAAATGTCACATTGGAAGATTGGATTTCCATACTGATGGCTCCTGATTCGAAAGATCTATCGCATAGTGAAATACACAAAGGTTTACGTCTCAGCTAGAGAAAACACCGTAATGCACATCCGCTGCTTTGGGAAATCAAGTATCACTACGGCTTACGTCCCAACGAGAAAAAACACCGTTTACTCTATCCCTCTAGGAATCGGGGGTATTCCCTATCCCTTTGAGCATGGAGCGACCACACTCTTCTCATCTCGGTCGACCGAATCCATCCTCATATCGAAAGCATACTGACCTGACCACCAGTTCACTATCATATCGGGATGTGAGGCTCACGAAGACGCTACACAAAGCTATGCTAATTAAAGCTATGCTTTGATCATCATCCACAAGGCTTTGCTTTTCAACAAAGCCTTGATCCTTGCATCTCAGCATGCCACATTGTCAATCCATGCCATACCATTGATTTCTGCCAATATATAACCTCTAAGCTCGTACATCTCAGAGAAGGGTGTTAAGCAAGAGAATAAATTCTCTGCCACCAAACATATATATATATATATTTAGCAGAGATCAACGAATACAGCATAAGGGAATACGACGTCTGACATACCATCCATTTACAAGTTCGTTCTGGGTCTGAACGAAACCGGAGTCACCTTATTCGTTGTCCCGTATGTCCAATACAGGAGAGAGGCCTCGTATATCCGAACAATCAACAAATACGTCCGGACGGCTACCACTGTAGCCCCTTCAAGGTAGCTACTCCAATCATGGGCATCAATAGCAACTCATCCATTCAATGTGAAGATCGTCGGTGTTGCACCGTCTTCAATCTCTTCGACTGTTAGTCGTCGTATCAATTATTCAGAATGGGTTAAAATCCGTCTTTCCGAATAACTCGCGTATTTTATAATTAAGTGATATAAAAACACATCATATGCCTCATTCCAATTCAGAATATTCTTTTATTCAAATATTCACATTTTTAGGGGAAAGGTTCCCATTAATTTTGTCAAAGATAAATTCTTTTAGATTTATTCTTAAATCTTCCTTTGGAAACCCATTTCAAAAGATTTGATTTTATCCTTTATCAATTCTAAACCAAATTAAGGGTTATCAACTAGTCCAGACTATCGAGCCTTACCGAAGTAATAATTTATTTATTAATCCCAGTCCCAACCTATTCATCCCATGGAGCAAAACTGGCAGTACTCCATATCTAACACCCACGGTGTTATCGGTAATTCTAATTTCCATTTCACTTTCAAATCAAATTAAATATTTAACTATCGCTTGGAGTAAAACTGGTGGTACTCCATCCTCGATCATTTCATAAATTCAATAAATTTAATCCCCTCATTCACATTTCAATCTAATTAAAGATTCATAAAAACTCTAGTTCAGTTTTAATATTAAAAGTCATTACTTAATGATTACTCGAATTTAAGAAATTAATCTTATCTTTAACTGGGTTAAAGAACTAATGACTTTTAAAACACAGTTCACGATAAACCCAAATCTTCCTCCACTAACTATGGAATCTTCACGGAAATCAAACCAGTGTATAATCGATATAAATTCCCGTATCGGACTAATAATACAAATGGAATAGCGGAAAAGCCTTTTAAATTCCATATATAGTAACGGTCGTCATTCACAGAAGCTCATCTTGATTATTACCAAATCGTATTCCATTCAACACCAATTTAATTTATTGAATTGGAAAACTTTACTTTGGAAAAATTCCATTAAATCTTAGTAAAAATATTTATAAATTCCAAATCATTTCTTCACTGTCAATTGGGCTAAAGAACTAATGTTATTTAAAACACCATTCACGATAAACCTAAAAGTTTCTAAATAGAAATTATATCGACTCATATTCAATATCAAATTCTGAAATCAACAAATATCGTATTAGGAATAACAATATATATCTTCCAAATTCCTCAATGATATCTGTATAATAACGAAATCCAATATCGAAATATTCTGAAGATGATTTCCATTCAAATCCATTCCAATTTATATATTGGAAAATTATGGTTATTTTAAAACCGTATACAAATCCAATTTATTTATTTAAACATTGGATTATTATACTAGTTAATAACTAGTTCATTTCGATAAAAATATATATTTATCTTTTCAAAATTGGAATTGTTCATCCAAAATCTTTCCAAATCATTTATTATGATTTTACATAAATTTTCTATATTTTTAATAATTTTAATATCACTCGTACAGTCGGTTTCCAATAACGGCCATCGAACTGCATCCATAACGACCTTTTTTGAAATTGATTTGGACATATCTCTAAATCTAACCATTAGATTTCAAATATCTTATATTCATTGGAAAGCTTTTTTCGATACGAACCCAAAAGGTTCTAGTTTTAGGAGAATCCGATGGTCGGATCTCCCATTACATCAATTTGAAGTTAATGGTCGAAATTCACAAACAGTCGCTGCGCGGCGCATTCTATTCAGGCCATTAATATATATATATATAATATATAATATATATATATAATATATATATATTTCGTCGATTTCCATTTAAAACATATTTTATAAATCGTTTATAAATTCATGTAAAAAACGATTTCAACTTCCATTTCAATTTTAAATCAAAACTAAATATTCCATATCTTTATCATATTAAAATGATAATATTTCCAAAATATTAGATTTTTAAATCACTTCTTTTCGATATTCATTTATAATGAATAAAATCGGATCGATAAACCCGTTCAGGTTAAAATGGCGTTTGCTAATTAACTCGGCTTCACATTTCTATATTTTTGTGTATATCCAAAATTGGACATCAAAATCATAATTTTGTTCTTCACTGAATATTATTTTAAAAGATTCTTTATTTCAAAATATTCTTTATTTTAAAAGATTCTTTATTTCAAAAGATTCTTTATTTTAAAAGATTCTTTATTTCAAGAGATTCTTTATTTTAAAAGATTCTTTATTTCAAGAGATTCTTTATTTTAAAAGATTCTTTATTTCTGAATCGGAATGTGACTCGATCAATTACCATATAATTTCAATTATATAGATTTCATACATTGCATGTATACAACAATAATGATAAACAATCATTAAAAATTCATACAACATCCATAATGCATTTTATAATTGTATAAGCATTAAAATAAATAAATAACGCTTACAATAGTTTGTCAACCAATCAATTGACATACAACTAAACAATTGAGATTAATGTATGTCAAATATCATCTCAATACCCGTGTGGAATTTCAACCAACAAATATTGAATATTATTTGTGCAGTTGGGCGATGTGTAAAATTTATCGTCCTAATCAATATCAGTTAAATGGATGTACATAAACAAATCGTCTGATTTGTAAATGAATATTTATTTTATTCATATACACGTTAAAAATTATATTTTTTAACTATAAAATATTTATTTCGACACATGAATATTTTATACAGTTCATTTATATAATAAAAATGATATTTTTATTGTTCTAACATTTTGTAGAAAATTTTGGCAGCATAACGGCGCGATACTAGAACCGGAATAAGGTCTAGCCTTATCCATCGACTAATACTGGCTCGCGCCGTACACAAACCAAAATCAATCAATTCCATTCACATCCAAGACCAAATTCAAACAAATAAATCAATCAAACAAACAACCAAACATCCATAGTTTCAATCAAAAGTGTCGGGTGCTACTAAGCACCGTCTGCATCCTAGTATATATTTAACTGTAAAAAAAATTAGAATGAGAAGTTCTCACCTTGGGTTTCCACTCTGCCATTCTTTGATTGAACGGTTTTGATTTGTCCCAACGCATTGTGTTCTTCTCCGTGATTTCAACGCAATCTGCTTCACGCAATTTATATTAAAAATCACATTTTTTTAACAACGCTATATATATTTAAAAATCATATTTTTATAACGCTACTGTATATAAAAATCACATTTTTCACTTTCTAAAAATTATTTCATAGCTATGATAGAAATCATATTTTTGTCTACTAAAAGTTATATTTTTACATAACTAAAAATTGTATTTTTATATTATTAAAAATCGTATTTTTATATAACTAAAAATCATATCTAACAGTTAATACTATTTATATAAAAATCACATTTTTAATCACTATTATATAAAAAATCACATTTTCACTCGATTTCCTTATATATGAAAATCGTATTTTCATCAATGTTATTTATATATAAAAGTCACGTTTTTATGACTGTGCCATTTATTTTAAAAATTACATTTTTATAAACGATGTTATATATATTTTTAAAACTGAAAATAAATGCAGTGCTATTTCTATTTAAAATCTGAAAATAAACCATGTTGATTATATATTAAAAATTACATTTTTTATACATCGTTATATAAATTAGAAACTGAAAATAAAATTCAATGCTAATCTAAATTAAGAATTGAAAACAATTTCAATGTTAATTTAAATGAAAATTTGAAAATAAAATTCAGTGTTAACCTTTCTTCTTCGCTGGACTAGAGAAACCCAAATCCCCACTTCATCAATCCACTTATGCGTCGCCCATGCCGCCACCGTACCCTGATATGAGCTCCCACCTTGACCGCCTACATCCCGTCGTCGTCCCCCTAGGTCACATCGCTCCAGTCCACACCGTTTATTAGCAAAATCACCAAGACTGGGAGCCCTTTCGAACCTGACACCAGCCGCCACGTCGAGGATTAGGTGATCTCCTCCGGTCGAATCAAAGATCTCACCTAGCTGAAGCGAATTGTCTTTGGAAGATTTTCAATTTGTTTTGTGGATGAGGAGAAATCGAATGAAGAAGGTTCGAAGAGTTTGGATCATCGGTTTTCAAATGGGGGAGGGTTTTGGACGGTTGACCGTGAATTTTAATTTGACATAGGGTTAAGGATTTCTAGGGTTTTATAATATTTCTATTATTATTTAATCCGTGAATTTCTAGTATAACTCTCCAAACTCCAAATCGAACCCGACAACTGTGGACCCTAGCTAAATACCCCCATTTTGGACACACTGGAATATGTCCGGTAAGACAATTCGACCGTTTCAATCAATTTTTATCGAAATTAAAATATAAATCAATATATATTGAATTTGAACGCACATCTTAATTTACCCGGGCCACACACTGACCCCAAAAATTACTGAAAAATAAATATGGCTATGTTTTGATGATACAGTCCTAACAAAACTAATTTCATTGAATTTGGAGACCGTTTGAAAAATGGTCATTTTCCAGTCGATTAAATTCAAACTGAAATTGACAAAACACGTTTAAATTCACCACGCTCACATATTAATTCCAAAAATTCTAAAAACTGGAATCTAGCAATAATTTTACATTCCGGATCCAACAAAAGTGGTTTCATCGAAAACGGAGGTCGTTTGCAAAATGTCTATTTTTAAGGTTTATATATTATTTAAAATTCCATAACGACTACTCTGAATTTTAAATTGGACGTAACTTCCAATTTATAAAGTGAAATTTCAGTTTCTTACATCCGTTAGAAAGATATTGTTAATCAGATTCAAATATTTCTTGTTTCGTCCAATTCTGATTTATATTGAATTCTGTACATTCAATTGAAATTTAAAATCGAATTTTCGAACTACCGTGCCATTTCAGGCTCGTGTTATAATTAAAATAAATTTATTCGTTCTAACCTCGATTAAAATAAATTTTTAATCGTTATTATTTAAAATAAATCATTTTAAATATTCAAAATCCATTAAAATTGCCAAAATAAAAATTTAAAATTGGTTCTGATTTTCCGGGTTGTTACAGCTCCATTCCATGACACCACTTTTAGCTAGAAAGAAATGCATGCATTCCTGCAGTCACTATCCCGTTTTTTGACTCATACCGGGTGTGAGGCTCGTGAATTAACGCTACACACAAAGCTATGCTACTTAAAGCCGTGATTTGATCATCACCCACAAAACTTTGCTTTTCAAGAAAAACCTTGATTATTTTCATCTTAGCATGCCACATTGACAATCCATACCATACCACTCATTTATACCAATATATAACCTCTAAGCACGTAGTCTTAGAGAAGGGTGTTAAGCAAGACAATAAATTCTCCATCACCAAACAAATATATATTTAACAGAAATCAATCAAGACAGAATGAAATCCAATGTCATACACACATCCATTCGCAAGTTCGTTCTGGGTCTGAACGAAACCGGAGGCACCTTATTCCTAGTCCCATATGTCCAATACAGGAGAGAGGTCCTCGCGTATCCGGCCGATTTCCAAGTACATCTAGATGATCACCAATAATTATATCGTCTTAGGTGTACAGCCCAATCAAAACATCAATAATCATCCAAACGATGTGAAGATCTCCGGTCTTCAACCACCGTCTTCAAATCATCGACTTTTAGTCGTCGTATCAGTTTTTCAGAATGGGTTAAACCCGGTCTTTCCAAATAACTCGCATATTTTATAATCAATAATCAAGTGCTATAAAAACATAGCATACGCCCCATTCCAATTCAGAATATTCTTTTATTCAAATATTCACATCTTAGGGGAAAGGTTCCTATTAATTTTATCAAAGATAAGTTCTTTAAACTTATTCTTTAATCTTCCTTTGGATATAAATTTCAAAAAAAAATTATTGTATCTTTTAACAATTCTAAACCAAATTAAGGTTTATAAAACTAGTCAGGATTATCGAGCCTTACCGATGTAATCATTTATTTTGTTATACCAATCCCAACTTATTCATCCCGTGGAGCAAAACTAGTAGTACTCTATATCTAACACCCATTGTGTTATGAGATGACCCCAGACTCCCGTAGTACGAAAGCAAGGATAATCATTGGAACATAACACAGAAACAATAACAACAAAACAGAAATATAAAATTATAGTAGACAAAGTACATCAAATTACACTAGGAATAATATATCATCAGAGTTACACAGCATAAAAGGATCATACTTAGAACAAAATACAGTTTTAGCTTAATATAAAATGTCTGCAGTGGAATCAAACATAATATACTAAATGATGTCTGAACAACATAATAGAAATGATAGGATCCATCTTCATCTCCATAGCTATCCAGAATGAGTTTCCTAAAACCTGAATACAAGGTTGCCCATGTGGAAAAGAGGGCACCCAAGGTTGCAAAGTGAAACAAACTACGAGTCAATAATGGGACCGGTATGAGAAATCATATGTAACCTGTTTAATAGTAAGGCTAATCACAGGACCATGCCGCTAACGTGGAACGGGTTTACTCCATTGGATTGCCAGTGCATGAAATAAAGTAAATCGTCAAATAACGCAATGCTTTTTAGAAAAATGGAACCATTATAAGACTCAAGTCCCATCACACAATGCAACGCAAACCGGAGGATAGAGTTTTACCTTATAATGGTCAAAAATGCTTGATACGATAAAACGGATTTGGTATTATTACTAGTGTATATATGTTTCAAAAACATTTCAATCATAATATATCAATTATAAACGGCATAGGTACCATATACTATGTTGCTATAATAGTTTTACAATCAAAACTACATGGTGTCGTATTGGAAGTTGGATTTCCATCATGAACCAAGGCAAGGGATCGTCCTTACCGAATTCGAGACAATCTAGCCTACCATGTCTCAGGATCAGTCGCAACGGCACCTTAGAGATCTTCAGGTCCGGTCCACAAATACCTTAGCGGATTAATAATGCCTAAACAATACATTTCCCCGCCCTACGGGGCATAAATATAGAGCCACTAGGGACTCAAACCCGAGGCGCCTCATTCCCTCATCCACATAAGTAAAAATGTCTAGGCTCCAGACCATGATACCACTTCTAACTAGAAAGAAACGTACGCCCTCCCTGCAGTCCTCTCCCCATTCTGGTTCATACCGGGGTGTGAGGCTCGCAAAGTAACACTATACACAAAGTTATACTAAATAAAGCTGTGCTTTGATCATCAACCACAAGGCTCTGCTTTTCAACAATAAGCCTTGATCATTTGCATCTTGGCATGCCATACTGACAATTAACACCATGCGACTGATGTCTACCAATATATAACCTCTAAGCTCATACGTCTCAGAGAAGGGTGTTAAGCAAGAGAATAAATTCTCCGCCACCAAGTAGATATATATTAAATTGAAATCGATCAGCACAGAATAAAATCCAATGTCAAACATACATTCATTTACAAGTCCGTTCTGGGTTTGAACGAAACCAGAGACACCTTATTCCTCATTCCATATGTCCAATACAGAATAGAGGCTCTCGCATATCCAGACAATCAATAAGTACGTCCGGACAACTACCACTGTAACCCCTTTCTAGGAGCTAACCAATCCTACGAATCATTAGTCATCCATTCGATGTGAAGATCGCTGGTCTTCAACCACCGTCTTCAATATCATTGACTTCCAATCGTCGTATAATTATTTAAAATGAGATTTAACTCGGCCTTTTCAAATAATTCTCGAATATATATAATTCATATCATTTCTTTTCATTCCATATCATTTATAATATTTTATAATGATTAATCGCTATTTTTATTTATATAAAAATAGTCATTTTTAATAAAACTACGCTTCAGGTCATTACGAGACCCTAGCATTGTTTTCATCAAAATTTGATTTACACATTTCTCAAAATCTAACCATTGGATATTAGCAAATTTTATATCGTTGGAAAGATCTTTCCAATGCGAAGCCACCGGTTCCAGTTTTGGGAAAAATCCGACGGTCGGATCTCCCGGTATAATCATTTGAAGTTACGATTCCAAATCGCGAACTACAGCAGCGCGATTCGTTTTATTTTAATTTATATATATATATATATATATATATATATATATATATATATATATAATTCATTTGTTCGACGATTTCAAATTATTTATTCTTTAAATAATTTTCTACACTTTATACACATGTTAAAAAGAATATTTTATCTAACGAAAATATATTTTCACACATGGCTCTTTCTAACTTTGCTAACATGTCAACGATCAATATTTTTGATTTAACAAAAACATATTTACCAAACGAGGTAAATTTTAATGTTAACATATTTACGAAATGATGATTTTCCTTCTTACATTAAAATGTAAATTTTAATGTTAACATATTCTCAAACCTGAATCTTTTCCCTATGAATCATCTTTACATTAATAATGTAAATTTTAAACGTCAACATATTTTTAATATTAATATATTCTCAAACTTGGGTCTTTTTAAATAATTCATCCTTACGTAAAAATGTAAATTTTTATGTCAACTCATTTTACCAAACAATGGATCTTTTCATTGAATCATTTATCATATTGCACATTTACAATAAAAATGTAATCTATTTATTGCTAACTTCTTTACATTAAACAAATGTTGCATAAGAATATAATCTTTTTATATTGCATATAAATATAATCTTTTTATATTGCATAAAAATGTAATCTCTTTACATTGTATAAATATTTAACCTTTTTATATTACATAAAAATGTAATCCCTTTACATTGTATAAAAATGTTATTTTTTATATTACATAAAAATGTAATCTCTTTTTTACATTGTATAAAAATGTAATCTTTTTATATTACATAAAAATGTAATCTCTTTACATTGTATAAAAATGTAATCTTTTTATATTACATAAAAATGTAATCTCTTTACATTGTATAAAAATGTAATCTTTTTACATTACATAAAAATGTAATCGTTTTAATCTTACATAAAAATGTAATTCTTTTATATATTGCATAGAAATGTAATCTTTTTTCATTACATAAAAATGTAATCTTTTTACATTACATAAAAATGTAATCTTTTTAATCTTACATAAAAATGTAATCCTTTTGCATATTGCATAAAAATGTAATCTTTTTGCATTACATAAAAATGTAATCTTTTTATATTACATATAAAAATGAAATCTTTTCTATATTACAAGGAAAATGTATTCTTTTATATTACATAGAAAAATGAAATCTTTTCTATATTACAAAGAAAATGTATTCTTTTATATTGCATAGAAAAATGAAATCTTTTCTATATTACAAAGAAAATGTATTCTTTTGTATTATATAGAAAAATGAAATCTTTTCTATATTACAAAGAAAATGTATTCTTTTATATTTTAAACAACTTTTCTATTCCACTAATGTTGATTTCCATATGTTCTGTATATACAATAAAAAATGAGATTTTTATTGTTTGCCTTTTTTATTCAAACAATAAATCATTTTCCATGTTTTCATATTTACAATAAAAATGTAACTTTTTTTATTGTTTAACTTTTAATGCAACAAATGAATCATTTTTCATATATTCTCTTTTTACAATAAAAATGTGAACTTTTTATTGTTTAACTTTTTAATGCAAACAAATGAATCATTTTTCATATATTCTCTTTTTACAATAAAAATGTTAACTTTTTATTGAACTCATGTTTACATTAAAAATGTGAATTTCTATGTAAGAACAAATTCCATTTCAAATAATGATCATTTCTCATATACAATAAATTGTGCATTTTTATTGTTAATAAATTTTCATTTAAAATAAATAAATATTTTTTAATTACATAAAAAAAATGTAAGTTTCAATGTAAAGACATTTCTATTTAAAAATGATCATTTTCTCAGAATTCCTTTACATTAAAAAATGTAGATCTCAATGTCAACATATTTTTATTTCCACTAATGGTCATTTTCTAATTTTATATATACCATAAAAATCCAACTTTGGTTGTTCAAACAATTTTATATTATAGCATGAATATTTCACAACACATAAATATTTCAGAAAATTTCAGCAGCATAACGGCAGGGTAATTAAAACCGGCACCGTCCCTAGTACGGCTCCTCGCGCTAATATAGGCCTCGCGGCGATACAAGGGTCATATTTTCCTAATACAATTTTTTTCTATTATACAATGAATTTTCCACAAACACGATCGATTTCGTTTCAACCAAAATCAAATAACCACAATCACAATCAAATTCACCACAATACAATCAAGTGGTCAATGGTCCGTGGACGACGGGTGTCGAGAGTTTCTAAACTCCATCTGCAACCTAATATAATTTTTATTTATTTAATTCGGATTCAGAAATCTCACATTATTGTTTATTTCCTTTAAAATTGTAGAATGCTCCAAAAAAAAATTGCGGTCTCTTCCGAAATGTAGATCTCGATTCAAGGATTCCAACGCTTCTTGAATTGTCTAATTTCGTTTCTGTTTGAATGAGATACATGGTTTTAAATTTTTAAACTTTTATTCATTAATAATTAATTAAAAATAATTAACTAAAGCTAATTACTTTGTATAGAAAATTTGGGGCCGATCCCTTACTTCCTCTTATCGCGTAACAACTCCAGACTTTGGCTTCTTTCTCCTACTAATCACGCAACCTAGGGCTTAGAAGTTCAACCACCACCTCGTGTCGGGAACTGATCGAACTCACCAGCGACAACGACCTAAACGCTGCTGACCTTCTACGAGCCGCCGCGAGGAACTCGAGGTCCCCATTGCCTCTAAAAACGTGGCCAAATAGCAGAACTTTAGGGTGTAATTCCGATCAGATTTTGCAACCATTCATCATCATCACCGTATGATTTTATAGAGGACAAGAATCTCAACAGCGTTTGTTTTGGAATAAGGGTTAATTCGCAATCGATTGGAAATGGTTAGGGTTTTAAAATCGAACGAAATTGGCCTTTGATTGTTGAGAGCGGTGGCCTATTAAGGAAGTTATGGTTTTGGACTTAGCATTATATATATAATAATATAATATAAATTAATATTTAATTCTACTATTTTCAAAAAAACATGTCAACTAATACGAAATCCAAATCAAACCCAACAATAGTCACCCTAGCTAAATATCCCTATTCCGGACACAATGGACTAGGTATCATCAGCCCATTTGATCGTTTCAGTCCATTTTTCTTTAAATTAAATAATACAACATTTTATTATTAAATTTGATCGTACAATTTAATTTATCGGGGCCATAGACTGACTCCAAAAATTACCGAAAAATAAATCTAGCTATGTTTTGACGATGCGGTCCTAACAAACTTAATTTCGTCGAATTTGGAGACCGTTTGAAAAATGGCCATTTTCTGGTCGATCGAAATTGACTGAAATTGACAAAACATGTTTTGATTTACCACGCTCACATATTAATTTCAAAAATTATGAAAATTGGAATCTTGCAATAATTTGACATTCCGGATCCAACCCAAGTGGTTTCGTCGAAAATGGAGGTCGTTTGCAAAATGGCTATTTATATGGGCTATATGTTATATTAAATTCCATAGCGACTATTCTGAATATTCAACTGGCCATAACTTTTTATTCCCGCTATGAAATTTCAAATTTTTAGATTCGTTGGAAAGACATTTTTAAACAGATTTAAATATTTTTGTTTTTACTAAAATCCGCTTTATTTTGAATCTTGTACATTCAGTCAAAGTTCGAATTCAAATTTTCAAACTGCCGCGCTATTTCAAACTCCTTTTATAATTAAAATAAATATGTTTGTTCTAGCTTCAATTTAATTAAATTTTTAATCATTATTATTTAAAATAAACTATTTTAACTATTTAAAATTCAATAAAATAGCCAAAATAAAAATTTTAAATTGGTTCTGATTTTCCGGGTTGTTACAATATCCCCCACTTAAAAAAAAATTGTCCCTGAAAAGGAAACAACAGTAAAGTAGGAAACAAAATGGAAAATGTAAAATATTGTAAATGTACCTTGCGCCAGTGCTAATCAGTGATATCCACTCTGCACTGGGGATAAGCCTGTTTGATGTTATTCTCGGTCTCCCATGTACAGTCTCTAGGCTCTCCGCTCCACTGCATTTTGACTAGATGGATTCTTTTGTTTCTCAGAACTCGCGTTTCTTTTCCAATGATCTTTACCGGCTCTCTTCTCACTACTAAGCTCGGGGTAATTTCCAAATCCTGTTGTGCTGCTTCTTCCACAATCAAGTCTGGATCATGTACATGTTTTCGAAGTTAAGGCACATGGAATACATCATGTACCCCTGGAAACCAGTCAGGCAACGGAACCCTGTAAGCTAGAGTTCCAATCCTTTCGAGAATAGGAAATGGACCAATGAATCTATGCGCCAACTTTCCCATCTTCCCGAAACGAACTACTCCTCTCAATGGGGAAACCGTCAAGTACACATAATCGCCAACAGCAAATTCCAAATCCCTTCTTCTTGAATATGCATAACTTTTCTGTTGGCTCTGAGCTGTTAGTAATCGCTTCTTAATAAAATCAACTTTATCCGAAGCTTCACGAATTATGTCGGGACCCAATACTAGTCTACTGCCTGGTTTTACCCAACATGCGGGAGATCTACATGGTCTGCCATACAAAGCTTCGAATGGTGACATTTGCAAGCTTGCATGTTAATTGTTATTATAAGAAAACTCAACTAAATGCAAGTGATCCTCCCATAAGCCGCCAAAATCAAGAATACATGCTCGCAAAAAGTCTTCCAGTATACGATTCACCCTCTCAGTCTGGCCATCTGTTTGAGGATGATAAGTGGTGCTCAAATTTAACTTTGTCCCCAGCTCTTCTTGGAATGCTTCCCAGAATTTACTAGCGAATATCGGATCATGATCACTAACAATGCTACGGGGAACTCCATGTAGTCGGACAATTTATTTGAAATAAACTTTCACCAGACTTTGAGCTGTTCTAGTTGATCTGACAGGAATGAAATGGGCGGTCTTCGTGAAACGATCTACGATCACCCATATGTTGTCATTACCTTTCCTGGTTCGAGGTAAGCCATCAATGAAATCCATGGAGATTTGATCCCATTTCCAACTTGGAACCTCTAGTGGTTGTAACAATCTGCAGGTTTCTGTTGATTACTCTTGACTTGCTAGCAAGTAGAACACCTGCTGACGTAAATGGAAATGTCTCTTTTCATAGAATTCCACCAGAACGTGCATTTGAGATCATGATACATTTAACTCACCCCTGGATGAATACAAAGCTTATATTTGTGACATTCATCCATCACTTCCTTTCTGACCTCAGAAGTATTCGGGACACAAATTCGGCTTTTTAACCTCAGAACTCCTTGGTTATCAATTTAGAAACTCGAGGGTTCGCCTTCCCGAACTCTTTTACTAATTCTCTGAATAAATTCATCATCCTTCTGAAGAGCAGAGATTTCGTCAATCAATGTAGGTGTGATGATAAGATTGGTGATGATAAGATTTGTGGTGACCGCATTCTTCCTGTTGAGCGCATCAGCTACAACATTGGCTTTCGCTGGAGTATACAACATGTCCAGATCATAAGCCGCAAGAAATTCTAACCAACGTTGCAGCCTCAAATTCAAGTCCCTTTGGGTAAACAGATACTTCAAGGATTTATGATCTGTATATAATTCAAACTTCTCACCCAAAAGATAGTGCCTCAAATATCTTTAAACCAAACACGATGGCCATCAACTCAAGATCATGAGTGGGGTATCTCTTCTCATGCGGCTTCAACTGACGGCTAGCATAAGCAACTACTTTGCCTCTTAGCATTAAGACCGCAACAATACCTTCAATAGAAGCATCTGTCCAGACTTTCAAATCTTGATTGCCATCAATAATATTCAACAGTGGAGCAGTAGTCAACCTTAGTTTTAGCTCTTGGAAAGCCGCCTCACATTCAGGTGTCCAATTAAACTTTGTATGCTTTTTGGTAAGTTTTGTTAATGGACAAGATAGCTTTGAAAAATTCTTAATGAATTTATAATAATAGCAAGCCAATCTAGGAAACTTCTGACTTCAGTAGGCGTACTAGGCTGCTTCCAATCTTGAATGGCGGTGATCTTACTTGGATCCACTGAAATTCCTTCCTTCGATACTACATGATCGAGGAACTTCACTTCTTCTTGCCTGAATATGCATTTAGAAAATTTGGCTTTTAAAACATTCTTTCTCAGAATTTCCAAAACTTGTTCCAAATGTTTCTCATGCTCGGCAGTTGACTTAGAGAAGATTAAGATATCGTCGATGAAAACCAGCACAAATTTATTTAGGACATCACGGAAAACTCGATTCATTAAATCCACAAAGTAAGCATGAGCGTTGCATAAACCGAACGGCATTACCAACCACCCATAAAATATGTCTGGACCACTGAAAGTTGTCAAAGGAACACATTCTTCGGCATTTCGCAGTTGATGCAAACCTGTAGCTAGGTCCATTCTAGAAAACACTTTTTCTCCATTCGAACGACCCAATAAATCATCAATACGGGGCAATGGATATTTATTCTTGAGTTTCTGCTTGTTGAGATCTCGGTAATCCACACACAGTCTGAGAGTACCGTTTGACTTTGGAACAAACACTACTGCTGCTCCCCAATTGCAAAACCAGGCTTGATCAGACCCTTCCATAAAAGCTGTTTAGCTCGATTGCCCAATTCTTCTTTCTCTTTCCAAGTCATTCTTCGAATAAAATGCACCACTGGCCTTGCATTTGGAACTAGATCGATCCTGAAGTCAATTTCTCTTCGCGGAGGTAAGCTATCAACTTCTTCGAACACATCCGCATAATTTTTTACGACAGGAATATTCTCAAGAGAAGTTGGGTAACTTCAAGTGCAAACCAAAATTCTTTTCTATCGAAATCTGAGCTATGGCATGGTATAATAACATTTCCGTGCTTCGTTTTAACTTTAACGATTCTTTCGGCACATTTAACCTCGGCTTCATATCTCGTTAACCATTCCAACCCAAGAATAACATCGAACTCAGAAAAATCCATGACGATCAAATTAATAGGAAACTGGTAACAAGAAAAAGAGATCGACACTCTGCAATATAAACTGAGAACAAGGGAACCACCGACCGGATTATGGACAATAATCGATTCTTTAAGATTCCTCGTTTTTAAATTGAGCTTCTTGACTGTATTACTTGAAATGAAACTTCGTGATGCACCTGTACCAAATAATACTGTGACAGGAATATTCTTAATAGAAAGAGTGCCTTCTAAAACATCTGGCCTTTTTTGACTAGCTGAGGGTGTTAGAGCTTCTGTCGTGCTATTGACTTGAGCCTCCTTGGTCGTTTTCAACAGTCGGCAATCTTGCTTTATGTGACCTGGCTTATGGAAAAGATTGCATTCCCTGGTCTCTTGAGATTCTTACTGGATTTAGATCCATCCTTCCTTTTTTTTCTTTGACGATTTGCAATTCCTTATCGAGTGCACTTGCTTATTACACTTGAGACATACGACTGTCTTTACCTTTTTCTAACTGACTTTAGGCTTCTTACTGACCTCAGGCTTCGTACTTGCCTCAGGGCTACCAGTTTCAAACTTCCTTTTGCTGCCAGAACTGCTTTCCTCTTCATCTTCCAAACCATGTTGCTCATTAATATACTCATAGCGATAAGCCATTTGTATCATCTCATAAAATGGAAGATTCACATGAGCGAATACTCTACTTTCGTTTTTTTTTGAAGTCCGTGGATAAACCTCATATTCTTCCTTATAGGATCTCGAATTAGTTCTGGGCCAAAGCGAGAAAGTTTATTGAATTTATTATGATACTCCCGAATGGTCATATCTCCTTGTTTCAGATTATAAAACTCATCATATAGTCGCTTAGTTGCTTCTGGAGGAATAAGCTTTCTACGAACATTTCTTTAAATCTATCTCAGGTAATACTACCTACTGGATTTTCTTTAGTAACCATTTCCCACCATATTAAAGCTTCGCCTTTGAGTGCCCAAGATGCTATTAATCACTTCTGATCATCCCTTAGCTTTAAGCCTTCAAAAATTCTCTCAGAAGAACGCATCCAAGCTTGTGTTTCAATAACGGACTCTTTGCCCGTGAATGGCACTCCACCCAGATTTCGATACTTCTTTACTAGAGCTTCTAGATCTGGTTCTAGTTGTAGGAGCATGACTGGCTCATTAGATTGTTGAACCATAGAACTACTTCTTCTGTTTCTGCCACTCATTTTCTACTATGTCTGCAAATAGCAGACAAAGAGTCAAGTCAACAGAAAAGATGTTGTAAAGTGCAGAGACATATATTTAAGTGTAAATGAATCTATTGGGGTGAATTTTATTCTGCTCTACTCGTTCTAGGACATTACTAGTCCTATCTAAGATGAGTTATTCGTTTTAGAATTCTGCTGATTCTATTTCTGACGAGTTTGTTAATATGTTATATTCCAGGGCTAAGTTTAACCATTCGCTCTGATACCAACTATGATGACCCCAGACTCCCGTAGTACAAAATCAAGGATAATCATTGGAATATAACACAGAAACAATAACAGCAGAACATAAATATAGGATTACAGCAGATCAAGTACATCAAATTACACTGGGAATAATAAATCATCAGAGTTACACAGCATAAAAGGATCATACTTAAAACATAATACAGTTTCAGCTTAATATAAAATGTCTGCAGCGGAATTAAACATAATATAATAAATGAAGTCTGAACAACATAATAGAAATGATAGGATCCATCTTAAGCTCCATAGCTATACAGTATGAGTCTGCTAAAACCTGAATACAAGGCTGCCCGTGTGGAAAAGAGGGCACCCAAGTTTGCAAAGTGAAACAAACTACAAGTCAGTCATGGGACTGGTATGAGAAATCTTATGTAACCTATTTAATAATAAAGCTAATCAAAGAGCTACGCCGCTAACGCGGAACGGGTTTACTCTACCGGATTGCCAGTGCATGAAATAAAGTAAATCGTCAAACAATGCAATGCATTTTAGAAAAATGAAATCATTATAAGACTCAAGTCCCATTACACAATGCAACGCAAACCGAAGGATAGATTTTTACCTTATAATGGTCAAAAATGCTTGATACGATAAAACGGATTTAATATTATTATTAGTGTATATATGTTTCAAAAACATTTCAATCATAATATATCAATCATAGACGGCATAGCTACCATATACTATGTTGCCATACTAGTATTACAATCAAAACCGCATGTTGTCGTATTGGAAGTTGGATTTCCATCATGAACCAAGGCAAAGGATCGTCCTTACCGAATTTGAGACAATCTAGCCTACCATGTCTCAGGATCAGTCGCAACTACACCTTGGATCTTCAGGGCCAGTCCACAAATACCTTAGTGGAATAATAATGCCTGAACAATACGTTTCCCTTCCCTATGGGGCGTAAATATAGAGCCCCTAGGGACTCAAATCCTAGGTGCCTCAGTTCACCATCCACATAAGTAAAAATGTCTGGGCTCCATACCCTGACGCCACTTCTAGCTAGAAAGAAACGTATGTCCTCCCTACAGTCCTCTCCAGTTTCTAGTTCATACCGAGGTGTGAGGCTTGCGAAGCAACGCTCTAAACAAAGCTATGCTAAATAAAGCTGTGCTTTGATCACCAACCACAAGGCTCTGCTTTTCAACAATAATCCTTTACCATTTGCATTTTGGCATGCCACATAGACAATTCACGCCATGCGACTGATGTCTACCAATATATAACCTCTGAGATCGTATGTCATAGAGAAGGGTGTTAAGAAAGAGAACAATTTCTCCTCCACCAAGCAGATATATATTAAATAGAAATCGATCAGTACAGAATAAAATCCAATGTCAAATATGCATCCATTTACAAGTCCGTTTTGGGTCTGAACGAAACCGGAGACACCTTATTCCTCGTTCCATATGTCCAATATAGAAGAGAGGCTCTTGCATATCCGGACAATCATCAAGTACGTCCAGACAACTACCACTATAACCCCTTCCTAGGAGCTAACCAATCCAGGGCATCAATAGTCATCCATTCGATGTAAAGAACGCCGATCTTCAACCACCGTCTTCAATATCTTCGACTTCCAATCGTCGTATAATTATTTAAAATGAGATTTAACTCGGCCTTTTCAAATAATTCTCGAATATATATAATTCAAATCATTTCTTTTCATTCCATATCATTTATAATATTTTATAATGATTAAACGCTATTTTTATTTATATAAAAATAGCCATTTTTAATTAAACGACGCCTCAGGTCATTACGCGGCCCTGGCATTATTTTCATCAAAATTTGATTTACACAATTCTCAGAATCTAACCATTGGATCTTAGCAAATTTTATATCTTTAGAAAGATCTTTCCAAAGCGAACCTAGTGGTTCCAGTTTTGGAAAAATCCGACGGTTGGATCTCTCGGTATAATGGTTTGAAGTTACGATTCCAAATCGCGAACTACAGCAGCACGATTCATTTTATTTTAATATATATATATATATAATTCATTTGTTCGACGATTTCAAATTATTTATTCTTTAAATAATTTTCTACACTTTATACACATGTTAAAAAGAATATTTTATCTACCGAAAATATATTTTCACACATGGCTATTTCTAACTTTGCTAATATGTCAACGATCAATGTTTTTGATTTAACAAAAACATATTTACCAAATGATGATTTTTCTTCTTACATTAAAATGTAAATTCTAATGTTAACATATTTACCAAATGATGATTTTTCTTCTTACATTAAAATGTAAATTTTAATGTTAACATATTCTCAAACTTGAATCTTTTCCCTATGAATCATCTTTACATTAATAATGTAAATTTTTAATGTCAACATATTTTTAATGTTAATATATTCTTAAACTTGAATCTTTTTAAATAATTCATCCTTACATAAAAATGTAAATTTTTATGTTAACTCATTTTATCAAACAATGGATCTTTTCATTGAATCATTTATCTTATTGCACATTTACAATAAAAATGTAATCTTTTTATTGTTAACTTCTTTACATTAAACAAATGTTGCATAAGAATGTAATCTTTTTATATTGCATATAAATATAATCTTTTTATATTGCGTAAAAATGTTATCTCTTTACATTGTATAAAAATGTAATCTTTTTATATTACATAAAAATGTAATCTCTTTACATTGTATAAAAATGTAATCTTTTTACATTACATAAAAATGTAATCTCTTTACATTGTATAAAAATGTAATCTTTTTATATTACATAAAAATGTAATCTCTTTACATTGTACAAAAATGTAATCTTTTTATATTACATAAAAATGTATTCACTTTACATTGTATAAAAATGTAATCTTTTTACACTACATAAAAATGTAATCTTTTTAATCTTACATAAAAATGTAATTCTTTTATATATTGCATAAAAATGTTGTAACAACCCGGAAATCCGAACCAATTTAAAAAATTTATTTTGGTTATTTTAATGAATTTTGAATATTTAAAATGATTTATTTTAAATAATAACGACGAGAAATTTATTTTGAATAGAATTAGAACGTATATATTTATTTGAATCATCGTTAGAATATAAATATTTATTTCAATTATAAAAGGAATTGAAAATGGCGCGGCAGTTTGAAAATTCGATTTCAAATTTCAAATGAATGTATAGGATTCAAAATAAACCGGATTTCAGTGAAACCAAAAATATTTGAATCTATTTCAAAATATCTTTCCAAAGAATCTAAAAAATCCAAATTTCATAATGGGAATAAAAAGTTATGCCGAATTGAAAATTCAGAATAGTCGCTATGGAATTTTAGCCCTTAAAAATGGAAATTTTGCAAATGACCTTCGTTTTCGATGAAACCACTTTTGTTGGATCCGGGATGTCAAGTTATTGCTAGATTACAAAATTCAAAATTTTTGGAATTAATATGTGAGCGTGGCGAAGGAAAACGTGTTTTGACAATTTTAATTAATTTGGATCGATCATGGCTATTTTTCAAACGGTCTCCGAATTTGATGAAATTAATTTTGTTAGAACCGTATCGTCAATACGAAGCTAGAAAATATTTTTCGGGAATTTTTAGAGTCCGTATGTGGCACCGGTAAATTGAAATGTGCGTTCAAATTTAGTATATAGATTTATATTTTGATTTTGATGGAAACTAATCGAAACGATTGAATCAGCTTACGATACATATCCCATTGTGTTGGAATGGGGGTAATTAGCTAAGGACGGCAGTCGTTGGGTCTCGTTTGGTGATTGAACGAAAAGTCAACTTTTAAAAAGAAGAAAATAATAAATTAAAATATATATGCCCTTTTCCCTCTTCTCTCTCTTCACAGAACAAATCAAAATAAAAAGAAGAAGAAAGAAGGAGCGGCGGGGGGGGGGGGGGGGGGGGGGGAACTGCCATTGCCACCCCCATTGCACCGCCCTAGGTGGCGCCACCCACCACTGTAGCCTCCCCCTCGCGTCTCTCTTCTCCTCCCTCCTTCCTCCTCTGATGCCCATGCCCCAAAACCCGATCCCCCACCACCTGAAGACCACCGCCGACCCCAAACGCCCCACCGCCGGCCCTCTCCTCCTTGCCTCACCCCCCCCGGTTCTTTCCCTCCCTCTTCCTTTAACCGACCCCCCCCCCCCCCCCCCGAAAAAACTGCCACCCTAAAACCCTAGCGCCGCTGACAGCCACTAACCCCCTCCCCCCCCAGACAATCGCACGAGCCTCCACACCCCAGAACCCAAGAAAAACAGTAAGTTATTAATTTTTATTTACTTTATTTCAGTTTTTTGTAGGTGATAATCTTTAAAATAAAATCTAGTTTATTTATATATATTATAGCATTAAAAAGTAATGATTTTTAATAACAAAAAGAGAGGATTTTTATATGATAAAAAAATATGATTTTTAAAACTGAAAATATACGATTTTAATTTGTTTAAAGGCAAGATCTTTATTTGTTTAAAGATTTGATTTTTATTAGAAAAGATTTGATTTTTATATAATAGAAAAGATTATAATTTTATTAGAGAAAAGATTTGATTTTTATATATATACTAGCGAAGTAAAAATATGATTTTTATATTATAGAGATAATAAAAATATGATTTTTATACGATAGGGAATATAAAAATGCGATTTTTACATATGTAGTAGAGATATAAAAATACAATCTTTATATATAAAAATGTGATTTTTATATAGAGAATGGCGAGAGAAAAATATGAACAGCATGAAAGGGATGCGTTGGAGTTTCGAACAAATCCAAACCGTTCAAAAATAGAGAATGGAGGAGTGGAAACCAAAGGTAAGAACTCCTCACTTTTATTTTATTTTCTAGTTAAAACATATACTAGGATGCAGATGGTGCTTAGTAGCACCCAACACCTGTCGTCCACAGACCATGAACGACTTGTTTGTTTGTGTGATTGTGTTGTGAAAATTGATTGTGTGTTGTGGAATGGAATAAAATACTTTATAGTTAAAAATATAATTTTTGACATGTATATGAATAAAATAAATATTCATTAATAAATCGGACGATTTGTTTATGTACGACGATTTAACTGATATAGATTGGGACGATAAATTTTACACATCGCCCAACTGCACAAATAAATCTGTGTTTGTTGTTTGAAAACCCCACACGGGTATTGGGATGATATATGACATACACTAGTTCCAATAATTAGTTGTATGTCGATCGATTGATTGACGGGCTGTTGTAAGCGTTAAATATTTATATTTGACACTTATGAAGTGTAGAATGCACTTTGGATGATGGTTGACTGTGTTTGATTATTGTTGTATACATGTGTATATGAAATCCATATAAATCAAATTATATGGTAATTGGCTGTGTCTGATTCCATTTTAGAAAAAATGAATATTTTAAAATAACGATTATTTTAAAATAATGAATATTTTAAAATAATATTCATTAATGGATCAAAATATGATTTTGATGTCCGATTTAGGATGGACACGAAAATATTTAAATATATAAAGCCGTGTTGATTTGATATGCGCCACTTTGACGTGAACGATATTTATATCAATTTTATTCATTTTTATAATGAATATCGAAAAAGAAATGATATCAAAATCTAATATTTTGAAAATATTATCATTTATATATCGATGATATGGAATATTCAATTTTGATTTGAAATTGAATATGTAGTTGAAATCGTTTTGAAAACGAATTTAAAACGATTTATAAAATACGTTTTTAATGGAAATCGACAAAATATATAATATATATATATATTATATATAATATATATTAGATATAAAATAATGGCCTGAATAGAACGTGTCGCGTTGCGGTAGTTTGCGAATTTCGACCATTGACTTCGAATTGACATTACGGGAATCCGACCATCGGATTCTCCTAAAATCGGAACCGTTGGGTTCGTATCGAAAATAGCTTTCTAACGAATACAAGAAACCAGAAATCTAACGGTTGGATTTGGAATTATGTCCAAAACAAATTTGGAAAAGGTCGTTGTAAGTGCAGTTCGATGGCCATTTGGAAATGAACCGTACGGGCCTTGATAAAATTATTAAAAATATCAATAATTTGTGTAAAATCATAACAAATGATTTGGAAAGAATTGAGATGAAAAATTCCATATTTGAAAAGATAAAAATATTTTTTTTAATTGAAATGAACTAGTTATGAACTAGAATTATGAAATCCAATATTTTTAAATAAATAAATTGGATTTGAAATGGTTTTAAAATAACTAGAATTTCCAATATATGAATTGGAATGGATTTGAATCGAAATTATCTTCGGAATATTTCGATATTGGATTCCGTGATTATACGGATATTGTGGAGGAATTTGGAAGATATATATATCGTTATTCCAATACGGTATTTGTTGATACCAGAATTTGATATTGAATATATGTAACGCCCCACCTCGAGACCCACCCTAATAAAGAACATTACTAGGTAATGTTGTCTATTAGAGCGGAGAATAGGGCTGGTTAGGGGTGACCACTCGTAGATTTACATTAGCAAGTCTTAAGTATGTCGATAAAGTGATTGCTATTTTTTTCTAGAGGCTCGACATACTTAATACTTTATGCAGTACAATTCTACGGTGGCTCCGAAATCATCTCAGAACATAGTACATTATATTACACCATCACTGATCATAGAACAATTACATAATATTACATCGTTAGAGTACAACAATTACACGTGCTACAAAAAGAATAGAAACTTCTCTCACTTACAATATGATACAACATTGAATTAATAGAAAGCTTTACTATTCGAACTCGACTACATAAGCTTGAGTGAATGAAGCTACGGGGAAGATAGACTAAAGAGAACATGCTAACCCCAAGCTCAACAACTACACCTGAAATACCTCGGTCTGACCCGAGGAATACACACACGGGTCAGTCTAGTTTACAAATCAGTATAAGAAATAGATAAGCGCAAGATATACAACTCTTTACCCTAAGAGTTGTGAATATGATGACATAAAGGGATTAATTAGTCTCAGTTCACATGACATAATAGAAGGGATAAATATACAAGCCCCAAGGACTAGATCTAGGCTAAGTATATCACCATACTCGAGCCACAATGGAAACATAACACCAAAATCATCAAAATTATCATATACATCTCAAACGAGTTAAATCATCAATAAAGGGAGTATCCCACTCCAAGACATCTAAATCCCATTATATGAAGAATTAGAGATCCAATTACTCTTTACAATTGTACAATCATCCCAATCGAGTTAAAATCATCAAACCCAAATCATAAAAGAAATCATAAGAAATATACACATGCCATAATAATAAAGCCCATCCCAAGTTATAATGTTGCTCATCCCGAGCAATAGCCATGTATCATCAAATGAAAATCATCATAATCATCATATTACTCGAATGAGTCAAATATCACGGAAGGAGCATCATACTCCAACATAGAAAATCACAAAATGTTTATGTAAATTTGTAATCCAATAATCTTCAATGTATGATCGTACAGATCAAATCAAAAAAATATCATCATAATATGGATCCGTTAGAAATAAATATGCACGTGCAACCACATGATAATATAGCTCCCCCCCGATCTTAGCTCAGTACTTATACGTATTCAAATTAGGGCTCATCACTGCAACCCCCCCTCGGCCGAGTGTATCTTGACCCCCCCTGTAATGACCGGGGTTTTTGTCGACCTTGGTTATCCGATATACAACACATATCGAACATCCAAGGATCAAAAATACCGGTCATTAATGAAAGAAATTAGAGGGTGAGGAAAGATAAGATAGAAACTTAGAATAGAAGAAGAAGAAGAAGAAGAAGAACACAACATCAGAGTAACACGAACCTCACAGCGGAACGAATAACATATAATAGATAACATATCTTTGAAATATAAATCTATACTTGAATATACATATCATTTTCAAAGTGCAGCACTTACAACACAGCGGAAATAAACTATAGCTATATGATCCTAAAGCCTCCTGCTCCAACTCTTCAAGTATCTGTAAATCCCGACTACTTGACTGCCTGTACAAAATTGGGCACCCAAGAGTTTAGGGAAAACAAAACAAAATAAACTCCGGGTCAGTCATGGGACTGGTATGAGTAAAACAGTTTAAGCAGGTAAATGATATCTCATAAGACCACGTCGTATAACGGAACGGGTTTTTCCCTTATGAGAATCCAAATTATCTTTATATCAAAAATCTTTTGATATTATAATAATGTCTATCAACCACAATATAATAATCATCTAGCAGAAACGCTTTCATCTCACGTTCTACATATATAGTATACAATCAAAACCGCAAGCACGTATTGGGTAATGGATTTCCAACTATGACAAGGTATGGAACCACCTTTCACTAGTGTACCTCTAGAAAGGAATACACTGGGTTCAACAAGAACATCTTGCAACCCGGCCACACATGACCGACCACTCATTTCGCTTGAGTGTATCGAATGTATATCACCAACGGTTGGGATCAGCAACCATTTCCCGAATGGGACAGTATCAACAATAGATTTTTAGAAGTAAATGAAACTCTAGATCAGGTGATTATACACCCTACTTCGGAGTGATCGACTTAGCCATGCTGCCTGCCCGATTTCTGTCATTTACCGGATGTGCGGCTAGAAGCTACGCTTTATCATCACACCAGATTCACTTCGAATGCCACATCGTCAAATCCATCAAATCACCGATTGACGTCCTCAACAATACATTATGTGTTAGCTAAAAGAAGTTTCCTTCTCCGCTTCCACTCTTGGTACGGTTGGAGAAATCAATATACGTGATCGTTTGGAAATACTCTGTTAGACATCCGTCCATACAAGTGATCCAGGAACAGGATGAACCGAAGGCACTATTCAATACATCCATCTTAGGCACTGTTATCTAAGACTTATACAATAACCCTTGCACTTTACTCTGTCTTCAATTATCTTTCGCATATATGATTCGCAACGCTTATGCCAATACAGAGTGGTTCTTTGGATAATAATCCAACCGGTCTCTCCATATTAACAACGTTAAAATGGTCAAAAACTTCGATAGTCTGTGAGTTAACTATCGAAGAAAAACACGTGTGCAAACAACGATATTACTTCCAGATGGAAATTCTATCAATCAATCATCAATCATATATATATATATACACACACACACTCATGTTTCCTATTTCAATATTTGATTACGTTTCTGATTCTATTTGGAAAACATTTCCAAATCTTCTTTACTTGGATTTAAACAGTTGTTTAAATCAACATCGCGACGACGACTCAAACCACTATACTTGTTTACCAAATCACTTAACCACTTTCACTCTTGAACCTTAACCATTTCTAAATTAAAAACAAAGTCAATCAAGTTGGGGTGTAACTACCTCTCAGACCTTAACTGAACAACATTTCAAATCTCGAAATAGGGTAAGTTCATCTTTTAACCCTTTAGCACTTCCTTACGAACCCTATGATTCTATTTACGAACCCCCTTCTTTTAAAAGTTTACGTGATTATAACAATGGTGTTATAATCTCCTGCATCCGAAATACATTATCTTTAATATGACTTTTATTTCCTAACTCGAATAATATAACGAAAACTAATTTATTTACTCCTATTCGATTTAACTCTATCGATTAACTCTATTTGATTTACTTTAATCGATTAACTCTTTTCACTTAACTCCTTTCGAATAAACTATATTCGATAACTCCTTTAACTCTATTCGAATAAACCATATTCGATTTACCCCTTTAATTCTATTCGAATAAACTATATTCGATAAATCCCTTAATTCTATTCGAATAAACCAAATTCGATTTACCCCTTTAATTCTATTCGAATAAACTATATTCGATAACTCCTTTAACTCTATTCGAATAAACCATATTCGACTTACTCCTTTAATTCTATTCGAATAAACTATATTCGATAACTCCTTTAACTCTATTCGAATAAACCATATTCGATTACTCCTTTAATTCTATTCGAATAAACTATATTCGATAACTCCTTTAACTCTATTCGGATAAACCATATTCGATTACTCCTTTAATTCTATTCGAATAAACTATATTCGATAACTCCTTTTAACTTTATTCGAATAACTAATATTCGACTACTCCTTTCGAATAACTAATTCGATAACTCCTTTTAACTTTTATTCAAATAACTAATATTTGACTACTCCTTATGTAACACCCCACCTCCATTAAGGTCACTCACAAAGGGAATGCCTTAACTTTGGTGGAGCGTTTTTAGTAGACAGAACAGAAATTTACAAGACAGATAAACGATACTTGAGAAATTATAACTTTATTACAGCGGAAAACAGAAATCAGTTTTAGTACATCTTTCCCAAAAACTCAAGTACATAAATATCAGCCTTGTTCAGAAAATCATCAGAGCACAAAACTTTAAAATCATAATCCCCACAGAAGCTGCCATAAGGAGTCAAGCCATACTTTAAGCACTCTAAGTACTTCAAGCAGAAGAAATCTGGATCAAGCTAAAGTGTTCCCTCCTTGGAAAACAGGGGGAACGGAAGAAATGGGGCGAAAACAAGCAAGGTCAGACATAAAGTCTGGAAAGTCCAGTGACTTTCAGCACATGAACAGATAATAATAATCATGGCATGCAAATAAAACTGGATGAGAGAAAACAGTAACAGGAGCACCAGATGTACTTAGGTTAAACAGAAGGAACAGAATAATATTACTTTTCATTTCTCTGCACTAATACTAGTATAACAGGATGTATAACAGGATTAGGTGTCATCCTAATGTCTAAACTGAAACAGAAACGGGAACGGAATAATTTCCACAGAAGAGAATGCTAGTAATAGGCCTTTACCACCCTAACAGGAACAGACAGAAACAGAATTGCTAATAATGGGCCTTTACCACCCGAACAGAAACAGACAGAAACAGAATGCTAATAATGGGCCTTTACCACCCAAACAGAAGGTACAGAAACAGATTTATCCCTTTGGAAACAGAATGTAGAATTAGGTGTACACTAGTAATTGGGCCTTTACCACCCGAACAGACGGTACCAGGCAGACATGTGTTGCCACCCAACAGAAACAGACGGTACCAACAGAAACAGACAGGACTAAGTGTACCCTAAAACCCTACCCGAAGCGATCGGCTCCCTAATACATAAATAATCTGTGTCGACTCCACAATAGGGTGTATCACTCCCTAAAGTGACAACCAATTGGCACAGACCTATTTACAGATGTCACGGCGTCTTACATCCTCAGAGGAAGATCGGGATCCATGCACGCACATGACCTGGTTGGAACGCACCATCAACACCCCTCGCCATTATCAGAATGAACCACTTATAATTAGTTCAGTAAGCGTGCCCGGACCCTACCTACTGTTGGGTCAAAGTTTTGATACCAGAAAGGGTTACTGACTAATATGGGTCCCAAACAACAGATCACACAAGTAATTTCCCTCCTAACCTTGTGTCCCCCAGACTAACAGATTTCAGATTAACTTATTTACAAGTTCAGACATACAGAGTTCAGATCAACTAGTTCACAGATCAGACAAGTTTTCAGACTAACGGATCAGATTTTCGGATTTAACAGATTTGTCTAACTTTGTAATTGGGCCTACAGATTCACGAAACGGGTTTGTTAAATTCATTAGTCCAATTTGTTTAACCCTATCCACCCAACACGTTTTAGACATCATATTTATCCCAGATTTGCATTAATTAGATATTAATGCATAGACCTCTCACATTAGGTCGGTAGCTTGTGGCCGCTGGATATGCCAGGCGGTTACGGGCAGACTTCTGCCACAAGCCAGACCTAACCTCGTGTCTAAGGATATTTTAGTTATGCCTACGACCTCTCACATTAGACTGACAATTTGCGGTTGTTGGTTAAGCCAGTTGGTTCCGGGCAGGCTTCTACCGCAAACAGAGTCTAACCTCGTGTCATAGCCAATTCATTTCAATACAGATTTTTCAGACATCAGACTAATTCTGTTTATTTAACAGATTAAACTTCTATACAAGTTACAACAGATTATTCGAGGTTCTATTAACAATTTTTGCTCAATTTTAAGTCGAGCCTACAAATTCACATACTTCAAATTTCAGCATTTCAGTTCCAACAGATTACGTCATTCAACAGATTAAACAAATAACAAATCTTGCAGATTAGGCTATTTAGCAGATTTAGCAGATAAGGCAATTTAACATAATTAGCAGATTAGGCAATTCAATCTAATTAGCAGTTTAGGTAATATAACAGAACTAGCAGATTAGGCAATATAACAGATTTAGCAGATAACAGATTTAGCAGATTATATATATATAATATCTTGCCTAATCATAAATTTAGCCTAAACTCACTTGCCAAATCATGGTCATAATTCATAATACCACATATGCTCCTAATTTTTAGTTAAACATTACACAGTACAGAATATTCTCCATAAATCACGATAAACAATATGAATTATGCCAAATTATAGCCTATGATGGCAGATATCCAAAAACCCTTATTTAGGCGCATTCACATTAATAGTTATCCTATTTTTGTATAGTTCTTTACGCCTAAGTCACATATTCCTTTTTCAAGTCATGAATTTTTACATAAAAGAATATGTCCCAAAAATCTAGATTTTTAAACTATAACATGTAGTATGTCCTCAACATGCATTATCATTCACGCATAACATGTTGTAAATTATCTTTAAACTCTAACATCAGACCTTAATTTAAAACATGCATTATGCCCCCAAGTCTCAAGTTGTCCCATAATTCCCCTTCTCCCAAATCACAAATTATCATATCTAGTATGAACAGATCTAGATCTAACATATGTTTATTTCTCAAATTAACTACGGATCTAGATTACAACATGAACTATGTATCTAAATTAGTTTCATGTTTACGATCAAATCTACGCCCTGAATCCCAAGTCATAAGTCCAATATATTTTATGCCTCAATCTCAAGTCATATGTTAAATATGCCACATGTCCAATTGTATGCCTCATATTTTATGTCATGTCCTCGAATCAGTGCTGTCCAATTATGCATCATTCATTATTTATCCCAAACATTTTAGCGTTCGCGCGTTAATCTCTTATGAGATTTGGCTCAAGCTCGTGGTAGCCTGGCTATAGAACAGAAAGAAGAAAGAATAAGATAGATCTAAACAGAACAGAACAGACATAACCTCACATTCAGATTTACAATTCATGTCACAATCATAATTAACGTTCATAGTGGAAAATAACTGTACTTGCCTTTCGTGGTTTTAAGAAAGGATAATAAACTGTTGTTGATGCAGAAATGCTGAATTATTCCTCTTTAATTGTCGTAGCTCTAAACTTGGATTTGAGATTTGATTTAGCTTTTAATTCTATTCAGGTTGGAGGAAGATTCATCAGTCCAAGTTTTGATTCCAACAGGGTAGCGACACCATTTTTATTTTTAATTAGAACAGAGGCAGAATATAGATAGAATGAAATGGTGTGGAGAGAATGAGGCTAGGGGTGAGTTTATATAGGGTTAGGCGGACGAATCTCGACAGAAAACGAGTCTAAATACATCGGAATGCATCTGGTTTAGAAAGTGGGTTTCGGGAGCAGGTCGACCCCCAGGTCGACACTATGGTCGACCTGGTCCCCCCTAGGTCGACACTATGGTCGACCTGGCCCTGGGAGGTCGACACTATGGTCGACCTGGTCCATGGGCGGGAATTTTCCCGCCCAGTCTGTTCTGGGATTTTGAATTCGAATTTTCGAGCTGTTTTCGATTCTGAAATTCTCTGAAACTTCGGAGGGCCATATCTCCCTCATGCGGACTCCATTTCTCGAAAACTCGGACTCGTTTCCAAGTAGAATTTCGAGACGAACGCAATGGCACAACTCTTTTCCCTTGATTCTTATTTTAAAAATTAATTATTCTCTGATTTGTTACTTATACGATCACAGAAAATACGGGGTGTTACACCTTATTCGACCAACTCAAATCTATAACTCTTATTTGAATAACTCCAACCTAATAACTCATACTGGATTAACTCTTATTCGAATAACTTATATTCGATTTGCTTACTTTCGAATACTTATATTTGATAATCTCTTTCTTCGAATAAATCTTTTTCGATTTAACTCCTGTCGAATAACTAGATTCGATTAACTCACATCGAATATCTCTGATTCGATTATCTCACTTCGAATAACTAAATTCGATTAACTCACTTCGAATATCTCTCATTCGATTATCTCACTTCGAATATCTACTATTTGATTATCTCACTTCGAATATCTTTGATTTGATTCACTTCTTCGAATAAATAAATTCGATTAACTCATTTCAACTCTATTCGAATAGACTAAATTCGATTAACTCCATTTTAATAACTCTAGTTCGATTTAACTCTATTCAATAACTCTAATTCGATTTAACTCTATCGATTTACTCTAACTGATTTAACTCTAACTGGTTTAACTCTAAATGATTAACTCTAACTGGTTAACTCTATGGTTTAACCTAACTGGTTAACTCTAATGGTTTTACTCTAACTGATTAACTCTAATTGATTAATTCTAACTCGATTAATTCCTTTATATAATCCATTTAGTATCTAACACTTAAATCTTATTTAAAACTTCCTTTTATAACTCTATTTATTTCGTAAATAAATGATTCCTTTTATAACTTTTATTTGTAAATGTTTTACAACTATTTCTCTTCCGATATTTGTCTATTTATTTTCTAAATAAATAATCCTCTTATACTTCTATTTATTTCTAAATAAATAATCCTTTATTCTATTTATTTGTAAATGGTTTACAAATATTTCTCATTCTATTTGTTTTAGCAAATATCTCCCTTTGTATTTGTTTTACAAATAAATTCCTTTATATTTGTTTCACAAATAATTTCCTTTTTAACTCTTTTGATTTTATAATTATTTCCTTATATAAAATCCTTTTTCCCTTTATATATAAAATCCATTGATTTTGTATAGATAATTTACTTTCAAAAATACACTTTTGAAAATCCTCCTTTCTATATCCCAGTATTTCTTACGGTATCTAAAATACCAAATCACAATGATCGATATCATTTAAACACACATAATCATCAACAGATTATATATCACATCATATATTACAATATATGAAAACAGTAAAATAAATGTTGAGGAATCCAGTCAGATTCCTCCAACCTGTTTCCCTGCATCCACATATGTTACACAATAATATCAACATCACTTTCAGTTCTATATGATATATTCTGTTAAACAGAATCAATATAGAAATTCAACTAACTGACTAGCAGTTCAATCAAATAGTCAACACACAGTCAATCAGCCAATATTTAACAGCTCTAAAAATACAACATGAAATTATAAACTATTCAGAGTTAGTGAGATTTACTCACTTTGGCAGTTCATCGTTAAAGAACAATAAACTGTTATTTGATTTGAATCAAACAATTTATTTCGCCATAAATTCAAATGAGCTCCAATCCACTCCCAGTCAGTTCCATTGTGTTGATCCCGTCCATACGATACCAACGCAATGTACGGTTCGTCAAACTGATAACGTATGAGAGAGATATCGCATTAACAAATTTATATACCAATTTGAATTAAATAAAACTTTAATTAATCAAATTTTGGGCTTTTACCCATAATTCCGGCCCACTTCCTCCCATTGAACCAAACCCGCTGGAACTTGCCTTCTTCCCGAACTCGCTCAAACACCCGTCCCCGTATTTCGTTCGCCATTTCCCGATGCAAACTCCCCCACCGCCCTCCTCTTCTTCACAACTCTCCAAACGGTTTTCACCATTGGTCTCCACACCTCAACCTCCTCCCCATCAACACAACCTCAAGCAACTCGCCTCCATCAGGGAATCGCGGTTTCAGGCTCGTACAGGATACACAGGTCCGAACTTCCTCATCATGGAAATCACAAAAAAATCAATACGAGGTGCTAAATCGCCTTACAAACCCAAAACTAACATCAAAAACCAAAACCGATGCACCATTAAATCGAATTACTGAACCCTAGAACCCACTGCGAGAAAACCCATGAACTAGACTGTGCATCGCACCCAAATTCAAACACACCAAAATGTAGAGAATCCATTCAGGGATGCAAATACATAGGTTATATTATTTATAGGAATTTATTCCTATTTCTTTTTTATTTTTGAACTCACAAACTTTTGCTGTAAGAAAGAAAAAAAAGAACGGCGGAACAAAACGAATGGTTGACTAGAGAATGAATTTTATTTAGGGTTTAGGAGAGTGTGTAGATATTTATAGGAAAATTAAATATTTTTTTATATTTATTATTATATCGAATTTTAAGCAATCGTTATAAGTACACGTCTTTAAAAATTTGTACGACCACATATAATACCCAAAAATCACGAAAACTGACATGCAGCTAGAGTTTGACATTACGGTCCCAACGAAACTGGTTTCATCGAATTCCAACTCCATTTGCTCACACAACGTATTTTTAACTATCGAAATACTGACGGTTTTTTACTCTAAAAATCCGTACGGCCACATAGTGACCCCAAAAATCACGGAACTTGGAATCTAACAATAATTTGATGTTGCGGATCCAACAAAATTAGTTTCATCGAATTCCGATTTCATTTGCAAAAGTGGCTATTTTTAAAGCTCTAAATAATCCATTTAAATATATAAATATAATTAAATTTAATATTTAAAAAATAAATATTATCGTCTATATTCACAGTGGAATACCATACAGTTCAGAAAACCCTTATATGGATTTCTAACTCGATATTCAAATCCGGGTCAACCCGATATTCGATTTATATTGAAATTCCTTTTTAAAATATAAATAATTCCTTTATAAATTATAAAGGAATTCCACAGCAACTTTTCTAAAATTTGATTTGGACGTAAATCAAAATCTACATGACGAAATCCCGATTTTTCTCTTCCACTAGAAAGATATACTCCACCGGCTCCACACGTTTCTTGTTTCACAGAAATCCGGCTTAAAACGAATCCTGTACATTCAGTTGAAGTTCAAATCGCCAATTTACGAACTGCAGCCCCATTTCGAGCTCAATTTTAATTATATTATAACTCTACGTTCAAATTGTCGTTCAAATAATATATTTGTTATTCTAATTAAATTCTGAACTGAAATAAATATCACAGATGATCCAGTTCACACCATATCGCCATTTCAACCAATTTTGATTATTTCAAAATTAAATATATTATTTAATTATTATTTTAATTAAATATTCCCAGTTATTTAATTAAACCACCATTTAATTCACTATATCACTATTTATATAATTAAATAAATAAATTATAATACCTCTGCAAATGCGGGTCATTACACCCCCGGTCAAGTGAATACGTATACATGACTTCCACCGAGTCTCGGCTTCCCCCCGAAGCAAAGTACTGGTTTAACAAAACACAATATGCGTCACTGACTCACAGTCAGTAATCCGAATAGTGGTAACAGTGCGTCCCACACCACACGTTCTCACTACTGTTTCACTAGATGCTTATCAACTTCACATTGGAAAACATCGAAAACACTAAATCATCATTAATAAGACATCAGCTTCAATCTAATTATACTGGAAATAACCGACTTCGTATACTTCTGTGTCCCATTCCACAAAGTGTACGAGGTCGTTTAAAATCCAATACGTGTAAAAACGAAAATTATAAATCTTATTTAGCTTCAAAACTATAATGAAAACTTAATTTATATGTACATCAGAAAACTAGTTTAAATCGTGCAATGTGCGCTCAAAATTAATCCAGATTCATCATTAATTACATAAAACCCAAATTTTGCATTAGTAATAATTTAGGCTTCTCCATTAATAAAGTAAGTTAGAACATACTACAAAAAGCATGGTTTAAAAGTAGATCAAGAAAATCATAAAAACATTTAAGGAAAGACGCCCAAATTTACACTAAGGCATGAAATATGCGCAAAAATCAATCCAGGTTGCAACTTTCAAAATAGATTTAAACGACCAAATGATCTCCGAATGGTCTAAAATTTGATATTTATAAACTAGAAAGACCAGGCTTTAAAATATAAAAGATTCACTGAATTCCGACATCGCATGAAAAAGATATGGTGCTCCAAACTTAGACTTTGGACTGAATTTCGGCTGGGCTGAAATCACTTCCAGGTCCAACTTTGTGACCAGATGTGAATAGCCAAATTATCTCGGACTGACTTAAAATTTTTCAAGAATATTGAAAAGATCCCAAATTTTATAAGAGAAAAAGAATCATTCAAAACGGATTGATAACGAAGGAGATATAGATCCCCAAAGTTGGGTCTTGACTATTTCCACTCTTGAAATTCAAACGCAGGTCTGAATCACGACCAAAGTTCGAATTTGAGGTCAGTTTAAAGCATTCAAATGACCTCTAAATGATCTGAAAACTGACACACACACAGTAGAAAACCTTACCTTTTCAGTAAATAAAGAATCAATGAATTTCGTTAAGAAACAAGGATGGTACACTATCCCAAACATGGACTCAGGCCATGTTATCAGCTGTTCAAAATGCAGGTCTGAAAACACTCGCGGGTTCAACTTTGAGGCATGTTTCAGGTGAGCAATCTACCTCATAATGACATGATAATTTCTCAGTTTATAATAGAAAAGATTATGACAAAAAAGAATCAATAAATTTCGTTAAGAAACGTGGAAGATATACTATCCGAAACATGGACTCAGGCCATGTTTTCAGCTGTTCAAAATGCAGGTCTGAAAACACTCGCGGGTTCAACTTTGAGGCATGTTTCAGGTGAGAAATCTACCTCAGAATGACATGAGAAATTCTCAGTTTATAATAGAAAAATTATCTTTTTGACAAAAGAAGAATCAATCAATTTCGTTAAGAAACGTGGAAGATATGTTATCCCAAACATGGCCTCAGGCTATGTTTTCAGCTGTTTGTAAAAATCAATTTACAACAGTGAATTTCCTACTTAAACCACTCAAAATAAAAAAAAATTCAACATGAATCAAACTAGAATTTGTGAGAAGAAAGCTCACCTTGGATTTCCAGCAAAAGATAGGATCAAAACTACTTGAATTTGGATGCTTGGAGGCCTCTTTTCTTGCTTCAACACCTATAATTTACACAAAATCGACATGCAAGAAAGAATTTCCTCATACAACGACTTATCTTCGAAAATGTAACAACCCGTATTTTTGAATAACATGTTATAACATAAATTAAGCCAGAATTAAATGTTAAAATCTGAATCAAGGGAAACGGGCTGTGTCATTGCGTTCGTCTCGGAAAAATACGCGAAATAGGGTCCGAGTTTTCGAGAAACGGAGTCCGTATGACCAAGTTATGGCCCAATGAAGTTTTCAGAAAATTCTAAGCCCGAAAACAGTTCAAATTCGAATTCAAAATTGAATTTCAGCCAAAACAGACTGGGAGGGAATTTTCCCGCCCAGGCAGGGTCGACATAGGTGTCGACACCAGTGTCGACCCCCCCCAATGGGTCGACACCCATGTCGACCCAGGGGTTGACACCCATGTCGACCCAGGGGTCGACCCCCCCGGTCGGACCAATTTTTCTGGTGCACCATTTTGGCATGTTGGGTCCTCTTTTGTTGGTTTCTGACGGGAGTTAATGGTTCAGATTCGTTTTAGGGTTAATCCTATGGTCTAAACTACCCCTAATCTCTATAAAAAGACCCCTAGACCTAGACTAAACCTTCATTAATCATTCCTACAACTAAATGCTGCCCAAATGTTCACTAATCATGGCCTCCACCTTCTTCATGAGAGCATGAGTGTCTCAAATCAATCTATGTCATAAAGGAGCCATCTTTCTTAAGTAAAAGAGCCATCTTTCTTTGTCTTTGGGGTTATTCCTTCTTGTTCTCAAGTCTTGAAGTGGAGTTTATCGTCTTTGGTTGCGGATTTGCTAGTGTGGCTTCGTCTCAATCTTATTTTATATTTATTCTAGTCTTCATAGCATTGTAAGCCCTATACTACTCTTAGATTCTAACTATGAAGTTAAATATGACATGTTGCAAGTTTGATTTTGGGCCTAAGTATGATTCGTGCTTTGATTCTATCATGTTATGCATAGATTTATCCTATGCATGTTTGTAAAGCTATCGCCTTGACTTTGTGCATAGAAAGCTATGACCTTTGATTTGAAATGTTGCATAAAGCAACATAGAAACTCTCATAACCCTTATGTTATCTTGCATGTGATGTTATATGCGAATCACTAGCTATCATCCTATGTCATTTATGACCATGTTTCACCTATTATGCTAAAGTTGATATCATGCATGTTTTGAGGCTTATAATGTAATATGCAAGTTTATGAACACATTTGCCTCATATGCCACCATGTTTAACTTGTGGCCAAACTTTGACCCCTCATGTTCCTTAATATGCTTGTGGCCAAACCACCCTAATGATATTATGCATGCTTGTGGCCAAATCACCCTTATGCTATTACTCATGCTAGTGGCCAAATCACCCTTATGCTATTTGATATGTTTGAGGCCAAGACACCTTTTATGCTATCATACATGTTGAGGCCATATGCTAGTATGTTGAACCCCTTTTGGCCTCAAATATCACCATGTTTGACTTGTGATAGACTTTGCCACCTTATGCCCACCTTGTCATATTGTTATGTTCCCTCTTTGATCTAGTTGCGTTGATGCGAATTTACGTGCGATGGGAATACGTTATGGGTAGTTGGGCAAACTTAAATAACATGAAAACATGACTTGAAAATATGACATGAAAGTTTGACATGTGTTTATGCTTGAAAACATGGACTTGGACATGACTTCTAGAAAACATGAGAATGGCCAACTCGAGGTTGGGTTGAGTTTGTAGCATAAATCTACCCGGAACCGACCGGCTTAACTAGTGACTACAAGCAATAGGACCCAATGTGAGTAGTTGGTCATGTCGCACTTAAAAACCCGAGGTTAGACTAGGTTGTGGTGTAAAGCTACCCGGACCCGCCCGGCTTAACTAGTAACCACAACAAAGTCTAATGTGAGAGGTTGGGGTGCATTAAGTTAATTAATGCCACATGGTAGGGTAAAGTCATGGACTACTTGAATACTTAACCAATTAAACACGATGGATTGGTAGGGTTAAGTCATGGACTACTTGAATACTTAACCAATTAAACACGATGGATTGGTAGGGTTAAGTCATGGACTACTTGAATATACTTAACCAATTAAACACGATGGATTGGTAGGGTTAAGTCATGGACTACTTGAATATACTTAACCAATTAAACCCGATGTATTGATAGGGTTAAGTCATGAACTGCTTGAATACACTTAACCAACTCAATACATGGTTAGGATAGGGTTAACCACACTTAACCCACTTGAAATCCTAGTTACGTGGTCCTTTTCAGAAGTAACCAACTTGGAAGTATCATGGGTACCCTGGACTAGGCTAGGGTGGGGCACGATTACTGGACTGATTGTAAGAGACCAAAAGAGACGGCTGAAGGGTGCACCGGTTGTCCAGGCGGACCATGGTCGTGCACATTAAGTCCGGAGTTGAACATGGGCACCAGTAGGTTTAGACTGTGCGTGCTTGAATTGTGTCTGTGGTTTACACCTTAGGGCTGGATACACCCTGGGGTGGACCTAGCACAGTTAACTACATTCCACGATTAAGCCGTATGACACCGATACACGACGAGTTAGGCTTATAGGGAGCCGATCGACTAGACCGAGTAGTTGGACCTCGATTTAGGTCATCTCATGATGTGGGCCAGCATTGGGCTAAGGGATCATTTCTTGTTTATACTTGACATGGATTAAAATACTAGTACGCTGGGTGCAAAACTTAACCTTGTATATGCGATGCCACACTTGATCTATCTTGTTAACTTTTCACCATGCCAGTTATCACCCTATGTCTCATCTCTGTTTTACATGTCCAGTTAACTTTATTAATTTTTATACTAATAGTAGATAGGACTTACCAGTCTTTTGAATGACCCGTTTTCTTTCGCCTTTTTTCTTCCGCCCCCCCCCCCCCCCCAGGTTCTCAGGGTGGGAACACTAGCACCTAGCTGGATCTTTTGCTGCTTTTCTGGATAGCTCATGTACGGTTTGGACTTGAGCATGCTATGGCTTTATTCTGCTTTGGGGATAGTTTACTTTATGTTATTTCCAGTTTTCAGTTTATGTTTTTCTAGACTTTGTTTTGTGGAAAATAATGACTCAGTACTTTGATGTAACTTGACTATGGTTTTGAAATACTAGTTTTATCCGCTGCTTTACTTACTCTGTTTTACTTATATGTTCTGTCTTGTGATATCTGCATGCATGTTTACCTTGTTTAATGCCCCTCCAAAGCTAGTGCCCTTGCAAGAGTGGTATTGGCGGAGGTGGGGTGTTACAGAAAATCTAAAATAAATCTGAGATAAAATCAAGATTTTGAAGTGATTTTCTATTTTAGCTCTTGATTTAGATCCAAATTTTCATTTTTGATGGGTTTTGGAGCTTTAGACTTTTGTTTGCAAGAGGTTTGCTCCCCCTTTTCTTTTTGTGTGTTTCCTCCCGGAAGAAAGAAGAATGCGTTTTTTTCCAGAGAGATCCGTACTTTTTTTTATCTCACGATTCTTCTTAAGCGGATGCTTAAAGACGAAGTATAATTAGGGTCCCAATTAGAGGATTAACACTAGATTAGGCCTAAATATTGCAATTTACACCTCTTCTAACTCATGTTACAATATTTCTTCAAATTTTAAGATTTGATTTTCAAATGTTCACACTACACAACTTTATAAAGCAGACCATCATATTTTTAAAACATTTTTAATTCCTTTTCAACACAAATTCGGTCTTATTGATGCAAAATCACATTTTTTTCCAACAAACATTAAATTTTAACTTCTTTTGTTAAAAACTTAAATTTCTTAACATCAAAATTATATATATTGATTTGCTCAGATACTAATGATCATACGAACAAACAAAAATTATTTTTTCATCAATGTTTACATTTCTACATTCTTCTTTCAACTCAATTATATTGAAAAAAAACACGGTTTCTCAAAAAATTCATTGTTTGCTTATATATTGCAGGTTATTCCAATAAATAATTCAAAACTTATAAATACTTATTCTATTCAAATTTGCACCTTATAGTGTTTACTAAGACTTTAATTTCCATTTATTAAATTTATTTACATTCAAAGATTAAATTTGAAATCTAATTCCTTTCAATTATATTTTATTTAGTACAAATTTAGCTTCAATATGTAAACACATTGTTTGAATTTATTTTCTTCGTTAACAACAATTTGAATGCATTCCAACCACACTTCTTATCTAATCATTTAACATGATTAAATACCCACTACCTCCAAATTTCACGATTAAACTCCAAAACCTAATATTATAATGTCACTCCATAAATTTTTGTTTAGCCATTTTCAAACATGGTTTATTCTTCTTAATATTTAAACGAAAAAACATGTTATAGTCTATTTAGCCCGGGTAACCAAAACTCGGGTTGTTACAGACTTCCCCCCTTAAATAAATTGCGTCCTGGAAATTTGTTAAGATTAGTTCTTCATCAATTTAGATTCTACTAGTTATTTATCTCAAATTGCTTCTTAAAAACTTCTCGATTTAGAAAGCTATCACATGGAAATTTGACATTTTCATCATACTAAATTTTAACATCATAATCTCTCATTTTAACTTACCCAAGACTTAAATAAAGTTTTAATCGTATTTATTAGCTCATTAATATCAAGATTTAAACAACACAACTTATCTTTCACAAGGCGTTACTTGAAATACACACTCAGGATTTTTCGCTCCCCATCCTTACTTGACGCTACCTTACCATTGAAGTTATCTAAATTTCCTCAAAGTATGGCTGCTACTTGTACTTTTCAATCATCAAATAGCCTCGTTATTCCTCAAGGTTTATATCTAACTCTATGGTGGCAATTAGCCAAGTGAATGTACTATGAATGTGTATCTCAAAAGTGAACGCGCTTGTTTTAGAAAGTTGTATATTTAAAACGCTATTATATTCAACCCATTTTAATTTTTCATTTATAATTCAATTGGAATAACAACAAACCACTATTTTCTATCAATTCTTCATTGTACTTGGCTGCGATGTTGACAAATCATCACCATTGCCTCACCAAAGTCACTATGCTCCACATCCCACGTAGTGGTTTAATACTATTCCAACGTGGTAACCTCTTATTTTATTTTCGCATCTAAATTCATTTTTACTACTCATCTTTAGCGTTAGTTAGTCTCGAATAAGTGTTTAAATTATTTTTTTATCGAAATGTTGATCAGACATATCAACCAAAACCCTTAAGACACTCATCAGACCATTCAACACTTAAAATAATTTCCAATTTAATCGTTAAGTATCGGTTTACAAAGTAATTAGCTCATCGATATTTTTAATTCCTCGTTATTCTCATCCCTTATCCTATGCCTAATTACGTAAAAATTTTAGCACAACCAAAGTGATTATCATGCTTCTGCTGCTCACTCTGATTTACTTTATTTAAACTGTAACTTTCCATCCTTAAAGTAAAAAGCACCTCTACATTTAGGTTTCAAATGGGCTCAAATTCTCTTTTAACCATCCCAACAACCAACTCAAATATCATGGACAGGGTGAAAAAAAAATTCCCAAATTTTTCCCAAAGGTTCAAAATTTGAAAGATAAAGAGGATGGAAAGCCTTTCTGATCCAATTACATTGCAGAAAGAGATATGAACAGTGAAATACTTATGGAATAAACCCCTTATTCCTAGATGTATTCCTCAACCACAAGGATCCCCATAACTCTCAGATAATAAATCCAAGATAAGATAACAAAGGAAAGATAAAGTAGACACGATTGTTTTCCCTCCACGTTGTAACACGTGTACTATTCTGGTTCTATTCTGTGCTTAATATACTTTGTCATAAACATCGCTCTGATACCATTTTGTAACGCCCCACCCCGAGACCCACCCTAATAAAGAGCATTACTAGATAATGTTGTCTATTAGAGCGGAGAATAGGGCTGGTTAGGGGCGACCACTCGTAGATTTACATTAGCAAGTCTTAAGTATATCGATAAAGTGTTGGAAAAAAATGTGATTTTGCATCAATACGACCAAATTTGTGTTGAAAAGGAGTTAAAAATGTTTTAAAAATATGATGGTCTGCTTTATAAAGTTGTGTAGTGTGAACATTTGAAAATCAAATCTTAAAATTTGAAGAAATATTGTAGCATGAGTTAGAAGAGGTGTAAATTGCAATATTTAGGCCTAAACTAGTGTTAATCCTCGAATTGGGCCCCTAATTATACTTAATCTTTAAGCATCCTCTTAAGAAGAATCGAGAGATCAAAAAAGAACGGGTCTCTCTGGAAAAAAAACGCATTCTTCTTCTTCAGGGAGGAAACACACAAAAAGAAAAAAGGGGAGCAAACCTCTTGCAAACAAAAGTCTCAAGCTCCAAAACCCATCAAAAATGAAAATTTCGATCAAAATCAAGAGCTAAAATAGAAAATCACTTCAAAATCTTGATTTTATCTCAGATTTATTTTATATTTTCGAAGATAAGTCATTGTATGAGGAAATTCTTTCTTAATATTTAAACTACAAAACATGTTATAATCTATTTAGCCCAGGTAATCAAAACCCGGGTTGTTACAATATAAGCCGATATATTTTCTATTCAGAGCCTTGTATATAATATTAAATGTGATTTTGGGTTTATCGTGAATCGTGTTTTAAAGGACATTGGTTCTTTAACCCAGTTAAAGACAGGAATAAGATTTTGGGTTGTCGTGAATGGTATCTTTAATAATACTGTTCTTAGACCCAAGGAAGTTAAGAAAATTAGAAACTAACTGGAGATTAGTTAAGTTGAATGGTTTCCTGGGTATTGATCTGATATTGGTTTCGGCCTTCGGGGTTAATATTAAGGGATTGTTCACTTGCTAATTTACGGTTAAAGGCTGATGGAATGGATTGTGATTTTGGGTTTATCGTGAACCGTGTTTTAAATGATATTGGTTCTTTAACCCAGTTAAAGACAGGATATGATTTCCCAAGTTAAACAATTGTTAATACTGATTTTTAGGAAGATTAAAACCAAGTGGAGTTTTAATGCATCTATAATTAGGTTGAAATGATATCCAAAGGAAGATTAAAGAATAAATTTAAAGAATTTATCTTTGATAAAATTAATGGGAACCTTCCCCAAAGTATAAGAATGTTTGAATAAAGGAATAGTCTGGATTGGAATGAGGCGTATGTTGTGTTTTTTATAGCACTTGTTTACTATATACGCGAGTTATTCAGAAAGACCGGGTTTATCTCATTCTGAATAACTGATTCGACGATATGCCGAGGATGAAGATGGTGGTTGAAGACCGGAGGTCTTCACATCATTTGGATGATTACTGATGTCTTGATTGGGCTGTACACCCAAGACAAGGTAATAAGTTGTTCGACCGGATATGCGAGGACCTCTCCCCTGTATTGGACATATGGGGCAGGAATAAGGTGCCTACGGTTTCGTTCAGACCTAGAACGAACTTGTAAATGGATGTGTGTCTGACATCGGATTTCATTTTGTGTGATTGATAGACATCGGTTGCATAGCGTGAATTGCCTGTGCGGCATGCTGAGATGCAAATGATCAAGGCTTCTGTTGAAAAGCAGAGTCTTGTGGTTGACGATCAAAGCACGGCTTTAATATAGCGTAGCTTTGTGTAGCGTTAATTCGCGAGCCTCACACCCCGGTGTGAACCAGAAACGGGAGAGGACTTCAGGGAGGACATGCGTTTCCTTCTAGCTAGGATTGGTTTCAGCGTTTTGCACACCCTAGCATTTTACCTATGTGGATGATGGATAGCGAGGCGCCTCGGTTATATCGGTCGTTCCAGGGCCAATGGTTTGGTCGGGATATGACCAGTTTATGCCCCATAGAGTGGGGAAACGCATTGTTCATGCATTTTAATCCACATCGAGTGGACCGGCCCTGACGATCCAAGGGCCCACCTGTGTCTGGGTCCTGAGACATGGGCTAGATTTTCTCGAAGCGATAAGGACGATCCCTTGCCTTGGTTCACAGACGGAAATCCAACTTCCAATACGTGACATTTGCTGTTTTGATTGTAGAGCCTAGTATTGGCGACATGATATATGGTAGCCATGCCGCCTAGGATTGATACATTTATTTTTGAAGTTGTTTTATACACTATGCACATATAATAGTATCAAATGATTTGTTTTATTATAAGGGAAAACCCTACCCCTCCCCCCCTCCCCCGCTTGCATTGCATTGTGAGATAGGACCTGGGTCTTATAATAGCTCCATTTTTTCAAAAAACAATGCGCTGTTTTGTTATATGCACTGGTATTCTTGGTGGAAACCCGTTTAGTGTTATACGGCGTGGTCCCTTGATATATCTGATTTAAAGTAAAGCTTTGAATAACTGTTTTAGTTCTCACACCAGTCACATGACTGACCTGGAGTTTATTGTTTTAACCTAAACTCTGGGTGCCCAAATTTTCCACATAGGCTGCTAGTAATTTTGGTTTTGCAGATTTATATTCACCAGATCCTGGTTTACAACTGGAATGATATTCAGAAAGCTTTGTATCCGTATATTCTTTTCAGTTGTGTTTTGTATTATTTTGCGCTACATTGTAATTTGTAAATCTCTGATATTTAGTAAATGTGTAATATTTATTTATTCATACTCTGTATATTCTTGTATTCTGATGAAATTGTTGTAATAAGCAATGAAATGTTCTTCTATTTGTGTTCTGATTGGTCATGTTCTCAAAGCAATCTGGGCTTTCCTTCACGGGAAGTTTAGGTCGTTTCAAATGTAATCTTTTTACATTACATAAAAATGTAATCTTTTTACATTACATAAAAATGTAATCTTTTTAATCTTACATAAAAATGTAATCCTTTTATATATTGCATAAAAATTTAATCATTTTACAATACATAAAAATGTAATCTTTTTATATTACATAGAAAAACGAAATCTTTTCTATATTACAAAGAAAATGTATTCTTTAACATTACATAGAAAAATGAAATCTTTTCTATATTACAAAGAAAATGTATTCTTTTATATTACATTCAAAAATGAAATCTTTTCTATATTACAAAGAAAATGTATTCATAGAAAAATGAAATCTTTTCTATATTACAAAGAAAATGTATTCTTTTATATTACATAGAAAAATGAAATATTTTCTATATTACAAAGAAAATGTATTCTTTTATATGTTAAACAACTTTTCGGTTCCACTAATGTTCATTCCCATATGTTCTGTATATGCAATAAAAAATGAGATTTTTATTGTTTGCCTTTTTTGTTCAAACAGTTAATCATTTTCCACGTTTTCTTATTTACAATAAAAATGTAACTTTTTTTATTGTTTAACTTTTATTGCAACAAATGAATCATTTTTTATATATTCTCTTTTTACAATAAAAATGTGAACTTTTTATTGTTTAACTTTTTAATGCAAACAAATGAATCATTTTTCATATATTCTCTTTTTACAATAAAAATGTGAACTTTTTATTGAACTCATCTTTACATTAAAAATGTGAATTTCTATGTAAGAACAAATTCCATTTCAAATAATGATCATTTCTCATATACAATAAAATGTGCATTTTTATTGTTAATAAATTTTCATTTCAAATAAATAAATATTTTTCATTTACATAAAAAAATTAAGTTTCAATGTAAAGACATTTCTATTTAAAAATGATCATTTTCTCATACTTCCTTTACATTAAAAAATGTAGATCTCAATGTCAACATATTTTTGTTTCCACTAATGGTCATTTTCTAATTTTATATATACCATAAAAATCCAATTTTGATTGTTTAAACAATTTTATATTATAGCATGAATATTTCACAACACATAAATATTTCAGAAAATTTCGCCAGCATAACGACAGGGTAATTAAAACTGGCACCATCCTTGGTACGGCTCCTCGCGCTAATATAGGCCTCGCGGCGATACAAGGGTCATATTTTCCTAATGCAATATTTTTCTACTATATAATGAATTTTCCAAGAACATGATCCATTTCATTTCAACCAAAATCAAATAACCACAATCATAATCCAATTCACCATAATACAATCAAGTCGTCTATGGTCTGTGGACGACGGGTGTCAGGAGTTTCTAAACTCCATCTGCAACCTAATATAATTTTTATTTATTTAATTTGAATTCAGAAATCTCACATTACTGTTTATTTCCTCTAAAATTGTAGAATGCTCTAAAAATACTGCAGTCTCTTCTGAAATGTAGATCTTGATTCAAGGATTCCAACGCTTCTTGAATTGTCTGATTTCGTTTCTGTTTGAATGAGATACACGGTTTTAAAATTTTAAACTTTTATACATTAATAATTAATTTAAAATAATTAACAAAAACTAATTACTTTGTACAGAAAATTTGAGGCTGATCCCTTACTTTCTCTTCTTGCGTAACAACTCCAGACTTCGGCTTCTTCCACCTACTAATCACGCAACCTCGGGCTTAGAAGTTCAACCACCACCTCGCGTCAGGAACTGATCGAACTCACCAGCGACGATGGCCTGAACGTCGTCGACCTTCTGCTAGCCGCCGCGAGGAACTCGAGGCCCCCGTTGCCTCTAAAAGCATGGCCAAACAGCGCGACTTTGGGTGTAATTCCGATCATATTTTGCAACCATTCATCATCATCACCATATGATTTTATAGAGGATAAGAATCTCAACAGCGTTTGTTTTGGAATCAGGGGTTAATTCGCAAATGATTGGAAATGGTTAGGGTTTTAAAATCGAACAAAATTGGCCTTTGATTGTTGAGAGCGGCGGCCTGTTAAGGAAGTTAGGGTTTTGGACTTAGCGTTATATATATAATAATATAATATAAATTAATATTTAATTCTATTATTTTCAAAAAAACATGTTAACCGATACGAACTCCAAACAAACCGAACGACCGTTGCCCCCCAAGCAAAATACCCCTATTCCGGACACAATGGACTAGGTCTCATCGGCCCATTTGATCGTTTCAGTCCATTTTTCTTTAAATTAAATAATAAAACATTTATTATTAAATTTGATCGTACATTTTAATTTACTAGGGCTACAGACTGACTCCAAAAATTCCCGAAAAATAAATCTAGCAATGTTTTGACGATACGGTCCTAATAAAAGTATTTTCGTCGAATTTGGAGACCGTTTGAAAAATGGTCATTTTCTGGTCGATCGAAATTGACCGAAATTGACAAAACACATTTTGATTTATCGCGCTCACATATTAATTCCAAAAATTATAAAAATTGGAATCTTGCAATAATTTGACATTCCAGCAACCTAGAGTAGCTAGGTGCGGAAGTAAAATCAATCCTTGTTCATACATGGGTTTCTCTGGTACGAAATGAGCCACTTCAAATAGGTTCATTGCTCCGGCCCAGAATACGATTAATCCGGCCAATATTGAAATCATTTCAGATATTTTCCCTTACTTTGCCCGTGTCAACAAACAATTCGAAATACCTCGTCCAACCCAAGTGTTTTCGCCGAAAACGGAGGTCGTTTGGAAAATGGCTTTTTATACGGGCTATATATTATATTTAATTCCATAGCGACTATTTTGAATATTCAACAGGCCATAACTTTTTATTTCCGCTATGAAATTTCAATTTTTCAGATTCGTTGGAAAGATATTTTTAAACAGATTTAAATATTTTTAGTTCTACTAAAATCCGGTTTATTTTGAATCCTGTACATTCAGTCAAAGTTCGAATTCAAATTTTCAAACTACCGTGCTATTTCAAACTCCTTTTATAATTAAAATAAATATATTCGTTCTAACTTCGATTTAAATAAATTTTTAATCATTATTATTTAAAATAAATTATTTTAACTATTAAAAATTCAATAAAATAGCCAAAATAAAAATTTTAAATTAGTTCTGATTTTCCGGGTTGTTACATGTCATCGGTAAATCCAATTACCGTTTCTCGTTTCAAATCTAACTAAAGATTCGGCTATCACATGGAGTAAAACTAGTGATACTCCACTCTCAAACATTTCTTGAATTCGGTAAATTTAGTTACCTTATTCACATTTCAATCAAATTAAAGATTCATCAAAACTCCAACTTGGTTTTAATCTCAAAAATCATTACTTTATGATCATTCAACCTTTTAGGAAATTAATCTTGCCTTTAAAAGGGTTAAAGAACCAATGTTATTAAAAACACAGTTCATGATAAACCCAAAACCCTCTTCCATCAAAATTGAATCTTCATAGAAATCTGATCAGTATACAATTGATATGAATTTCCGTATCAGACTGATAATATAAATGGAATAACGACAAAGCCTTTTAAATTCCATATATAGTAACGGTCTTCCTTTACAAAAGCTCATCTCGATTATTACGAAATCGAATTCCACTCAATTCCAATTTAATATATTAAATTGGAAATCTTTACTTTGGAAAATTTCCATTAAATCTTAATAAAAAGATTTATAAATTCCAAATCATATCTTCACTATTAATTGGATTAAAGAACAAATGTTATTTAAAACATTGTTCACAATAAACCCAATATCAATTTTTTATTTCATTCGAATTATATGTATTAATTGTAAAACTTCGCTAAACTTAATTAACAGATTTATTCTTTTCTCAACAAGGTTTAAGAACAGTGTTATTAAAGACACCATTCACGAAAAACACAAGATCCAATTTGATATTAAATACAAGGCTCTGAATAGAAATTATATCGACTTATATTCAACATCAAATTCAGAAACTAATGGGCATCGTATTCGGAATAATGATATATATATATATATATCTTCCAATTTCCTAAACAATATCTGTATAATCACGGAATCCAATATCGAAATATTCCGAAAATTATTTCTATTTAAATCATTTCCAATTCATACGTTTGAAAATTCTGGTTATATCAAAACCATTTCAATTCTTTTCAGTTCTTTATTCTAGTTATTAACTAAATCATTCAGATAAACATCTTTTTATTTCCAAAAATTTGGAACATTTATTCCTAAACCTTTTCAAATCATTTATTATGATTTTACACAATTTATTCATATTTTTAATGATTTTATTAAGGCGCTTACAGTCGGTTTCCAATATCGGCCACCGAACAACATCCATAGCGAGCTTTTCCAAAACTGATTTGGACATATCTTAAAATCTAACCATTAGATTTCAAATCTCTTATTATCATTCGAAAGCTCTTTTTGATACGAACCCAACAGTTCCGGATTTAGGGGAATCAGACGGTCGGATCTCCCGTTAAGCCAATTCGAAGTTAATGGTTGAAATTCGCGAATGGTCACTACGCGATACGTTCTATTCAAACCATTTAAATATACATAATATGTTTCATCATTTTCCTTTTTAAAACATATTTTATAAATTCATTTTAAAACTATTTCAACTTCCATTTCAATTTTAAATCAAAATTGAATATTCCATATCATTTTAAAATTTAAAATGATAATATTTTTAAAATATCAGATTTTGAAATCAAATCTTTTCGATATTCATTATGAAATAAATAAAATTGACGGAAAATTTCTTTCGAGTTAAAATGGCGTATATCTACTTAATTCGGCTTCATATTCATTATTTTCGTGTTCATCCAAAATCGGGCATGAAAATCATATTTTGATTCCTCACTGAATATTATTTTAAAATATTCGTTATTTCTGAATTGGAATCAGACTCAATCAATTACCATATAATTTTATTTTTATGGATTCCATACATTGCATGTATTCAAAAATAGTGATAAACGACTATTAAACATTCAATTCACATCCAGAGTGCAATTCACAACTGTATAAGCATTAAATATTAAAATAACACTTATAACAGTCTATCAATCAATCGGTTGACATACAGTCAAATCCCAGGGAGATGTGAATTAATTATCATCCCTAGACCCGTGTGGGGTTTTCAATCTTCAACAAATAATTGGGCGACGTGTAAAATTATCGCCCCAATACCCATGTGGGGTTTACATCACAGTCCATGCGAATTTAAATAATATTTTCATAGTTTAATAATGATAACATTAAAACTAAAAACAACCACCAAACAAATAGCCATCACAGGTAATCAATACATATTCAGTTATAAAATAAATAACTGTACAAAATTTTGAGTGAGAGAATTCTCACATTGGTTTCCACTCCGTCAGTCTTTTATTGAGGATTTTATTTTTAAACTAAATTAAACGAACATTTAATTTAGCTCAAAATTCAACTTGCTTTGTTTCTGTTCTGGTCAGTTCCATATTGTAGAGTTCTTCAAGATGGTTCCAACGCAAGTTGTTTCACTGAATTCTGATTTCGTATGATCAAGATATAATAATTTAAACTTTAATCATATAATTAAAACTATAATTAATTAATTTATTTAATTTTCTCCCAACTCACGTTTACTTCATTCTTCTTCAAACTCGTAACATCCAGCTCGTGAAAACCCATCATCGCGCAAAAAAAATATGCTGCCGCACCTCTCTAGACGAAGACGGACTCTGATCGAAGAACTCCACAAGGAGCGCCGGAGCGCCTCCTCACCCTGCTGACCACCATCTGAAGTTCGAAGCCACCAGTGCCTTGGAAAACATGCTGAAACGTGGCGGCTAAAAGCCCTAATTTCACACGATTTACAAAATTAAATTTGATCTCAACCGTTGATTAGAAAGATCTCTTTGAGTAGAATAATCTTCAGGTTGTAACTTTCTCTAATTAAATCACGGATTGAAAGTTTTTTGGCAATTTAAAATTAAACAAAATCGGCCTTTGATTCACTCAACTGGTGACGGCGGAAGTTTGGGGTCCTAGGGTTTAGAAAATGTATATTTATAGCCCTTTATTATTTTATATTATTTTAATTCAAACGTTATTTTACATTGAACTTTTCATCCGAACTCCAAATGAACCCCAACGACTGTCGCCCCTGACCAAATACCACCATTCCGGACACAATGGAATATGTTTCATAAGACAATTCGACTATCAATATTGAATTTTGACGTACATTTTAATTTACCGGGGCCACATACTGACTCCAAAAACTATGAAAACTTAAATCTAGCTATTTTTTGACAATACGGTTCTAATAAAATTAGTTTCACCGAATTTGGAGACTGTATGAAAAATGGCATTTTTATTAACTTATTAAATTTAAACTAAAATTGAAAACATGTTTAAATTTACTACGCTCAAATACTAGTTCCAATTAACTTGAAAATTTAAACCTAACAATAGTTTGACATTCCGGATCCAACAAAAGTGGTTTCATCGAAAACGGAGGTCATTTGCAAAAAGGTTATTTTTAAGGGCTATATTATAATAAAAAAAAAAATTCCATAGCGACTATTCTATATTTTAAACTGGGCATAACTTACAATTTGTAAACTGAAATCTCAATTTTTCACATTCATTAGAAAGATATAGTTAAATAGATTCTAACGTTTCTTGTTTTATAAAATTCTGACTTATATTGAATTTTGTCTATTCACTTGAAGTTTAAAACTAAATTTTCAAACTACCGCGCCATTTCGAGTTCATTTTAATTAAATTTTAAATTTATACATTCTAACTTTGACTAATATAAATTTTAAATCATCATTCAATAAACCATTTTTAAATAATAAAATCCATTAAATTTAATTAAAAAAAATAAATTTGTTCCAAAATCTGGGTAGTTGCAAGTTGTTATAGAGACTGGAGTCATTATTGTCATCATGCCAATACCTATATCATTTTAACAACTATGCACATGGTATAGAATTCAAAATGAAGTAGGATGGATTTGACGAATGTTACTGTATTGAAGAAAAAGAGCAATAATGGATAGCCTTGACCTTCAAATCATAATTAAAATATCATTAAAATAGGAGTTATACCATAACCAAGTGGGTTGGCCACCCTATATCAGCAAGACTTCTTCGAGTTATTATTACTATCCCAATTCTATGATTAATTGATTTGATTTTATGTACATCCTCGGTTTATAAAATCTTCACCGAGGTGGGCGTTGGCTATGCGTTGCCACTAGTCCATGAGTGCAACTGGTGGAGTCATATTGAAACACCCCCACATTCCTTAACATTTCCCAAAGTAGGGTCCCACCATGAATTAAAGCTTTATAGGTTCAATGGCATAAATATACATCGCAGAAACTAAGATTAACAGGATCACAAAGTAGTAAACACAACAGGAAGTAATTTAAAATAGAAATGTCACATTTATTTCAATACACTCTGTCTCAAAATGTTAATACATATGTGAAAAGATAATAAATCTCAGTTATAAAATCAGAGTCCAACTATAAATGCCCCTCAAATGAATCATCAGTACAATCAGTCTATGGAATAAGGTAAAACAAGAAATCTATGAGAATACATCTACAATTGAGATAATTCTTCAAGAAAAGTTTCCTAAGCAATCCACACTAAGCACTTCCACCTATCAAGCCTGGTGGGGAAGAGAAGGAAAGAAGAAAGGAGAATGAATCAAACACGAAGTCCTGTGAGATGTATAATTACCACCACATGAAACAACTATATATAGCAACTAAATGGGGCAACGACCACCAACAGCAAGTCCTAATGGCTTCTTTATGTATAAAAAAACCGCAGGTAACAGTTGGAAACCATTGTTTATAATGCCGTTAGCGGTCGTTGCTAACCATTGGTTAGTCAAGCAAAAATTCAAACGAACTGCTTCTTCCTCCCTCATTACGTTTTCTTCCCTATTTTTTTCATTTTCCCCAAATTTCTTCCAACCCTTAGCTGAAATCGACCACCGCAACCTCCCTAGCTACCTCTACTCTCCCCAACGCGCTCAAGGATCTCTCTCTTCCTCTCTAGGCTCCAATTCATCCCCAATTTTCAAGGTATAAAGCCATAATTTTATTTAATACCCTATTTTGCTAATTTAAGCTTAATTTGTTTGTTAGATTATGTGTATGTATGTGTAGTGTTGTTAATATGTGCATATATAGGTTAAATTAATTTTGTTGCTAAGCTAAGGTTAATTAGTTTATTATGTATATATGTATATGTGCATATATAGTGTTGGTAATTAATCTATGTATAGGTTGAATTGATTAAGGCCCATCCCATTGAAAATGATTTATAATTTATCAAAAACGTTTGGTGGAAATTGAAATAATTAAGTTTATGTTTATAAACAAATATCAAAAACGATATTTAATTTTATATATAACATACGGTTGGTCGATTGAATGTTGAAAATATATGTACATATGATAAATTTCATGTACGTACAATTAGAGACTGAAGAGCACCAATCATAATATATATATATATTATATTCATAAAGCCTTAGAGAGTGTCTTTGGCCCCATCTGATATGTGTTGTATATGATCATTATGTGAATGTTCGTATGTTAACAGAACGGACATTTATATTCATCATATACAATATTTGTTAAATTGTTCTTTGTATTGGACAAGTTACGAACACAATCACAAAATTAAATCTTGTAAATCAATTCATTTTATATGGTTGTCAAAATTTTAAAAATACTTCCTTTATGTTTCATGTGTACACGCAATTGTGTACTAGTCAGAGAACTAAAGCGAAGTGCTGCCAAAATTTTGTTAAATCATTTAAATTGAAAAGATTTACACGATTCAATTACGTTATTGTATTGTAATGAGAGGTAGGATGACCCACCAGAAAAAGTGTAAATGATGAATTAACATAACATTCAATAATAATTTTTGTTTAATAAAATGTCAATGCAAATTTTATCGTACTTTTTAATTATATATCTATTTAGGAAAAATGGTCAATTATTTTATTAATCGAAGTTAGATGTAAAAACTAAGAGAAGCTGATGGCACAATAAGTGAACAATTTATTAATGGTGTTGGCATGTTTATTGATTCCGCTTTAAGTACAATGGAAATGGCATTGAAATCCGTTGTCCATATAGTAGATGCAAATTATTGAAGCATTTGATATCGCAAATGGTTAGAGTTTGTTTGCGTCGGTATGGTTTTGTGTCGAAATATTTGGTTTGGGATCGTCATCGAGAACCGTTAGCATCTAATACTGTACAAGTTGAGGAGGTAGTGAATAATGAAATTGCTACGACGAATCTCACAGAACATATGGTTGAATATGTTGCACGTTTCGTGTTCCTAGTTCAACAATTTACTGATAATGATGGTAATGATGAAGAAGAACCAAATATTGAAACCAAAAAATATATGATTTATTAGATGCCACGAAGAAACCTCTTTGGGAAGGCAATAATAGCAGAACCCAGTTATCAGTAACTGCTGAATACAATGCGATCAAATCTAAATACATAATCACAGAAGCTGGATTTACAATGGTTGTACAAGCTGCAAAGCGACATATGCCTCCTAATAATTTAATGTGCGAAAATCATTATGAAGTAAAAAAATGATGTCGGCTTTGGGTTTACTGTATGAGAAAATAGATGCATGTCTAAAGGGTTGCATGCTATTTTGGAAGGACGATGTCAACCTTAAGAATTGTAAAATATATAATCAAAAAAGATATAAACCAAGAAAGAAAAAGGGAAAAGAAGTCCCGTATGAACGTATGCATTATTTACCTATTATTCTTAGAGTTAAAAGGTTATGTATATCTTCTATAACCGCGCAACATATGAGATGACATAGTGTGAGAACACAGAAGGAAGTTACATTAACACACCTAGCTTATGGGAAAGCATGGAAGCATTTTGATGACAAGTATCCCGATTTTGCATCTGAGGGTCATAATGATAAACTTCGTTTATGTCTGGATAGATTTTCACCATTTTTCCAATTTGGTGCTAAATATTCATCCTGGCCTATAATTGTCACACTTTATAATTTACCTTCGTGGATGTGTATGAAAGCTCCTTATATGTTTCTCACAGTTGTCATCCCTGGTCTTGATGATCCGACACAATGAATCGATGTTTATTTACAGCCAATGAATGAAGAATTAAAAAAAATTGCGGTACAAAGGAGTAGAAACATATGATATTTCGCAAAAAAGGGCTTTCAAATATATGATTCTCTATTAAGCAATTACCGATTTTCCTGCGTATGCAATGCTTTTAGCTTGGAGTATGGCTGGTTGTCAAGCTTGTCCTTACTAGATGGAAGAAACAAGAGCATTTTCTTTACCTCATGGAAAAAAATTCATGGTTTGACTATCGTAGATGTTTTCTTCATATTAATCATCCTTTTAGAAGAGATAAAAAATTTATAACTTCTAATAGGCATGAACTTTGAGACCACCTATGGTATGGTCAAGTAAAGATATTTGTGAACCTGTAAAGGATTACACAAAGATATATGAAACTGGAGTACAGACAGAAATTCAAGGTATATCACCAATTCAAAATTGGTGTAAATAAAGCATATTTTGGTGAGTTGGCTTATTGGAAAAATCTCATGATTCGTCATAAGATTGACATGATGCATACTGAGAAAAACGTGTTTGACAGTGTATTTAATACAATTTTGAATGTCAAAGGGAAGACAAAAGATGAATTGAAATCAAGATGTGATATCGAAGTAATATGTAATCATCCTGATCTTCATATAAAGCCAAATGATACCAAAAAACTAAAAGCATGCTATGAACTAGATAATAATCAAGTTAAAATACTTTTAAAATGGGTGGAAGGATTAAAATTCCCGAATGGTATGTCTTCTAATTTTCGTAGATGTGTCGACTATAAAAACAATAAACTTTGCCGATGAAAAGCCACGACTGTCATGTTATGATGGAAAATTGGTTGTTCGTCGCTTTCAAAGAATCATTGCCAATAAAAATTTGGAATGTTGTAACAGAACTTAGTCCGTTCTATAAAGAGCTTTGTTCTACAACATTAAAAATTGATCATCTATGTAAATTAGAAGAAGAACTCCCTATATTTCTCTGAATACCAAAAAAAATATTTTCTCTATAATTTTTCCAATGTTATAGAGCACTTATCTATTCATCTTCCATTAGAAGCACGTCTTTGAGGGACTGTGCAATATGGATGGACGTATCCATTTGAAAGGTATATTATATTCAGTTAATTAAATATTGGTTAATGAAATGTATAAAAAAAAATTAATTTTCAATAATTATAAATAGGTATTTGAATCATAAAAAGAAAAAAGTGAGACAGAAAGCTCAAGTTGAAGGTTCAATTGGCAAATCATACATCGAAGAAGAAGCTTCGTTTTTTCTTTCATCATTTTAGTGATCATGTGAACATATCATTTGAAAGTACTACGCGTAATAATGAAGGCATTATTCAAGATAATTGTCAAACGACTTTATCTGTTTATAAAAAACATGATCTGCCTTCTGGTACATGTGTGGAAGCATGGCTGGATGATAGAGATTATACTGCAGCACACATGTATTCTTCTCAGTTGCACTGAAGTTGCACCATTCGTTATGTAATGAACTTATATCATCAAGGGTGCGTTTGTCTCATGTCCCTAATAAATTTCAAAATTAGGCTTACGTCCGGTCCTAAACTTATTATAAATTAAATCCCTGTTTTTTGAAAATGGGTCAAAAAAGTTTTAAAAAAATCACGTAAATTAATATTTAAATTAAACATGTAATTTGTCCAAAATTTCAGCTCATATAACCATCAAAAAACACGTCAAAAACCAAAAATACATAAAAACAACGAAACTGCTGTAATTTACATCAAATTATGCATATATTTGACATTCTTGCATTCATGTATGCAAGTATTTCAATCATGCAACTGCGTTGGTTTACTTGCATACACGCATACAAGTATTGCAGAAATCTTGCATACAAATGTGCAATAATATGCATGCATGCAAATCAGTTCATAGTTATTTGCATACACATATGTAATAAAACAGAAAAGTTGCACACATGTATGCAACAAACCACAGACATGAATATTAGTTTAAGTATACTTACATACATGTAAGCAAGAAAACAAAATACTTGCATACAAGCATGCAAGTATTAACGTGGATATTTCAAGGTGAAACCTTCATGATTTATTTCCATATATGTATGCAAATATTTTGAATAGTTGCATAAATGTATGCAAGAATTCATGCAGATTTTCAGTGTAAACTACTTCAGAAATACTTGCATACATTTGTGCAGCATTGTGTTTATTTGCATACATGTATGCATTTTTTTCGTAGTCTTCTGGGGAACATTTGCAGATTTTAGAATTTTGTTCTAGTGTACAGCGCATTTTTTTGAGGAAACACATGTAACATGCATTTCAGGGACCCGCTTTATATATAAAAGTTGGGAGGGAGGCCATTTGAATTTTAATAGTTTTTAAGGATGTGAGCCTTATTTTCAATATCATCTATACATGTATTGTATCGTTAATCATAATGTAACATTTGTCCTATAATTCCAGTATTTACGAATCACAACATCCAAATGGCGATATCAGCAATGAATCTGCTACTTGGTTTACTAATTATGTTTTTGATACAACAAATTGTGTTGTAGATGAAGGATTGAAACATTTAGCAGTGAGACCAAAAAGAAAAGTCAAGACATATCCAGATTACTTTGTCAATGGATATAAGTTTAATACAAAAGAATACGGTGTTGAAACATTAACTAACAATAGCGGTGTATTTGTTATAGGCAGTGATGATTCGAATGATCATATAAACGATTTTTATGGCGTACCAGCCCAGATTCTGCAATTGACATATTTCATATGACCCACGGAAGAAGTATTTTTGTTTACATGCAACTGGTTCAGCAACGTTCCATGTTCTGGAATCAACGTGCACCCAAAATATAATATTATAAAAATAAAACATAATTTGCATTATTATAAGTACGATCCTTTTGTACTTGTCAGATAAGATCTTCAAGTATATTACGCTCCTTATCCATCTATAAGAAGAGACAAAATAGATCAGTCGGCTATTTTTAAAACAAAGGCAAGGTTTATATTTGACGGACGTAATATTCCCGACGAACAAGCTTATCAAGCAAATGTCGAGCAAAATAGTGGAATAGTAATAATTGATGATCAAACAGAGTTTGGACCTCTGAACGATGAATTGAATGCATTACTTTAAGCATTTGAGGCTACAGATGAACCATATATAAAGGAGGAAATAGAATCAGAATCTGAAAGTGACAAGGACTAACCAGTAATCTTTATTTTAAAAAGACAATTTTACGTTATGTTATGTCATATTATTTATATAGCATAGTTTATTATGTTATGTCATTCTATTTGTTTTACGTAGCCCTTTTATGTTATGTTATATTGTTGTTTGTAACAGGTATGACGTCACAAGGCCGAGTAGGTGGCGACGGTAGTGGTCCATCGCAGGAGATAGCACGTCCTGCGGTGTGGCTTAAGCCAAAAGCCAACAGAGGGTAAGTATTAAGTTTCTAGTATGAATTTAATTTCTATACAATAAATTATATAAATATACATACAGTAGCCATGAAATGTTTTTTTTCGTTTAACATAAGGGTTTTAAGTTAGAGTCTTCCAATAGAGTCTTGAGTATATCAAAACGCGCTTACCAGGCTCGTCCATGAGAAATGCGGTAAGACGAACAAGAATCCTGTTACACATCGTGGTGGTTCTAAGTCGTTCCAGAACCATCGCGAGGACCTGGTATATTTATTAATTACATAGTTTAAGGTTTTAATTTATAATTAAGTTGTTAAAAGTTAGAGTTGATTTTAATTTAAGTTTTTAATTTACATATATATATATATACACACACACATGCTTATTTCAGGAGAAACAGCGTGGTGTTCCTTTGTCGTACTGGGATGTTTTTCAGTATACATATGCATTGAGTGAGATCAATGACACATGCTTCGTTTCCTACTCTTGGGACCACGATGCCAAGGCACGTGAAGCATATGTAAGTATAACATAGTTAACTTAAAGTTATAATTTAATTAAAATAGTGTTATCTAAATTCAATTGTATTTTGTTTAACAGGATAAATTTCAGCAAAAAAGGGCACGCATGCTTGAGGAGGTTGGAGGACCGAGTTGTCTTCCAAGGATCAGGTTAATGTTTTTGATACGGTCATGGATCCACCAACCTAAAATAGACGCTATGATTTTGGCAATCTAACGGTAATGGAAACTAAAATTTATAATAAAAACTGAAATTTACTCGAACTGCTATTATGGAATACTGAAAATCTAAAATTATATACAGGTTATGTCATCTCAACAATCGTACCAGAGGGCTCAGGACAAGGAGAAGATCGCACAGCTACGTACCCAGATTGCAGAGCTTAATAAGCATGATCGCCATTGCGACGAGCAGACGGAGCAGCTTAACCAGCGTCTGGCATGTTGATGACGTTGATGTATTATGTAAATATTGGTTTATGTTATGTGTTTTGCATGTTTTTTGTTTGATTTGGGTATGATACTATGTTTGGGGATATAAGTGATCAGGAATGTGATGTATATGTTCGAAATGGAGCAATTTCGATGAATATCGATATATTTGTGTGACTAGAAGTGAGTGATTTGAACTCTATAAAAAATACACCCAGATTTCCAATGGTTTCCAGCGGTTGGCAACGGATTATAGGTCTATCTACCTCAACGGTTTCCAACGGCTATCAATGGATATTTTCAATTGTTTTAAACAATTTCCAATGGCTAACTTGCCAGACATAATAGACACGTGGCAAAGATTCATAGTTGGTAGTCGTTGGAAAATAGCCGTTGATGGCATTGAAAGCCATTGAAAAGCGTTGATTCGTATACCAACGGCTTTACCAACGGCTTCCAACAGCCTAGCAATGGCTGCCAATGGCCCCTGATCGTTGGAATCAGCTGTTCCTCTCGTAGTGCACTAGTACGATTGATTAATAAATAAAATACGCAGAATAATAGTTCTAATATCTAGTAGGGAAAGTATTCGATTATGACTATAAGGTGAACATGTAGGAATGATGTATAAAGATTAAGAGCTAGGTCGATTGTTATCTCATTCGATTGAATTTGATTGTTTACACTTTACAATTGTAGAACATAATAAACATAATTAGGATAATTTCCTAATACTACCCATAGATCGGCTGCTAACTAACCAAAGAGTGATAACCTATGCCCAGTATGGATCTCGGACTTGCCAGATCCGACCATTCATAAAAAGACATAGTCATCACCATAGGTGTTGTAGTGTCTTTTTCTACCTATGATTTAATGCACACACACTTCACCACCAAAATACACCCTTACCAACCTCTATTTAAACTATCTTACTATCTAGCTTAACATAAATGTTCCCTAGTGTTGACGTCAAAAGTTGGTCACTAGTGATGTTCAACCACCAATCGTGTGAAGAGCACATGAATACTGTTTAAAAAATAGAAAAAAGAAAACAGGGAAAACACACAGACTTTTTATAGTAGTTCGGCGAAGACTGTGCCTACATCCACTTTATATATTATTTCTGCTTTAGATTATGAGTACAATGCCTTTTCTATTTGAAGAAAAGAGAGAAGACGACTATTTTTCTCTTCCAGATAAAGTCTCTCTGGAAGAGGAGGAAGTTGAAGTCGAAAAAAGGTAAAAAGTCTTTATTTCCTCTTAAAGCTAAGAGGTATTTATAGGGGAGATGGCGCCTTGGGCTGTTGTGACATGGCCCGGCCTTTCTAGGAAGACTTTGATGCGTGGAGTCCATTCCTTGGATAGAACAGCGGCTGGAAGACAGATTCCACTATTCATAAATAGTATCCTCGAAAGTTGCGGCTTACGTGGCATCCATGGTGAGGTGTATCAAAAGTAGAGCCTTGTCCAGATGTGGTTGATCACCTTTTCTTCCTTGAAAGTCGGGCTATGTATTTGAACAACTCAGCTGGATATTTCCATGTAGATCCGAAATATTCGGTCGATATGCCCTATACAAGAGCGGTTCTCTCGGTCGACTTGGAGAGTGAGTCTTCCGGAGTGAAACATTGGCTTGTTTGAGAAGCGGCTTGGCCTAATACGTGATTACCTTGTACCGAGCTTCTGCTGGGCTTCCTGGAGTGCGATCTGTCTAATTTGGCTGGCTGCGCATTTTGGGCTTCGATCTGACCTGTTGTGGCTTTTGCCAAAAAGAGAGCCAACATCTGTAACGACCCAGCTTTACGGCCCCGAAAATCGACATAAATACATTACCATATCTCATGCCGATCCTCCAAACACCGAGAACACTGGAACGTTTATGGGAAGAAGTTAGAGGGTGAGATAAGAAAGAAAGAAATATAAGAATAGAAGAAGAAGAAACAATACGACACAGAGTCTCACACCGCAGCGAAAAAAAATACAGAAATTAATCTTTATTGAGAGCTTTAAATAAAACTTACAACATCAGAGTACATCAACATCACTGGACAGTTATAATAATCTGCCCTTATATACAACACAGCGGAATAATATCATACGTCTGAACTCTTCCAGCCCGTCTTTTCACAGCATTCGATAACCTGAACCTGTACACTCCAAGCTAACCCGAGCATTTACAAAACACCAGGTCAATCTGGTGAACCAGAGTGAGATAAACTCGCACAGTATTAAGGGTAAATCATCCACTCATGATTTTAAAGTTCAAATTCTTTCCATAAGAAATGGATAATCGTAAGACCAAATTCATACATAAACACGGACGGTTTTTTCCTTACGATAACCCAAAACAGTTTTGAAAACAATATCTTTTCTGATATTATAATAATGTCTAAATACAAGTAAATAACAATCTAATGGAACGCTTGCATCTCACGCTCCACATAAATAGTATACAACCAAAACTGCAGGCGCTTATTGGAGATTGGATTCCAAACCTGACAAGGTATAGTACCACCTGCCGATCGTGTATCTCTAGAGACGAATACACTGGGTTCAACAAGAACGTCTTGCAACCCGGCCCACACATGACCGACCACTTATTTCTCTTGAGTGTATCGAATGTATATCACCGACGGTTGGGATCAGCAACCGCCTCCCGAAAAGGGATAGCATCGAATATAGATTAAAGAAACAAATGTAATTTCTCTAGATAGGCGATCATACACCCTAATGGGAGCGACCCACATAGCTATGATGTCTACCCGATTTTTGTCATTTCCCGGTTGATGAGGCTTGAGGCTCGAACGTAACTTTAAAACATCTGGTCATCATTCACATTGAATGCCACATCGTCAGATCCGCCAGATCACATTGATTGACGTCCACAAAAATACTCTAGTTTATTTGGCTAGGGAATAACCATTTCTCTGCCATCAACTATGGTACGTTTGGAGAAATCAACGCATGTAATTCCTTTGGAAATACTCTGTCAGACATCTGTCCATACATGTCATCCAGGGACAGAATGAGCCGAAGGCACCCTCCTACTGCATCATAGGAATCACCCTACAGATCAGTAGCGATAAGTCCTTGCAATCTGTAGATTCCAATCACGACAGAATCACTGTCGAAATATCTCCGGCCCTAAACCGTAGAAATTCAAATCAGTAGTTCTTCCGCTCATGAAGATCAATGGTCTTCCATTGCTCCATCTTCGATAATATTCTTTCACGTATTCGCTGGTCGGAATGGTTTTCGAATATATATTTGATCCCGGTCTTTCCGTACCAACGATCGTATGGGTCAGGTTTGATAGCCAGTGATTTAACTATCAAATAAATAATTGTGTGGATAACATGAGTGTACCAGCTTAGTACCAACACCACATGGCCTTTTTAATTAAAACGATTAACGATGGTTAATCTCAAATTCTTATATATTTCAACATTTCAAATATAACATATTTGACGTAAGGTTATTATTTCAAACTATTCCACTTTCATATTTAAGAAAATATTCTATAATCATATTCAATTCTTTATTCTAACATCGTTTCGAACTTATTCACTATTTATCTCTCATTATCCATATCAGGTAAATGACTCATCTTATTCCTCCGATTTTACTTATTTCCCCTACTAAGTAACATTAATTGACGCTTTACACTTCACTTCCTTTTTATAAACTTTGCTTAATATAACTCTTTCATCATCGATTTCCTTCTTTTACTAAATTTAAACATTTAGCAAACATATTATCACATTTGCTTAAATTTTCCTCTTTCATTTTGTTACAAAAACTTGGGTTTTATATAAACCCCGTTCATGAATTTCTTTCACAACGAAACCATATTTCATTTCAACTCCGATTATCTTCCATAATCATTCCCTATTTAAGTAGTAATCTCTTAATTTAAATTAATGATTCACTTCTCCATTAACTACTGTATAATTAATTAACATATGAATTGGCTAACAAATAATAAATTTCTCATTTTTTTAAAATCTTATTAATGAGGGCTACGGATTTGTGATGGATTTTATGTATTGTCTTTGGTCAAAATCGAATTATCCGTATGTAGATTTGGTGAACTATGTATTGTTAATTCTTATAGTCTTGTCTGCTATTGAATTATTTTAATTCGATTACAGATCTGCATTAGATTCTTTATGTGCAAATTCTGGTCAAATACATATGGATCAGCTGTCCTTGTACAGATTTTGTTCAGCTATTTATTTTCTATCCACATGTCCACTATTTGAGTTGTCAATTTGTTCATTTCATTTTCAGATTTGAACTGATGTACATATATATACATCAGACAGGATTTTGCACATGAGATTTTCTAATTACAGTTGTACATTAGCTGTTTTGATTTTGTTGAATTCATTTTTTTTCTGAATATATATGAATATATATGCAGATTTGATTGGGTTTTGTGTTGGATTTCTTGGTTATATAAACACATGTATGAGCCATTTTCCGTCCATTTCAATTTAGAGCTTTTCTGTCATGTAAATATAGATTTTCAGCCTCATTTTAAATATCGTGCAGGATTTGAAAACACATGTATAAAATATACACATACATTGGGTTTCCCATAACAGATTTGATGTAGAAAAAATATCAAAAATTTAGTTTTCTTGTGAATGGTTTGTGTACTATTTTTATTTGATCTGAGCTGTGCATTTTATTGTTCCCATGGGGTATTCTCCTATTTTGGAAATCTTTCAATCTCTTATATTTATACCTATATTCTAGCTACTCATAGCTTTTCTTTTTTTTCTTTCTTTTCAGGTGGATTTAGTGGTGAACGGTTGTGCTTTCATGGTGACGGCTTGATGGTGTTGTGAGAAGATTTTATTGTAGATTTTCTTTCATTTTTATGTATGAAACAGTGATTGAACATTTAGATTTTTTGTATACATATGTTGTTCTACCTTGTAGATTTGATGATGTAAATCACATACTTTTTAACTGTTTTGAAATGTACATGTTTTGCGGTACTTGAATTTTGAATTGAATTTGTTTTGGTCCATTACAGTTAGTTACTAGTTACTTATTTTAATAGTTGATATGCCAATATTGCCAAATAATTTGTATGATTCATAAATTATCTATGTATTATCTAAGCTATCTTAACTAAAATTAGTATCACTGATAGTTGGTACATAATATAATCGGTTCATAGTGTAATTAAAGGGTAGTACACAGTGGTAATTTACCATTCAACTATTTAAATATTAGTTAGTATTTTGACTAGTATACTAGTAATATTGATATTAGTACTCAGATATACTAAAACATAAATTTGAGTTTTGAAAAGCTAATAAGTCAAAAATCCATTTACCAGTCTTTTATTATCAAAAAAAATTATCATATGGTTTCAATATAACCCAGTATAGAATATACAGCACAATATTTACATTCCGAGTTAATCGATATCTAAATTATATCCAAAATTCCTTTAAATTATTTAAATAAACGTTATCGTTTATTAACGAATTCCACAGCGACTATTTTAAAATTTTAACTGGACATAACTAACAAATTATAACACGAAATCTCGATTTTTCTCTTTCATATGAAAAATATAATCAAATCGATTCAAACATTTCTAGTTCCACAGAATTTCGACTTAAAACGAATTCTGTATACTCAGTTGAAGTTCAAAACGAAATTTATGAACTACCGCGCCATTTCTAGTTCGTTTATAAATATATATAAATTATAACGTTCTGACGTCGTTTTAACAAAGAATATGTTTATATAATTCAATATAAACTATATTTAAATCACTGTAAATCGCTCGTTCACATTATACCGCAAATCAACGTTTTCCCAATATCCCAAAAATAAAATATTATTATTTAAGTATTCAAATTAAAATAGTCAAATCCCATTATTTAAACACAAATCAATACTTTAAATAAATAAAATATTTCAAATAAATGGTCAGAAAATACGGGACAATACGTTTTGCCCCTCAGAATGCATCTTCTTCGACAGAGGGAGGTGTGTTCTGAAGTATGAATCAAAGCACAATCATCAGAGTAGTTATGGTCGCATCGGACCATATTAAGGCCAAAAACCTAACGATTCCAATGATTGCATTAAGGCCAGAGAACCGACAACCGAATTAGGTTGTATTAAGGCCGGAAAACCGACAACCATATGGAACCGTATTAACGCTGAGATGATTATTGTCGTTGTGAGAGTGTAATGACCCGTAATTTGGCAGGAGAATAATTAACTAATTTAATTATTAAATATCGATTTAACGATATCAATAACTAGAATTGAATAATATTTATATTTAATTAATATAAATAATAGGATAATATATTTCCAGAATAGCCGAAAATAGTAGAATTCACAATACGATGTGAACTGGACCTTATATAAGCTATAATTCAGTCTGGGGTTGAATTATAATAACGAATATATTGAATCGATGACAGTTGAACGTATAATTTATAATATAATTATAATCGAGCTCGAAATGGCGCTGCAGTTCGCTATTTGGCGATTTGAACTTCAACTGGATGTACAGGATTCGTTTTAAGCCGGATTTCTGTGAAACAAGAAACGCGTGGAGCTGGTGGAGTATATCTTTCTAGTGGAAGAGAAAAATCGGGATTTCGTCGTGTAGATTTTGATTTACGTCCAAATCAAATTTCAGAAAAAGTCACTGTGAAATTCCTTTATAATTCGTAACGCTTTATATACGTTATAAAAGGGTTTTTCAATATAAATTGAATATCGATTCAATCTGGACTCGGAATAGCGAGTATATAATTATCCTGGAGCTGTATGATATTCCTCGGTGAATATATACGACAATATAAATTTATTTATATTTAATTTAATTTTATTTAAATATATTTATATATTTAAATAGGTTATTTAAAGCGTTAAAAATAGCCACTTTTGCAAACGAAGTCGGAATTCGACGAAACCAGTTTTGTTGGATCCGCAACATCAAATAGTTGTTAGATTTCTAGTTTCGTGATTTTTAGAGTCACTGTGGGGTCGTACGGATTTTTAGAGTGAAAAACAGTCGATATTTCGACGGTTAAAAATACGCTGTGTGAGCAAACGGAGTCGGAATTTGACGAAACCAGTTTCGTTGGGACCGTAATGTCGAACTGTAGCTGCATGTCCAGTTTGGTGATTTTTGAATATCGTGTGTGATCACACGGTTTTTTAGAAGGCGAAAACGAATACAATAATAATAAAATAAAATATCTAGATATTTTATCCCTCTTATAAATACCCCTACCCTCTCTTAAAACCTAATTTCCATTTCCTCATTTGTCAAAACTGAGCCGTCAGTGGTTTATTCCATCCTCAAGCAAAAACCACAAGTTTTAAAATCATAGAAATAAAAATCAAATGCTATAAATCCTTGTATACATATATTCTTGATCACCAAGTGGTTCTCTTCCTTTTCCACTCGGTTTTGTGATGTTCGATCAACAACCTGGCGTTCGAGATTTGCAACTGCATGCCTAGGGTTCAGCCTTGAGCACTGTATAGAGGGTGAGGATGGATTTCGAGTTCATATTTGAACTCGCGATGGAGAGGAGCACTGGTTGTGGGATTTCGGTTTGATTCTGCACTGAAAAGGGACGATGTAAATTACTGGAGCGAGGCATTTCAATCGAGAACGGGTTTTACTCCCTGAAGCCGAGATGAGTGAAATTGGTAGGATGGTGTTGAGGAGTTGAAGGAGATCGAAATGGTGGCGTCGGTTCTTGAAATCATGGAAGATGGAGCGAACGGTGTTGGTTTGAAAATCGAAAATGGTGTTGGGTTTAATTACTGGAAGCGTGAAAAAGGCATTGGGGAAGACGGATCAATGAAGGGGTATTGGGTTGGGCTTGATTTTGGTGAGGCCCATGTTCATATTTAACTAAATACTAAGTTCATTTGTTTTAAAATCTTGTTTAACTTGTTAACACCGCATCTAGCTCATACGACGTCGGATTTGCAAACCGTCAGTTGCGTTGAGGTTGTGGTGGAGAGTACTTCGCATAGGCAGTGGATGGGTATTATTCTGAAGAGTTCGGAATTTTATTTAATTTCAAACACCTGTTTGAAATTAAATAAAAACAACGTTGAATCAAGCGATGGTTATCGTTGATAACGATGATCGTCCAATGTGAGTAAAACTCACCAACTCTGAACAGTTATATTTTTATAATGTATTTTTAGAACTGTTAATCATCTGTTGATTATTGTGTGTTGGTTGATTGATTGAACTGCTAGTCAGTTAGTGAAAATTATATATATATATATATATATATATATGTAATTATATATATAAACCGTTAAATATTTATATATTGATTCTGCTATCAGAATAATTTATATTGAACTGAAAGTGATGATAATCATATTGTGTAACATCTGTGGATGCAGGGAGACAGGTTGGAGGAATCCGACTGGATTCCTCAACAGTTATTTTATTGTTTTTCATATATTGTTATATGATGTGATATAAAATCTGTGGGCGATTATATGTGCTTGGACGATATCGAACATCGTGATTTGATATGATTGAATACCATAACATATCGAAATGTTGATAAGGGGATTTTCAAAGTGATATTGAAAATAGAATATTTATAAAATGGGATATTTATAAATAAGAGATATTTATAAAGTGGAATATTTATAAATAAGAAATGTTTATAAATTGGAATATTTATAAATAGGAGATATTCAAAAAGGAAATAATTACAAACCATTTTCTTTTTGAATGGAAAGGCCTGTGTGGCGGGTTTGGGGATTTTCCCGATGCTTCCGTTACAAAGGAGGTTATGGCGAATTTTTCAGAGAATTTAAGGAGTTAGAATATTTCAAGAATAAATTTGAAAAGGAAATATTTGTAAACCATTTACAAATAGAATTGAAAAGGAAACGTTATAAAAAGGAAATCATTTTTAAAGTGTAGAACCGTTATTTAAAAGTAAATCTTTTCTAATGAATAAAACGTTGTTAAAAAGGAAATCTTTATAAAGTGAATAAAGTAAATCGAATATGGTATTCGAAAGGAGTTAAATCGAATATGGTATTCGAAGGGAGTAAATCGAATATGGTATTCGAAAGTTAGTAAAACGAATATGCTATTCGAAAAGGGTTAGTCGAGTCGAGTTAGTTGAATTGAGTTAACTAGTTCAGTAGAGTTAACCAGTTCAGTAGAGTCAACCAGTTCAGTAGAGTTAACCAGTTCAATAGAGTTAACCAGTTGGGTTAAGTAAGTCAAGTTAACCAGTTGGGTTAAGTAAGTCAAGTTAACCAGTGAGTTAAGCAAGTCAAGTTAACCAGTGAGTTAAGTAAGTCAAGTTAACCAGTGAGTTTAGTAAGTCAAGTTAACCAGTTGAGTTAAGTAGGTCGAGTTAATCAAGTCGAGTTGATCGAGTTAGAGTTACTCAGTTAAGTTAATCGAATCTAGTTATTCGATAGGAGTTAATCAAGATGAGTTAAATAAGTTAAGTTGATCGAATCTAGTCATTCGATAGGAGTTAATCAAGTTAAGTTAAATAAGTTAAGTTAATCGAATCTAGTTATTCGAGAGGAGATTATCGAATATAGTTTATTCGAAGGAGTTATCAATTATTAGTTATTCGAAGTGAGTAGTCGAATATTGGTTATTCGAAGTGAGTTAATCGAATATTGGTTATTCGAAAAGGGGAGTTATCAAATCGAATAGAGTAAATGAGTTAATCGAATATAGTTTATTCGAATAGAGTTAGAGGAGTTATCGAATATAGTTTATTCGACAAAAGTTAAGTGAATTGGTTAAGTTAACCAAAATGAATTCGTCGAGTTAATCAAAGTGATTAGTTCAATTAATCGAGATAAGTAAATCAAGTTAGGTTAATCGAGTTGAATTAGTCAGTCGAGTTAATAAATTGAGTTAGTCAAACCAAGTAAAACCAGTTAGAGTTAATTAATTAAGGTTGACCAGTTAGAGTTAATCAATCAGAGTTAATCAAATAGAGTTAAGTAAAATTAGAACTGACTAGAGATTAGTAAATTGAATGGTTTTCTAAGTGTCTATCTGATGTTGGTTTCGGCCTTCGGGATTTATACTTAGGGAATTGTTCTCATACTAGTTCACAGTCAGGGACTGATAGTTGGGGAAGAGTAGTGATTTGTAAATAAGCAAATGGAAAACGTTTTCCAGTGTTGATAACATATATTTTCTAAACATAGAAAATAAGGCAATGTGAATATATATATAGATATATGTTGATGATTTACCGATATAATTTCCATCTGGAAGTAATATCGTTGTTTGCACACTTGTTTTTCTTTGATGGTTAAATCACAGACTATCGAAGTTTTGACCATTTTAACGTTGTTAATATGGAGAGACCGGTTGGATTTTTATCCGAAGAACCACTCTGTATTGGCATAAGCGTTGCAAATCATATATGCCAAAGATAATTGAAGACGGGGTAAAATGCAAGGGCTGTTGTATAAGTCTTATATAACAGTGACTAAGATGGATATACTGAATAGTGCCTTCGGTTTGTCCAGTCCCAGGACAACTTGTATGGACGAAGGTCTGACAGAGTATATCCAATGGATCGCGTAAGTTGATCTGTTCAAACGTATTCATGTTTGGTGGCGGAGGAATTCGTTTCTCTAAGCTGTATACCCGTGTTACTTTTGGATAAATCAATTTGTGATTTGGCGGGTATGACGATGTGACATTCTAAGTGAATGAGGATGACTTGTGTTGATGAATGTCTGACAGAGTATTTCCAGAAAGGTCACGTACATTGATTTCTTCAACTTTACCAAGAGTGGAAGCGGAGAAGGAAACTTCTTTAGCTAACACGTAACGTATTGTTGTAGACGCCAATTAGTGATTTTCGATGGATCTGACAATGTGGCATTCGAAGTGAATCTGATGTAATGATAAAGCGTAGCTTCTAGCCTCATCAACCGGTAAATGACAGAAATCGGGCAGGCAGCATGGCTAAGTCGGTCGCACAGAAGTAGGGTGTATAATCACCTATCTAGAGAATATTCATTTGTTTCTTAAATCTATCAATGTTGTCCCATATATATACGGGAACGGTTGCTGATCCCATACTGTTGGTGATATACATTCGATACACTCAAGCAAAATGAGTGGTCGGTCATGTGTGGCTGAGTTACAAGATGTTCTTGTTGAACTCCAGTGTATCGTTCCTAGAGTACACTGGTCGGAAGGTGGTTCCATACCTTGTCATAGTTGGAAATCCATTATCCAATACGTGCTTGCGATTTTGATTGTATACTATATATGTAGAACGTGAGATGAAAGCGTTTCTGCTAGTTGATATCTATTTGTACATAGTAATTATTATAATATCAAAAGGTTTTTGATATAAAGATATTTTGGATTCTCATAAGGGAAAAACCCGTTCCGTTCTGCGGCGTGGTCTTATGAGATATCGTTTACTTGTTCATATACCTGTTTAAACTGTTTTACTCACACCAGTCCCATGACTAACCCGGAGTTTACTTTGTTGTTTTCCCTAAACTCTTGGGTGCCTAAATTTGTACGGGCAGTCAAGTAGTCGGGATTTACAGATATACTTGAAGAGCTGGAGCAGGAGGCTTCTGGATCATATAGCTATAGTTTATTTCCACTGTGTTGTAAGTGTTGTACTCTGATAAGTGCTATTGTATACATAACTGTTATATTTCAAAGTTATGTTATATATTATATGTTATTCGTTCCGCTGTGAGGTTCGTGTTACTCTGATGTTGTGTTCTTCTTCTTCTTCTATTCTAAGTTTCTATCTTATCTATCCTCACCCTCTAATTTCTTTCATTAACTACCAGGATTTTTCGATGTTTTGGTTATCGACATCGTGTTTATGTCGATAAACAAAGTCGCCGAAAATCCGGGTCGTTACAGTTGGTATCAGAGCTTAAGTTAAGAATTACCTTGGCTCTGTGGCATGACTCGGTAGAGATAGGGTTAGTAATACCCTAGATTGAGTTTGATTGTATATATACGAGTGCGTATTTGTATTTGATATAAAAATGGTTTTATATTGTGGAGATTCATTGGCTGAGTTGTTTATGAGTTCTGGTCGATCAGTTTGATCCACTGTATCGGTAGGAGTAAATAAATACTTGAATACGATGGACCGACACAGTATGGATATGTAATATATTATCATATATTAGATATATTGGTTGTAATTATAATCGAATGAGATTATAAAGTGAAATGGTTATATATAACCAATCAGAATCATATAAGTAAAGTATATGAAATAAGATGAATTAAATATGAATTTAAATCAGATTTGGAATTAAAATAAGGAAATTTTAAGTTCCTGGGAGATTTTGAGATGTTTTCAAAATGGATGTATTTAGTAAGGGTTTTGAAATGATATAGTATTGAAATCACTTGGGTCGCTGGAAAATAATTCCGATGATGACTGCGCAGTATCATCGGTGTGATTTTCGAGTTTCTAAGTGGTGGATTACTACCAGAGATTTTGATTTGAATTGTTTTGAGAAAACAAGTTGTTTAGAAATTCAAAGGTTTTGAATTGGTATTATGATTTCAAATTTGATTTGAAATAAAACCGGGAATTTAAGTTCTAGAAATTAAAATTTAACTTGTGAAGTTAATTCGAATGGGATGGTAAAAGTAAATAATAAACCAGAATTTAACTTGAGATGATAGGTTTAGAAAAACTAGAAGTGATTAGAGAATAATCTGGATTTGGATTTGAAATGATAAGTTGAGAGTTTGGAATTTGAAACACGAATTTGAAATTAAATTCGGCTTGAATAAGCGAATGGTTGTGTTAAGAATAACTTGGTTGGAGTTGATTGGAGTGACATTTATATATGCGAGTTGATAACAGATGGAAGGGATATAAGGATATGCCCGACAAAAAGGTACAAGTTTATATTCTATATGAGTTTGGAATTTATGAGTCGAATTGGCAAGACGCTTGGCGTTTTGATTTTCTTTTGGGTTGGAGAAGGCCTAGAGAGGCGAGTTGTGGTTTGACGTATATGCCGGTACAAAGGAGACGCTGGCGAAATTTTTCGAAAAGTTAAGGCATTAGAAAATTTTCATGATTTTTGAAAATTTAGTTAGTCGGAATAAATTAATATTTTAGTTGATATTAATTGGTTCAGTTGAAACCGGAGATAAGAGGTAAACAGATAAAACTTTACCCAGTAGATAGGGTCGTCCCCTACCTTAGCAATTTCGAGGACGAAATTATTTTAAGGGGGAAAGATTGTAATGACCCATAATTTGGCAGGAGAATAATTAACTAATTTAATTATTAAATATCGATTTAACGATATCAATAACTGGAATTGAATAATATTTATATTTAATTAATATAAATAATAGGATAATATATTTCCAGAATAGCCGGAAATAGTAGAATTCACAATACGATGTGAACTGGACCTTATATAAGCTATAATTCAGTCTGGGGTTGAATTATAATAACGAATATATTGAATCGACGACAGTTGAACGTATAATTTATAATATAATTATAATCGAGCTCGAAATGGCGCTGCAGTTCGCTATTTGGCGATTTGAACTTCAACTGGACGTACAGGATTCGTTTTAAGCCGGATTTCTGTGAAACAAGAAACGCGTGGAGCTGGTGGAGTATATCTTTCTAGTGGAAGAGAAAAATCGGGATTTCATCGTGTAGATTTTGATTTACGTCCAAATCAAATTTCAGAAAAAGTCGCTGTGAAATTCCTTTATAATTCGTAACGCTTTATATACGTTATAAAAGGGTTTTTCAATATAAATTGAATATCGATTCAATCTGGACTCGGAATAGCGAGTATATAATTTTCCTGGAGCTGTATGATATTCCTCGGTGAATATATACGACAATATAAATTTATTTATATTTAATTTAATTTTATTTAAATATATTTATATATTTAAATAGGTTATTTAGAGCGTTAAAAATAGCCACTTTTGCAAACGAAGTCGGAATTCGACGAAACCAGTTTGGTTGGATCCGCAACATCAAATAGTTGTTAGATTTCTAGTTTCGTGATTTTTAGAGTCACTGTGGGGTCGTACGGATTTTTAGAGTGAAAAACAGTCGATATTTCGACGGTTAAAAATACGCTGTGTGAGCAAACGGAGTCGGAATTTGACGAAACCAGTTTCGTTGGGACCGTAATGTCGAACTGTAGCTGCATGTCCAGTTTGGTGATTTTTGAATATCGTGTGTGATCACATGGATTTTTAGAAGGCGAAAACGAATATAATAATAATAAAAGTAAAATATCTAGATATTTTATCCCTGTTATAAATACCCCTACCCTCTCTTAAAACCTAATTTCCATTTCCTCATTTGTCAAAACTGAGCCGTCAGTGGTTTATTCCATCCTCAAGCAAAAACCACAAGTTTTAAAATCATAGAAATTAAAATCAAATGCTATAAATCCTTGTATACATATATTCTTGATCACCAAGTGGTTCTCTTCCTTTTCCACTCGGTTTTGTGATGTTCGATCAACAACCTGGCGTTCGAGATTTGCAACAGCGTGCCTAGGGTTCGGCCTTGAGCACTGTATAGAGGGTGAGGATGGATTTCGAGTTCATATTTGAACTCGCGATGGAGAGGAGCACTGGTTGTGGGATTTCGGTTTGATTCTGCACTGAAAAGGGACGATGTAAATTACTGGAGCGAGGCATTTCAACCGAGAACGGGTTTTACTCCCTGAAGCCGAGATGAGTGAAAGTGGTAGGATGGTGTTGAGGAGTTGAAGGAGATCGAAATGGTGGTGTCGGTTCTTGAAATCATGGAAGATGGAGCGAACGGTGTTGGTTTGAAAATCGAAAATGGTGTTGGGTTTAATTACTGGAAGCATGAAAAAGGCATTGGGGAAGACGGATCAACGAAGGGGTATTGGGTTGGGCTTGATTTTGGTGAGGCCCATGTTCATATTTAACTAAATACTAAGTTCATTTGTTTTAAAATCTTGTTTAACTTGTTAACACCGCATCTAGCTCATACGACGTCGGATTTGCAAACCGTCAGTTGCGTTGAGGTTGTGGTGGAGAGTACTTCGCATAGGCAGTGGATGGGTATTATTCTGAAGAGTTCGGAATTTTATTTAATTTCAAACACCTGTTTGAAATTAAATAAAAACAACGTTGAATCAAGCGATGGTTATCGTTGATAACGATGATCGTCCAATGTGAGTAAAACTCACCAACTCTGAATAGTTATATTTTTATAACGTATTTTTAGAACTGTTAATCATCTGTTGATTGTTGTGTGTTGGTTGATTGATTGAACTGCTAGTCAGTTAGTGAAAATTATATATATATATATATATATATATATATATATATATATATATATATATATATATATATATATATGTAATTATATATATATATAAACCGTTAAATATTTATATATTGATTCTGCTATCAGAATAATTTATATTGACCTGAAAGTGATGATAATCATATTGTGTAACATCTGTGGATGCAGGGAGACAGGTTGGAGGAATCCGACTGGATTCGTCAACAGTTATTTTATTGTTTTTCATATATTGTTATATGATGTGATATAAAGTCTATGGGCGATTATATGTGCTTGGACGATATTGAACATCGTGATTTGATATGATTGAATACCATAACATACCGAAATGTTGATAAGGGGATTTTCAAAGTGATATTGAAAATAGAATATTTATAAAATGGGATATTTATAAATAAGAGATATTTATAAAGTGGAATATTTATAAATAAGAAATGTTTATAAATTGGAATATTTATAAATAGGAGATATTCAAAAAGGAAATAATTACAAACCATTTTCTTTTTGAATGGAAAGGCCTGTGTGGTGGGTTTGGGGATTTTCCCGATGCTTCCGTTACAAAGGAGGTTATGGCGAATTTTTCAGAGAATTTAAGGAGTTAGAATATTTCAAGAATAAATTTGAAAAGGAAATATTTGTAAACCATTTACAAATAGAATTGAAAAGGAAACGTTATAAAAAGGAAATCATTTTTAAAGTGTAGAACCGTTATTTAAAAGTAAATCTTTTCAAATGAATAAAACGTTGTTAAAAAGGAAATCTTTATAAAGTGAATAAAGTAAATCGAATATGGTATTCGAAAGGAGTTAAATCGAATATGGTATTCGAAGGGAGTAAATCGAATATGGTATTCGAAAGTTAGTAAAACGAATATGCTATTCGAAAAGGGTTAGTCGAGTCGAGTTAGTTGAATTGAGTTAACTAGTTCAGTAGAGTTAACCAGTTCAGTAGAGTCAACCAGTTCAGTAGAGTTAACCAGTTCAATAGAGTTAACCAGTTGGGTTAAGTAAGTCAAGTTAACCAGTTGGGTTAAGTAAGTCAAGTTAACCAGTGAGTTAAGCAAGTCAAGTTAACCAGTGAGTTAAATAAGTCAAGTTAACCAGTGAGTTAAGTAGGTCAAGTTAACCAGTTGAGTTAAGTAAGTCGAGTTAATCAAGTCGAGTTGATCGAGTTAGAGTTACTCAGTTAAGTTAATCGAATCTAGTTGTTCGATAGGAGTTAATCAAGATGAGTTAAATAAGTTAAGTTGATCGAATCTAGTCATTCGATAGGAGTTAATCAAGTTAAGTTAAATAAGTTAAGTTAATCGAATCTAGTTATTCGATAGGAGATTATCGAATATAGTTTATTCGAAGGAGTTATCAATTATTAGTTATTCGAAGTGAGTAGTCGAATATTGGTTATTCGAAGTGAGTTAATCGAATATTGGTTATTCGAAAAGGGGAGTTATCAAATCGAATAGAGTAAATGAGTTAATCGAATATAGTTTATTCGAATAGAGTTAGAGGAGTTATCGAATATAGTTTATTCGACAAAAGTTAAGTGAATTGGTTAAGTTAACCAAAGTGAATTAGTCGAGTTAATCAAAGTGATTAGTTCAGTTAATCGAGATAAGTAAATCAAGTTAGGTTAATCGAGTTGAATTAGTCAGTCGAGTTAATAAATTGAGTTAGTCAAACCAAGTAAAACCAGTTAGAGTTAATTAATTAAGGTTGACCAGTTAGAGTTAATCAATCAGAGTTAATCAAATAGAGTTAAGTAAAATTAGAACTGACTAGAGATTAGTAAATTGAATGGTTTTCTAAGTGTCTATCTGATGTTGGTTTCGGCCTTCGGGATTTATACTTAGGGAATTGTTCTCATACTAGTTCACAGTCAGGGACTGATAGTTGGGGAAGAGTAGTGATTTGTAAATAAGCAAATGGAAAACGTTTTCCAGTGTTGATAACATATATTTTCTAAACATAGAAAATAAGGCAATGTGAATATATATATAGATATATGTTGATGATTTACCGATGTAATTTCCATCTGGAAATAATATCGTTGTTTGCACACTTATTTTTCTTTGATGGTTAAATCATAGACTATCGAAGTTTTGACCATTTTAACGTTGTTAATATGGAGAGACCGGTTGGATTTTTATCCGAAGAACCACTCTGTATTGGCATAAGCGTTGCGAATCATATATGCCAAAGATAATTGAAGACGGAGTAAAATGCAAGGGCTGTTATATAAGTCTTAGATAACAGTGACTAAGATGGATATACTGAATAGTGCCTTCCGTTTGTTCAGTCCCAGGACAACTTGTATGGACGAAGGTCTGACAGAGTATATCCAATGGATCGCGTAAGTTGATCTGTTCAACCGTATTCACGTTTGGTGGCGGAGGAATTCGTTTCTCTAAGCTGTATACCCGTGTTACTTTTGGATAAATCAATTTGTGATTTGGCGGGTATGACGATGTGACATTCTAAGTGAATGAGGATGACTTGTGTTGATGAATGTCTGACAGAGTATTTCCAGAAAGGTCACGTACATTGATTTCTTCAACTTTACCAAGAGTGGAAGCGGAGAAGGAAACTTCTTTAGCTAACACGTAACGTACTGTTGTAAAATCCAATTAGTAATTTTCGATGGATCTGACAATGTGGCATTCGAAGTGAATCTGATGTAATGATAAAGCGTAGCTTCTAGCCTCATCAACCGGTAAATGACAGAAATCGCGCAGGCAGCATGGCTAAGTCGGTCGCACAGAAGTAGGGTGTATAATCACCTATCTAGAGAATATTCATTTGTTTCTTAAATCTATCAATGCTGTCCCATATATATACGGGAACGGTTGCTGATCCCAACCGTTGGTGATATACATTCGATACACTCAAGCAAAATGAGTGGTCGGTCATGTGTGGCTGAGTTACAAGATGTTCTTGTTGAACTCCAGTGTATCGTTCCTAGAGTACACTGATCGGAAGGTGGTTCCATACCTTGTCATAGTTGGAAATCCATTATCCAATACGTGCTTGCGATTTTGATTGTATACTATATATGTAGAACGTGAGATGAAAGCGTTTCTGCTAGTTGATATCTATTTGTACATAGACATTATTATAATATCAAAAGGTTTTTGATATAAAGATATTTTGGATTCTCATAAGGGAAAAACCCGTTCCGTTCTGCGGCGTGGTCTTATGACATATCGTTTACTTGTTCATATACCTGTTTAAACTGTTTTACTCACACCAGTCCCATGACTGACCCGGAGTTTACTTTGTTGTTTTCCCTAAACTCTTGGGTTCCTAAATTTGTACGGGTAGTCAAGTAGTCGGGATTTACAGATATACTTGAAGAGCTGGAGCAGGAGGCTTCTGGATCATATAGCTATAGTTTATTTCCGTTGTGTTGTAAGTGTTGTACTCTGATAAGTGCTATTGTATACATAACTGTTATATTTCAAAGTTATGTTATATATTATATGTTATTCGTTCCGCTGTGAGGTTCGTGTTACTCTGATGTTGTGTTCTTCTTCTTCTTCTTCTATTTTAAGTTTCTATCTTATCTATCCTCACCCTCTAATTTCTTTCATTAACTGCCAGGATTTTTCGATGTTTTGGTTATCGACATCGTGTTTATGTCGATAACCAAAGTCGCCGAAAATCCTGGTCGTTACAGAGAGTTAGTTCCTGCAAAGACAAAAGTAAACCATTCTTGGCTTGGAGAAGGTTTATGGGTCAAGCATTTTATTTCACTTGGCTTTGAGGGGTGGCGAGTATCAACCATACTCGGCTTATTGGCGAGTATTAACCATACTCGGCTTAGTGGCGAGTATTAACCATACTCGGCTTATTGGCGAGTATTAACCATACTCGGCTTAGTGGCGAGTATTAACCATACTCGGCTTAGTGGCGTGTGTTAACCATACTCGGCTTAGGGCAAGTGTTTTTCATGCTCGACTCATGTTAGACTAATGTGTCTAGCGAGCAGTAAACGCTCGTGGTGTAGGAAAAGAAGGGGCGAGCATCATCCACACTCATCTTAAAGGAACATACCACACTCGGCTAGTGCAGCAGGTGTTTAGAAATGGTGGTAGGCTTTTGCGCTGACCACATTAAAAGGGGGCAAGCATTATCCATACTCGGCTTTAGAATTTCGCAAACATTATCCATATTTGCAAAAGAAAATTCATAATTGCTAGATAATTGTTACAGAGAAAAGAAATTCTAAGAGGACATCGATTGATTCCACAGCATGCCTAGGAGCTAGATCCTAACCCCGTACATGTGTGCATCAAGGTGTCCTTTTTATTGAAAGAAATACATTAGAAAAAGAAGAAAAATAATTAATGATAATGGCGCGAGTGCTAGTCTCATGGTCCTTTCCGTTTCTAGAGGCTCGTGGATCGACCTGAGGAGCTTGGGCTGAAGATTGCGGTGGCAAGGCCAGGGCGCGATTCTTGACATATTCAGGTGGCTCCCCCTTTCTGACTCGATCCTCGATGAGATCGCACAAATGCCAACATTCATTGGTGCTATGTCCAGCTACGTTGTGGAATATGCAATGTTTGCCAGAATAAAGCTCCATCTGTGTTGGCTCTCGTCGAGGTGGTCTAGGAGTAGGCAGGGACCCTCGTATGTCAAGGTAGATATCGAGCAGAGAGGAATTGAGTTCGGTGCACTGATCGTACTTACTTTCAATTCGAGGTCGTACGTGATGTTCACTCTTTTACAGGGCCTTTCCTCTTACTTTATTCTAGTCGTTGCTATTGGATGGACCTTGTTGCTTGGCGGCTAAGACCTCTAGGCTCTCCATCTCAATGTTAGCATCTTCTTGTCGAAGGAATCGTTTGGCCTCGGAATAGAAATCATCTATATCCTTGGGGGGATCTCTAGTTAAAGAGATTTATAATTCTGATCGGTTCTGAACTCCCGCAATGGCGGCCATAAGTACCAATGATGGCTCGGGCCAATCGACTGACGCTACTGCCACGGTGAACCTTTCGAAGAAGGATCTGAGCATCTCTCCTGATCGCTGCTTGATGGTGGATAAGAACATAACACTTTTTGGTCGGGGGATATGTACCCTGAATTGCTCGATGAAGCGGGTGACCAGCGTGTTCCAGCGGATGATTGACTCTGTCATTAGCTGTCGAAACCACATCCCAACTATGTCTGTAAGGAAGAGCGGGTAGCACTTTGCCATGACGTTGGTCGATGCACCAAGCACTTCCATGTGTCGCATGTATCGCATGAGGTGGATGGTTGGATCAGTGTCACCATTGTATGGTGCGATAGCTGGGAACTTAAAGTTCGGAGGGATTCGGGAATTTCTGATTTCCCTAGGGGCTGCGATTGACGTTATCTATGTCCTGCTGCGAGGAAATGCCCCGAGTGAAGCCTCGGATGATGGTTGCAAGCTAGCTTCCATCTCCGAGGAGTCGTTGCCATGAATTTAGTTCGGCATCCGGAAGAACTTCGCTGCGAGGAAATGGCAAAAGCATGCTCAGAAGGGAGACCGTTGGTTGGGGCCGTCTTCCAGGAGTTGAGTGAATGTGCGAGGGAAGGTGAGCCCTGGTAGGTGGTTTTGGGGAGAATGGCTCTTCTTGAACCTGATGAGTATTGGGTCGAGCCGTACCCATGACAGAGGGCCTAGGCTGATCCAGCATAGCATGTATTGTTCGGGGCTCGGGGGTGCCCTCTGTAGGAGCGAGGTTAGGATGGTCTGCGGTAGCGTTTTGTTCTGCCACACTAAGGACCGGTACGGTGGGGTGGCCTCCCTGGTTCGAAGGGAAGGCCGCACCAGCTCTTCGTTGAGGGGGAAGAGTGGTTAGACTGGTCTGCGGTAAGATTCCGGGTTGTAATGGGAATGGCTTTGATTTCGATGGGCTCGGAGGTCGCTCGACCGGTTCGATAGGTCGAGTTGTTTCCAAGAGTGGAGGCAAAGTGTTCGATAGATCTAGATCTTGATCGCGAGCCTCCTGGGGTTCTGTTGTTGTAGCTGCGCTGGTCGCTGGAAGCGATACTCCTGGCTGTAATCGATCAATTGTTGGGACCAAACCAGGATGAAATAAAGGTGTAGCTTTATCAATGACCCGATTCTGTGCAGACCGAAGATCGGTTGTTGCCCCAGTTCCGGCCAGTGGAGGAATTGATGTTGAAGCATCCAATCCTGTCTCCAGTCGACCGAGAAGGTGATCCATCAACTACTGCTGTTGTTCGAGGAGTTTACCCTGAGATGTCATATGGTCTCTGAACTCGACCATGATTTTATCCATGTCGTCCCGAGTAAAGAATCGAGACATATCTTCATGAGAGGAAACCTCGTGGCTTGCTTCTGTAGCATTAGTATCAGGTGCATCGGTATTTGCCGGACGAGAGGATGTTGTATCTTTCGTTCGTTTGTTCGCCATGGACTAATGCAGGCTCGCCCCCCCCCCCCTTCCGGGCGCGCCAAAGTGTTGACGTCAAAAGTTGTTCACTAGTGACGTTCAACCCCCAATCATGTGAAGATCACACGAATACTGATTAAAAAAAAGAAAAAAGAAAACGGGGAAAACACACAGACTTTTTATAGTGGGTCGGCGAAGACTGTGCCTACGCGCACTTTATATATTATTTCTGCTTTAGACCACAAGTACAATGCTTTTTCTATTCGAAGAAAAGAGAGAAGACGACTATTTTTCTCTTCTAAATAAAGTCTCTCTGGGAAGAGGAAGAAGTTGAAGTCGAAAAAAGGTAAAAAGTCCTTACTTCCTCTTAAAGCTTAGAGGTATTTATAGGGGGAAATGGCATCTTGCGCTATTGTGACGTGGCCCGGCCTTTCTGGGTAGACTTGGACGCATGGATCCATTCCTTGGATAGAATAGCGGTTGGAAGACTGATTCTACTATTCATAAATAGTATCCTCGGAAGTTGCGGCTTACGTGGCATCCATGGTGAGGTGTATCAAAAGTAGAGCTTTATCCGGATGTGGTTGACCGCCTTTTCTTCCTTGAAAGTCGAGCTAAGTATTTGAACAGCTTAGCTAGATATTTCCATGTAGATCCGAAATATTCGGTCGATATGCCCTATACAAGAGTGGTTCTCTCGGTCGACTGGGAGAGCGAGTCTTCCGAAGTGAAACATTGGCTTGTTTGAGAAGCGGCTTGGCCTAATACGTGATTACCTTGTACCGAGCTTCTGCTGGACTTCCTGGAGGGCGATCTGTCTAATTTGGCTGGCTGCGCATTTTGGGCTTCGATCTGACCTGTTGCGGCTTTTTCCAAAAAGAGAGCTAACACCTAGCCTCCTCTATTGTATGAGACCATCAGTGATGTGGAAATGTCGCCTGGTATGGATCCTCGATGAATAAATGTTACTTTGCCCATATCTCCTTTGATTAGGAACCTTATGGATTTACCATAAAATCATAGCCATAGTATAACCGTAGAATGCTTATTTACGAGGCCACCATAGAACCATAGAATATCTATTTACGAGACCACGATTGTATTGGGGGGAAATTTCCCAAAAACGCCTTGCAAATATAACCCAACCTTGCGGAAAAACAAATAGGAACGGATTAATGGTGAGGCAAAACAAACAACAGATAGTCACCAATAAAACAATCATGGATCAAGCAATAAAAAAAAGAACACAAGAGATTTGTAGTGGTTCCACCAACATCTTGTTTAGTGTACGTCCACTTGGGGAGGGGAGATTTTATTATTTTTCTAAATAAGAGAATATTACAAGACTGATAATAGAGGAGGAGGAGAAGAAGAAGAAGAAGAAGAAGAAATACAACTTGAGAGATTATGCATACATTTACCTAATCCCTATAAGGATTAATACTTGGGCTTGAAGTAACTGATTTATGGTTATAAATCAATGCCTAATTAATTCTCCAATTTATTTGCTCCTGATAAGATTCCTTGTTTAATAAACCAATCAGAGTGAATTAATTCCTTACTTCAATATCCCAAAAAAAAACTTTTTCATATTCTTCCACTTATATAGGTAATTTATTGCCCTGTCTACTTTTACAAAGGAGACAGTAAATTTTTTGATATCTTCCAAATCTTCTACAGTTGAAAATATTATATTACTCAAATTAACATTATTTCCCAATTCTTCCCAAATGGAAATATTGTATCACCATAATCAATAATATCTTCCAAATCTTCTTCAAATGGAAATATTATATAACGAAATCTAACAGATAGAACTATATAATGCTTATTTATGAGGCCACCATAGAATCATAAAATAACCATAGAATTGTACTTATAACTTAACATCATTTTTAAGTTCATTTATATTATAAGCCATTTTATTCATTTATAACCTCATGTCATAATTATATCTGCATCTAAATCACATTTGTTTATTATGATTCTTTGTGTCTGTACAATCTATCATTATATATGCAAATATATTCAGTCCATTTTTCCATTATAACCCATGTTGAAATTATTTGGCAAATCATATCAAGTTTGCCTATTTTTTGCCCAATTCCCTTCTGTTACAGTTTTTTGTTATACGTTTATTATCTACAAATTTAGCCTAAATTCAAAAAATCCCCTTTTTACATAATTTCGTTTAAATTATATTTTCCAAGGTGCGTAAAAAAAATATAATCAGTCACATGACTTAGTCGCCTAAATCAGTTGTATACAAATGTCAATACTACAAAGACAAAAATAAACATAAAACCGTAAAATCAGATGTAGAAAGGGGGAAAGAAGACTGAGAAGATATCTTATAGTATATTAAATATGAACTAAATAAAAGTTATAATAAAAAGTCAGAAAAAATGTAGAAATAGCTAGAAACATATTTACAGGAAAAACTACAAATTTACATAAAATGAACAAAACTGTGAGAAACTGAAAATAAATTTGTAAAGAAAAACTACAACTATACTAATGCTTATTTACCCAAAGATATCAAAAATCTATGTAATTATAAAAACTCGCCATGACAAAGTGTTTCTCCATGGACTGGTAGAATCCGCCTCTAGAATACATGTGCATAAATATTGTTATTTATGAATCTCTTTTCCCTTAAATTTAAAATTTTAGGTTGGTCTCTCTAAAAGAAAAGTTTGAAACTATGCAAAAGAAAGTGATTACATTATGAATAAATAGGGTGGTATGTAGATCTATTTATATGTTACATTAAGGATCCTAGACCGCCAGATTTATGGACTAAATCAAGATCAACCCGTCATTGGACCAATCGGAACTTTCCACGTCAACTTAGTTTTGAAAATAGGCTGATCAAAAGGAGCCAATTTAGCTAAAAACGTTGAAAAAATCAATCGTTCGTCTATTTCATGCCAGGCATAAAATCACGCCGTGTTAAGGAGGTGGTCAACCCACTTAGGCCGGTTCGACCTATTGGTCGGGTCAACTCGATCCTTATATGTATGTATGTATGCATGTATGTATATACGCATGTGTTTGTGAATGTATATATATAGAAGCATTTCGAGGCACCCTTGTTTTGTAGCACACCTTTAGCACTCCTACCAGTTCGTGAGCTATGGTAATCCAAATTCAACAAGAATTGTAGATGCTCAATCCACATACATATTAACATCTATCCAAATTCTGAGCTCATTTCGACATTCATAGAATAATATATTTAATGTTTACATTTAACGGTTCAAATAAATGTCTAAACGGTGAATAATTAAGTTAAGATTTTGAAAATATTATGAATGTCGGAACAAGCTCAAATTTTGGATAGATGATAACATATATGTGGATTGAACATCTACAAATTCTTACTGGATTTGGATTACCGTAGCTCACAAACCGGTAGGTGTGCTAAAGAGGTGTTACAAACAAGGGTGCCCAGGAATGCTTATATATATACATACATATTCTCTTATTCTGGTTTGAAATTCAAATTGTCATAATTTGTTCGTTATATGTCCATTTTTCGCAAATCAAACACGTAACTGGTAAGAAAACAACAACGGGCTCAAAGGTTCAAGTCCCATTGTCAAATTCTGACTATTTTCAACTTGTTATTTTATTAATTATTTCATTAATTAATTATTATGTATTAAAAATTTGGGTTTTTACTCCTATCATGGGTGTTGTCTAATGTTTCTTTTCATATTTATCCAAATTGAGCTCCTACAATTTTGATTTGATGTTGTTTTGAATGGAGTGCACTCTGATTACACCAGTGCAGTGAACTTAGATACTGCATAGACTGTAATGCTTATAAATGATATAAAGGTAAAAATGTAATCCTACTTACTCTAATTTCGATAATATATTTATCGTGTACACTATTATAGTAACATATTGTATTATATGTATACATAGTTTAATGGATCCTTAAAGGATGGGAACCCGTAACATCCTTTAAATTACTAATGCATTTCCTTAAACATTTCACTTGAGATTGATTTACTTGCATAAGAATGCTTATCCTGACTTGAGTATTTTGTTTTAATTTATGTTTGGATTAGATTGAATATCACAACATTTGAAATAGCACCTTTTTTAGAAGGAGACTTGTAGAAGACTCATCTATTTCACTACAAGAATACACGGCTATTCCAACGGCTCACAGCCGTTGGCGGCCCTTTGAAGCTATTGGAATAGCATTAACGTTTTCCAACGACTTCTAACGGACACGAGGGTCCTTTTTAACGGCTTCAAACGGTCTTCAGCCATTGGAAACCGTTTGAAATAAAGGACCAAATTGCCGTTGGAGGCCGTTGGTAGCCGTTGTAAAAAATGAGATTTTTTTTTTATAATAGCAAGCAAACAACCTTCCAACCACCTCACTTCCAATCCATTTTTAATCCAATTCCAATCAATTCCACATATATACAACACATATATACCAATAACGAGAAAATAAGTCAAAGAAACATCAATATATACATGACAAACAATCCAAACATCCAGAAAACCAACACATACATGTCCATAAATCAAATACATCAAAGTTACATGTCCACAAATCATCAAAACATATCCAAAGTATCATCCTCAGTCACTTTGTGCCAATACATACAATATCCAAACAAAATGTCACCATCTCCAAGTCATATAAAAACACATACCTCAAGCATCAACTTCGTCACCTCAGGAAGTATTAGACGAGGAAGGAAAAGTACCATGATTCTGCATGTACTCTACAAGCTTCTGATTTAGCTGCTCCATCTGTATAGCCCACAGACGATTCTCCTCTTGCAGCTGCTCAATCATGATTCTAAGCTCTTTAATTTCTTCCTTATCTTGGACCTTCTTAGCTTGTTTTGTCTGCAAATAGAATGAATATCAAAAATTTATGTCAGCATATAAAATATTATAACACTATAAATTTAAATGTTAATTTATTATATGTGTGCAAAAGGATTCATTACTGTTAGGTTACCAAACCCATAATATATACTCCGTTGCGACGGATCCATAACAACGTCAAATATGTTGTCTTCCTCCTCTGGTGTCAACTCATCAAGACCAGACTCCTTAAGCGAATGAGTCTATGCCTCTTGAAACCTTGCCAATAATGCAAAGAATGATTTCATTTGAAAAACAATAAAATGTTGTTTATATTTTACATTAGCTAGTAATTAATAAAAAATTTGATGTGAGTAATGAATTTAAAATACACATATATATGCACTGATGTCCTATCCTAATCACCCCACTGATATGTGACGTTGCCAACCTCGTCTACATGTCTAGATGCATGGGTGTAAGTAAATACGTCCATATAGGACACAGGATGTCCACGAGCTCGTTCATGCAACTGATAATTTGGATAATTCAATTCCACATAGTTAATTATAGAGCTGATCAACATACAAAATGTAATCATTGGTAAATTTACCAAGTCCACGCGGTGATGCTGGAAAGACTTGGATCCTCCACGATGAGTTACTGGATTTTTTCTCCTGTTTGCGGAGTTCCTAGCTGACTCCGCCTTCAAATGTAAATTGACAAATTATTTAATAATCAGAAAAAAATAAACGAGATTCATTATAAATTTACCTTGAACTCATATGTGTCCCATCACTCAACCATCTTATTAAATGGTACAAGAAGGCAATTCCCAAAATATACTCTGTTTGCACCAATTATGAATCATCGATTTACTTTGAATTTCAATTTGTTTTTCGGTTTCGTGAATCTTTGGATGATATTTTACAAGTTCATACGTATCCTCACTTGTCCAAACCATTGGTGGTCGTAGAGTCTCATGTCTATTAGCCATGAAGTTTTTTTTGTCTCTTCTAAAATGAAGAAAACATCGATGACAATCAAACTATGAAATTTTCCTCCCATACGGTAACGAAAATACTCGTGTTTCTTCAATGCAATAAGGACAAGCAAAACGACCGGTCGTACTCCAACCCGAAAGTATTGCATATGCAAGAATATCACTAATGGTCCATAATAATGAAATGAACATCTGATTTTTTTTTTGACACGTCGTATGTTTTAACTCCTTCATACCGATATTTTTTCAACTCTTTGATTAGTAAACATCAATGCCCTATGTTGGATCATCAGGGCCAGAAACGACAATTATGAGAAACATATATGGAGTTTTCATACACATTCAGGGGGTAGATTGTATGATTATTATAGGCCAAGATGAATATTTAGAACCAAACAGAGACAATGGTGAGAAGTCATCTGTACATAAACATAGTCTAACGTTGCGGCTGTCCGCTGCGAAATCAGGATATTTCTTGTCAAAATGTTTCTATGTTTCTCCATTTGATGGGTATGTCAATGTACCTTCTTGACGTGTTCTCACACCGTGCCATCTCATATTGGCGCAAATGAATCTTAACCATATTCGGTATTAAATAGTTCAACAATTTGCACCAACTATATGGACAATGAATTTATGTACTGTTTCCAATGTTACTTATCGCAAATTCGATGAACAGTTTTACCCTATTTTCAAGATGTTCACTTATTGCACCACTAATTTCCATTCTTGGGTATATCCAGCTCCGATCAATAAAGTAATTGATCATTTTTCCTACTTTAGAACCTATGATAAAGTAAAATAAATTAATCATTAATTTTATATATTGTTTAAATTTTATTTACTGATTTAGTAAACATGTACTAATTAGTTTTATATGTTTTTTACAAACTTTATTTTAAATAAACAACCATTGGTTCATTGACGTTTATGTGTCTTCTTTGATGATCGACCATCATACTTCCCATTACAAACACAATAGTAATTATATTTATGTATCATAACATTTTAAACGATTTCACAAAATTTCGGCAGTATTTCCCCCGTGTTCCTTGTATCGTACACACACGCATGAAAACAAGGAACGTAAAAGAAATGCCGTCGAAATTTTGTGTCGTTTAAAGTGATATGATCTACGAAATATAATTACTTTATAGTGTCTGTAACTTTTCCAATACAAGGACAAATCTGACAAACGATGTATCAAATGAATAGAGATGTCTGTTTTGTTAAAAAAAAACGAATATTCATATAACATTCATATACAACGTTTGTCAGACTTGGCCAAATAATATCTAAGGGTTTAAGTATTTGTCCATATTAAATTTAAATATACATTTTGTTTATATTTTACTGTTTTCTTACATGTATATAAATTATATATTTTTACAATTTATTGAATTCTAACTACGATGATTACTATTAAAATCATTTTGCATAAAATTCATGTTCGCACAAATTTTCCGAAACTGCGATCACTCAACGTAATACGTACTTCGTGTTTGCATAAATTATATTATTAGCAAACTCTATCACACACATATCGTTCGCTAACCAAAGCTACCTAAACATACACAATATACAAAATTAAAAAAATGTAAAATTCCAAACAATTTGATCATGATGGTGATAATAATAGAAATTAGAGTGTAGTATGATGTAATATACATATACAAACAATTAGAAACCAAGTAAATGTCAAATTAAACCTGAAATCAATGAAAACCTAAAATTAGGTTTAGAGAAATTACATAATTCGGAGAACAACAAGAGTGGAGACGGGTTGGAGAAGCTTTCAGATGGCGTCGGAGGTGCTTGGGGTGATAGCGAAATTGAAGGGGAGAAAATGGTGGAATCGGGGGAGAAATCAAATTGGGGAAGGTGGATAACTAAAAATGAGCAGCATGTCGTGTTCTCTAGAAAATATGCAGGAAAATTTTCAATGGCTACTAACGGCCGCCAACAACCATATTCCATAGGTTTCCAGTGGCCGCCAACAGCTTTAATTTAGCCGTTGGAATACATTGTTCTTCTAGTAGTGTTTTTTTCTGTCGTTTGTTCATGTATTAATGAAATTCTATTTATTAGACTTCCATTGTATCTATATATTTAAACACTAATGTATTGTATTATTTTATTTCGTTGTTAGATGTTGTATTATTATGTGTTTGTGATTTGGTTTTTCTTAAACCCTATAGAAATAACTATCTTCTGTTTCGAACGATTAAGTTGGTTTTATTATCCACTTAAATGATCGAAAATAGCAAGTAATTAGAAATGGCTTTTTTTCGTTGGATCGCGGCGACTAGCGACGGTAAGCCATGGTTACTAGCCGTCGCTGTCAGGAGCCTTTCTTGTAGAGTCGCTTCTTTTTGATGTATCACAAAAACAATTCTTCATTCCTGAAGAGTTTTCATGAGGTGGGAATTAGTAATGAAAAAAAATATGTTAAAGCTTGTGTAATTCCACTTTTTACGAACTTCTTTCATTGCAATCTCTTTCATAGTGCCCATTTTGCTTCAGAAGAAGCATATCTTTGATGTTGAAAGTTTGAACCTCCTTAGATAAAAGAAAATAAAATCCGAGTGCTTGTTGAAATATCGAGTTTGTTTTCTTTTCTGAAGCATATTCCCATTTTGAATGAGTATGATCAATTAATATGGCAAGATGTTGAATATGAATGAGATCCTCCTAGGTGCTGCAATTGCCACTGTTTTGGACATTTTGATTCTATGTGTCAATTTCAAAAGGTTTGGGTTCCCAAGCAGCAGGTCCATCTGATAGGGAAGTCAAGCGGTATGGATATAGAACCTAATGAACAACCTCCGAAGGCTCCGGTTTCCATTGATGCTTCTCAATAGCATCTCTAAGAGGCGCAGGTCCAAGTTGGTAATAACTCTATGCACAGAGGATTAGTACGTTGCAGCTTGACAGTGATATATTTACTACTGACCATGATGATATGGAAGCTATGGATACTAGTGATGCAATGGATATGATTAACCACTTCAGCACGGACAACAACACAAGAGGACGCATAAGGACATGATCGAGGATGGCACGCAAGGACAGTTCCGACGAAGCAATGGATAATGGCCAGGCAGATGTTACTAACAGAGTGTTATTGACAACCCAGAATGGAACAAGATGGTAAGGCAGTTTGAGAAAAAGAAGAAGAAGGCGAAGAAACTCAAGAAATTGACTAGCTTACCTGATTCGGGACCAGGCTCATCTTTTAGTACCTAGAGTGACAGTATCATTCAGTCGAAGATCGTCATATGTCTTTTAAAGTCTTTTAGATAGTCTTTTATATGACTTAGCTAGGTTTTGTCTTGTATCGTGTCATTGATTTTATATCTGTAGTTTATACTGAGTCTCCGTACAAGTGAGTTTTTTCTAGATTGAGTAGTCCATTAGTTATTGTGAGTTGTACAACTAGAGATGTAATATATATATATATATATATATATATAATAAAGCACCAATTTTCTATTTAAAAAAGTGCTTATTTACTTTTAATAGTAAAAGTAATTTTTTAAAATCATGACGTTTCTTTTAAAAACAACATGGTTGACAGTAGAGGCTAGCTAATTCATTTCCTTTAAAACCTGTTTGATCCAGAACCAAGGTACCATGAATATTAAGAATATGCAAAAAAATTAAAATATGTGAACACTCAGCAGCTTCAAGATATCATCAAACCATCATATGCAAGTGAGGCAAAGTTGATAAAGAATATACATCCAATGTGCTCAAGGACCATAAAAACATTTGTTATGGTTGGATTGAACTTTTAGTTTTGTATTTCTGTTCATCTTGGTCTTTCTTCATCACTTTAATCGTTCTTTTATGCTGTAAATCTTCTCAAAACACAAAATATTAAACAAAACCAAAGTAAAATATTCATCTTTTTACTCTATCAACTCATACAAAAACAATAAAACTCCCGATCACAGACCAAAATATTTCAGTTTTATTATTCTGTTCCATAATCAGAACCGAATCAGGAGAACAAGAATTAGGGTGAAAATTACAAAACATGCATTTTGCCAACTAGAACAGAATACAACCTCCACAAGAAAAATTAAAAGAAAAAGAAAACCCATGACATTTGCAAACGGGATAAACGAACAAACTCCCATTACATTTACAAAACATGCATGAACTGCCAAACCAAAACATATGCGAAATGCCATTAAAATTTCCCAGTAGAATGCTTCATCTTACTTATATATCTATTCTTCAATTCCATGATAATTTGCATGACAAAGTGACTCTCAAACCCTACATTTCCTTCTTCGCTTTCGGCAACCGGACGAACCACAGCCACATCTCTAATTACTCCCTTGAAAGAAGTATAATTAATACCCATTTTTTCTGCCAACTTCCATGTATTGCTTGCTAGACCTAAAAACCGCCTTGCCATTTCGGAGAAGCCCTCAAATGTTTCGGGAAGAATATGATTTTCCATAAAGATCTTAACCAAATACACGAAATCCTCTATGCCCAGCAACGAAAACCATACTTCAACCTTTGGTTCACCCCATATAATGCCAGTGCCAATTAGAACGTCTCTGAAGATCTCAGGATCGATGCCATCCTTCTTATATACTTCAAAATTCAGACCACGCAGGTCTAATCTCTCAAGAAATGCATCAGATAAGGTTTTAGGGTAGTAGTTGGAGTCGGACATGTTAAAATGGAAGGCCCAAATTGAAGGGTGTCCTTCAACGACAGGGAGTTTTTGTTTCCAATTAAAGAGAGTGAAACCAAGCTGAATGATTGGGAAGTTTCCAATGTGGAGCTTCAGGAAATCATATACAAGTTCAGGGGTTGCTGATTTGTTATTCTTGTTGAAGAAGTCCATGGCGCAGCGCGTAGGGTACTTGCACTTGATGGAGGCTAAAGAACATCTTCCTAAATTGTTTTTTATGTGATCGCATTCCATTATCAGGTTGGATGCCCATACATTTCTAACTCTGATTTGTTTTTCTTCTTCTTGAGCCATTTTTTGAATTCAAGAAAGGAGGGGGTGCTCAAAGATTGGAGTAAGGGGCGAGAATAAATTTGGTATTGATCGTGGATGTTTATGAGAATAAAGAGGCAAAACACCTAAATGCCCGTTATATAGTGAATGAGTTTCGGTAAACTAGGGTTTGAAATGAGGTTTAAGATAATTGATCCAGTACATTCCTCCTGTTCTGTTCATATATCTTAAAACTACCACAAAGTCCATGGAAGTAGAAGCATGTACGGCTTGGGCAACTAAGGTGCCGTTCTCAACAAAGATTTGGACAGTTAAAGAGTTCAATGAATGAATCGAGTGACAATGTAGTGGATGTGATGGTTGAAGGGTTCAATGAAAGGAAGCACCCGCTCAATTTTATTAGCTGCAGTTGAAGAGTTAAAGTCCATGGATCCAAGGAATGCTCAATTTTATTAGCTGCAGTTGAAGAGTTCAACGAAATGTTTAACTACAATTGAACCGGAACGCAAACGGACAACAAATGAGACAACCTGAAATCTTTGAAGATATTAGAACAGATTCCTAGAGATATCGGTGGCGTGAATGTGATGTTCAAAGTGATCTCCTCGATGGATCCAAGGAATGTTGGAATGATCCTACGGACAAGTACCAAAAATCAAAAGAAATATTCTACCAAAATACAAGGAGCAAGATGAAATGTTTGATAGGTTAAGACAATGGCACCAACAAGTATGAGATAACGGTAGCTTCACCTCCCTAGCCTATGACTAATGACTGCATATATGTTCACCCCCAAATGTCTCGCCTGAAGCAGACATGCGAGTTTGCGTAGACCACGGTCTTTTGTTCGAACAAATCATTTCTCAAATGCGATGATGCGAAAAACATAAATCTGTTAAATTAAAAATCACAAACTAAAATATCACTACGCCATAGATTGCATACTGTCAAACCGGAGAAGTGATGCAGAAAGTGCCAAAGAGTGTTGTTATAGACAAAAAGTGATCTCTGGCAATATTTTATCGGGATTGCCTTTTGTCGCGTTACCTTAGAGTCAAAGGCAACACTTTTGCAACCCTATGGTAATATCAATACAGGTGTTGCCAAGGTACCACTACAACAAAAATTACTCTTTCACAACTGTCAAAAACAGTTGTAATATGTCTAGTACAGCTGGCACTCGTAATAAAATCAACTTTTTTTACAACTGTTTCTACTAGTTGTTAAAATTTGTTTTAGAACTGCTAAAAGTAACTACACCTCAACTGCTATTAATCAAAGATTTCATATTATTATAATAAATATTATTATAACACAATATTTTATTCAAATAAATATTTTATTTCAACATTTTAAATTATACAAATTTTTTGATTTCACTATTGTACATTCGCTCGTATATTACACAATCATTCATATTTACATACATTCCTCACTATATTGTCACTCGATTCACTCATATGCAGACTCACACGTGCAACCATAACCAAGAAAAAATACATGAAAATGAGTATATAAAATACTACCTATATTTTTTCCCTTCTGATGATTCGCTCGCAAACGCAGCTTCTCTACTTCAATTATGAATGGTCTCTGATACATCGGTATTCCTTCATCACTGATCGCCTTTAATTGATCTGCATCATATACATTCATGATAACTTCCAAGCAACAGTAAAGATTCACAAACAAAAGTGATCACTTACATTATCTAAAAGTGTCATTACTTGAAACCATGTCTACATACAAACCGTGTGGCAATAATCAAGAATTGACTTCATACTTTCATTTATATATATATCAATGACATGAAAAATAAATGCACCCATTAAATATAAATAAATAATTTCCAATTCAAGTATTCAACTATGGCATATAATTACGTTTCATGCATACTTACATCACCAACAATCATTTTATTCTATCAAACACTTAGCAGTTTTCCTAACAAAGCATTTATGTTTAAGACTACTCACCAAATCCTAGTCCCATCTCCTACATATGTGCTATCTTCCTGTTTGTAGATATCCGGGTTCAGAGAAGTCAAACACAGAAAGAAAGCATCACAAAATTTAAGCCCAAATACGAATAAAAGTAAAGAACTAGTTGTAGGAGGTACATGTTACCTTAGCAAGAGAATAGTGAACATCGGCCTGGCCAATGGGAATCCAACATTTGTCCTTCATCGCCATGAATGTATAAATGATTGGAATATGGCACCGTTGACAATAAATAATCATAAATTGCACTAATAAGATCGAGAAGTAACTCACCTGAATTAGTTGATTACGATAAGTGTCCAGCTGCAAGGATAAAATTACATCCCAAGTTAGCGTATAAATTGCTGGTAAAACATTACCATGTACATTTACTTATTTTTTAGGAAGATCATGGCATGGACTTTAGGTGAAGTACTGCTTTATCTCTGATTAACCATAACTAATGGAAAAATGTTTATTTGTTGCTGATGGGATGTCCATAAGATTAAAAAAACAATAAACTCGCTAGCATTATTTTATAAGTGGTTAAAATACTTCTGTATATTGCTAAATATTATGGATTTGAAAAAGCACATGGCATTGTTTTTATTTGGTTGTATTCTAGAAACAACAACCATGAAATAACAAGCATCAGCCACTGATTCTACAGAGTCCCATTGTTTATAAAAGACGATGACTTAGTTGGAGCAGGCAAATCCCATACCTTGTGCTGATAAATCATCAACCTATAAATACAGTTTCTGGTGAAGGCATGGGCAATGATAACGATAATAACATCATTTCAGGCGTCTTCATGGAAAACTGAATATGATATCGAATGTCATCAAACTCAACTGACTGGCAGTCAAGGTCGATTCCTTTTTCATGGCTATTGATATAACATCACTGGAAGTCGAGGCGTGGCCACCTGTTAACTCCTTTACCATTCCTGATTAGAAAAGAAAGCTAATGAATGTTCTTGAAAACAACGAATACTGCTAACAAGTAAGCCATCCAAATCACATAAACACATTATAGCCACCAGTAACTAAACATGTGTAAACAAAAACTGAAATATATGGACTCAGTTGTTCCATAAGTTATTTTTCTACTGAATATGGCTTACCAGGCTTGAAATATATAGCCACCTGTTAGGCTTGAAGAACTTCTCTAACACTAAGAAAGATAAGAAGAAATATTGATAGTGAAGCAAACTGAATAACATAAGGAAAAATGAGTTTGATCGGCAATTGTAGAAGTAGGATGAGACTAGTTTTGATTAGGTATCCCTTAGTTTGGAACAAAACTGCTTTGCACAATAAGTAGACATGCATAACAGCAAATGTAATGAAGTAGGCATGGACATGTTTGTAGTCAAAATAAGTGCACAAATGCCACTAGTAAAACAATTTAATTTCCAACTCAACTATTGTTCCTCCCCTGCACATTTGACCTAGCTACAACAACAACTAACTTCACATATATGCATACAAACATTGCTTCTTCTTATCTAATAGGAAAAAACAAACCTGAACCTATCAAAGATTCCTCATTTCAGCTTAACAATGACATAAAACAGTGAACAATTAATGTCAACTGAATGTTCAAACTGAAACTAATAAAAGAAATACCATAGCTGAATCTTCATGATCAGTGCATATTACAAATTCCATGATAAAGCAATCCTGATCCCTTTGGTCCACAAATATGCATCCCAGTGGCCATGACTACTCGTTCCAATCATGAACTATTTGAGCGGTGAACGAAAATGTTAGCGGGAAAGGAAGTGTAGTAGAGAGTATATTGATGGTTGAGATTTTGTTTGAACTGAAGGTGTGGATCGCTGAGGTGTCATTTTTTATTTTTATTTTTATTTTTAATATATATAGCTACTGCAACACAATTTGATATATATGCTAACACACAGAAGTATGTGTTCCAATAGACAAAAATCATCATAACTGGAGCAACATTTTAGCTAGCAACACCTTGGATTTTCGTTGCAGTAGGCCATCTATGGCGTAGTGTACTCCACTTAAACGCTCCATTTGAATGTCTCACTTGAAGCCACAAGCGCATACTACATTTAGCTTCCTACTTTGCTTAAATACCATGCTTAAATATCCTACTTTAATACCCTACTTTTGTTACATGCAAACTGTAACACCCCATAAATTTAAATATTAAAGTTAACAAACTAAAGAATACTTAATTTTGAATTCAAGAATCAAGGGAAACGGGTTATGCCATTGTGTTCATCTCGGAATTCTGGTTGAGATAGAGTCCGAGTTTGCGTAAATTGGACTTCGTATGAAGAAGTTATGGCTGTCGGTTCCAAAAAATTCAAATAAATTCAAAGAGCTCGAAACAAATCAAAATTCAAATCAGAAGTCAGAAGCGGGCTGGGCAGGAAAATTCCCGCCCAGGACCCAGGTCGACCTAGGGGTCGACCCTAGTGCCGACCTCCCCCCTACAGGTCGACCTGGGGGTCGACCTGGGGATCGACCTGCCCCCCTCCCTCCCCCGGGAAGATCTGAGAGATGACGATTTTGTGACTCAGTGTTGAGTCATTAGGGCTGAGGTGTCACCCTATCTTGGCTGGATGGTTTTGATTGATTCTAGGTTGATCGGATGGCCTAAATTAATCCTAAATTATATATAAACACATGTAGACTCAAACCCTAAAACCAGATAAAAATTAGAACCATGGCCGTCATGTTATCACCTTGCAACCTAGAGTAGCCTTCATCAACTAGAGGAAAAGTGAAGCTAATCAACTCAATTCAACTCAAAATTATAATAACAACAACGAATTCTAGATCAAAGGCGAGCTAAATCAATTTCAGAACTCAGATTTCAGAACTCAAGACCTTCTTTAAGTTGTGTGTTCAATTTCTTTAATAAGATAATTAATAAGATAATTGGGTTGAGTTATAAATTGGGTTATATGGTTATGTTTGTAAAACATTAGAAAAATGTGATATTTTGTGAATATATTCTAGTTGTTTATAATGATAGTTTTGGATCTCTTTGTTTATATGCCAAATCACCTATGTTCAACTTGATTCATGTTAGACATCATTTTATATGTAAGTTTGGGTGTAGATTATATGCTAGTTTCTATATGAATTGTACACAAGTTTACATATGAATCAAATAAAGTGACCATATGCAAGTTTAGGTAGAAATTGGATTCACATATATGCAAGTTTACACCTTTAAATTTAGATCTATGATGTACATAGTTTTATGCAAGTTTATGACTATGGCCTAAAACTATATTACATATATGCAAGTTTACACCTTTGGATTTAGTTCTACGATGTACATAGTTTTATGCAAGTTTGTGACTATGGCCTATGCAAGTTTTGGATGAAAACTATATTATATATATGCAAGTTCACACCTTTAGGCCTATGTTTAGATTCATGACAGTAACAAGTTTATGCAAGTTATGTTGTAATCCTTATTTGCAAGATTAGATCCATTTGGTGTGTTATGCAAATTTGCAATGTTTCTTCCCTTTTATGTGCTAGACTAATAGCTAGTCTAATATACATATATGTCATGATAAACGAACGAACAACGTGGGACGATGGGGGTAATATTGAATGTACACATATCGAGAATTGACATAATGGCCTTGAAAAAGGCATATAATTAGTTTAAGACATTAATTGGAAGAATTGGCATTTATGGACATAATTGAGACAATTATGGACAATAGTATATTTGGAATTCATTGACAAATTTGAATAGGGATATTAATCCAATTTGGGGTTAAATGAAGATGTATAATAATAAACCGCCTAAGACACGAGGTTAGACTCTTTTGTGGTGTAAGACTGCCCGGACCCGCCCGGCAAATCCAGCAGCCACAAATGCCAGTCTAATATGAGAGGTCGAAGGCATGAATTAAATGCGTAACAGTTGTAAAGACATGAGGTTAGGCTCGTTTGTGGTGTAAGACTGCCCGGACCCGCCCGGCAAATCCAGCTGCCACAAATGTAACACCCCGAATTTTCGAACAATCAGATTAACTAAATTTAAGAATAGTTAATTTCAAATGTGGGAATTAAGGGAAACAGGTCGTTCCATTGCGTTCGTCTCGGAATTCTGCTTGAGATAGAGTCCGAGTTTGCATAAAACGGGTACTGGATGAAGGAGTTATGGACGAACGAAGTTTGGTGGCAAAATAGAAAAAAAAAGAGGATTGCACTGGGGCACTTGGGAAGTGCGCCAGTACAAATTTGCATTGGCGCACTTCCCAAGTGCGCCCAGGCCGAGGGAAAACCTACACAGCCTTCTGGTTCAGTCTGACCCATGTTCTGACCCATTGCTGAGTCCTTTCTGACTCCTTCCTGAGTCATTAGGGCTGAGGTGTCACCCTATCCCGACTGAGTGGTTTTGATTAACCCTAAGATCATCCGACGGCTATAATTAAATTGAAATTCTATATGAACATGTGTAGACCCAAACCCTAGAATCAAATCAAAAATTAGACCAGTAGCCGTCATGTTCTCACTCCAAACCCTAGAGTAGCCACCACCAACTGAAAGCAAGTTAAATACAACAATTCAATTCTAATCAAGCCTAAAACTACAACAACGTAATTGTCTACAACAAGGGAATGCTAATCAATTACAGAATTCATAACCCAGAACTCAAGACCCTTAATCGGTGAGTTCTAGTCCCTTTTAGGTTTAAATAAATAAAAGTAAATCGTGGTAGACTATGATTTGGGTATATGTTGTTTGTAGTTATGCATGTTTATTGTTGTGAATCATGAAATGATGCAAGTTCCTTATTATGTGAATCATGAAATTATACAAGTTCATTATCGTTGTGAATCATGAAGTTATGCAAGTTATTATGTTGAGAAACTATGAATCTATGCAAGTCGTTATGATGAATCTATGCAAGTCGTTATCATGAATCTATGCAAGTGGTTATTATGAATCTATGCAAGTTGTTATCATGAATCTATGCAAGTCGTTATTATGCAAGTTGTTATCATGAATCTATGCAAATTGTTATGAGATCATGCAAGTTACCTATGCAAGTTATTGTGTGATGAATTCATGAACCTATGCTAGTTGTTATGTTATGAATCATGAACCTATGCAAGTTACCTATGCAAGTTGTTGCGTTGTTAATTCATGAACCTATGCTAGTTGTTATTTTGTGAATCATGAACCCATATAAGTTGTTGATTATGTTGAGAATCATGAACCTATGTTGGTTGTTAATTATGTTGTTAATTCACAAACCTATGCAAGTTGTTATGAATCTATGCAAGTTGTTAATTATGTGGTGAATCATAATTATATGCGAAGTTATCATGTCATTTTCCCTAGTTGTCATGCTTATGCCAAAAGATTGTACTGAAACGATCACCTTGTCATTCCCTTTATTTTATTGTTATGGCAAGGCTAACTTGTAGCCTCGATGACGCCAAAAACGCAAACGGTTACGCTAGTTAAGAAACGAGGAAAAGGGGAATTTGTAATAGGCATAATTTACATAGTGATTATGTAAGTTGGACACATGATTCTGGTAGGGAAACATGTAGATAATTACCTATTATGACATAAGTAAAGTTGAGTAAAAATGGTAAAATTTGAATATGACCATTTATTGCTAGGAAATTCAAATTGTTAATAAGATAGGTATTGACACCTATAAAAAGAGGAAAGGATTAATTAATCAAAAGAGGAATGCTTAAGCAATTAAAGTCTGAAGATTTAATACTGAGAATTGGCATAAATGCCTTAAAAGGCATAAAATATAATTGTGGTGAAAATTGGTATGATTTTACATACCATAAATGGATGGACATAATTGAATCAATTATGGACATCGTTAAATTTGGAATTGAATGATAATTTGAATAGGGAAAGTAATTCAAATTGGGGAATGATTAATTAGGAGTAATTAATCGTCTAAGACACGAGGTTAGGCTCTTTTATGGTGTAAGACTGCCCGGACCCGCCCGGCAAATCCAGCTGCCACAAATTCCTGTCTAATGTGGGAGGTCTTAGGCATAACTTAAATGCGTGACAGTTGTAAAGACACGAGGTTATGCTCTTTTGTGGTGTAAGACTGCCCGGACCCGCCCGGCAAATCCAGCTGCCACAAATGCCAGTCTAATGTGAGAAGTATTTATAAGGTTACGGTCTTAATGAATTAAGAAACACTTAACCAGATAAACATGTAGTGGGACATAAGGGGTCAAGTGGGTGCCTTGGGTGGCATGTGGAATTAAGTGGGTGCCTGGGGTGGCATGTGAAATACGATTAGATATCTCAATAATTAATTAATGCTGATTAAAGGCTACTTAACCTAACTTAATACATATGGACTGTATGATGATAGACATAAGTTAGGGTTAAGTAAAACGAATTGCATTGTAGGTGGGTTAAGTACAACTGATGGGTAGGTGGATAATATTAATATATATAGGCCCACAAACTTAACCATTAAATAAACCGGGTTAAATCAGTAGGTGGGTTAAGTACAACTGATGGGTAGGTGGGTAATATCAGTATATATAGGCCCACAAACTTAACCATTAAATAAATAGGAGTAAATCAGTGGGAGGGTTAAGTACAACTGAAGGGTAGGTGGGTAATATCACTACATATAGGCCCACAAACTTAACCAGTAAAAAGGGGTTATGTAATTAAAGACACCTAAGGGTATACATAACCGGGGCAGAATATGTAAAGTTATGTATTAAAGACACCCTCAGGGGTACGCATAACTAATGGGAATAGGTAAAGTTATGTATTAAAGACACCCTTAGGGGTACGCATAACTAATGGGAATAGGTAAAGTTATGTATTAAAGACACCCTTAATGGTACGCATAACTAATGGGAGTAGGTAAAGTTATGAATTAAAGACACCTATAGGTACGCATAACCGATAGGTAGAATAGGGGTTATGTATTAAAGACACCTATAGGTATGCATAACTGATTGAGGGCTATGTAATTAAAGACACCTCAGGGTATACATAGTCAGTAGAAAACCTAGTGGAAATACAAGACATAGGGGAGAGCTTGTATCATGTTGTGTGGGACCCATTTCAGTCAGTAACCCGAAGGGGTATCAAAGTAAAGATCTCCGTACTAGGCGGGGAAGGGGCACGCTTACTGATTGATTGTAAGAGATCCAAAACGAGACGGATGGTGTGGGCAGCGCAAACCGACCGGGGACATGTGCGTGCATGGGCCGGGCAGAGGGGGACAAGACGACCGTGACACCAGTAGGTATAACTGTGCACACCTTAGGTTGCCACTTTAGGGAAGTGATACCCCCTAGTTGTGGGACCAGCACAGGGTATCTACAGAGTAGGGAGCCGATCGATTAGGGTAGTGGTTAGGGTATATCCGGACATATGCCCTAAGTCTACCAATTTATAGTAGGAGGGTAGTGGGTACGACTAGTTGACATAGGAGTAGAAGGCACCTATGGCAGCAGCTAGGAATACACGAAACTACCACCATCGTTACCATGATTAGCGGAAGGGATTATCCCATCTAGATTTGACTAGTAATAGTGCAGAGTAGTTAGTAGTGAATCATGCGTACACCTTACCTTATTTGTCCTGTCATACTTGTCATCTGTACCGTGATCCTCTTATCCACTTTGTATGCCTGTCATGTTTACCTTTATTTATTTACTGGCTAAAAGTTACTGGACTCACCAGACGTATGTCTGACCTAGTTTGTTTCGCCTCTTTTCTTCCGTTTCCCCCCAGGTTCTCAGGGAGGAAACACACAGATTTAGTCAGGATTTGGATATCATCTTCTAGGAGCTACTTTTGAAGTATGGCTCGAGTCTCTGTCTCTTATATGGCTTGCTCTTTGATATGGGGAATGATGTTTTCTTTTAAATACCTATGTACTCTGATAATATAAGACAGAAGTGTTTTGTTGTAAGGGTTTTATGACTCATGATATTATGTACACTACAACAAAAATATCCTTTTACAACGTCCATTTAACAATGCGCAGTAGCTGCCCGTTGTAATTGAATTCTATTACAACGGTCACGTTCTGAACCGTTGTAGTAAATACCTGTACAACACTCTTTTACAAGCGGCACAGACTGCCCGTTGTAATAGAATACTATTACAATGGTCTTTTCTGGACTGTTGTAATAGATATCCTTTACAACGATCTTTTTACAACAAGTAAAAATTGCAAGTTGTAATAGAGTGCGATTACAACGGTCATTTCTGGCCCGTTGTAATAGATGTCAATTTTACAACGTTCACAAAATGTCCGTTGTAATAGATGTCTATTTTACAACGACCACAAAATTATTACTAATTAGTACTGATTATGTTTTATTATTTAATAATCAATCATTAATCATATATTACTAATTATTAACTATAATATTATATTACTAATTACTTGGTAATGTTATGTTTGATAATTAATCATTAATAATAATAATTATTAATAATATTATATTATTTATAACATCATTATAAAAGTAATAATATCTAAAATGTCTATCCAAACAGCTATAAAAAAGTTTTAAATAATGTTTTCTTCATATTATTGTATACATATTCGATTTCATTCAATGATGTTACATAACTTATACTATTGCCTTTAACTATAATATTACATTACTTGTTACCAATATTATATTACTTATTAATATTCAATAATTAATCATTAATAATATTATATTAATCATTTTTATGACTTTAATAGTTAGTTATTATAATAAATAATCACTAATTGCTAATAATTATATATAATCAGTATTCCAACATGTTTAATTTTACTTTCCAGTTATTTAGTAATATCGAGTAATTAATATCAAATATATAATAATTTATAATTAACAATAAATATTAATAATTTATGATTAATAATATTATTATTAAAATTAAAAATTAAAATTAATGAGCTTAGTTTTAATAGACTTGGTTTTAATTATTAAATCCAAATATGTTATATCTTCAAGTTCACAATATAGCTGCATATTTTGATATGGGATTTTCGGCTTGCTAAACTATCGGGTCGGCAACCCGTATAATATTAAAACAGGACGATGCGGATGTACTTCTGGGTATCTCAATTGTGCTGCATTTATAAACTTAGCGTAGAGCTTCACCGGTCATCAATCCATTCCTCCACCTCACATGACTGTTGTAACTCTACTACCAATAATGGAACCAAACCCTAATCCTATCTTATACCCTACGAACCCTAATCCAAACCAAAATTTGAACCCTAGCCTCAGCCGCCAGTGTTCAATGAAGACAAATCGATCTATGTTGAACTCGTCCAGAAGCTCAACGGTTCCCCCGCCGCTTTGCCTCCTCTGCGGCCACCTCCTTCGGCAACATCATCTTGTCTCCCCCACATCCGCCCTCCACCTCTCTCCTCAGTTGGACGGTCCAACTTGGACCTACCGCTCCTCCACCTGCGGATTCATTGAAATCTGCTTTAATCTCTCGCAAGCTCCACCAACTTTAGTTTCTTTTCTTCAAGGTTCGATTTCCGATTTATTTTATTACGATCGAGTGATATACATATGTATTTCTGCGTACGCATCTAGGTTGTAAAATTGATTTTTGCTGAAATCCTGAAGTTTATATGTATTCACGTACTGTTTCTGTACTGATTTTATGTCCAACTATAATTCAAATACCCAGTTTTTTGTACCAAATGTTGGTACGGTTACTGAAGTTTAGTGAAAATTATTGGTTGATGTATTTTAGCTGCTAATTCGTTAATTTGCAATATTCAACCCTTTTCTTCTTGATTTAGTACCTGAAAATTATTCTGGATTTATTTTTTTGTGCCCAGTTAAACAATTAACATGATATGCAATCAATGCTTAATGTTGATCTCATATTTCCCTGAAGTAAGTAGAACTGTTCGCACTATTTGGACTCGCAAATTGTTTAATTTTGAAGTCTTGATCTATTTCTTTATCATCATATATGAATTCTCTCTCTCTCTCTCTGTATCTATATATATATAGGTATTTTACAAATTTTAGCCCTCCGACTTTGTTGAAAAAGAGTGAAAGAGACATACGGTTCCATTACAGGCAACAAAATGAACAACCTCATGACTGCATTTTTTAATCTTGGCTTTCTTTTATTATTTGTTCATTGATGCAACATATTTTGTTTTTGCTATTGGAAATCAGACATTTATGGTGGCGATGGCAATAGATACTGGGATGCTTGCTGAAATGGAAACCCATGATGTGTATTTGGAAACTTTGCGTAAGGTGTGTATGTTGAATGTAGATTTCTTTTATTATTTGTTCATTGATGTAGCATCTTTTGTTTGTGGTATTGGATTGACTTATACAAATTACGTCTCTTTCTTAATTCACGATGGCATGGTCAATTTTTGTTTACTACTTTTATGTAGATGGTGACAATGTAACTTATACAAACTAGGTTTGGCCAGTTTATCTATAGCTCACAGTAGATCACTGTATCAACTTGTGCCAGTTTATACAAAGGCCTTTTGTAACAATGCAGCACTCTGAAATTTTTCGATTTTAAAATGTGATTTGCAGTCCATAATTAATTTGTTTTTGTGTTTCTCTAGTGAGTTTGAATTATTCTGGTATGCACCTAGAAATTTGTGCATCTTGGCAATTTGAGCAAAGATGATAAACGGTGGGGATGGTTGGTACATCAGCAATGGAGCCATGATGGTAACTTTTTATTTATGAAGCAATGGTAATTTTTAATTTGATTAGGATTTTCTAAAACTTTATAGCTCTGTGGATCCACGAAGAAGAATAAAAAAGCACTTTTGGAAACTACAAGAACACTATGAAAGTGGTATATGACCTATTTATTATATAAATAGCAATGTTATAAACCTTAGCAAAATGATAAACTTAATTAGTCGACGAATACAATTCCTATAATTATACAGTTTTAACTTGTTTAGCATATTGCTATGGTTTCTCAATGCTTGGGACGATTGTTATCATTATCATTATCATTATTTTCCGCTAAGAGTCTAAACATTGAAGTCTTGCGGACAGTAGTTTAGGCCCCAAAGCCCTTTCTAAGCACTATTTTTCTGGTTTAAATACATAGCCTTCTCGGTTTGTGTTACTGTTCATTAATTACTTTGAAGAAATGCTGATATACATTGAATTAACAAAAGCTTTTTTGCATGTCAAATGTATCAAAATAAGAGTTTTCTGCTTCTTCTATCTATCCAAATCCAATATAGTACTAATAATTAGCACAGGAGTCAGGATATAAAGGAAATTTTAAGGTCATGTTGGGGCTATAAAATTAAATTTTCTACTACTACTATCTATCAGTATTTTATTACTGTAAAAATATTCTCGTGCAAGAAACAAGATTCGTCATCTGCCAAGCAATAATGTTTGATGTGAATTATTTTTTGAATACATTGCACAGAACATGTGTATTTAAGTTAAAACATATTTAAACGGTAATTTACTTAGCAAAAGACAACACCTAGACCAATATATCCTGACACTAGGCTGATTGTATGAGTGATACTGTAATCAAATTTATTCTGGATCTTCCCCCCGCCACTGTATATGCGGGTGACGACGCTTCATCTACAAGGTGTCTTCAAAGTTATAAAATAGATCAAATTTATGAGAGATAAATACATGGCGAGCTTCAACTTTATTTGCCTGAAAACATCATTAGTTATGAAGTTAATGGACTCATATATCCTCCTTACACGCGACTTTATGGTTGCTCTGATCGTGTCAAGGCTAAACGAGTTGCGTAGTGCGCGTTCACCGAATCACCATCCCACCTAGCTATTGATAAGAAGATGAGATTTAAGTATAATAATGTCTGGTGATATGTGTACAAAAATTGGGAATAAAACAGTTAACCATTGTCATAAACTTCACCACCATGGCAGCATGATGAAGACGCTGGACAGATATCAAAAATGCAACTACAACGCATTATCTGCTCTTGCTTCGTCAAAGGAAACATAGGTTTTATCATTTTTTCATTGAAATATAAACGTGCTTCTCCATCCCCTACTAGTTTTTTGTCACATTTAGGAATAGAAAAAGAGCACTGTAACCTGCCTGTTATACTTGTTATTTCATAATGCAGTTGTAAGTGTATACCTATATCATTTGCCTGATATATGCATTTATTATGCAGATTTAGTCTGATGTCAATGGATAACCTGAATGATGAAGTGCATAACCATAATGAGACTGGGTATGCCTCTGAATGGATGTGATGTTATCACAGATGTGTTAGACTTTGATATATATCTCCTAGTGTGTATGGTACTACAAAATTTTCTACCAGAAGCTGTTGTTTGGAAGATATGTGTGAATGTAGCGGTGGAACCATAAGCTTTTTTGTTTAGGCCAAATTCGGAGATGTCCATTATCAAACATGCCATTAGATCTACCATCACGTAGCACAAAGATTACGTTTCCTTGGTCCAGTGTAGGTACTTATGAAACTAGTTATGTAATTAATGTTAGAACTATGTCGACGTAACTTATCTAACCTTTTGTAATGTAAACTTATCTAGACTTTTGGAGTGTTAACTTATCAAACTTTTTGAAATGTGTTGGAATTATATGACTTGCTTTCGTCTTTTAGTATGTGTTTTTATGTGATTTTGATTGTTGAATTACAGTATTTATTACATGTTAAAATATTCATTATTATTATGGATGTATATCAAAGTAATTATATTTAAATCTGCATTTATTTTGCAACGGGCAAAAACTGTTGTTATATGCTGTGTTATAACGGGCAGAAGCCGCTTGTAATTAATCAGCTATTACAACGGGTTTATAGCCATTGTCATAGAGCCCGTGCACGTGATAGAGGCACGTTATTACAACAGTCTTTTACAACAGTCAGTGACCGTTGTAAATTAGAAAGGACCTATTACGACAGCTCATATTAGGACGGGCTTTTGCCCGTTGTAAAAAGCATATAACAACGGTTTTTGCTCGTTGTAAAAGGACTGTTTTGTTGTAGTGGTAACAAAATATTTTAGTGATTTAATAAAGTTGTTTATTTTCCACTGCAAAAATTTTTATATCTGTCTTGTGATATTCTGTGTCTGTTTACCAAAACGCTCCACTGAAGTTAAGGCATTCCGTTTGTGAGCGACCTTAATGGAGGTGGGGTGTTACACTTGGTATCAGAGCTGAAGGTTACCAGATTAGATAAAAGTTTTTGAAAACTATTTTCAAAAGGATTTTAAAAGAAAGTATTTTCAAAAAGGAAAGCCTGTTTTGAAAAACATTCCCCGAAAAGCCATATTTAGTATCCTTCGGTCCTTTGTCTAGAATCTCTTCCTTGATAGGATAGGCGAATGCTCTCACGGCTGATGGATAGGATAGGGATAGGAAAATTTATGTAGAAGGTTTAATTTCCTTATCTAGTTATGAAGTTAAGACTCTTTTGGATTCTAGCATTGAGACTCTGCACTTTAGTACTAGTCTTGTTTCTGATCCCGTAGTTGTTTCAAACCCCATTTGCGATTCGGCTCAATTATTAGTGATTCGTAGGGGTTTAAAATTATCTGTGTTAGGCATCAAAAATTTGAATGTGACATTTGTGTGCTCAAGTTTATGGGCTATGGGTTTGTTCTAAATGGACCAGCTTTCTATGTAGAGGGTCTCTCTAGATTTTGGGAGCAGGGTCGTTAATTTTCTAACTTGTCATGGGAAGACCCCCAAAGTTTCTTATGACCCGCAAGGGTCTGTTATGCTTAGCTTTCTGAGAGTCATTCTATAATCTGATCTGTACTAGTAGTCTTCTACTCGAAGCATAAAGTGGATCTCCAGTTTTGACATTGTTGTAATTCTTTGGGTGTCAGTTTGATGTTGATTTCGGTCTTCGGGGCTGAGACTTAGGGAATTATTCTCTTAATCGATGTCAAATAGGAACAGAGCATTTGTTTTAGTTATATCATTTGTTTGTATCCCATTAACCGAATCTTCCACCTTTAGATAGGAAATCCATGGATGTAAACATGTGCTTGCGACATGTTATGTTTGATGGTTGCAAGTGGATGTAAGTGTTTGCTAGTGGTTGCTCGTGGATGCATTTACACACACATTAGGCACTAGATCGGCTCAAATCACTTTCATATTGCATATAAATGTGTGTGCATATTTAGGTTAATGGATGAACAATGGTTGTGTTATCATATGGATGCTGCATTTTTATGAATGGTTGGGCACACATGTAGAAATAATATGTATCAATAGGATTCTTTCACATACATAATGGACGCATGGCACTGTCATGGTTTGCATTGAGAAGGCCAACTGAATCAGTAAACCGTCTGATTTTGCATTAGATAAGGAACATATACACACACTTTTGCATATGTTCATACAACATTAGAAGTTTTCTAAGGACAATGGATGCTTGTGGATGATGGTTGAGTAGATGGGTGATTGGATGGTAGGACATATTCTTCTTAACTTGAAGATTTCGGGAACGAAATCCTTTAAGTAGGGGAGAATGTAACACCCCGAATTTTCGAACAATCAGATTAACTAAATTTAAGAATACTTAATTTCAAATGTGGGAAGTAAGGGAAACGGGTCGTTCCATTGTGTTCGTCTCGGAATTCTGCTTGAGATAGAGTCCGAGTTTGCGTAAAACGGGTAACGGATGAAGGAGTTATAGACGAATGAAGTTTGGTGGCAAAATAGAAAAAAAAAAGGATTGCACTGGCGCACTTGGGAAGTGCGCCAGTACAAATTTTCATTGACGCACTTCCCAAGTGTGCCCAGGCCAAGGGAAAACCTGCACAGCCTTCTGGTTCAGTCTGACCCATGTTCTGACCCATTGTTGAGTCCTTTCTGACTCCTTCCTTAGTCATTAGGGCTGAGGTGTCACCCTATCCCGACTGAGTGGTTTTGGTTAACCCTAAGATCATCCGACAGCTATAATTAAATCGAAATTCTATATAAACATGTATAGACCCAAACCCTAGAATCAAATCAAAAATTAGATCAGTAGTCGTCATGTTGTCACTCCAAACCCTAGAGTAGCCGCCACCAACTGAAAGCAAGTTAAAGACAACAATTCAATTCTAATCAAGCCTAAAACTACAACAACGTAATTGTCTACAACAAGGGAACGCTAATCAATTACAGAATTCAGAACCCAGAACTCAAGACCCCTTATTCGGTGAGTTCTAGTCACTTTTAGGTTTAAATAAGTAAAAGTGAATCGTGGTAGGCTATGATTTGGGTATATGTTGTTTGTAGTTATGCATGTTTATTGTTGTGAATCATGAAATGATGCAAGTTCCTTATTATGTGAATCATGAAATTATACAAGTTCATTATCGTTGTGAATCATAAAGTTATGCAAGTTATTATGTTGAGAAACTATGAATCTATGCAAGTCGTTATGATGAATCTATGGAAGTCGTTATCATGAATCTATGCAAGTGGTTATTATGAATCTATGCAAGTTGTTATCATGAATCTATGCAAGTCGTTATTATGCAAGTTGTTATCATGAATCTATGCAAATTGTTATGAGATCATGCAAGTTACCTGTGCAAGTTATTGTGTGATGAATTCATGAACCTATTCTAGTTGTTATGTTATGAATCATGAACCTATGCAAGTTACCTATGCAATTTGTTGCGTTGTTAATTCATGAACCTATGCTAGTTGTTATATTGTGAATCATGAACCCATATAAGTTGTTGATTATGTTGAGAATCATGAACCTATGTTGGTTGTTAATTATGTTGTTAATTCATAAACTTATGCAAGTTGTTATGAATCTACGCAAGTTGTTAATTATGTGGTGAATCATAATTATATGCGAAGTTATCATGTCATTTTCCCTAGTTGTCATGCTTATGCCAAAAGATTGTACTGAAACGATCACCTTGTCATTCCCTTTATTTTATTGTTATGGCAAGGCTACCTTGTAGCCTCGATGACGCCAAAAACGCAAACGGTTAAGCTAGTTAAGAAACGGGGAAAAGGGGAATTTGTAATAGGTATAATTTACATAGTGATTATATAAGTTGGACACATGATTCTGGTAGGGAAACATGTAGATAATTACCTATTATGACATAGGTAAAGTTGAGTAAAAATGGTAAAATTTGAATATGACCATTTATGGCTAGGAAATTCAAATTGTTAATAAGATAGGTATTGACACCTATAAAAAGAGGAAAGGATTAATTAATTAACTTAATTAATCAAAAGAGCAATGCCTAAGCAATTAAAGTCCGAATATTTAATACTGAGAATTGGCATAAATGCCTTAAAAGGCATAAAATATAATTATGGGGAAAATTGGTATGATTTTACATACCATAAATGGATGGACATAATTGAGTCAATTATGGACATTGTTAAATTTGGAATTGATTGATAATTTGAATAGGGAAAGTAATTCAAATTGGGGAATGATTAATTAGGAGTAGTTAATCGTCTAAGACACGAGGTTAGGCTCTTTTGTGGTGTAAAACTGCCTGTACCCGCCCGGCAAATCCAGCTGCCACAAATGCCAGTCTAATGTGGGAGGTCTTAGGCATAAATTAAATGCGTGACAGTTGTAAAGACACGAGGTTAGGCTCTTTTGTAGTGTAAGACTGCCCGGACCCGCCCGGCAAATCCAGCTGCCACAAATGCCAGTCTAATGTGAGAGGTCTTTATAAGGTTACGGTCTTAATGAATTAAGAAACACTTAACCAGATAAACATGTAGTGGGACATGAGGGGTTAAGTGGGTGCCTTGGGTGGCATGTGGAATTAAGTGGGTGCCTGAGGTGGCATGTGAAATACGATTAGATATCTCAATAATTAATTAATGCTGATTAAAGACTACTTAACCTAACTTAATACATATGGACTGTATGATGATAGACATAAGTTAGGGTTAAGTAAAACGAATTGCATTGTTGGTGGGTTAAGTACAACTGATGGGTAAGTGGGTAATATTAATATATATAGGCCCACAAACTTAACCATTAAATAAATCGGGTTGAATCAGTAGGTGGGTTAAGTACAACTGATGGGTAGGTGGGTAATATCAGTATATATAGGCCCACAAACTTAACCATTAAATAAATAGGATTAAATTAGTGGGAGGGTTAAGTACAACTGAAGGGTAGGTGGGTAATATCAATACATATAGGCCCACAAACTTAACCATTAAAAAGGGGTTATGTAATTAAAGACACCTAAGGGTATACATAACCGGGGCAGAATATGTAAAGTTATGTATTAAAGACACCCTCGGGGGTATGCATAACTAATGGGAATAGGTAAAGTTATGTATTAAAGACACCCTCAGGGGTATGCATAACTAATGGGAATAGGTAAAGTTATGTATTAAAGACACCCTCAGGGGTACGCATAACTAATGGGAGTAGGTAAAGTTATGTATTAAAGACACCTATAGGTACGCATAACCGATAGGTAAAATAGGGGTTATGTATTAAAGACACCTATAGGTACGCTAACTGATTGAGGGCTATGTAATTAAAGACACCTCAGGGTATACATAGTCAGTAGAAAACCTAGTGGGGATACAAGACATAGGGGAGAGCTTGTATCATGTTGTGTGGGACCCATTTCAATCAGTAACCCGGAGGGGTATCAAAGTAAAGATCTCCGTACTAGGCGGGGAAGGGGCACGCTTACTGATTGATTGTTAGAGATCCAAAACGAGACGGGTGGTGTGGGCGGCGCAAACCGACCGGGGACATGTGCGTGCATCGGCCGGGCATAGGGGGACAAGACAACCATGATACCAGTAGGTATAACTGTGCACACCTTAGGTTGCCACTTTAGGGAAGTGATACCCCCTAGTTGTGGGATCGGCACAGGGTATCTACAGAGTAAGGAGCCGATCGATTAGGGTAGTGGTTAGGGTATATCCGGACATATGAGCTAAGTCTACCAATTTATAGTAGGAGGGTAATGGGTACGACTAGTTGAGATAGGAGCAGGCGGCACCTATGGCAGCAGCTAGGAATACACGAAACTACCACCATCGTTACCATGATTAGCGGAAGGGATTATCCCATCTTGATTTGACTAGTAATAGTGCAGAGTAGTTAGTAGTGAATCATGCGTACACTTTACCTTATTTGTCCTATCATACCTGTCATCTGTACCGTGATCCTCTTATCCACTTTGTATGCCTGTCATGTTTACCTTTATTTTTTTACTGGCTAAAAGTTACTGGACTCACCAGACGTATGTCTGACCTAGTTTGTTTCGCCTCTTTTCTTCCGTTTCCCCCCCAGGTTCTCAGGGAGGAAACACACAGGTTTAGTCAGGATTTGGATATCATCTTCTAGGAGCTACTTCTGAAGTATGGCTCCAGTCTCTGTCTCTTATATGGCTTGTTCTTTGATATGGGGAATGATGTTTTCTTTTAAATACCTATGTACTCTGATAATATAAGACAGAACTGTGTTGTTGTAAGGTTTTATGACTCATGATATTATGTAACAAAATATTTTAGTGATTTAATAAAGTTGTTTATTTTCCGCTGCAAAATTTTTTATATCTGTCTTGTGATATTCTTTGTCTGTTTACCAAAACGCTCCACTGAAGTTAAGGCATTCCCTTTGTGAGTGACCTAAATAGAGGTGGGGTGTTACAACGAATGCCAGTCTAATGTGAGAGGTCTTTACAAGGTTACGGTTTTAATGAATTAGGAAACACTTAACCAGATAAACATGTTGTAGGACATGAGGGGGTTAAGTGGGTGCTTTGGGTGGCTTATGAAATTAAGAGGGTGCCTTGGGTGGCATGTGAAATACGATTAGATGCACATAACCAAGATTGAAACATGTACGAAGACATGAATAAGAATGTGTTTAAGTGGGGAAAAACTTTAGAGTGGAACAAGCATAGGTGGAAAGCTTATGTCATGCATGGGGGCCCTTTTCAAACCAGTAACCCATTAAGTATCTTTGTGGGCTCGACCCAAGTCGAGGACGGGACACCCGTACTGGGTTTGATTGTAAGAGGTCAAAACGGGTTAGCGGTGGCAGTCCAACGGGTTCATATGCGTGTGTGGGCCCGGGCTGGTAGGTAAGACGTTGTTGCATCGTGTAGATATAAGTCGTGCATCTTGGTGGTATCAGGTTGCCACTTTGGGGAGTGATACACCCCACTGTGGGGCCAGCACGGGTATCTACGAGTTAGGGAGCCGATCGAATGGGGGTAGTGGGTACACCTAGTGGAGATAGGGCCAGACGACACCTATGAAGGCAGCTAGGGGTACACGAAACTACCATTATCATTATCGAGTTCTGTAGGCGGGATCAACTTTTAGGGTGTTTGGTGTGGTGCAGTATAGTAATTATCCTATAGTGATTAGGTACGCCTTTAACATTATCTTTGTTCATCTTATTTCCTTTGTTTGCTCTGTCATGCCCATTGGTTCACAGTCATTTCCTTATTTTCCAGCTTATGCCTTGTCCTTGTTACTTAATGATTATATTGTTAAAGTTATTGCACTCGCCGGACTTTATGTCTGACCCCTTTGTTTCCAACTCTTTTCTTCCTTTTCCCCCCCCAGGTGCTCAGGGTGGGACTAGTACTAGTGGAGCTTGATTTGGACAGCTTTATCTCTTTCTTTGTAAGTTGCTTGGATCGCTGAAGTAAAAGTTCAGCCTATCTTATTTATGGCTATTTTATGTTGGGGTTATGTCTTCCATTTTCATGTACTCTGATTTAATCAAGATGGATATTATGTACTTGACTCTAGTCTTTGGGTTTTTTTTTTGATGATGTAACCAAACCTATTTGTTTACCGCTGCAATGAATGAAGTTTTAAATTTTTAAGTACTATTTTATATCTGTCTTGTTGTTAAGTTTCTGTTTTATACACACTTAAAACGCTCCATGGAAGTTAATGCATTCCCTTTGTGAGTGACATTAATGGACTTGGGGTGTCACACGTGGTATCAGAGCTGAATGTTACCAAAACAGATAAGATATTTTGAAAAACTATTTTTCAAAAAGCATTTTATAAAGAAATACTTTCAAAAGTATGTTTTAAGGAGATTACCTTCAAGAGAAAAGTTTATTTTAAAAACATAACCCCAAGAGCCATATATCTTTCTTTTGAATTCTTCATTTTAATCTCTTCATTTTCTTTTCAGCATATCTGGAATTCCCGAGATACCCAAGGGGATACCGATACCAGGATGGTTTAGAAGGTATCTGGAAGTTAGGGCCCATGTCGCAGGCCCAGTAAATGCTCCTCCTCTTCCTCCTCCCTGTATTGACACTTTCGCTAAGATATGCAAAGACTTTCGGGAAATGGGCGGGAAACCTTTTCACGAGTCAGAGACGTTTGTTGAAGCTCAAAATTGGCTAAAGGCGGTGGAAGAGTTGTTTGGAATCTTTGAGGTAGAAGATGGAAGAAAGGTCCAGTTAGCTGCCTGGTTAATGAAGGATGAGACCTCGTTTTGGTGGGAGGTCACTAATGGAGAGCGTCCAGTTGATACATGGCCGGATTTCAGGCGTAGGTTTGAGGCAAAGTTTCTCTCACGGGCTGACGAGAATCTATACATGGAAAGGTTTTTGGCATTAAGGCAAGGGAATCTATCAGTGAAAGAATACGTCAACAAGTTCAATCAGTTGGCAAGATTTGGCTTGGACTTGGTGAATACACCCGAAAAGAAGGCCCTGAGGTTTGTTAAGGGTTTGAACGAGCTGCTACATGGGTTAACTATGACCTACATCCCTATGGGGGCCACTTTTGAGAGATTAGTTGACATGGCGCTTATGCATGAAGAGGAGAAAGGAGCCACTGCTAATAAGGCACCTGATTAGAAAGGGGATCAAAAGAAACCACAACAGCAACAACAGAACAAGAAGGGTGGTAAAGACAACAATGGTAAGGGAAAAAAAGATGCTTTAACTGTGGGACACTAGGCCATCTAAGCAAAAACTGTAGGAAGAAGAAGACTGGTTGTTTCCACTGTGGCGAGGCAGGACAACTGATTAAGGACTTCCCAAAGAAAGGGCAGAGGGCAGGGTCTACCTCTAGAGGGCAGATTCAGGCTCTCATGGCACCAGGGCAGGCAAGGGGGTAGGTCCAGGCTCTCGTGGTCCCACCGCTGCAAGAACGAGGTAGAGCGATTTCCGTTGAAAGTTTAGTTTATCTTTTCGATCATCCTGTTCGTACACTCTTTGATTCTGGCGCATCGCATTCTTTTATATCCACTGCTTTAGTTGAGACACTACACCTAAACACCAATATAGTAGAGGATCCCTTAGTTGTTTCAAATCCAATTGGGGGCTCAGCCTATTTGTCGATGATTTGTTTGGATTTGGAAATTTCTATACTTAGCATTGGGTTTAGATGTGATGCTTATGTTTTGGGCTTCACGGGCTATGGGTTAATTTTGGGCATGGATTGGCTATCTAGTAATGGAGCCATCCTAGATTATGAAAAAGATAGGTTAGGCTTATGACTCGCTTGGGAAACACTCTCGAAATCTCTTGTAATCCCATGAATTCTGTTATGCTAAGTTATCTAGAATCGCTTGACGTGTCTGTTGAGAATTTGCAGTCTGTTAGAGTGGTCTGTGAATACTCGGATGTCTTCGATGAAGTTCGAGGTTTACCACCGAGGCGTGAGATAGACTTTCGAATATACTTAGTAGATAATGCAAAGCCAGTTGCATTACCAGTGCGCCACATGGCTCCGAGAGAGAGAAGATAACTCAGTAAGCAAGTGAAAGAATTGCTTGAGAAGGGGTTCATAAGAAGAAATATTTCGGAGTGGGGTGCTCCAGTCGTTTTTTTTCTACAAAAGATGATGGTTCACTTAGATTGTGCATGGACTATACAGTGCTGAATAAGCTAACAAAGAAGAATAGACACCCGTTACCAAGGGTAGACGATTTATTCGATCAGCTGGTGGGTGTTTCAGTTTTCTCGCAACTGGATTTGACTACAGGGTTTCATCAGCTAAGGGTGGCTGAAGATAGCATCATGAGACTGCATTTAGAACTCCTGACAGTTTTTTCGAGTGGCTTGTCATGCCTTTTGGTTTGATGAATGCACTCGCATACTTCGTTGACTTAATGAGTAGGGTGTTTAGGGAGTTTCTGAACAAGTTTGTGGTAGTCTTTGTAGACGATATTCTGGTTTTCTCTAAAAATGAAGAAGAGCATGCCCTACATCTTAGGGAAGTCTTAGAGACCCTACGAGCACATCAGCTAAAAGCTAAGTTCTCCAAGTGCGATTTTTGGAGAAAAGAAGTGAGGTTCTTAGGACATGTGGTCTCTAAGGAAGGGATAGCTGTGGATCCCACTAAGATAGTGGCAATCCAAGATTGGAAAACGCCTAAGAACGCAACCGAAGTAAGAAGCTTTTTAGGGCTGGATGGCTATTATAGGAGCTTCATTAAGGACTTCGCAAAGATATTTGCCCCTCTCATTCGATTAACGAAGAAGAATTTGACTTTTACTTGGGACGTTGACTATGACGACGCTTCCCAACGTATGAAGAGAGCTTTGACGACCGCTCCAGTTTTAGTTTTGCCAGACGGGAGTAAGACATTCCCTGTATATACTGATGCTTGTGGGACAGCGCTTGGCGCAGTTTTAATGCAAGAGGGAAGGGTGATATGCTATGGTGGAAGGCAGTTGAAAGCCCATGAGAAAAATTACCCTACCCACGACTTAGAGTTGGCGGCCATAGTTTTTGCGCTTAAGTCGTGGCATCATTATTTGCTTGGCGAAAGGTTTGAGTTGTATACAGACCATAAATCGCTAAAATACTTATTCTCTTAGAAGGACCTAAACTTGAGGCAACAGAGATGGATGGAGTTTTTGGCATCCTACGATTTTGAGATCGCATATACCCCTGGCAAGGGTAATGTTGTAGCTGACGCCCTAAGTAGAAAGAAGTTAACTTTAAGTCCTTTGTTTGTAGAGCGGCAGAGTTTGGAGTATATATCTTCCTTTGACTTCAGACCCTCTGTCGATTTTGTACCCGGATTGTTGGCATCATTAGAGGTGCAACCTACACTTTTGGGTCGAGTTGGAGAGGCACAGTGGAACGACCCACAGTTGGTTGAGATAGTAGGCAGGCTTATAGGAGGGGAGTCCTCAAGACATCTACATAGATATGCTATAGATGAAAGATGTTGGCTACGTAGGGATGGAAGACTTTGCGTACCACAAGATGAAAGTTTGAAGAAGGCAATTCTTGAAGACTCACATCGCTCTAAGATGACCATACATTCCGGTAGTGATAAGATGTATAGGGATATAAAGCGAGTTTATTTTGGGCTAGAATGAAAAATGGACGTGGCCGAGTTCGTTGCTAGATGCTTAGTGTGCCAGCAAGTCAAGGCGGAGAAAAATAAGCCCGGAGGTTTGCTCCATCCCTTAGAGATTCCGCTTTGGAAATGGGAAAGCGTTTCCGTGGATTTTGTAGATGGGTTACCAAGGTCAAGGAAGGGTGATACGGGGATTTGGGTAATTGTAGACCGACTTACCAAAAGTGCCCATTTTATTCCCGTCAAAAGTAAAAGGACCGCCGCATGGTTAGCATCTGTTTACCTTCGAGAGATAGTTCGTTTACACGGCAAACGTTCCAGCATTGTGAGTGATAGAGATCCTATTTTCACGAGCGAATTTTGGAAAAGCTTACAAGAGGCGGTTGGAACGCAATTATGCTTAAGTACCACTTATCATCCACAGACGGACGGCCAGACCGAGAGGGTGAATCGAATTCTAGAAGACCTTCTGAGGCTATGCATTCTAGATTTTGGGGGAACGTGGGAAGAACACCTTCCACTAGTAGAGTTCGCCTATAATTATAGTTTTCAGGCTAGCACTGGCATGGCCCCTTTTGAGGCTCTTTATGGACGACCGTGCCGATCACCTACATGTTGGTGGGGATCCACGGATAAGGCTTTGCTTGGACCCGACATGATTAGGGAGACTTCGAAGAAGATAGACCTGGTTCGATGGCGAATGAAGACGGCATAGGACCGACAGAAGTCATATGTTGATAAGAGACGAACCAATCTTGAGTTCAATGTTGGGGCCATTGTTTTTGTTAAGGTGTCACCATTGAGAAACGTAGTCCGCTTTGGATCGGTAGGGAAGTTGGCACCAAGGTTTGTAGGACCCTTTCCAATTACAGAGAGGATTGGGTAGATGGCGTACAGAGTAAAATTACCAGAGAAGCTCAACAGAGTTCATGACGTGTTTCACGTTACACATTTGCGTAAGTGTTTACACGATACGGCGGAAGTGGTAGAGCCGAGCACGCTCAAAGAAGTGGAGGTAGAGCGCAATGCCACGATCAGACGAGCTCCTACACGCATTTTTGGATCGGAGGTCAAAAAGCTTCACAACAAAGAGGTCAAGTTGGTCAAAGTGCAATGGGGAGATGATCAAAGAAACGCGACTTGGGAGACGGAAAATAAGATGCGTACGTTGTACCCTTTCCTTTTTGAGGGTATGTTTTAATTTCTCCTTTTTCCTACCTCTTTGTTGATACTTGTCCTATCTTTTAGTATTATCTTTGCGATGACATCTTCGATCTTTAGTTAGGAAGAACCCTATGGTTGAAACAAGTGTTTGAGACATGTTATGTCTGATGGATGCAAGTGGTCGCTAGTGGTTGCTCGTGGATGCATATACATAAACCTTAGGCACTAGATCGGCTCAATCACCTTCATGTTGCATATAAATGTGTGTGCATATTTAATTTAATGGTTGTGTCATCATATGGATGTTGCATTTTGATGAATGGTTGTGCACACATGTTGTAATGACCCGGGATTTTGACGACTTTGGTTATCGCCATAAACACGATGACGACTAACCAAACATTGAAAAATACCAGTCATTAATGAAAGAAATTAGAGGGTGAGGATAGATAAGATAGAAACTTAGAATAGAAGAAGAAGAAGAACGCAACATCAGAGTAACACGAACCTCACATCGGAACGAATAAATATATTTCATATAACATAACTTGAAATATACATCTGTACTTGAATATACATATCATTATCAAGTACAGCACTTACAACACAGCGGAAATAACTATAGCTATATCATCCTGAAGCCTCCTGCTCCAGCTCCTCAAGTGTATCTGTAAAATCCCGACTACTTGACTGCCTATACAAATTTAGGCACCCAAGAGTTTAGGGAAAACAACAAAGTAAACTCCGGGTCAGTCATGGGACTGGTGTGAGTAAAATAGTTTAACACAGTTTAACATATATATGATATCTCATAAGACCACGCCGTGAATACGGAACGGGTTTTTCCCTTATGAGAATCCAACATCTTTGACAAGCAATATCATTCTGATATTATAATAATGTCTACGTACAAATATATATCAATCTAGCAGAAACGCTTTCATCTCATGTTCTACATTAATAGTATACAATCAAAACCGCAAGCACATATTGGGTAATGGATTTCCAACTATGACAAGGTATGGAACCACCTTTCGCTAGTGTACCTCTAGAGAGGAATACACTGGGTTCAAACAAGAACATCTTGCAACCCGGCCACACATGACCGACCACTCATTTCGCTTGAGTGTATCGAATGTATATCACCAACGGTTGGGATCAGCAATCGTTTCCCGAATGGGACAGCATCAACAATAGATTTTTGAGAAGTAAATGAAACTCTAGATCAGGTGATTATACACCCTACTTCGGTGCGACCGACTTAGCCATGCTGCCTGCCCGATTTATGTCATTTACCGGATGATGAGGCTAGAAGCTACGCTTTATCCTCACACTAGATTCACTTTGAATGCCACATCGTCAAATCCATCAAATCATCGATTGACGTCCTCAACCATACATTATGTGTTAGCTAAAAGAAGTTTCCTTCTCCGCTTCCACTCTTGGTACGGTTGGAGAAATCAATATACGTGATCGTCTGGAAATACTCTGTCAGACATCCGTCCATACAAGTCATCTAGGAACAGGATGAACCGAAGGCACTATTCTGTAAACAGGATAGCCCTTGCATAACTCCGTCTTCAATTTCTTTTGGCATATATGATTCGCAACGCTTATGCCAATACAGAGTGGTTCTTTGGATAATAATCCAACCGGTCTCTCCATATTAACAACGTTAAAATGGTCAAAACTTAGATAGTCTGTGATTTAACTATCGAAGGAAAAACAGGTGTGCAAACAACGATATCATTTCCAAATGGAAATTTATATCGATCAAACATCATTCAACATTTATCTCTTTATTTCATTAATTTACTTATCTCCTATCTCTCTATATTCAATATTTCTTATTTTCTAAATTTGGAAAATATACGTTATTAACAATGGAAAACATTTCCATTTCTTGTTTTCTTTATTAGAAAACATTTCTGGTTTCTTGTTTGGAAAACATTTCCACAGCTTCTTCATTGGACTTAGACAGATGTTTAAACAAACCATCGCGATGCCAACTCAAACCATTTCCTTTACTGCCGAACCTTAACTATCCCTTAGTTAAAAACGAAGCCAATCAAGTTGGGTAGAACTACCTCTCAGACCTTAACTGAACAACATTTCTAACTTTGAAATAGGCAAAATTCACTTTATATTTCTTTAACTAACTTCCTTACTTAACCCTCCTTCGAATAGCTATATTCGATTGACTCTTTTCACTTAACTTTATTCGATTAACCCTATTGATTAACTCTATTTGACTAACGCTATTGATTAACTCTATTTGACTAACGCTATTGATTTACTCATTTCACTTAACTCCTTTCGAATAAACTATATTCGATAACTCCTTTTACTTTCTTCGAATAAACTATATTCGATTAACTCATTTACTCCTATTCGAATAAACTATATTCGATTAACTCCTTTTTACTTTAACTTTAATCGATTAAACTAACATCGATTAACTCCTTTTACTTTTACTTTAATCGATTTAACTCTAACTGGTTTAACTCTATCTAACCAACTCGATTCGACTAACCCCTTTCGAATAACATATTCGATTTACTAACTTTCGAATACCATATTCGATTGACTCCCTTCGAATACCATATTCGATTTAACTCTATTCAAATAACTAATACTTAATTAACTCATTTGCTTTAATTCTAATCGATTAAACTAACATCGATTAACTCCTTCCGATTAAACTAACATCGATTAACTCCTTTTAACTCGATTAAACTATTCATTGATAAAGATTTACTTTTAGTAACAGTTCTTCACTTTACAAATGATTTCCCTTTTATAAAACTCTATTCGTTTAAAAACATTTTCCCTTTCATTTACCTTCGAAATATTTCTTTTTATAAAATCTGTTGATTTTATAAAATCCCTTTATTTCAATATACATTTGAAATAATTCTTTTTACATCCCAGGGTCTTTTATGATATTTAACATATCGAATAACAATGATCAACATCATTCCAACACACATAATCCATAACAGATTATATAACACATCATATATCACAATATATGAAAAACAGTAAAATAAATGTTGAGGAATCCAGTTGGATTCCTCCAACCTGTCTCCCTGCATCCACAGATGTTACACAACATGATTGTCATCACTTTCAGTTCAATATGAATTATTCTGATAAACAAAATCAATATACAACTATCTAACTGTTTATATATTATATATATATATAATATTTCATTAATTGACTAGCAGTTCAATCAAACAGTCAACACACATCAATCAACCAATATTTAACAGTTCTAAAAATACGTTATAAAAATAGAACTGTTCAGAGTTGGTGAGTTTTACTCACATTTGCAGTTCATCGTTAAAGAACGATAAACTGTTATTTGATTTGAATCAAACAATTTATTTCGCCGAAAATTCAAACGAGTCCCAATCCACTTCCAGTCAGCTTCATTGTGAAGCTCTCGTCCATACGATCCTGTTGGGTCTTGTTTCGTCCAATTCCATCCTTCTTGGCCCACCCCCCTTGAATACATACCCGAACCAGATCCTTCTCTTCCCCAAAGACTATCACGTAAGCTACAGACAATCCCAAATTTACTCCTCCACACATCACCGAAATCAAAATCCAATTCACATCGTTCATCACCATTTAATCTCCTTGATTCCATCATAAAAATTTGCACCCCATCAGCACCGTTGAACCGCGCTCGCAACCCCCATACCCATCGCGACCTGTAACAAACATGCCCCACTGCCATCTATTTTCGAAACCCTCCTCTGCCATCAATTGACGCTGCCGACCCCACCAGAACCTTCCTTGCTTCCATCGGTTGCCGCGATCTCGCCCAAGCTTCTGACTTTGAACCGCCTGCACAACCCATAGCAGCTCGCGTTCTCTGGTCATGACGCTGCCCTGCAGTAGCTCCACGAAGTCCATGAATGCACCACGTTTCTCATCAGACCGATGCTCTTGCTAATAGGAGTTAAAGAATCTTGTTTCAAGATTTTTAGTCAAGTATAGAAGTGGAAATGAATTTGTTTAAGATCAGATTCATTTTTTTGGGCACAGCAAAGTGGCGGCCAAGGGAACGATTTTATAAAGGGGGTTAGATTTTTTGTGGTTTAATTGTTAAACACTTAGTGTATAAAGGACCATTCATTTTTTTGGTTTAATTTTTAAACACTCAGTGTATAAAGGACCATTCATTTTTGTGGTTCTGTTGAATGCTCCCATGTGTGATCAACAAGTGAAACAGGGTGCCGGTTACATTAAACTACGTTCGTGTACAAATTGCTATGGACAGAAATAATAACACTGTTGTGACCAGCGGTGTATCACGGTCCTAAAAATATAAAAATATCGGTAGGTTGACCCATATTTCGAAACTTCAAAATGTTGATTTCAGGGTGCGAAATACTTCAAATAAAAAGTTGCTTATTTAATTAATTAAAATTTTCAGTAAAATTCTAAAAATTAAATTATCACTACGTCTCAAAAGGACCTTGTCTAAATTCAAACCCGATATCCAAATATATTGAAAATCCTTTTATAACGTAAATAAAACGTTACGAATTATAAAGGAATTCCACAGCGACTTTTCTGAAATTTGATTTGGACGTAAATCAAAATCTATATGACGAAATCCCGATTTTTCTCTTCCACTAGAAAGATATACTCCACCAGCTCCACAAGTTTCTTATTTCATAGAAATCCGGCTTAAAACGAATCATGTATATTCAGTTGAAGTTCGAATCGCCAATTTACGAACTGCAGCACCATTTCGAGCTCGATTTTAATTATAATATAATTATACGTTCAAACTATCGTTTATATAATATATTCGTTATTCAAATTCGATTCCAAGCTGAATTAAATATCACAGATGATCCGGTTCACACCATATCGTCATTTCTGCCAATTCTGATTATTTCAGAATTTAATATATTATTTAATTTATTATTTTAAATTAAATATTCACCATTATATAATTCCACGACCATTTAATTAACTATATCACCATTTATATAATTAAACAAATTAATTATAATACCTCTGCCAATGCGGGTCATTACAATCTTCCCCAGTTAAAATAATTTCGTCCTCGAAATTGCTAAAAGGTAGAGAACAACCCTATCGACTGGTTAGAACATATCTGTTCACTTCTTAACTTCAGTTTCAACTGAACAAATTTAATTTCAATTAAATTATTCTTTTATTCTTATCAACGAAAATTTTCAAAAATCCTGAAAATTTTCTAACGCATTAACTCTTCGAAAAATTTCGCCAGCACCTCCTTCGTACTGGTCAATAGGTCAAACCATCACTCGCCTCTCTGGGCCATCTCCATCCCAAAAGAAAATCAAACAGCCAAGCGGCTTGCCAATTCGGCTCATAAATCTTATATCCAATAGAAATATAAACTTGTACCTTTTGTCGGCATATCATTATATCCTTTCACCTGTTATCAATTCAACATATACCAGGGTTATCCCAATCAAACTCCAATCCGCTTTTTATCCACAATTTCAACCATTCGCTTATACCTAAGTCGAATTTTATTTCAAATTCGAGTTCCACTCTCGATTCCAAACTCTTTACTTGATTATCAAGTTACACTTCAAATTTGAATCCCCCAAATCCAATTTGTCTCGATATCATTCAAATTCAATCTCAGTTACCACTTTACTGGCTTTACTTTTAATTCAAATTTGCTTTCACAAATTTATGTTAAATTTATTTTTAATTCAAACAGTCTTTCCCTGGGAGTTTTTAAACAGTTTACTCTTTTCAAAAATCAAATTTTCATTTTTGAACATGTCGCTGAGCCCTTAATTAATATTCCATTAGTTAAATCACTTCTCTATTTCTTTATCAATATTTGTTAACCAAATATTTTCAATAACCATATTGGCCTTTTACGTTATTTGGAAAATATTTCCGAATATCGCCTTCCTTTATTTTCTAAACTTTAGAAAATATATGCGATTTATAATTGGAAAATATTCCAATTACTTATCTCTTTTCCGATCTCGTTTATTTCTATACTTACACTTATTTGGGTCAAAAAGATGTGTAAAACATCGTTACGACAACCCAAACACTATAATCAACTAACTCTTATCCAACATTGATCTTCGAGCCTGAATCTTACTATTTATTTGTTAATAATGAAATCAATCAAGTTGGGGTATAACTACCTCTCAGACCTTGACTGAATAACATTTATAACGTCAAAACAGATATGACTACTTACTCGAATAATCAATACCATACAACTACTTATTATCTTTTAAACGCATATACGCTTCCTCTTTCTATTCTTACTAGATTTTATTCTTAGTCATCCTTTTTGATTTTACTATTCTATTTCTAAGTTTGTTTCCTTATCGACTTCTATATATATATCGATACATTGATTTCTAACTATCAAATTATCTTAAAAATATTCTAACTCCTTAAATTCCCGGAAAAATTCGCCATAACCTCCTTTGTACTAGGAGCATCGGGATATTTCAAATAGCCTCCCATGGCCCTCACCAATCCAAAAGAAAAAGAAAAAGCCAAGCGGCTAGCCGATACGGCGCATAAAATCTCATGAATTAAATACATACCTTTTCGTCGAGCATTCTATTTATATACCTTCATACCTTATCCATACCTATCTCATGTATATTTATACCTGCCCAATCTATTTTAACTATACCTGATCATTTTAACTCAATTCGTTAATTAATTTGTTAATTAACTCTTTAGTCTATTTCACTTTTATATTAGAACATGACATGTTCAAATATATTTTAACTTACTTATAAACTAATCAAATTCTACTTTTTTTCAAACTTAGGTTTCATATTCGATTTCAAATATAAATTTACCAGCCCCTTTACTTATCTAAAGTTCAACTTCAATTCAAGATTCATTTACTAATGGCTAATTAACTGGTTTACCTATTTCACCTTTTTATTTGAATATACATGTTCAAATATAAGTTTAACTTGTTTATCAACTAATTGAATTCCATTTCAATTCTATTTGAATTTCCTATATTCAAATTCCATTTCAATTCTCTTATTCAAATTCTATATTTGAGTTTCATTTCAAATCTCTTATTCAAATTTTATATCTTCAAATTCTATTATTCAAATCTATATATCAAATTCTATTCAAATTTTATATCATTTCTATAGTTTAAATTCCATTTGAATTCTATATTCAAATTCTATATATTCAAATCCTATATTTGAATTCCTTTATATTTTCTATATTCAAATTCTATATTTGAATTCCATTTGAATTTCTATATTCAAATTTCATATTTGAATTCCTATATTCAAATTTCATTATTACTCTATCTGAATTCTATATTCAAATTTCCATTATTCAAATCTTCTTTATTCAAATCTCATTTGAATTTCTATATTCAAATCCCCTTTGAATTTTCTATATTCAAATTCCCTTTGAATTTTCTATATTCAAATTCCCTTTTCAAACTTTCTTTATTCATTCTTTAAGTAAGTCTCGATTTCAATTCCTTTTGAAATCGATATTTCTACCTTTGGAAAATAGATTTCCCTTTCAATTTTACACTTGTATTTTTATTTCTGAATTATCCAATGATAATTCTTTTCACTTCAATTATGAACTTCGTTTATAAAAGAACTATTTATAAACTTCGTTTATAAAGGAACTTCTCGTTTTATTTCTTTTAAAACAAGTTAATATTTCAAATCTACTTAAAAATTCAAATTCTATTATCCAAATTCTATATTTTAAATCCCATTTTGAAATTCAACACAACTTGTCTTTCCCAAAACAAATTCAAAACAGTATCTCTGGTAGTAATTCGTCACTTACAACTCGAAAATGAATACTGATGATGCAGCTGTCATCATCAGAATCTATTTTCCAGCGATCGAAGTGAGTTCAATACTATAACACCATTTCTAAACATTTCACTTTGAAATTCATTTCAAAATATAATTCACACTTCTTGTAAAACAATTTAAAATCTCCCAGGATCTTAAATTTTCCTTATTTTTAATCCATATCCATTTACAAACACTTATCCAATTTTCCAGAATTTTAATTCAATTTCTGTTTCAAATTCAGATTAAATTCATTTCGTAACACCTATACGAATTTTGATTGGTTATATATATAACCATTTTACTTTTATAATCTTACTCGATTATAATAACAACCAATATATCCAACGTATTATAAATTTTGATATATATATATTTTCTTTATCAAGATATACCTTGGGTAAACTTATTTTAATTAACCCTCTTTTCAAAACATATCGTGTCGGTTCATCGTATTCAAGTGTTTAGTAACTCCTACCGATACAGCGGATCAAACTGCTCGACCAGAATCCATAAACAACTTAACCAATAAATCTCCACAATATAAAACAAATTTTTATATCAAATACAAATACGTTCACTCGTATATATACACTCAACTCAATCAAGGGTATTACTAACCCTATCTCTACCGAGTCACGCCACAGAGCCAAGGTAATTCTTAACTTAACCTTATGCTCTGATACCAACTGTAATGACCTGGGATTTTGACGACTTTGGTTATCGCCAAAAACACGATGACGACTAACCAAACATCGAAAAATACCAGTCATTAATGAAAGAAATTAGAGGGTGAGGATAGATAAGATAGAAACTTAGAATAGAAGAAGAAGAAGAACGCAACATCAGAGTAACACGAACCTCACATTGGAACGAATAAATATATTTCATATAACATAACTTGAAATATACATCTGTACTTGAATATACATATCATTATCAAGTACAGCACTTACAACACAGCGGAAATAACTATAGCTATATCATCCTGAAGCCTCCTGCTCCAGCTCCTCAAGTGTATTTGTAAAATCCCGACTACTTGACTGCCCATACAAATTTAGGCACCCAAGAGTTTAGGGAAAACAACAAAGTAAACTCTGGGTCAGTCATGGGACTGGTGTGAGTAAAATAGTTTAACACAGTTTAACATATATATGATATCTCATAAGACCACGCCGTGAATAAGGAACGGGTTTTTCCCTTATGAGAATCCAACATCTTTGACAAGCAATATCATTCTGATATTATAATAATGTCTAAGTACAAATATATATCAATCTAGCAGAAACGCTTTCATCTCACGTTCTACATATATAGTATACAATCAAAACCGCAAGCACGTGTTGGGTAATGGATTTCCAACTATGACAAGGTATGGAACCACCTTTCGCTAGTGTACCTCTAGAGAGGAATACACTGGGTTCAAACAAGAACATCTTGCAACCCGGTCAGACATGACCGACCACTCATTTCGCTTGAGTTTATCGAATGTATATCACCAACGGTTGGGATCAGCAATCGTTTCCCGAATGGGACAGCATCAACAATAGATTTTTGAGAAGTAAATGAAACTCTAGATCAGGTGATTATACACCCTACTTCGGTGCGACCGACTTAGCCATGTTGCCTGCCCGATTTCTGTCATTTACCAGATGATGAGGCTAGAAGCTACGCTTTATCATCACACTAGATTCACTTTGAATGCCACATCGTCAAATCCATCAAGTCATCGATAGACGTCCTCAACCATACATTATGTGTTAGCTAAAAGAAGTTTCCTTCTCCGCTTCCACCCTTGGTACGGTTGGGGAAATCAATATACGTGATCGTCTGGAAATACTCTGTCAGACATCCGTCCATACAAGTCATCCAGGAACAGGATGAACCGAAGGCACTATTCTGTAAACAGGATAGCCCTTGCATAACTCCGTCTTCAATTTCTTTTGGCATATATGATTCGCAACGCTTATGCCAATACAGAGTGGTTCTTTGGATAATAATCCAACCGGTCTCTCCATATTAACAACGTTAAAATGGTCAAAACTTAGATAGTCTGTGATTTAACTATCGAAGGAAAAACAGGTGTGCAAACAACGATATCATTTCCAAATGGAAATTTATATCGATCAAACATCATTCAACATTTATCTCTTTATTTCATTAATTTACTTATCTCCTATCTCTCTATATTCAATATTTCTTATTTTCTAAATTTGGAAAATATACGTTATTAACAATGGAAAACATTTCCATTTCTTGTTTTCTTTATTAGAAAACATTTCTGGTTTCTTGTTTGGAAAACATTTCCACAGCTTCTTCATTGGACTTAGACAGATGTTTAAACAAACCATCGCGATGCCAACTCAAACCATTTCCTTTACTGCCGAACCTTAACTATCCCTTAGTTAAAAACGAAGCCAATCAAGTTGGGGTAGAACTACCTCTCAGACCTTAACTGAACAACATTTCTAACTTTGAAATAGGCAAAATTCACTTTATACTTCTTTAACTAACTTCCTTACTTAACCCTCCTTCGAATAGCTATATTCGATTGACTCTTTTCACTTAACTTTATTCGATTAACCCTATTGATTAACTCTATTTGACTAACGCTATTGATTAACTCTATTTGACTAACGCTATTGATTTACTCATTTCACTTAACTCCTTTCGAATAAACTATATTCGATAACTCCTTTTACTTTCTTCGAATAAACTATATTCGATTAACTCATTTGCTCCTATTCGAATAAACTATATTCGATTAACTCCTTTTACTTTAACTTTAATCGATTAAACTAACATCGATTAACTCCTTTTACTTTAACTTTAATCGATTTAACTCTAACTGGTTTAACTATATCTAACCAACTCGATTCGACTAACCCCTTTCGAATAACATATTCGATTTACTAACTTTCGAATACCATATTCGATTGACTCCCTTCGAATACCATATTCGATTTAACTCTATTCAAATAACTAATACTTAATTAACTCATTTGCTTTAATTCTAATCGATTAAACTAACATCGATTAACTCCTTCCGATTAAACTAACATCGATTAACTCCTTTTAACTCGATTAAACTATTCATTGATAAAGATTTACTTTTAGTAACAGTTCTTCACTTTACAAATGATTTCCCTTTTATAAAACTCTATTCGTTTAAAAACATTTTCCCTTTCATTTACCTTCGAAATATTTCTTTTTATAAAATCTGTTGATTTTATAAAATCCCATTATTTCAATATACATTTGAAATAATTCTTTTTACATCCCTGGGTCTTTTATGATATTTAACATATCGAATAACAATGATCAACATCATTCCAACACACATAATCCATAACAGATTATATAACACATCATATATCACAATATATGAAAAACAGTAAAATAAATGTTGAGGAATCCAGTTGGATTCCTCCAACCTGTCTCCCTACATCCACAGATGTTACACAACATGATTGTCATCACTTTCAGTTCAATATCAATTATTCTGATAAACAAAATCAATATACAACTATCTAACTGTTTATATATTATATATATATATATATATTTGTATATATATATATATATATATATTTGTATATATATATATATATATATTTGTATATATATATATTTGTATATATATATATATAATATTTCATTAACTGACTAGCAGTTCAATCAAGTAGTCAACACACATCAATCAACCAGTATTTAACAGTTCTAAAAATACGTTATAAAAATAGAGTTGTTCAGAGTTGCTGAGTTTTACTCACATTTGCAGTTCATCGTTAAAGAACGATAAACTGTTATTTGATTTGAATCAAACAATTTATTTCGCCGAAAATTCAAACGAGTCCCAATCCGCTTTCAGTCAGCTTCATTGTGAAGCTCTCGTCCATACGATCCTATCGGGTCTTGTTTCGTCCAATTCCATCCTTCTTGGCCCACCCCCCTTGAATACATACCCGAACCCGATCCTTCTCTTCCCCAAAGACTATCCCGTAAGCTACAGACAATCCCAAATTTACTCCTCCACACATCACCAAAATCAAAATCCAATACACATCGTTCATCACCCCTTAATCTCCTTGATTCCATCATAAAAATCTGCACTCCATTAGCACCGTTGAACCGCGCTCGCAACCCCCATACCCATCGCGACCTGTAGCAAACATGCCCCACTGCCATCTATTTTCGCAACCCTCCTCTGCCATCAATTGACGCTGCCGACCCTACCAGAACCTTCCTTGCTTCCATCAGTTGTCGCGATCTCGCCCAAGCTTTTGACATTGAACCGCCTGCACAACCCATAGCTGCTCGCGTTCTCTGGTCATGACGCTGCCCTGCAGTAGCTCAACGAAGTCCATAAATGCACCACATTTCTCATCAGACCGATGCTCTTGCTAATAGGAGTTAAAGAATCTTGTTTCAAGATTTTTAGTCAAGTATAGAAGTGGAAATGAATTTGTTTAAGATCAGATTCATTTTTTTTTGTCACAGCAAAGTGGCGGCCAAGGGAACGATTTTATAAAGGGGGTTAGATTTTTTTGTGGTTTAATTGTTAAACACTTAGTGTATAAAGGACCATTCATTTTTGTGGTTTAATTGTTAAACACTCAGTGTATAAAGGACCATTCATTTTTGTGGTTCTGTCGAATGCTCCATGTGTGATCAACAAGTGAAATAGGGTGCCGGTTACATTAAACTACATTCGTGTACAAATTGCTATGGACAGAAATAATAACACTGTTGTGACCAGCGGTGTATCACGGTTCTAAAAATATAAAAATATCGGTAGGTTGACCCATATTTCGAAACTTCAAAATGTTGATTTCAGGGTGCGAAATACTTCAATTAAAAAGTTGCTTTTTTAATTAATTAAAAATTACAGTAAAATTCTAAAAATTAAATTATCACTACGTCTCAAAAGGACCTTGTCTAAATTCAAACCCGATATCCAAATATATTGAAAATCCTTTTATAACGTAAATAAAACGTTACGAATTATAAAGGAATTCCACAGCGACTTTTCTGAAATTTGATTTGGACCTAAATCAAAATCTATATGACGAAATCCCGATTTTTCTCTTCCACTAGAAAGATATACTCCACCAGCTCCACACATTTCTTGTTTCACAGAAATCCGGCTTAAAACGAATCATGTATATTCAGTTGAAGTTCGAATCGCCAATTTACGAACTGCAGCACCATTTCGAGCTCGATTTTAATTATAATATAATTATACGTTCAAACTGTCATTTATATAATATATTCGTTATTCAAATTCAATTCCAAGCTGAATTAAATATCACAGATGATCCGGTTCACACCATATCGTCATTTCTGCCAATTCTGATTATTTCAGAATTTAATATATTATTTAATTTATTATTTTAAATTAAATATTCACCATTATTTAATTCCACGACCATTTAATTAAATATATCACCATTTATATAATTAAATAAATTAATTATAATACCTCTGCCAATGCGGGTCATTACACATGTAGCAATAATATGTATCGGTAGGATTCTTTCGCATACACAATGGACGCATAGCACTATCATGATTTGCATTAAGGAGGTCAACTGAATCAGTAGACCGCCTGATTTTTCATTAGATAAGGAACATATACACACACTTCTTGCATATGTTTATATAGCATTAGAAATTTTGTAAGGACAATGGACGCCTGCGTTTTATGGTTGAGTAGATGGATGATTGGATGCAAGGATATGCATTCTCCTTAACTTACAGATTTCGGGGGCGAAATCCTCTAAGGAGGGCAGAATGTAACACCCCATAAATTTAAATATTAAAGTTAACAAATTAAAGAATACTTAGTTTTAAATGTAAGAATCAAGGGAAACGGGTTACGCCATTGTGTTCGTCTCGGAATTCTGGTTGAGATAGAGTCCGAGTTTGCATAAATTGTACTTCGTATGAAGAAGTTATGGCTGTCGGAAGTTTCCATAAAATTAAAACAAATTCAAATAGCTCGAAACAAATCAAAATTCAAATCAGAAGTCAGAAGCGGGCTGGACGGGAAAATTCCTGCCCAGAACCCAGGTCGACCTGGGAGTCGACCCTAGTGTCGACCTCCCCCTACAGGTCGACCTGCCCCCCCTTTCCGGCAGATCTGAAAGATGACGATTTTGTGACTCAGTGCTGAGTCATTAGGGCTGAGGTGTCACCCTATCTTGGTTGGATGGTTTTGATTGATTCTAGGTTGATCGTATGGCCTAAATTAATCCTAAATTCTATATAAACACATGTAGACTCAAACCCTAAAACCAAATAAAAATTAGAACCATGGTCGTCATGCTATCACCTTGTAACTTAGAGTAACCGTCATCAACTAGAGGAAAAGTGAAGCTAATCAACTCAATTCAACTCAAAATTATAACAACAACAACGAATTCTACTTCAAAGGCGAGCTAAATCAATTTCAGAACTCAGATTCCGGAACTCAAGACCTTCTTTGAGTTGTGAGTTCAATTTCTTTAATAAGATAATTAATAAGATAATTGGGTTGAGTTATAAATTGGGTTATATGGTTATGTTTGTGAAACATTGGAAAAATGTGATATTTTGTGAATATATGCTAGTTGTTCATAATGATATTTTTGGATCTCTTTGTTTATATGCCAAATCACCTATGTTCAACTTGATTCATGTTTGACATCATTTTATATGTAAGTTTGGGTGTGAATTATATGCTAGTTTCTGTATGAATTGTACACAAGTTTACATATGAATCAAATAAAGTGACCATATGCAAGTTTAGGTAGAAATTGGATTCACATATATGCAAGTTTATACCTTTAGATTTAGATCTATGATATACATAGTTTTATGCAAGTTTATGACTATGGCCTAAAACTATATTATATATATATATATATATGCAAGTTTACACTTTGGATTTAGATCTACGATGTACATAGTTTTATGCAAGTTTGTGAGTATGGCCTATGCAAACTATATTATATATATATATTAAAGTTCACACCTTTAGGCCTATGTTTAGATTCATGACAGTAACAAGTTTATGCAAGTTATGTTGTAATCCTTATTTGCAAGATTAGATCCATTTGGTGTGTTATGAAAATTTGCGATGTTTCTTCCCTTTTATGTGCTAGACTAATTGCTAGTCTAATATACATATATGTCATGATAAACGAACGAACAACGTGGGGACGATGGGGGTAATATTGAATGTACACATATTGAGAATTGACATAATGACCCTGAAAAAAGCATATAATTAATTTAAGACACTAATTGGAAGAATTGGCATTTATAGACATAATTGAGACAATTATGGACATAAGTATATTTGGAATTCATTGACAAATTTGAATAGGGATATTAATCCAATTTGGGGTTAAATGAAGATGTGTAATAATAAACCGCCTAAGACCTGAGGTTAGACTCTTTTATGGTGTAAGACTGCCCGGACCCGCTCGGCAAATCCAGCAGCCACAAATGCCAGTCTAATGTGAGAGGTCGAAGGCATGAATTAAATGCGTAATAGTTGTAAAGACACGAGGTTAGGCTCGTTTGTGGTGTAAGACTGCCCGGACCCGCCCGACAAATCCAGCTTCCACAAATGTCAGTCTAATGTCAGAGGTCTTTACAAGGTTACGGTGTTAATGAATTAAGAAACACTTAACCAGATAAACATGTGGTGGGACATGAGGGGGTTAAGTGGGTGCTTTGGGTGGCTTATAAAATTAAGAGGGTGCCTTGGGTGGCATGTGAAATACGATTAGATGCACTTAACCAAGATTGAAACATGTACGAAGACATGAATAAGAATGGGGTTAAGTGGGGAAAAACTTTAGAGGGGACCAAGCATAGGTGGAAAGCTTGTGTCATACATGGGGGCCCTTTTCAAACCAGTAACCCATTAAGTATCTTTGTGGGCTCGACCCAAGTCGAGGACGGGACACGCGTACTGGGTTTGATTGTAAGAGGTCAAAACGGGTTAGCGGTGGCAACGCAAGTCCAATGGGGTCATATGCGTGTGTGGGCCCGGGCTAGTAGGTAAGACATTGTTGCATCGTGTAGATATAAGCCGTGCATCTTGGTGGTATCGGGTTGCCACTTTGGGGAGCGATACACCCCACTGTGGGGCCAGCACAGGTATCTACGAGTTAGGGAGCCGATCGAATGGGGGTAGTGGGTACACCTAGTGGAGATAGGGGCAGACGGCACCTACGAAGGCAGCTAGGGGTACATGAAACTACCATTATCATTTTTGAGTTCTGTAGGTCGGATCAACTTTTAGGGTGTTTGGTGTGGTGCAGTGTAGTAATTATCCTATAGTGATTAGGTACGCCTTTAACGTTATCTTTTTTCATCTTATTTCTTTGTTTTCTCTGTCATACCCATTGGTTCATAGCCGTTTCCTTATTTTCCAGCTTATGCCTTGTCCTAGTTACTTAATGAATTATATTGTTAAAGTTATTGCACTCGCCAGACTTTATGTCTGACCCCTTTGTTTCCACACCTTTTCTTCCTCCCCCCCCCCCAGGTGCTCAGGGTGGGACTAGTACTAGTGGAGCTTGATTTTAACAGCTTTATCTCTTTCTTTGGAAGTTGCTTGGATCGTTGAAGTAAAATTTCAGCCTATCTTATTTATGGCTATTTTATGTTGGGGTTATGTCTTCCATTTTCATGTACTTTGATTTAATCAAGATGGATATTATGTACTTGACTCTAGTCTTTGGGTTTTTTTTGATGATGTAACCATACGTATTTGTTTACCGCTGCAATGAATAAAGTTTTAAATTTTTAGGTACTGTTTTATATTTGTCTTGTTGTTAAGTTTTTGTTCTATACACACTTAAAACGCTCCATGGAAGTTCATGCATTCCCTTTGTGAGTGACATTAATGGACGTGGGGTGTCACACAAACGCATTCTAAATATATTTTGATAAATAAGCTACACCTTCAATGTGTAAGCATCTGCTACATGGTAGACATAACGGATGTTAACATTTATTTATAAAGAATAACATATATTGGATGTTAGAAATTTTCACAATGAAAATATATAATTTTTAATATATTCTTCTAAGGATGCAAATATGGATGCTTTCATTTGAAGGGCTTCGCAAGTAACAGTTGCACAAGCAACTATGTTCGATACTCGAGCTATTGACCGGAATATTGTAAAATTTACTATTTTATTTATATTACTTAATGAATGTAGCAAAGCCCACCACAATTGCAATAGCTTGAGTTTAGGGTATTACTCATGAAATGTGATGTAAAAAAAAGGATATTTATTTTAATTTTGCTTTATTTTGAAAATTATTACGTAAATTGCCCAGTTTTAAAACAACTTACATATGTAGCCATGTTTTTCCAACTCAATGCTTAGTTGACTATAATACGCTAGAGTTATTCTGACGTTGTTGTCATTCGTATATGTGAGTCGTATAAGGATGCTTCATAGCTTGTATGATTGAGGTAGGAGGAGGAGGTTGCGGTGCTGGTATAGAGAGCTTATTCTTTTCCAAGATAGGTTGTAATATACGCTTAACACCAAAACATTTTTCCTTCAAACGTTGAGGGACGTCCTCTTTTGATAGCTCATCGACCAACTCCATAGCACAGTAAATGCCATTGCCTATACAAAAATACTAATTAAGAAGTGCGCACGCGCACACACACACAATCCTCTCAAGATGAACTCATATAGTATATGGGTCTATCTCAACCCTCAGCCCTACCTCAATGGGAGGTTCTTTGGCACAAATAACTACAAGAATAATGGTTGATTTCTGATGTATAATAATGACGCCGTAATGACCCAGCGTTGGAGCAGCATCCCAAATTTAATTTCGTCAGCAAATCATCACTAAAGAGTCACAAGGACATCGCTAATTGTCTTCATGACCTTAGTGATGCCATGAAGGTTACGCTACTTTCAAACCGTCGTCGCATATGCGTTGAAAATTAGCCATGCATCTGTGACACTATATAACCAAGTGACGCCGCAGCAGCCACATATCTATTTACTTCTTTTAATTTCTTTTGTCACCGTTAAACGGTAGGGATTTGACTACCCCCTTAGGGGTCATAAAAAATTGGTAATCCATAATTCGACTTTAACTATTATCTAAACCGTTCAAATCCTCAAATCCAACGCTCACTAATAATGATCTGCACTTACGTTTTAGTAACGATCAGAGCCACTAAACCAGGTAAAATCCAAATCTAATTTGTGTATGCCGACAGCTATGTACATCTCGTTAATTTCTCATCACTATAAAATAAATTAGAAAAACCCTAATTTCCTAGTATGCAAATTAGAAGAGAAAGACCGTCCCCCAAATTAGAAGCCCTAATTTTCTCCTTCTATCGCAATGGCACGTACATAGAAAACCTATAGGAAATCAATTGGCGTCAAGGATCCAAGAAAGCAACTTGCGACAAAAGCAACTCGCAAATCTGCTCCAGTCACCAGTGGCATGAGGAAGGCCCATAGATTCAGGCTAGTTTATGCTGCTCTTTGTAAGATCCGCAAGTATCGGAAAAGCACTGAACTTTTGAAAAGGAAGCTTCCATTTCACTGGTTGTTCACGAAATCGCTCTAGATCTCAAAACTGATATGAGATTTCAGAGCCTTGTGGTCAATGCTCTTCAAGAGGCACCTGAGGCATACCTTGTTGGTTTATTTGAGGACATTAATTTGTGTGCCATTTATGCTCAAAGAAGAAATATCCTCCTCTGTCGATCTAACATGCTGCCAAAAAGGTAAATCAATTTTCTGTTTCGTTAGATTTCCGAGATCCTTTTTTACTAGGTTTTAAGTTTCATTTTCGCATCACATTTCTACTATCGGCATTGAAAATATTTGGGCTTGCCATTAATTTCTGATGCCATGACAAATGTTTTATCCTCCACTTTTCTTACAACATCATCCGCTAATTTGATCGTCGCCAGCCTTCTTCCGCTTAATCTTTCAGCCCTAACACGGCTCCTTAATTGATAGATGATGTCTAATAAACTAAGGTATTTCATGTCCATAAATCATTACTATAGATGTGAACAAAACAAAGTTAGACACTTCATTAAAAACTATCGAAGTAAGCAAAAATGTATCTATGAGATTGATAAAAATCGAGGGCTTTTGACTTCTTAGAGGTTAAATGCAGTGTTAGTCCAATTTTTATTTCACAATTATATTTGCAACAATTCTTTTCTTTAACCTTAGCTTGGTAACTTAACTACAATTATGTATTACATGCTTAATCAATATATAACTCTACAAATATAACATGAATTGCATTTATATATTCATGTATTATGTTGTAAATCCTTATTTGTATATTCATTTAACCTTATCTGATAGCTTATTAGTTAATGAAATATGACATAATGAAATGATGGTCAAGGGATTCCTGTAGTCGGTCTTCAAATGCTAGCGAGATGATAGTTTTTCTCAACATCCCTTGACATCTTTGCCCTGGTAATTATTCTTCTCCAAATGTAAAATGCCAATTTTTAGAGAACTTGCATAGTTCATATGTATATTTATGGAAATTTTACTTTCTGAACAACTAAACTGCGCTTTACCACAATTTCAGTGCTTAACCAACTCAATCCACAAAAATGATTTATTTTATGTACTTATGATATTATGTGAACCATATATATTTACAATTATTGTCGTTGATAAAAAGAAAAAGGGTTTCACATATATATTACTAATATATCTTCTATAGTGTAACAACCCGGATTTTCAGAACCAATTTAAAAAATTTATTTTACCGATTTTAATGAATTTCAGATATTTAAAATGATTTATTTCAAATAATAACGACTAAAAATTATTTTTAATCTAAGTTAAAATTAAAAAAAATATTTTAATTATAAAACGAGCCTGAAATGGCGCGGCAGTTTGAAAATTCGATTTCAAATGAATGTACAGAATCCAAAATAAATTGGATTTCAGTAAAACCGGAAATATTTGAATCTATTTAATTATATCTTTCTAATGAATGTGAAAATTTCAGATTTCATAACGGGAATTGAAAGTTAGGTCCAGTTTAAAATTCAAAATAGTCACTATGGAATATATATATATTTTTTATATAATATATAGCCCTTAAAAATAGCCATTTTGCAAACGACCTCCATTTTCAATATAATTACTTTTGTTGGATCTGAAATGTCAAATTATTGTTAGATTCCAATTTTTGTAATTTTTTGAATTAATTTGTCGATGTGGTAAAAGAAAATGTGTTTTGTCAATTTCAGTTTGAATTGGATCGACCAAAAATTGACCAATTTTCAACGGCCTCCAAATTCAATGAAATTAGTTTTGTTAGGACTGTATCTTCAGAACATAGCTAGATTTATTTTTGGGAATCTTTGAAGTCAATATATGGCCTCGGTAAATTAAAATGTACATTCAAATTCAATATACATTGATTTATATTTTAATTTTGATGAAAATTGATCGTAACAGTCGAATTGGCTAACCGGACATATCCCATTATGTTCAAAGGGGGGTAGTTAGCTAGGGGCGACAGTCGTTGGGTTCAATTTGGAGTCCAAATGAAAAAGTGGCTTTTTGGGAGGAAAAAATAATAATATAAAATAAATAAACACCCCCTTCTCTTTCTTCCTCGTCAGATTTCTTAAAAGAAAAAAAACAAAATCGTCGATCTGCTCCCCTAGCCCGCCACCTACCCCACCGCGCCATCGCCCTTGTTGCCGTCGACCCCCAAGCGTACCCCCTCCTCTCCTCCTTCCTCTCTCCCCCCTCCTCTGGAAACCCTCACGCCCTAGACCCAAATCCACTGATCCCTTCGCTGTAACACCCATAATTCCCACATCGTGGAAGCCTGTGTGAAGTGGGTACTTATATAGTAGAGCCTACCTCTTACTAACGCCGAGGCCTTTTGAGGAACAAAACCCCACACCTATACTGTAATAACCCGGAAAATACGAGCCAATTTAAAATTTTTAAATTGATTATTTCAAAGCAATTTGAAGCATTGAAATAGAACATTTCAATAAATTAGTGAGTTAAGAATAGTAAGTTAGTTTGAAAATTGATATTTTGCATATGGCCTCGGAATTCGACGAAACCACTTTTGTCGGGTCCGGGATGTCAAACTATTGCTAGGTTTCAAATTTCATAATTTTTCGAATCAATATGTGAGCGTGGCAAAAGAAAACGCGTTTGACCAGTTTCTGTTGAATTTAATCGACAGGAAATTGGCCATTTTTCAAACGGTCTCAGAATTCGACGAAACTAGTTTTGTTAGGACCGTATCGTCAATACGAAGCTAGAAAATATTTTTCGGGAATTTTTCTAGTTAGTATGTAACCCCGGTAATTTGAAATGTACGTTTAAAATTCAATATAAGGATTTAAACGTAAATTCAACGGAAACTGATTGTAACGATCAAAACAGCTTACGATACATATCCCATTGTGTTCGGAATGGGGGTAAAACGCTATGGACGACAGGCGGTGGGCCTCGTTTCGAGGTCATATGTAAAAGTCAACCCTTGTGCATAATTTAATAATTAAATAATAAAAAAAATAAAAAATAAAAACCTATTCCCTCCCCTTTTCTTTCTGCCTTGCCCCCCCCCCCCCCCCCCGATCATTAATCAGAAAGTGAAAAAAAAAAAGAGAAAACCTAAAAACTAAATCGCGCCGCCCCCTGACGCTCGAGCCGCCGACGAAGCCCCACCGCCAGATCGCCGTCCTCCGTCAGACCTCCTCCCTCCAGGCGACGCAACCCCGACACCTCCGAACCCCAGTCGAAGCCTCCGCACCCTGTCGCGACGCCACCCCGACACCTCCGAACGCCGCCAGAACCCACCGACGAACGCCTCCTCCACTTCGAGATCCACGGTGAGCTATTTCATTTTTATTTTGATTTTTATTTTCGAATTTATAAACTAATTTCTGATTTTTGTTTTAGGTTTTAAAAACAGAATTTTTAAAAGAATTTTAAAACAGAAATTTTTAAAAGAATTTTATAAACAGAAATTTTTAAAAGAATTTTAAAACAGAAATTTTTAAAAGATTTTAAAGTAGAAATTTTTAAAAGAAGTAAAAACAGAATTTTTGAAAAGAAAATAAAAAAAAAACTGATTTTAAAGAAAATAAAAACTGATTTTATTTTGAACTTTAAAATAGAAAAAGGGTTTATATTTTGAAATAGAAAAAGGTTGAATCTTTTAGTAGAAAAAGATTTGAACTTGCAAAAATAAAGATCATATTTTTAAAAAGAGAAAAGTCGGAATTTTTGTTAAGTAGAAGAAGTAAGATATGATTCTTATATTTTTAAAGTAATAAAAATATAATTTTTACATCATAGGAATATTAAAAATATAATCTTTTGTTTTTAAAATATGATCTTTATATATTGAATAACATAGTAAAAACGCGATTTTTATCTATGTAGAGAATACGGGAAACGAAAGCGACAAGAAGACGAAATAGGCGAAGAGTTCCACATAGGAAGAGTTGTGTTATTGGATAGCTACTGGTGAGAAATTCTCACTCTTCAATTTCTTTTTATATATCTATATATGTGTGGAAAATAAAAGTGAATTGCTATATATAAATATTTATATATATATATATACGCCCCCTCGTCCACAAACCATGGACGATATTTATTGGTTGAAATTGTTGTGAAAATTGGTTGACGGCAAATTGTTGTTTGGGATTGTTTGTGATTGATATTGAATTGATTGTGGTTGAAAAATACCCGTTTGTGATTGGAAAAATATTTGGTTGAAACCACATAGGATTAGTTTGTGGTAATGAAATAAATATAAACATGCCGCCTGCGTGCGAATTAGATGCATGATCCCCATTGTCAAAAACCGCGAGGTTTTAAGGTAGAGCGAGGAGCCGTACTAGGGACGGTGCCGGTTTAACTACCCTGCCGTTATGCTGCCGAAATTTTGAATAATCTTTGTGTGTTAGAATTATTTTCATATGTTGAAGTTATTTTACATGCATTGAAATTAAAGTCATATATTGAAACTATGTCCATGTGTGGAAATATTCATGTGTTGAAAAGTGTTGTGTGAAAATAAAATTCATTTGTGAATGAATGAAGTGTATAAACAATAAAAATCACATTTTTATATATATATGATGTATGAAAAATATTCGCCTTATATAAATAGTTTCAATCATAAAAATCCCATCTTTCTAATATGAACAACATAAATAAATTGTCCATGTGTGGAAAAGCTCATTTGTTGAGAAATGTGTGTAGTGGAAAAGATTCATGTGTTGAATAAAAAGATTGAACAATAAAAATTACATTTTTATTGAAACTATGAAGTGTTGAAACCATACATTGGTTGAATAAATATTTTAAATGATAAAAATATGATTTTTATCATATGTGTGATATGCTAAAGATATGCAGACGTTGAAACAAATATATTTGTGATAGAAATATTATTTTTAACATGCATAGGAACTAAATAAAATAGTCATGTGTTGGAATCTATTTTAGTTCGCCAAAATTATCATCTTTGAAATGTGAAGTGTTAAAAATATCCACTTGTTCAAATAAACGTGCATGAGTTGAAATATACATTAACTAGCTAATGTTATGATTTTAGCCTATGCATGCGATATTAGAATGAGTGGTGTTTTTAAACCAAAGCAAATCAAATATGAAGTTGAATAGAAAATGATAAATGTTAGAAATTGTATATATGTGCATGCATATCTATTGAACAGGTTAAAGCAAAAGGGGCTAGAGAAGAGGAATAAAATTTTGTGCCCGACAAATAGGTACACATTTACTGTTTGTTTGGGTGATGATTTTATGAGCCTATTGGCTAGCCGCTTGGCTTTTTCTTTTTCTTTTTGAGATTAGAAGGACCGGGAACGCTATTTGCGATTTCCCGATGCCCCCGGTACAGGGGAGGTTATGGCGAAATTTTCCAAAATTTTAGGGTGTTAGAAAAATATTTGAAGTGAAAACGATATAGGAATTATTGAATGGACTATATTTATATAAATATATAAATATAAATATAATTAAAACGAAACGTGGCTGTGCAGTTCATATTTTGAAACCGTGATTTCAAATGACTAGTGCGGAAGATCCGACCATTGGATTTTCCCGAAGCCTCAACCGTTGGGTTCGCCTTGGAAATATCTTTCCAACGGCACCAACTTTGTGAAGATCCGACGGTTGGATTGTCTGGAATGTTTAAAACAAAATTAAGGAAAAACAGCGCCAGAAACGATTATATTTATATATATATATAAATATAATTAAATTAAATCGAATAACGACGCTGCAGTTCGTAAATTGAAATCGTCACTTCAAATGGTTAGTGTGGAAGATCCGACCGTCGGATTTTCCTAAAACTGGAACCGTTGGGTTCGTTTGGAAAAGACCTTCCTAATGGTGTAAAATTTGTGAAGATCCAACGGTTAGATTTTCCTATATGTGTAAAACAAAATTAGTGGAAAGCAGCGCCAGTGCGTCGACTCGACCTGAAACGTCGTTTAATTAAATATGGCCGTTTTAAGTTAAATAAAAATGGCGATATATCGTTATTAAGTGCTATAGACGATATAGAGTGAAAATAAACCAATTTTGTTGTGTTTGCTTGATATGTGATGGTTGAATGTATTTGACGTGAAAATTATAACTAAACAACTGAAATGTGAATATTGAATAGTTCAACCCGGTGATTAATTGGTTTGAAAATCTAAATATACGTGGGTTATTTGAAAAGGCCGAGTTTATCTCATTTCAAATAATCGATCGACGTTGAGAAGTCGAAGAGTCGAAGACGACTGAAGACCGACGATCTCCACGTTGGATGGATGGGCGCTACTGATGCTCGTGATTGGAGTAGCTACCATGAAGGAATTGAAGTAGTAACCGTCCAAACATAGTGTTGATTGTACGGATATGCGAGGAATTGGTGCCTCCGGTTTCGTTCAGACCCGGAACGGACTTGTAAATGGACTGTGTGTCTGACATTGGATTTTGTTCTGTGTTGATTGATCTCTGTTAAATATATATCTGTTTGGCGGCGGAGAATTTATTCTCTTGCTTAACGCCCTTCTCTGAGACGTACGAGCTTAGAGGTTATGTATTGACAGAAATCAGTCGCATGGAGTGGATTGCCTGTGTGGCACGCCTAAGTGGCATATGATCAAGGCTTCTGTTGCAAAGCAAAGTCTTGTGGTTGATGATCAAAGCATGGTCTGTGTGACTAGCTTTGTGTATAACGTGAATTCGTGAGCCTCACACCTCGGTATGAGTCAAAAACGGGAGACGGACCGCTGGGAGTGCACGACGTTTCTTTCTAGCTATGGTGGTGTCAGTGACCTACCAGCCCTGACATTATATATACTTTTCACCTGTGTGGTTGTTGGAATGCGAGGCGCCTCGATTATAGGTCTGTAAGGACCGGGAAACGTGTGTTCAGGAATAACTAATCCTCAAAAGTAAGAGAGGACCGGCCCAGCCGATTCCAAGGATCATAGTGGGGTCCTGGGACATTTGCTAGAGTGTCTCGAACGGAGAGGAGCTTGCCCCTTGCCTCGACTCATGAAGGAATCCAATTTCCAATACGATATGTGCGGTTGTGATTGTATTACTAGTATGGCGACATGATATATGGTACCCATGCCGTCTAGGATTGTTATTTATGATTGAATTTGCTTTTGAAACATATATGCACTAGTAATAATATCAAACACCTTGTTTATTCGTATGAAGCATCTTTGGCCATTATAAGGGAAAACTCTATCCTCCGGCTTGCGTTGCATTGTGTGATGGGACCTGAGTCTTATAATGGCTTCATTTTAGAAAAAGCATTGCGTTGATTTAATCATGTACTTTACTTCATGCACTAGCACTTATTGGAGTAAACCCGTTCCGCGAAAGTGGCGTGGTCCTTTGATTTGCCTTATTATTGTTGTTAATAAGTTGAATAGATTTCTCATACCAGTCCCATGACTGACTCGTAGTTTGTTTCACCTTGCAAACTCGGGTGCCCTTATTTTCACACGGGCAGCCTAGTTACAGGTTTCTGACGCACCTTTTGGCTCATGGCGAGGCTTGACTACACTGTGCTGACTTGGATTTTCTCCGCCATTATTGTATCTATATTATGATTCCGCCACTGGCGATGTAGACTGATATTCCTTTTGTGTACTCTTTATGTATGATTCCGCCTCAGGCGATGGTGACTGATTATGTATCATTATGCACTAAGTTGTATCCTGTACTGTGCTTCTCTGATGTGATATTATCTATATGATTCCGCTGTCATATGTGTGTAAATTATTCTATTTTCTGTTTAGGCTATTATCTGTGATCTGCTAATGATGATTAATGTGTTATATTCCAATGATTATCCTTAACACCGTGTCACGGGGTTTTGGGATCGTCACAGCTGGTATCAGAGCTTTGGTTAACCTTAGTTCTGGAGTCTAACACATTAAACACTTCGTCAAGATAGAATCAGTAGTATTCTAAGGCGAGTCGCTCATTAGAGATAGGACTAGTAAAGTCCTAGAATGAGCTGAGCAGAATGGCAAAAACAATTGATCAGTCCATCGTTATCTTTCCGTAGGAATTTCTGCTTAACTATGCAATAAACTATTATTTCTGTTAACTGACTTTTTCGTTACTTATACAGAATTTGACAAATGGCTATCAGAGGAGCCGCTGCTAGAGGAGGCCGTGCTGGCCGAGGCCGAGGAAGGGGAGAAATCCCAGCTCAAGAAGGACCTTTGATACAACCTCCGGCAGCTCAATACTTCGAGCTCGACCGTGTAGCTAAGAGATATAAGAACTTAGGAGGCAAGACCTTCTCGGGGACTGGCACCGTAATAGAGGCCCTTGCATGGCTCAAAACATGCGAGAAAATTCTTGAAGGCCTAAGGCTAGGAGGCGAAGACAAAGCTACTATGGGCGCCTGGCTTATGCAGGAACAAGCCGAATTATGGTGGGACTCTCTTACCGCCGGGAATAGAGAGGCTAGAAGGACATGGGATGGATTCAAAGAACTCTTCAAGGAGAAATATGTCCCAGAACAAGCTTTAGAAAGAATGCACGATGACTTCGCCAATCTCCAGCAAGGGGATCTTTCCGTGCAAGATTATCTGAACAAATTCACAATGCTGTCGCCCTATGCTCCCGAACTTGTTGCTACCGCGAAATCCAAGAATAAGAGATTCATTTTTGGGCTGAAACGTCAATATCATGATAGAGCAATGGCCCATGTCAAGCTGGATTTCAACGAGCTAGTGGAAATGACATGCAACTATGAAGACCTTGATCAAAGGCATCTCGATCAGGATCGCGCTAGAAGTCAAGCATGAAACAAGCGCAAGCCTACTGTAAATCAGGGCGAGTCAAGCCAAGCAGCATCTTCAAAGCCTCAGACTGGCAATCCGCCATGAGGAAATTGCTTTAATTGTGGTAAGCCGGGGCACTACTCAAATGTCTGCACAGCTCCGAAGAGGCAGAAAACAAATTCTCAAGGCTCGAGCCAAGGCTCTCAGAACCCTCGCTCGTGCTTCAACTGTCGCAAGACCGGCCATCTGGTCAAAGACTGTCCTTTGCTAAAGAAAGCTACTGTAGCTCATGTCTATGACGGGTCTAGCCCGCCAGCTGCTTCCGACGGAGCAGGTAAACCCGATGTTTTGGGAGGTACCCTTACAATTAAAAATATTCCTGTTTCTGTATTGTTTGACACAGGTGCATCGCGTAGTTTTATTGCTAAAAACACAGTGCACAAATTAAAGTTAAAACAGCGAAAGCTTAAAGAATCGGTTGAAGTTCATAACCCGATAGGGGGTCCTATTACCCTCAGTTCATGTTGTAAGGTTCCTACTTCTTTCTCCCGATACCAGTTTCCTTTCAATTTGATCGTTATGGATTTTCCCGAATTCGATATTATTCTCGGGCTAGATTGGTTAACGAAATATGAAGCTGAAGTGAAGTGTGCAGAAAGAATCGTTAAAATTCGAACGAAGCTTGGATACATTACGGTTCCCTGTCATGGTTCGAATCCGAATAGAGAAGAATTTTGGTCAGCATTAGAACTTATCCCCACTTCTATAGAAAAGATTCCGATTGTTAGCAACTATGCGGATGTGTTTGAAGAAGTTGAAAACTTACCTCCACAAAGAGAAATAGAATTCCGAATCGATCTAATTCCTAATGCCAGACCCGTAGTACATCCAATCCGTAGAATGACTCCGAAAGAAAAGGAAGAATTAGGCGATCAAACTCGTCAACTATTGTGGAAAGGTCTAATCAGACCGAGTTTTTCTAATTGGGGTGCAGCTGTCGTGTTTGTCCCAAAGTCAGACGGTACTCTTAGATTATGCGTTGATTACCGAGACCTCAACAAACAGACGCTTAAAAATAAATATCCACTACCCCGCATTGATGATTTGCTAGACCAATTGAATGGGGCGAAAGTATTTTCCCGAATGGACCTAGCTACAGGTTTTCATCAATTGAGAATAGCAGAAGAGTGTGTTCCTTTAACCGCTTTCAGAGGCCCAGACATATTTTATGAATGGTTAGTAATGCCGTTTGGCCTATGTAACGCTCCAGCATACTTTGTCGATCTAATGAATAGAGTGTTCAGGGGAGTTCTGAATAAATTTGTCCTCGTATTCATCGATGATATTTTAATCTACTCCAAATCAAAACCCGAGCATGAAAAACATTTAGAACAAGTATTGGAGATTCTAAGGAAGAACGTCTTCAAAGCCAAATTCTCTAAATGTGTCTTCTGGCAAGAAGAAGTTAAATTTCTTGGCCATGTCGTGTCAGGGAAAGGAATTTCTGTTGACCCAAGCAAGATAACAGCGATTCAAGACTGGAAACAACCCACTACTCCAACAGAAGTTAGAAGTTTTATGGGGTTGGCTGGTTATTATCGAAAGTTCGTTAAGGATTTTTCGAAGATATCAGGTCCGTTAACGAAGCTCACAAAGAAACATGAGAAGTTTAAGTGGACTTCCGACTGTGAAGAAGCTTTCCAGGAATTGAAATCGAAGCTGACCACCGCTCCAGTGTTAACTATTATTGATGGCAATCAAGATTTAACGGTTTGGACAGATGCTTCTATTTGAGGTCTTGGTGCAGTGTTAATGCAGAAAGGCCAAGTAGTCGCTTATGCAAGCCGCCAATTGAAACCACATGAGAAGAATTATGTGACTCATGATCTTGAGTTGCTAGCCATCGTATTTGCCTTGAAAATCTGGAGGCATTACTTATTGGGCGAGAAATTTATACTGTACACAGATCACCAATCATTGAAGTATTTATATACCCAAAAAGATCTGAATCTGAGACAGCAGCGTTGGCTAGAATTTCTTGCAGCGTATGATCTTGATATCCTGTATACGCCGGGAAAAGCTAACGTAGTAGCGGATGCGCTTAGTAGAAAAACCGCAATCATTGCCCATCTTATAATTACACCTAGCTTGATCGATAAGATATGTGCTCTCCAGAAGGATGATTATTTCATTCAAAGGATCAAGGAAAGAATCCAGAAAGGAGAACCCTCAAGCTTTCAAGTAAATAAAGAAGGAGTTTTGAGGCTGAATGGGAGAATTTGTGTTCCCAACCTTCCTGAGCTCAAAAGAGAAGTGCTAGATGAATGCCATAAATCCAAATTTTGCATCCATCCTGGGGTGAGTAAAATGTACAACGATATCAAACGCACCTTCTGGTGGAAGGCAATGAAAAGAGATATTTCCTTGTATGTTAGCAGATGCCCTACTTGTCAATTGGTCAAGAGTGACCAACAGAAGCTAGCTGGACTGTTGCAACCGTTGGAAGTCCCAGGTTGGAAATGGGAACAGATTTCCATGGATTTCATAGATGGTTTGCCGCGAACCAAGAAAGGTAATGACAGTATTTGGGTAATCGTAGATCGCTTCACGAAGACTGCCCATTTTATACCTGTCAGATCCAATCGAACTGCCCAAAGTCTAGCTCAGATATATTTCAAAGAAATTGTTAAGCTGCATGGAATTCCCATCAGCATAGTCAGTGATAGAGATCCCCTATTTACTAGCAAATTCTGGGAGGCTTTCCAGACTGAATTGGGGACAAAACTGAATATGAGCACCGCTTATCACCCCCAAACAGATGGCCAAACTGAGCGGGTGAATAGAATTCTAGAAGATTTATTGCGGGCTTGTATAATCGATTTTGGTGGGTCATGGGAAGATCATTTGCATTTGGCAGAATTCTCATATAACAATAGCTATCAAGCAAGTTTGAAAATGTCACCATTTGAAGCATTATATGGCAGACCCTGCAGATCTCCAGCATGTTGGGTAGAACCTGGCAACAGACTTGTACTAGGACCCGATATGATTAGGGAAGCATCTGATAAAGTGGACTTCATCAAGAAGCGATTGAAAACCGCCCAAAGCCGACAGAAAAGTTATGCAGACTCTAGAAGGAGAGATTTGACATTTGCTGTTGGTGATCATGTTTATTTAAGAGTTTCTCCGATGAGAGGAGTAATCAGATTTGGTAAGACTGGGAAGTTGGCACCGAGATTTATTGGTCCCTTTCCTATACTTGAACGAATTGGATCTCTTGCTTATAGGGTTCAATTGCCAGATTGGTTGCCTGGAGTGCACAATGTATTTCACGTATCTCAACTTAGGAGACATGTGCATGATCCGGATCTTGTTGTAGAAGAAGCAGCTCAACAGGATGTGGAGATAACTCCAGAATTAGCACTCAGAAGAGAGCCATTAAAAATTGTTGGCAAAGAAACTAGAGAACTCAGAAGCAAAAAGGTTCATTTAGTTAAGGTGCAGTGGAGCAGTGATCCTAGAGACTGTACTTGGGAAACTGAGGAAAGCATTAAGCAAGCTTACCCCAAATGCAGAGTGGATATCTCTGACTAACTCCGGTGCAAGGTACCTTCACCATACTTTGCATTTACATTTTATTTCCTACTTTAGTGTTGTTTCCTTTTCGAGGACGAAAAGTTTTAAGTAGGGGAGATTGTAATAACCCGGAAAATACGAGCCAATTTAAAATTTTTAAATTGATTATTTCAAAGCAATTTGAAGCATTGAAATAGAACATTTCAATAAATTAGTGAGTTAAGAATAGTAAGTCAGTTTGAAAATTGATATTTTGCATATGGCCTCGGAATTCGACGAAACCACTTTTGTCGGGTCCGGGATGTCAAACTATTGCTAGGTTTCAAATTTCATAATTTTTCGAATCAATATGTGAGCGTGGCAAAAGAAAACGCGTTTGACCAGTTTCTGTTGAATTTAATCGACAGGAAATTGGCCATTTTTCAAACGGTCTCAGAATTCGACGAAACTAGTTTTGTTAGGACCGTATCGTCAATACGAAGCTAGAAAATATTTTTCGGGAATTTTTCTAGTTAGTATGTAACCCCGGTAATTTGAAATGTACGTTTAAAATTCAATATAAGGATTTAAACGTAAATTCAACGGAAACTGATTGTAACGATCAAAACAGCTTACGATACATATCCCATTGTGTTCGGAATGGGGGTAAAACGCTATGGACGACAGGCGGTGGGCCTCGTTTCGAGGTCATATGTAAAAGTCAACCCTTGTGCATAATTTAATAATTAAATAATAATAAAAAAAAAAAAACTATTCCCTCCCCTTTTCTTTCTGCCTTGGCCCCCCCGATCATTAATCAGAAAGTGAAAAAAAAAAGAAGAGAAAACCTAAAAACTAAATCGCGCCGCCCCCTGACGCTCGAGCCGCCGACGAAGCCCCACCGCCAGATCGCCGTCCTCCGTCAGACCTCCTCCCTCCAGGCGACGCAACCCCGACACCTCCGAACCCCAGTCGAAGCCTCCGCACCCTGTCGCGACGCCACCCCGACACCTCCGAACGCCGCCAGAACCCACCGACGAACGCCTCCTCCACTTCGAGATCCACGGTGAGCTATTTCATTTTTATTTTGATTTTTATTTTCGAATTTATAAACTAATTTCTGATTTTTGTTTTAGGTTTTAAAAACAGAATTTTTAAAAGAATTTTAAAACAGAAATTTTTAAAAGAATTTTATAAACAGAAATTTTTAAAAGAATTTTAAAACAGAAATTTTTAAAAGATTTTAAAGTAGAAATTTTTAAAAGAAGTAAAAACAGAATTTTTGAAAAGAAAATAAAAAAAACTGATTTTAAAGAAAATAAAAACTGATTTTATTTTGAACTTTAAAATAGAAAAAGGGTTTATATTTTGAAATAGAAAAAGGTTGAATCTTTTAGTAGAAAAAGATTTGAACTTGCAAAAATAAAGATCATATTTTTAAAAAGAGAAAAGTCGGAATTTTTGTTAAGTAGAAGAAGTAAGATATGATTCTTATATTTTTAAAGTAATAAAAATATAATTTTTACATCATAGGAATATTAAAAATATAATCTTTTGTTTTTAAAATATGATCTTTATATATTGAATAACATAGTAAAAACGCGATTTTTATCTATGTAGAGAATACGGGAAACGAAAGCGACAAGAAGACGAAATAGGCGAAGAGTTCCACATAGGAAGAGTTGTGTTATTGGATAGCTACTGGTGAGAAATTCTCACTCTTCAATTTCTTTTTATATATCTATATATGTGTGGAAAATAAAAGTGAATTACTATATATAAATATTTATATATATATATATACGCCCCCTCGTCCACAAACCATGGACGATATTTATTGGTTGAAATTGTTGTGAAAATTGGTTGACGGCAAATTGTTGTTTGGGATTGTTTGTGATTGATATTGAATTGATTGTGGTTGAAAAATACCCGTTTGTGATTGGAAAAATATTTGGTTGAAACCACATAGGATTAGTTTGTGGTAATGAAATAAATATAAACATGTCGCCTGCGTGCGAATTAGATGCATGATCCCCATTGTCAAAAACCGCGAGGTTTTAAGGTAGAGCGAGGAGCCGTACTAGGGACGGTGCCGGTTTAACTACCCTGCCGTTATGCTGCCGAAATTTTGAATAATCTTTGTGTGTTAGAATTATTTTCATATGTTGAAGTTATTTTACATGCATTGAAATTAAAGTCATATATTGAAACTATGTCCATGTGTGGAAATATTCATGTGTTGAAAAGTGTTGTGTGAAAATAAAATTCATTTGTGAATGAATGAAGTGTATAAACAATAAAAATCACATTTTTATATATATATATGAAGTATGAAAAATATTCGCCTTATATAAATAGTTTCAATCATAAAAATCCCATCTTTCTAATATGAACAACATAAATAAATTGTCCATGTGTGGAAAAGCTCATTTGTTGAGAAATGTGTGTAGTGGAAAAGATTCATGTGTTGAATAAAAAGATTGAACAATAAAAATTACATTTTTATTGAAACTATGAAGTGTTGAAACCATACATTGGTTGAATAAATATTTTAAATGATAAAAATATGATTTTTATCATATGTGTGATATGCTAAAGATATGCAGACGTTGAAACAAATATATTTGTGATAGAAATATTATTTTTAACATGCATAGGAACTAAATAAAATAGTCATGTGTTGGAATCTATTTTAGTTCGCCAAAATTATCATCTTTGAAATGTGAAGTGTTAAAAATAGCCACTTGTTCAAATAAACATGCATGAGTTGAAATATACATTAACTAGCTAATGTTATGATTTTAGCCTATGCATGCGATATTAGAATGAGTGGTGTTTTTAAACCAAAGCAAATCAAATATGAAGTTGAATAGAAAATGATAAATGTTAGAAATTGTATATATGTGCATGCATATCTATTGAACAGGTTAAAGCAAAAGGGGCTAGAGAAGAGGAATAAAATTTTGTGCCCGACAAATAGGTACACATTTACTGTTTGTTTGGGTGATGATTTTATGAGCCTATTGGCTAGCCGCTTGGCTTTTTCTTTTTCTTTTTGAGATTAGAAGGACCGGGAACGCTATTTGCGATTTCCCGATGCCCCCGGTACAGGGGAGGTTATGGCGAAATTTTCCAAAATTTTAGGGTGTTAGAAAAATATTTGAAGTGAAAACGATATAGGAATTATTGAATGGACTATATTTATATAAATATATAAATATAAATATAATTAAAACGAAACGTGGCCGTGCAGTTCATATTTTGAAACCGTGATTTCAAATGACTAGTGCGGAAGATCCGACCATTGGATTTTCCCGAAGCCTCAACCGTTGGGTTCGCCTTGGAAATATCTTTCCAACGGCACCAACTTTGTGAAGATCCGACGGTTGGATTGTCTGGAATGTTTAAAACAAAATTAAGGAAAAACAGCGCCAGAAACGATTATATTTATATATATATATAAATATAATTAAATTAAATCGAATAACGACGCTGCAGTTCGTAAATTGAAATCGTCACTTCAAATGGTTAGTGTGGAAGATCCGACCGTCGGATTTTCCTAAAACTGGAACCGTTGGGTTCGTTTGGAAAAGACCTTCCTAATGGTGTAAAATTTGTGAAGATCCAACGGTTAGATTTTCCTATATGTGTAAAACAAAATTAGTGGAAAGCAGCGCCAGTGCGTCGACTCGACCTGAAACGTCGTTTAATTAAATATGGCCGTTTTAAGTTAAATAAAAATGGCGATATATCGTTATTAAGTGCTATAGACGATATAGAGTGAAAATAAACCAATTTTGTTGTGTTTGCTTGATATGTGATGGTTGAATGTATTTGACGTGAAAATTATAACTAAACAACTGAAATGTGAATATTGAATAGTTCAACCCGGTGATTAATTGGTTTGAAAATCTAAATATACGTGGGTTATTTGAAAAGGCCGAGTTTATCTCATTTCAAATAATCGATCGACGTTGAGAAGTCGAAGAGTCGAAGACGACTGAAGACCGACGATCTCCACGTTGGATGGATGGGCGCTACTGATGCTCGTGATTGGAGTAGCTACCATGAAGGAATTGAAGTAGTAACCGTCCAAACATAGTGTTGATTGTACGGATATGCGAGGAATTGGTGCCTCCGGTTTCGTTCAGACCCGGAACGGACTTGTAAATGGACTGTGTGTCTGACATTGGATTTTGTTCTGTGTTGATTGATCTCTGTTAAATATATATCTGTTTGGCGGCGGAGAATTTATTCTCTTGCTTAACGCCCTTCTCTGAGACGTACGAGCTTAGAGGTTATGTATTGACAGAAATCAGTCGCATGGAGTGGATTGCCTGTGTGGCACGCCTAAGTGGCATATGATCAAGGCTTCTGTTGCAAAGCAAAGTCTTGTGGTTGATGATCAAAGCATGGTCTGTGTGACTAGCTTTGTGTATAACGTGAATTCGTGAGCCTCACACCTCGGTATGAGTCAAAAACGGGAGACGGACCGCTGGGAGTGCACGACGTTTCTTTCTAGCTATGGTGGTGTCAGTGACCTACCAGCCCTGACATTATATATACTTTTCACCTGTGTGGTTATTGGAATGCGAGGCGCCTCGATTATAGGTCTGTAAGGACCGGGAAACGTGTGTTCAGGAATAACTAATCCTCAAAAGTAAGAGAGGACCGGCCCAGCCGATTCCAAGGATCATAGTGGGGTCCTGGGACATTTGCTAGAGTGTCTCGAACGGAGAGGAGCTTGCCCCTTGCCTCGACTCATGAAGGAATCCAATTTCCAATACGATATGTGCGGTTGTGATTGTATTACTAGTATGGCGACATGATATATGGTACCCATGCCATCTAGGATTGTTATTTATGATTGAATTTGCTTTTGAAACATATATGCACTAGTAATAATATCAAACACCTTGTTTATTCGTATGAAGCATCTTTGGCCATTATAAGGGAAAACTCTATCCTCCGGCTTGCGTTGCATTGTGTGATGGGACCTGAGTCTTATAATGGCTTCATTTTAGAAAAAGCATTGCGTTGATTTAATCATGTACTTTACTTCATGCACTAGCACTCATTGGAGTAAACCCGTTCCGCGAAAGTGGCGTGGTCCTTTGATTTGCCTTATTATTGTTGTTAATAAGTTGAATAGATTTCTCATACCAGTCCCATGACTGACTCGTAGTTTGTTTCACCTTGCAAACTCGGGTGCCCTTATTTTCACACGGGCAGCCTAGTTACAGGTTTCTGACGCACCTTTTGGCTCATGGCGAGGCTTGACTACACTGTGCTGACTTGGATTTTCTCCGCCATTATTGTATCTATATTATGATTCCGCCACTGGCGATGTAGACTGATATTCCTTTTGTGTACTCTTTATGTATGATTCCGCCTCAGGCGATGGTGACTGATTATGTATCATTATGCACTAAGTTGTATCCTGTACTGTGCTTCTCTGATGTGATATTATCTATATGATTCCGCTGTCATATGTGTGTAAATTATTCTATTTTCTGTTTAGGCTATTATCTGTGATCTGCTAATGATGATTAATGTGTTATATTCCAATGATTATCCTTAACACCGTGTCACGGGGTTTTGGGATCGTCACATATACGGTGGCTAAGTTGGGGACAATATCTTGCACGAATGGAGGTGCGGGTTGTTATAGTGGTATCAGAGCCAATAGCCAACCGGAATGGTGGCTCCTGTGTGGACCACAACGCCTGGGTGAGGTGTTTGTGAGCCAACGGGGACGTTGGACTCTGTAGGAGGGGAGAATGTAACACCCCTAAGTCCCACTTCGTGGAAGCCTGTGTGAAGTGGGTACTTATATAATAGAGCCCACCTCTTACTAACGCCGAGGCCTTTTGAGGAACAAAAACCCACACCTATACGGTGGCTAAGTTGGGTATAATATCTTGCGCGAACGGAGGTGCGGGTTGTTACAGTCGCCATGGCCCCATGGCCGCCGAAAACCACCACCTGAACGGCATGTCGCCGCTTCCCTGACCCATGCGCCCTCCTCCTAGCCACCTTGGTCACCTGTAAGTTTTTATTTCCATTTTTGTTTATTTAGGTAATTAAAAATATGATTTTTATATGAAATAACCTTGTTTTAAAAACATGATTTTTATACAAATAACATTGTTATAAAAATGAAATTTTTATATAAAATGTCATGAAATAAAAAATTTGATTTTTATATATATAGCGTTATGATAAAAATATGATTTTTATTATATGAATAACAATATAAAAATATGATATTTATTATGAGGATAGCAATATAAAAATATGATTTTTATTATATGAATAACAATACAAAAATATGATTTTTATTATATGAATGACAATATAAAAATATGATTTTTATTGTGAGGATAGCAATATAAAAATATGATTTTTAATATATGAACAATAATATAAAAATATGATTTTTATTATAAGAATAACAATAAAAAATATGATTTTTATTATGAGGATAACAATATAAAAATATGATTTTTATTATCTGAATAACAATATAAAAATATGTTTTTTATTATATGAATAACAATATAAAAATATGATTTTTATTATGAGGATAGCAATATAAAAATGTGATTTATATATATATATATAACGATGTGATAAAAACGTGTTTTTACGCATACGGTTTTGGATATAAAAATATAATTTTTAGTGATATAGAAATATAATTTTTAGTGATATAAAAATATGATTTTTAGTGATGTAAAAATATGGTTTTTATCGTATAAAGGAAAATTGTTTGTTAGTTAAAAATCTGATTTTTTATATATATAGTATTTATTAAAAATACGACTTTTAAATATATGAAGCATTATTTAAAATGTGATTTTTATTTTAAACCGCGTGAAACAGATTGCGTTGGAACCACGGTGAAGTACATTACGCACAGGAAACAAATCCAAATCCAAACTGTTCAATTAAAGAAGGACGGAGGGGAAACCAAAGATGAGAACTCCTTCTCACTTAATTTATTTTACAGTTAAAAATATTTTAGGTTGCAGACGGGGCATAGAAACCCCCGACACTATTTATTGTACAAACCATCTTATGTGATTTGAATTATATGGAGTTCAACACTCGAAATCGCACAATCACATAATTGAAAGTGATGTATGGATATTGCCGACACACAGATTTCATACTCCGCGAATAGCCACTTATGGCACCGTAAATAGCATTTGAGGTAGTTGAGTATTTATTTATTTGGATGTTCTGTGTGATTTGATTGTGATTATAAAATTGGTTGTGGATTAATTGTGAATTGATTGGAATTGGTTTGTGTATGGCGCGAGCCAGTATTAGGCGAGGGATAAGGCTAGACCTTATTCCGGTTTTAGTATCACGCCGTTATGCTGCCGAATTTTTTTAAAAAGTGTTAGAAAAATTTAGTTAGTTAAAAATATTATTTTTAGCTTATAACGGCGACAAATAAAATATTTATTGGGTAGTTAAAAATAAGTTCACACATCCATTTACGTCGGACAACTTGTTTATGCTCGCTTATGTTTGTAATATCGATTGGAACGATAATTTTTACACCGCCCAAGTGCACAAAAAATAATTAGTATTTGATGGTTGAAACCCCACACGGGTATTGGAATGATATTTGATATACACTAATCTCAATTGTTTAGTTATGTGTCAATCGATTGGTTGCGTTAATTATTTATATTTAATGCTTATGCAGTTGTGCAGTGTACTCTAGATGATGGTTGATTTGATTGTTTATCATTGTTGTCGTATACATATGATGCATGAAATCCATATAAATAACATTATATGGTAATTGACTGTGTCTGATTCCAATTCGGAAAGAACGAATATTTTAAAATAACGAATATTTTAAAATAAGGAATATTTTAAAATAATATTCAATAAAGGATTAAAATATGATTTTAATGTCTGATTTCGGATGGACACGAAAATATTAAAATATGTGAAGCCGTATTGAATAGATATGCGCAATTTTGACGCGAAAGATATTTATATCGATTTTATTCATTTTTATAATGAATATCGAAAAGGAAATGATTTCAAAATATGATATTTTGAAAATATTATCATTTAAATAATATAATGATAAGGAGTATTCAATTTTGATTTAAAATTGGAAATGAAGTTAAAATCATTTTAAAACGAATTTACAAATGATTTATTAAATACTTTTGAAATGGAAATCGACGAAATATATATTACATATATTATATATATAATATAATGGCCTGAATAGAACACGGCGCGGCCGTTCGCGAATTTCAACCATTGACTTCAAATTGATATTGCAGAAGATCCGACCTTCGGATTCTCCTAAAGCAAGAACCGTTTGGCTCGTATCGAAAGGAGCTTTCTAACGAATGTAACAGATTTGAAATCTATCGGTTGGATTTGGAATTATATCCAAATCAAATTTGGAAAAGGTCATTGTAAGTGCAGTTCGATGACTGTTTATGGAAATCGAATAAAAGGGCCGAAATAAAATTAAAAAAATATTAATAATTTGTGTAAAATCATAATAAATGATTTGGAAAGAATTAGAATGAAAACTTCCATATTTGAAAAGATTAAAAAAAACTATTTTTATCGAAATGAACTATTTGTTTACTAGAATTATAATCCAATTATTTTTAAATAAATAAATTGGATTGAGAATGGGTTTTAATATAACTAGAATTTCCAATATATGAATTGGAGTGGATTTGAATGGAAATCATCTTCGGAATATTTCGATGTTGGATTTCGTGATTATACGGATATTGTTATGGAAATTTGGAAGAGATATTTATATCGTTATTTCCGAAACGATATTTGTTGGTTTTAGAATTTGATATTGAATATAAGCCGATACAATTTCTATTCAAATCCTTGTATTTAATATCAAATGGGATTTAGAGTGTGTCGTGAATGGTGTCTTTATTAAAACTGTTCTTAAACCCAGTTGAGAAAAGAATAAATATTTTAATTAAGATTTAGATAAGTTTTCTAATTAACTAATATTTAATTGGAATCGAATGAAAGAATTGGATTTTTTGGTTTATCGTGCACGGTGTTTTAAGCAACACTTGTTCTTTAACCCGATTAACAGTGAAATGTGATTTGGAATTTATAAATCTTTTTATTAAGATTTAATGGAAAATTTCCAAAGTAAGGTTTTCCAATTTAATAAAATAAATTGGAACGAAATGGAATTCGATTAGGTAATAATCGAAGTGAGCTTCTATGGAGGAAGACTGTTAATATATATGGAATTTAAAAGGCTTTGTCATTATTCCATTTATATTATTAGTCGGATACGGAAATTGATATTGATTATATATTGATATGTTTTCCATGAATATTCCATAATTAATGGAATGTGATTTTGGGTTTATCGTGAACTGTGTTTTAAATGACATTGGTTCTTTAACCCAGTTAAAGACAGGATTATATGTCTAACATTGTATTACGAACTGTATTGTTGATCTTTGCTAAATACATATCTATTTGGTGGCGGAAAATTTATTCTCTTGCTTAATACCCTTCTCTAAGACGTACGAGCATAGAAGTTATATATCGGTGCAAATCAATGGTACGGTGTAGATTGTCGGTGCGACATTTTTGATTTCCCAAAGTTAAATAATCATTAATATTGATTTTTGGGAAGATTAAAACTGAGTGGAGTTTTAATGAATCTTTAACTAGATTGAAATGAGAATGGGATAATTTAAATTATCAAATTCGAGAAATGACTGAGAATGGAGTACCACATGTTTACTCTAAGCGATAGCTAAATCTTTAATTAGATTTGAACATGAAATGGTAATTAAATTTACCGTTAACATCGTGGTGTTAGATATGGAGTATTACCAGTTTTTCTCCCTGGGATGAATAGGTTGGGATTGCGAAATTAAACAAATAATTATTTCGGTAAGGTGCGCTAATCCCGACTAGTTTGGATAAACCTTAATTTGGTTTGAATTGATATCCAAAGAAAGATTAAAGAATAAATTTAAAAGAATTTATCTTTGATAAAATTAATAGGAACATCCCCTAAAGATATGAATAAAAGTATAAAATAATAAAAGAATACTCTGGATTGGAATGAGGCGTATGTTGTGTTTTTATAGACTTGATTATAAAATACGTGAATTATTCGGAAAGGCCGGGTTTATACCCATTCAGAATAATTGATTCGATGATAAGTCGACGATGAAGACGATGGTTGAAGATCGGAGGTCTTCACATCATTTGGATGATTACTGATGTTTTGACTGGGCTGTACACCTAATACAAGGTAATAAGTGGTGATCGTCCAGACGCACTTGGAGATCGACCAGATATGCGAGGATCTCTCTCCTGTATTGGACATATGGGACGAGGAATAAGATGCCTCCGGTTTCGTTCAAACCCAGAACGAACTTGTAATTGGATGTGTGTCTGACATTGGATTTTATTCTGTGTTGATTGGTCTCTATTAAATATATATCTGTTTGGAGTGGATAATTTATTGTCTTGCTTAACACCCTTCTTTGAGGCGTACAAGCTCAGAGATTATATATCGATAGACATCAGTCGCATGGCATAAATTAACTGTGTGGCATGCTGAGATGCAAATGATCAAGGCTTCTGTTGAAAAGCAGAGTCTTGTGGTTGATGATCAAAGCACGACTTTAAACAGCATAGCTTTTTGTATAGCGTTAATTCGCGAGCCTCACACCCCGGTGTGAACGAGAAACGGGAGAAGGACCCCAGGAAGGACATGTGTTTCTTTGTTGCTAGGAGTGGTGTCATGGTATGGAGCTCAGGCATTTTTACTTATGTGGATGATGGAAAGCGAGGTACCTCGGATATATCGGTCACTACGGCGCCGATGGATGATATGGTCGACATACTGACTAGATTTACGCCCCATAGGGCGGGGAAACACATTGTTCAGGAATAACCAATCCACTAACGTATGTGTGGACCGGCCATAGCACTCCTAATGGCTTGACTGAGTACTTGCCCTGAGGCTCAGGCTAGAGAGTCTCGAATTCGGTAATGACGATCCCTTGCCTTGGTTCATAATGGAAATCCAACTTCCAATACGACATTGTGCAGTTTTAGCTGTAGAACTAGTATGGTGACATGATATATGGTACTCATACTGTCTATGATTGATACATTTATATTTGAAGTTTTTTTGATACATTATGCACTTATAGTAATATCAAACGAGATTTTTTTTTTTAAATGTACCAAGCATGTTTTCCAATTATAAGGGAAAACTCTATCCTTCGGCTTGCGTTGCATTGTGTGATGGGACCTGAGTCTTATAATAGCTTCATTTTCTTTAATTAACATTGCGCTTTTTGTTTTATGCAGTGGTATTCTTAGGAGGAAACCCGTTCCGTGTTACACAGCGTGGTCCCTTGATTTACGCAACTTTAAAATAAAGTTTTAAATAACTGTTTTAGTTCCCACCCCAGCCACATGACTGACCTTGAGTTTATTGTTTTAACCTAAACTCTGGGTGCCCCTATTTTCTGTACGAGCAGCTAGTAGTTTTGGTTTTGAAATATTATTTCTACGGGAATCTGGTTTACAGGTTGAGCTATATTCGGAAAGCTCTGTATCCGAGTATTTCTTTCAGTTGTGTTATGTATTATTTTTCCGCTGCTATGTAAATTGTTTTAATCTCTGATATTTTCTAATGTATATCATTTATTCATACTTTGTTATATTCTTGTAATCTGATGTAAATTGTTGTAACAGCAATGAAATGTTCATCTGTTTGTATTCTGATTTGTCGTGTTCTCAACTCTATCCGGGCTTTCCCATAAGGGCGAGTTTAGGTCGTCTCAGTAGATATCAGAGCTTTGGTTTACAGAGCTCGAGAACAAGACACATTTGAACCGAAAGAATTCATCAGAGATTAGAATAGTAATATCCAATAAGAATGAATCATTAGAGATGGGATCAGTAGTATCCTAGAACGAGTGTAAAGATCATTACTTTTTAAAATAAAAATGAAAAAAAATTGGTTTTGAAAATTTAAACCTTATTATATGTATTTGATTATTTTATTTTAAATTAACTTGGACAATCGAGTATATGAAGATTTTGCATATACGCATAGGTAGTATGTATTCGAAGCCTCAAATATACTGGGTAGATATAGAATTACACTCTAGTCTCCCGGAGATGATTCTGATGATTGATATATCATCATCGGATTCTGTATTCGAGTTTTGAAAGTGGGATATCTATATATTTCCAATTTGCTGGTGTGAGAACCAAAATTAGACAGGGTTATTGTTGTGAATTAGCATCAAAAACATGATTTTGAATATATATATATCAAAGTTATGAATTTGAAAATTTAATTAACCAATTGATTGCTGGTTGTATGGATGATTATTAGTTTAACTAATTAATAATATTGGAATGATAAAACCAATAAATGAATGAATGATAAATTTAGCCAAAATGAATCAAAATATTGAACTGAATTTAAAATTGATTGAAATTGCCAATATGTACATCTATATATGTTGAACAGGTCATAGCAAAGAAGCTAAGAAGAGGAATAAAATTGTATGCCCGATAAGTCGGTACACGTTTACCATTTTCTTGGGTTTTGATGATTTTATAAGCCGATTAACTGGCCGCTTGGCTTTTTCTTTTCTTTTGGATTGGTGAGGGCCCTGTGAGGCTAGTTGTGGTTTTAAAGGTCTCCCAGTACAAAGGAGGTTATGGCGAAATGTTTCAAAAATTTAGAATGTTAGCCAAATTTTTGAAGAATTTGAAAATTCTTAGAAACTGAAAAGTTGAAGAATGAAAGCCAGAATGAAGGCTGAGTTGGTTAGTTAAACAACTTTCAGCTCCGTTCCGTTTTGAGGACGAAAAGATTTTAAGTGGGGGAGATTGTAACAACCCGGATTTTCAGAACCAATTTAAAAATTTTTATTTTAGCGATTTTAATGAATTTCAGATATTTAAAATCATTTATTTTAAATAATAACGACTAAAAATGTATTTTAATTGAAGTTAGAAGAATAAATTTATTTTAATTATAAAACGAGCCTGAAATGGCGCAATAGTTTGAAAATTCGATTTCAAATTTCAAATGAATGTACATAATCCAAAATAAATCGGATTTCAGTAAAACCAGAAATATTTGAATCTGTTTAATTATGTCTTTCTAACGAACGTGAAAATTTCAGATTTCATCACGAGAATTGAAAGTTATGTCGAGTTAAAAATTCAAAATAGTCGCTATGGAATATATATATATTATATAATATATAGCCCTTAAAAAAGCCATTGTGCAGTCGACCTCCGTTTTCGACGAAACCGCTTTTGTTGGATCCGGAATGTCAAATTATTATTAAATTCCAATTTTCGTAATTTTTGGAATTATTATGTGAACGTGGCAAAAGAAAATGTGTTTTGTCAATTGTAGTTTGAATTAGATTGACCAGAAATTGACCATTTTTCAAACGGCCTCCAAATTCAACGAAATTAGTTTTTTAGGACCTTATCATCAGAACATAGCTAGATTTATTTTTCGGAAATTTTTAGAGTCAGTATGTGGCCTGGTAAATTAAAATGTACATTCAAATTCAATGTACATTGATTTATATTTTAATTTTGTTAAATATTGATCATAATAGTAGAACTGGCTTACCAGACATACCCCATTGTGTTCGGAAGGGGGGTAATTAGCTAGAGGCAACAGACGTTGGGTTCAATTTGGTGTCCAAACGAAAAAATGACTTTTTGGGAGGAAAAATAATAATAATATAAAATATATAAACACCCCTCCCTCTTCTCTTTCTTCCCCGTCAGTTTTCTTAAAAGAAAAAAAATACAAAATCGTCGATCCGCACCTCCAAGCTGCCACCTACCCCACCGTGCCACTGCTCATGTTGCCGTCGACCCCCAAGCGCACCCCCTTCTCTCCTTTTTCCTCTCTCTCCCTCCCTCCCTCCTTTGGAAACCCGCACGCCCTAGCCCCAAATCGACTAACCCGTCGCCATGGCCCTATGGCCGCCCCGAACCACCACCTGAACGGCCTGTCACCGCTTCCTCGACCCCTACGCCTTTCCCCTAGCCACCTCAACCACCTGTAAGTTTTTATTTCCATTTTTGTTTATTTGGGTAATTAAAAATACGATTTTTATATGAAATAACCTTGTTTTAAAAACGTGATTTTTAAATAAATAGCATTGTTATAAAAATGAAATTTTTATAAGAAATGTCATGAAATAAAAATTTGATTTTTATATATATAGCATTGTGATAAAAATATGATTTTTATTATATGAATAACAATATAAAAATATGATTTTTATTATATGAATAACAATATAAAAATATGATTTTTATTATGAGGATAGTAATACAAAATATGATTTTTATTGTATGAATAATGATATAAAAATATGGTTTTTATTATATGAATAACAATATAAAAATATGAATTTTATTGTGAGCAATATAAAAATATGATTTTTATTATATGAATAACAATATAAAAATATGATCTTTGTTATATAAATAGCAATATAAAATATGATTTTTATTATGAGGATATCAATATAAAAATATGATTTTTATTATATGAATAACAATATAAAAATATGATTTTTATTATAGGGATAGCAATATAAAAATGTGATTATATATATATATATACATATAACGAGGTGATAAAAAATGTGATTTTTACATATAGGGTTTTGGATATAAAAATATAATTTTTAGTAATATAAAAATATATTTTTTAGTGATATAAAAATATGATTTTTAGTGATATAAAAATATGATTTTTAGTGATGTAAAAATATGATTTTTATCGTGTAACGGAAAATTGTTTATTAGTTAAAAATCTGATTTTATAATATATAAAGCAATTTAATAAAAATGTGATTTTTAAATATATGAAGCGTTATTAAAAATGATATTTTTAATATAAACCGCAAGAAAAAGATTACGCTGGAACCACGGTGAAGTACACTACTCACTGAAATCTAATCCAAATCCAAACCGTTAAATTAAAGAATGACGGTGTGGAAACCAAAGGTGAGAACTCCTTCTCACTTAATTTATTTTACAATTAAAAATATTTTAGGTTGCAGACAGGGCTTAGAATCCCTCGACACTATTTATTGTACAAACCATGTTATGTGATTTGAATTATATGGAATTCAACATTTGAATTTGCACAATCACATAATTGAAAGCGATGCATGGATATTACCGACACACGGATTTCATACTCTGCGAATAGCAACATATGGCGCCGTAAATGGCATTTGGTGTAGTTGAGAATTTATTTGTTCGGATATTCTATGTGATTTGATTGTGATTATAAAATTGGTTGTGGATTAATTGTGAATTGATTGGAATAATTTGTGTACGGCACGAGCCAGTATTAGGTGAGGGATAAGGCTAAACCTTATTCCGGATCTAGTATCACGCTGTTATGCTGTCGAAATTTTCTAAAAAGTGTTAGAAAAATTTAGTTAGTTAAAAATATTATTTTTAGCTTATAATGGCGATAAATAAAATAATTATTGGATAGTTAAAAATAAGTTCACACATCCATTTACAAGTCGGACGACTTGTTTATGCTCGCTTAATTTTGTAATATCGATTGGGATGATAATTTTTACACATCGCCCAAGTGCACAAATAATAATTATTATTTGATGGTTGAAACCCCGCACGGGTATTGGGATGATATTTGACGACACTAATCCCAAATGTTTAGTTGTATGTCAATCGATTGGTTGACAGACTGTTGTAAGCGTTAATTATTTATATTTAATGCTTATGCAGTTGTGCAGTGCACTCTGGATGATGGTTAATTGTTTATCATTGTTGTATACATATGATGTATGAAATCCATATAAATAACATTATATGGTAATTGACTGTGTCGATTCCAATTCGAAAAGAACGCGAATATTTTAAAATAACGAATATTTTAAAATAATATTCAATAAAGGATTAAAATCTGATTTTAATGTCCGATTTTGGATGGACAAGAAAATATTAAAATAGGTGAAGCCGTATTGATTAGATATGCGCCATTTTGACGCGAACAATATTTATATCGATTTTATTCATTTTTATAATGAATATTGAAATGGAAATGATTTCAAAATCTGATATTTTGAAAATATTATCATTTAAATAATATAATGATAAGCAATATTCAATTTTGATTTAAAATTGGAAATTAAGTTATAATCGTTTTAAAATGAATTTATAAACGATTTATAATATATGTTTTAAATGGAAATCGACGAATTATACATTATATATATAATATAATGGCCTGAATGGAACGCGCCACGCCACAGCCGTTCGCGAATTTCGACCATTGTCTTCGAATTGATATTATGGGAGATCTGACCGTCGGATTCTCCTAAAACTGGAACTGTTGGGTTCATATCGAAAAGAGCTTTCCAACGAATATAAGAGATTTGAAATCTAATGGTTGGATTTGGAATTATGTCCAAATCAAATTTGGAAAAGGTCAATGTAAGTGCAGTTCGATGACCGTTTATGGAAATCGACTGAAAGGGCCTTAATAAAATTATTAACAATTTGTTTAAAATCATAATAAATGATTTGGAAAGAATTGGGATGAAAAATTCCATATTTGAAAAGGTAAAAAAATTATCGAAAAGAACTAGTTATTAACAAGAATTATAATCCAATTATTTTTAAATAAATAAAATTGGATTGAGAATGGGTTTTAATATAACTAGAATTTCCAATATACGAATTGGAGTGGATTTGAATGGAAATCATCTTCGGAATATTTCGATGTTGGATTTCGTGATTATACGGATATTGTTATGGAAATTTGGAAGATATATTTATATCGTTATTTCCAATATGATATTTGTTGGTTTCAGAATTTGATATTGATTATAAGCCAATATAATTTCTATCTTGAGCCTTGTATTTAATATCAAATTTGATTTTGGGTTTGTCGTGAATGGTGTCTTTATTAACATTGTTCTTAAACATAGTTGAGAAAAGAATAAATCTTTTAATTAAGATTTAGATAAGTTTTCCAATTAATTAATATTTAATTGGAATTGAATGAAAGAATTGGATTTTTGGGTTTTGTAATGACCCGCATTGGCAGAGGTATTATAAATAATTATTTAACTATATAAATAGTGATATAGTGAATTAAATTGTCGTGGAATTAAATAATGGTGAATATTTAATTAAAATAATATATTAAATAATATATTTAATTCTGAAAAAATCTAAATTGGCTGAAATGGCGATATGGTGTGAACCGGATCATCTGTGATATTTAATTCAGCTTGGAATTGAATTTGAATAAGGAATATATTATATACATGACAGTTTGAACGTATAGTTATATTATAATTAAAATCGAGCTCGAAATGGAGATGTAGTTCGTAAATTGGCAATTCGAACTTCAATGGAATGTACAGGATTCATTTTAAATCGGATTTCTGTGAAACAAGAAATGTTGGGAGCTGTTGGAGTATATCTTTCTAGTGGAAGAGAAAAATCGGGATTTCATTGTGTAGATTTTGAGATATGTCCAAATCAAATTTTGAAATAGTCGCTATAGAATCGTTTATCGACTGTAATAGTTTATTCGATATAACTAGAGAACGGGTTTGAATTTAGACAAGGTTCTTTTGGGAAATAGTGATAAAATAATTTTTAGAATTTTACTGTAATTTTTAATTAATTTAATAAGCGAATTTTTATTTGAAGTATTTCGCACCCTGAAATCTACATTTTGAAGTTTCAAAATATGAGTTAATCTACCGGTATTATTATATTTTCGGGATCGCGGCACCTCACTGAGCACGACTGTATTTTTATTTCAGTCTGCAACGCTCATATATGAATATAACCGTACATAGTGGGGTGGGTAACTTTTTAAAACTTTAAAAAAAATCCTAAGTCATTATGAACCAAGAGTAGTCCACGCATCCTTTGTTTACACTGTCAGTTCTTGTGACCTCAATCCAAAAACGTGGAGAATCCACCTTCACAACAATCAAACAGCTACAACGTGCAAAGGACTTAACCATGAAGTAAACCTGCCTTATATATATATTCAATACACAGCGTATTTCCACTTCTTTCCTTTCGATCTCAGAAAACCAAAGCTTTTCTATGCTTCGCAAAAACAAAGTAAAACATATGTATTCTTTCACAAAAAAAAAAATACGAAATGAAATCCAAAGCAGCAGGTCCTCTCGTTTGTAGGAAGGGCGAAGTAGTGGATATGGGAGGACGTCATTTTTTTTGTTTGTTTGAGGAAAATGATGTGAAGCCAGTAAAACAAGGAAGGAGAGGAGGTTCGAAACAGTGAGGGATAGGAGGCGGTTTTGGTCACTGTAGTGTGCTTTATGCAAGGAAGGAGTGGACGGGTTTGTATAGGATGGCATGTGCGGTCACAGGTGGTTTTAAAATCTGGATAAAGGAGTAGTGTGGTGGAAGGGTGCAAGTATGAAATGGAATGATGTTTTAACGTGTAGAGTATGGGGAGATACTGGTTCATGTATTTGCGGTAATAAGGACTTTAGGTGAGTTTTTATCTGTAAGTATATTTTGGTAATTACATATAATAATGGGAGAGTGGAGTTTGGAAATGTTTTGAAGTGGTGGTGAAAATATGAGAAGCAGCGGATTCATTTCTTTTTGGAGAAGATGCTATGTACAGTGCAATATGTGATGGGCCTTATAAAATAAGTAAGCCCAATATAAAGAGAATAAGGAAGTGAAAAACGTGAAGGGGTTTGGCAACACAAAACAGTCCGGCTGTGTTCAACGAAGGGGGGGTTGGCACTTGTCTTGGCGTGTGACAGCATGGAGTGAGGACGCAAGTGTACAGGATTGGGGCAGTTTACAGTGTAAACGTGAACGGATTTATGGGTTGAAAAATGGACAGAAGTGCGATATGTTTTAAGGGAGAAGCATGACCATCAAAATCAAACGGGGTCGGGTTATACGTAAGGCCCATCTTCTTTTAATTTTATTTAAAATATATTATTAAGTTTAAATCAAAATTAATAACCATATTAATTTGTTAATATCACGATGTGTGCATACGATGTCGGAATTCAACGAAACAGGATCGGTTGGGATCGTACGGACGAGGGCTACACCATGGAGCTGACTGGGAGTGAATCCGAGCCCGTTACAATTTATAGCAAAATAAATTGTCCGTCTGAACCAAGCGATGGTTATCGTTATTAACGATGATCGTCCAATGTGAGTAAATCTCACTAACTCTGAATAGTTTATAATTTCATGTTGTATTTTTAGAACTGTTAAATATTGGCTGATTGACTGTGCGTTGACTGATTGATTGAACTGATAGTCAGTTAGTTGAATTTCTATATTGATTCTGTTTAACAGAATATATCATATGGAACTAAAAGTGATGTTATCTATATCGTTTAACATCTGTGATGCAGGGAAACAGGTTGGAGGATTCCTCAACATTTATTTTTCTGTGATTTGTATATTGTGATATATGATGTGATATGTATATAATCTGTTGTGATTGTGTGTGTTGGACGATATTCATCGTGTTATATGGTGTGTTAAGTAGCATAGAAATGCCAGAATGTGGAAAAGGAATTTTCAAAGTACATTTTGAAAATGATTTATTTATATAAAATCAATGGATTTTATATTATAAAAGGGAAAGGATTTTGAATAAAGGAATTATATTTGTAAATCAAATATAAGAGAATTATATTTGTAAATCAAATATAAGGGAAAGAATGTGTTAAACAGATATAGAGGAAATATTAGTAAAAGAAATAGAATAAAGGAAATATTTGTCAAACAAATAAGAAGAGAAATATTCGTAAACCATTTACAAATAAAATAGAAATACAAAGGAAATATTTGTAGAACATTTACAAATAGATTAAAAGGGGTTATTTATTTATTTAGGGAATAAATAGAAATAGAATAAGGGAAATATTTATTTAGAAAATAAATACGATATTTTAAAAGGAGTTAGAATAAATTAGTTAGAGATAATCAGTTAGAGTTAAAGGAGTTAATCGAATATAATTTATTCGAATAGAGTTAATCAGTTAGAGTAAATCGATTAGAGTCAAATCGAACTAGAGTTATCCAAATATAGTTAATCGAAAATTAGTTATTCGAATAAGAGTTAATCAAATAGAGTTAAAACAATATTAGAAACTCACTAGAGATTAGTTAAGTCGAATTGTTTTCAAGTGTGGATCTGATGTTGGTTTCGGCCTTCGGGGTTTATACTTGGGAATTTGTTCTCTTATTAGTTTATAGTTAGAGTCTGATAGTTGTGGAATGGTAGTAATTGATGATTGATCGATAGTATTTCCATTTGGAAATAATATCGTTGTTTGCACACGTGTTTTCATTTGATAGTTAACTCACAGACTCTCGAAGTTTTGACCATTTTAACGTTGTTAATATGGAGAGACCGGTTGGATTATTATCCAAAGAATCACTCTGTACTGGCATAAGCGTTGCGAATCATATATGCCCAAGATAATTGAAGACGGAGTAGAGTGCAAGGGCTATTGTATAAGTCTTAAATAACAGTGCCTAAGATGGATATACTGAATAGTACCTTCGGTTCATTCTGTTCCTGGATGACTTGTATGGAGGGATGTGTGACAGAGTATTTCCAGACAATCACGTATATTGATTTCTCCAACCGTACCAAGAGTGGAAGCGGAGAAGGAAACTTCTTTTAGCTAACACATAATGTACTGTTGAGAACGTCAATCGGTGATTTGATGGATTTGACGATGTGACATTCGAAGTGAATCTGGTGTGATGATAAAGCGTAGCTTCTAGCCTCATCAACTGGTAAATGACAGAAATCGGGCAGGCAGCATGGCTAAGTCGGTCGCTCTGAAGTAGGGTGTATAATCACCTGATCTAGAGTTTCATTTATTTCTAAAAATCTATTGTCGATACTGTCCCATTCGGAAAACGGTTGTTGATCCCAACCGTTGGTGATATAAGTTCGATACACTCAAGAGAAATGAGTGGTCGGTCATGTGTGGCCAGGTTGCAATATGTTCTTGTTGAACCCAGTGTATTCCTTTCTAGAGGTACACTAGCGAAAGGTGGTTCCATACCTTGTCATAGTTGGAAATCCATTACCCAATACGTGCCTACGGTTTTGATTGTATACTATATACGTAGAACGTGAGATGGAAGCGTTTCTGCTAGATTATTATTATATTGTGGTCGATAGACATTATTATAATATCAAAAGGTTTTTGATATAAAGATAATTTGGATTCTCATAAGGGAAAAACCCGTTCCATTATACGGCGTGGTCTTATGAGATATCGATTACCTGCTTGAACTATTTTAAACCGTTTTACTCACACTAGTCCCATGACTGACCCGGAGTTTATTTTGTTTTGTTTTCCCTAAACTCTTGGGTGCCTAATTTTGTACGGGCAGTCAAGTAGTCGGGATTTACAGATATACTGGAAGAGCTTGGAGCAGGAGGCTTCAGGATTATATAGCTATAGTTATTTCCGTTGTGTTGTAAGTGTTGTACTTTGATAATTACATGTATATTCAAGTACATATTTGTATTTCAAACTTATGTTATGAAATATATTTATTCGTTCCGCTGTGAGATTCGTGATACTCTGATGTTGTGTTGTTCTTCTTCTTCTATTCTAAGTTTCTATCTTATCTATCCTCACCCTCTGTTTTCTTTCTATTAATTTCCTGATTTTCAGTTTAATTTGGGGTTGGACTTTTGTTTTTGGTCAGCTCAAATTGGACTGGATTTTCGGGTCATTGCAGTTGGTAACAGAGCTTAAGTTAAGAATTACCTTGGCTCTGTGGCGTGACTCGGTAGAGATAGGGTTAGTAATACCCTAGATTGAGTTGATTGTATATATACGAGTGAACGTATTTGTTATTCGATATAAAATAATTTTATATTGTGGAGATTTATTGGTTGAGTTGTTTATGAGTTCTTGTCGATCAGTTTGATCCACTATATCGGTAGGAGTTTATAAACACTCGAATACGATGGGTCGACACGATATGTTTTGGAAAGAGGGTAAGCGATATAATTTTACCCAAATTGTATTTTGATATAAAGGAGATATATTGGTTGCGATTATAATCGAGTAAGATTATAAGTAGAATGGTTATGTAAATAACCAATCAGAATTCGTATAAGTGTTACGAAATGAATTAAACTGAAATTTAAATCAGAAATTTAACTAAAATTCTGTAAAATTGGATAAGTGTTTGTAAATGCATTTGGATTAAAAATAAGGAAAATTTAAGATCCTGGGAGATTTTAAATTGTTTTACAAGCAGTGTGAATTATATTTTGAAATGAATTTCAGAGTGGAAGTGTTTGAGAAATGATTTTGAAAGCTGATATAGTATTGAACTCACTTCGATCACTGGGAAATAACTCTGATGATGATGGCCACATCATCAGTGTCATTTTCGAGTTGTAAGTGACGAATTACTACCAAAGAGGTTGTTTTTGAAATTGTTTAGAAAAGAAAGTGTTTTGAATCTTGAAAAGGGAAGTTTGACTTCGATGTGGCAAGCTGTTTAAAATTCCCAGGAAAAGATTGTTGAATTAAAACCAATTTGAATTAAAAGTTGGAAAAGCAATTGGAAATTAAGTTGAAATCAATTATGTGGAAATTGAATTGGATTAGAATAAAGGATATCGAGTAAATTGAAGTGTTGAGTAAGAATTTTGAATTAAGATTGGAATTTGAGTTTGAATTGAATTCGACTTAGGTATAAGCGAAAAATCGGTTGAGATGACGTTAGTATATGTTTAATTAATAAAAGGTACAAGTTTATATTCGATATAAGCATGAGATTTATGAGCCGAATTGGCTGTTTGATTTTCTTTTGGGATGGAGATGGCCCAGAGAAGCGAGTTGGAGTTTGACCGATTGAGCCGTACAAAGGAGGTGCTGGCAAAAAAATTCAAAAAGTTAAGGTGTTAGAAAATTTTCAGGATTTTTGAAATTTTCATTGATAATAATTAATTAATATTTAATTGAAATTAAATTGGTTCAGTTGAAACTGAAGTTAAGACATGAACAAATATGTTCTAACCAGTCGATAGGGTCGTCCCCTACCTTTTAGCAATTTGGAGGACGAAATTATTTTAAGTGGGAAAGATTGTAATGACCTGCATTGGCAGAGGCATTATAAATAATTATTTAATTATATAAATAGTGATATAGTAAATGGTCGTGGAATTAAATAATGGTGAATATTTAATTAAAATAATAAATTAAATAATATATTTAATTCTGAAAAAATCAAAATTGGCTGAAATGGCGATATGGTGTGAACCGGATCATCTGTGATATTTAATTCAGCTTGGAATTGAATTTGAATAACGAATATATTATATACACGACAGTTTGAACGTATAATTATATTATAATTAAAATCGAGCTCGAAATGGCACTGCAGTTCGTAAATTGGCAATTCGAACTTCAACTGAATGTACATGATTCGTTTTAAATCGGATTTCTGTGAAACAAGAAATGTTGGGAGCTGTTGGAGTATATCTTTCTAGTGGAAGAGAAAAATCGGGATTTCATTGTGTAGATTTTGAGATATGTCCAAATCAAATTTTGAAATAGTCGCTATAGAATCATTTATCGACCGTAACCGTTTATTCGATATAACTAGAGAACGGGTTTGAATTTAGACAAGGTTCTTTTGGGAAATAGTGATAAAATAATTTTTAGAATTTTACTGTAATTTTTAATTAATTTAATAAGCGACTTTTTATTTGAAGTATTTCGCACCCTGAAATCAACATTTTGAAGTTTCAAAATATGAGTTAATCTAACGGTATTATTATATTTTCGGGATCGCGGCACCTCACTGAGCACGACTGTATTTTTATTTCAGTCTGCAACGCTCATATATGAATATAACCGTATATAGTGGGGTGGGTAACTTTTTAAAACTTTTAAAAAAATATCCCAAGTAATTGTGAACCAAGAGTAGTCCACGCATCCTTTGTTTACACCGTCAGTTCTTGTGACCTCAATCCAAAAACGTGGAGAATCCACCTTCACAACAATCAAACAGCTACAACGTGCAAAGGACTTAACCATGAAGTAAACCTGCCTTATATATATATTCAATACACAGCGTATTTCCACTTCTTTCCTTTCGATCTCAGAAAACAAAAGCTTTTCTATGCTTCGCAAAAACAAAGTAAAACATATGTATTCTTTCACAAATAATAATAATAATAATACGAAATAAAATCCAATGCAGCAGGTCCTCTCGTTTGTAGGAAGGGCGGAGTAGTGGATATGGGAGGACGTCATTTTTTTTGTTTGAGGAAAATGATGTGAAGCCAGTAAAACAAGGAAGAAGAGGAGGTTCGAAACAGTAAGGGATAGGAGGCGGTTTTGGTCACTGTAGTGTGCTTTATACAAGGAAGGAGGGGACGGGTTTGTAGAGTATGGCATGTGCAGTCACAGGTGGTTTTAAAATTTGGATAAAGGAGTAGTGTGGTGGAATGGTGCAAGTATGGAATGGAATGATGTTTTAACGTGTAGAGTATGGGGAGATACTGGTTCATGTATTGCGGTAATAAGGACTTTGGGTGAGTTTTTATTTGTACGTATATTTTGGTAATTATATATAATAATGGGAGAGTGGAGTTTGGAAATGTTTTGAAGTGGTGGTGAAAATATGAGAAGCAGCGGATTCATTTCTTTTTGGAGAAGATGCTATGTACAGTGCAATATGTGATGGGCCTTATAAAATCAGTAAGCCCAATATAAGGAGAAAAAGGAAGTGAAAAACGTGAAGGGGTTTGGCAACACAAAACAGTCCGGCTGTGTTCAACGAAGGGGGGGTTGGCACTTGTCTTGGCGTGTGACAGCATGGAGTGAGGACGCAAGTGTACAGGATTGGGGCGGTTTACAGTGTAAACGTGAACGGATTTATGGGTTGAAAAATGGACAGAAGTGCGGTATGTTTTAAGGGAGAAGCATGACCATCAAAATCAAACGGGGTCGGGTTATACGTAAGGCCCATCTTCTTTTAATTTTATTTAAAATATATTAGTAAGTTTAAATCAAAATTAATAACCATATTAATTTGTTAATATCACGATGTGTGCATACGATGTCGGAATTCAACGAAATAGGATCGGTTGGGATCGTACGGACGAGGGCTACACCATGGAGCTGACTGGGAGTGAATCCGAGCCCGTTACAATTTATAGCAAAATAAATTGTCCGTCTGAACCAAGCGATGGTTATCGTTATTAACGATGATCGTCCAATGTGAGTAAATCTCACTAACTCTGAACAGTTTATAATTTCATGTTGTATTTTTAGAAGTGTTAAATATTGGTTGATTGACTGTGTGTTGACTGATTGATTGAACTGCTAGTCAGTTAGTTGAATTTCTATGTTGATTTTGTTTAACAGAATATATCATATGGAACTGAAAGTGATGTTATCTATATCGTTTAACATCTGTGATGCAGGGAAACAGGTTGGAGGAATCCAACTGGATTCCTCAACATTTATTTTTTTGTGATTTGTATATTGTGATATATGATGTGATATATATAATCTGTTGTGATTGTGTGTGTTGGACGATATTCATTGTGTTATATGGTGTGTTAAGTACCATAGAAATACCAGAATGTGGAAAAGGAATTTTCAATGTATATTTTGAAAATAATTTATTTATATAAAATCAATGGATTTTATATTATAAAAGGGAAAGGATTTTGAATAAAGGAATTATATTTGTAAATCAAATATAAGAGAATTATATTTGTAAATCAAATATAAGGGAAAGAATGTGTTAAACAGATATAGAGGAAATATTTGTAAAAGAAATAGAATAAAGGAAATATTTGTCAAACAAATAAGAAGAGAAATATTTGTAAACCATTTACAAATAAAATAGAATTACAAAGGAAATATTTGTAGAACATTTACAAATAGATTAAAAGGGGTTATTTATTTATTTAGGGAATAAATAGAAATAGAATAAGGGAAATATTTATTTAAAAAATAAATACGATATTTTAAAAGGAGTTAGAATAAATCAGTTAGAGATAATCAGTTAGAGTTAAAGGAGTTAATCAAATATAATTTATTCGAATAGAGTTAATCAGTTAGAGTAAATTGATTAGAGTCAAATCGAACTAGAGTTATCCAAATATAGTTAATCGAATATTAGTTATTCGAATAAGAGTTAATCAAATAGAGTTAAAACAATATTAGAAACTCACTAGAGATTAGTTAAGTCGAATTGTTTTCTAAGTGTGGATCTGATGTTGGTTTCGGCCTTCGGGGTTTATACTTGGGAAGCTGTTCTCTTATTAGTTTATAGTTAGAGTCTGATAGTTGTGGAATGGTAGTAATTGATGATTGATCGATAGTATTTCCATTTGGAAATAATATCGTTGTTTGCACACGTGTTTTCATTTGATAGTTAACTCACAGACTATCGAACTTTTGACCATTTTAACGTTGTTAATATGGAGAGACCGGTTGGATTATTATCCAAAGAACCACTCTGTATTGGCATAAGCGTTGCGAATCATATATGCCAAAGATAATTGAAGACGGAGTAGAGTGCAAAGGCTATTGTATAAGTCTTAAATAACAGTGCCTAAGATGGATATACTGAATAGTACCTTCGGTTCATTCTGTTCCTGGATGACTTGTATGGAGGGATGTCTGATAGAGTATTTCCAGACGATCACGTATATTGATTTCTCCAACCGTACCAAGAGTGGAAGCAGAGAAGGAAACTTCTTTTAGCTAACACATAGTGTACTTTTGAGTACGTCAATCGGTGATTTGATGGATTTGACGATGTGACATTCGAAGTGAATCTGGTGTGATGATAAAGCGTAGCTTCTAGCCTCATCAACCGGTAAATGACAGAAATCGGGCAGGCAGCATGGCTAAGTCGGTCGCTCTGAAGTAGGGTGTATAATCACCTGATCTAGAGTTTCATTTATTTCTAAAAATCTCTTGTCGATACTGTCCCATTCGGGAAACGGTTGCTGATCCCAACCGTTGATGATATACATTCGATACACTCAAGAGAAATGAGTGGTCGGTCATGTGTGGCCAGGTTGCAAGATGTTCTTGTTGAACCCAGTGTATTCCTTTCTAGAGGTACACTAGCGAAAGGTGGTTCCATACCTTGTCATAGTTGGAAATCCATTACCCAATACGTGCTTACGGTTTTGATTGTATACTATATATGTAGAACGTGAGATGGAAGTGTTTCTGCTAGATGATTATTATATTGTGGTTGATAGACATTATTATAATATCAAAAGGTTTTTGATATAAAGATAATTTGGATTCTCATAAGGGAAAAACCCATTCCGTTATACGGCGTGGTCTTATGAGATATCGATTACCTGCTTGAACTGTTTTAAACCGTTTTACTCACACCGGTCCCGTGACTGACCCGGAGTTTATTTTGTTTTGTTTTCCCTAAACTCTTGGGTGCCTAATTTTGTACGGGCAGTCAAGTAGTCGGGATTTACAGATATACTGGAAGAGCTTGGAGCAGGAGGCTTCAGGATTATATAGCTATAGTTATTTCCGCTGTGTTGTAAGTGTTGTACTTTGATAATGACATGTGTATTCAAGTACAGATTTGTATTTCAAAGTTATGTTATGAAATATATTTATTCGTTCCGCTGTGAGATTCGTGTTACTTTGAAGTTGTGTTGTTCTTCTTCTTCTATTCTAAGTTTCTATCTTATCTATCCTCACCCTCTGTTTTCTTTCTATTAATTTCCTGATTTTCAGTTTAATTTGGAGTTGGACTTGTGTTTTTGGTCAGCTCAAATTGGACCGTATTTTCGGGTCATTACAGGTTTACCATGAACGGTGTTTTAAATAACACTTGTTCTTTAACCCGATTAACAGTGAAATGTGATATTGAATTTATAAATCTTTTTATTAAGATTTAATGGAAATTTTCCAAAGTAAAGTTTTCCAATTTAATAAAATAAATTGGAATGGAATGGAATTCGATTGGGTAATAATTAAAGTGAGTTTCTGTGGAGGAAGACTGTTAATATATATATATATATATATATATATATATATGTATGTATATGGAAATTAAAAGGCTTTGTCGTTATTCCATAAATATTATTAGTCGGATACGGAAATTGATATTGATTATATATTGATATGTTTTCCATGAAGATTCCACAAATAGTGGAATGTGATTTTGGGTTTATCGTGAACTGTGTTTTAAATGACATTAGTTCTTTAACCCAGTTAAAGACAGGATTACATATCTAACATTGTATTTCGAACTGTATTGTTGATCTCTACTAAATATATATATGTTTGGTGGTGGAGAATTTATTCTCTTACTTAACACCCTTCTCTAAGACGTACGAGCTTAGAGGTTATATATCGGTAGAAATCAATGGTACGGTGTAGATTGTCGATGAGACATGTTTGATTTCCTAAAGTTAAACAATCATTAATATTGATTTTTGGGAAGATTAAAACTAAGTGGAGTTTTAATGAATCTGTAATTAGATTGAAATGATAATATGATTATTTAAATTATCAAATTCGGGAAATGACTGAGAATGGACCACCATTTTTACTCCAAGCGATACTTAAATCTTTAATTAGAGTTGAATGTGAAATGTTAATTAAATTTACCGATAACACCGTGGTGTTAGATATGGAGTATTACCAGTTTTGCTCCATGGGATGAATAGGTTGGGATTGGGAAATTAAACAATTGATTACTTTGGTTAGGTGCGCTAATCCCGACTAGTTTGGATAAACCTTAATTTGGTTTGAATTGATATCCAAAGGAAGATTAAAGAATAAATTTAAAAGAATCTAACTTTGATAAAATTAATGGGAACCTTTCCCTAAAAATATGAATTTTTTAATAAAAGAATATTCTGGATTGGAATGAGCCATATGTTGTGTTTTTGTAGACTTGATCATAAAATACGTGAATTATTTGGAAAGGCCGGGTTTATACCCATCCTGAATAATGAATTTGACTATAAGTCGACGATGAAGACGATGGTCGAAGACCGGAGGTCTTCACATCATTTCGATAATTACTGATGTCTTGATTGGGATGTACACACAATACAAGGTAATTAGTGGTAAATGTCCAGACATACTTAGAGATCGACCGGATATGCGAGGACCTCTCTCCTGTATTGGACACATGGGACGAGAAATAAGGTGCCTCCGATTTCGTACAGACCCAGAACGAACTTGTAAATGGATGTGTGTCTGACATTGGATTTTATTTTGTGTTGATTGGTATCTATTTAATATATATCTGTTTGGTGGCGGAGAATTTATTCTCTTGCTTAACCCCATTATCTGAGACGTACAAGCTCAGAGGTTATATATCGATAGACATCAGTCGCATGGCGTGAATTACCTGTGTGGCATGCTGAGATGCAAATGATCAAGGCTTCTGTTGAAAAGCAGAGTCTTGTGGTTGATGATCAAAGCAGGGCTCTAAATAGCATAACTTTTTGTATAGCAATAATTCGTTAGCCTCACACCCTGGTGTGAACCAGAAACGGGAGAAGGACCCCAAGGAGGACATGCATTTTTTTCTAGCCAGGAGTGGTGTCATGGTATGAAGCCCAGACTTTTTACTTATGTGGATGTTGGAAAGCGAGGTACCTCGGATATATCGGTCACTACGGGGCCGATGGATGATATGGTCGACATACTGACCAAATTTACGCCCCATAGGGCGGGGAAACACATTGTTCAGGAATAACCAATCCACTAACGTATGTGTGAACCGGCCCTGGCGCTCCTAAGGGCTTGACTGAGTACTTGCCCTGGGGCTCGGGCTAGAGAGTCCCGAATACGACATTGTGAGGTTTTAATTGTAGAACTAGTATGGAGACATGATATATGGTACCCGTGCCATCTATGATTGATACATTTACATTTGAAGTTTTTTTGATACACTATGCACTTATAGTAATATCAAAAGAGATTTTATTTATAACATACCAAGCATGTTTGGCTATTATAAGGGAAAACTCTATCCTCCGGCTTGCGTTGCATTGTGTGATGGGACCTGAGTCTTATAATAGCTTCATTTTCTTTAATTAGCATTGCGTTGTTTGTTCTATGCACTGGTATTCTTGGGAGGAAACCCGTTCCGTGTTATACGGTGTGGTCCCTTGATTTACCCAACTTTAAAATTAAGTTTTAAATAATTGTTTTAGATCTCATACCAGTCACATGACTGACCTGGAGTTTATTGTTTTAACCTAAACTCTAGGTGCTCCTATTTTCCACACGGGCAGCTAGTAGTTTTGGTTTTGCAGATATTATTTCTATAGGATCCTGGTTTACAGGTGGAGCTATATTAGGAAAGCTCTATATCCGAGTATTTCTTTTAGTTGTGTTATGTATTATTTTTCCACTGCTCTGTAAATTATTTTAATCTCTGATATTTTCTTATGTATATTATTTATTCATACTCTTTTATATTCTTGCGATCTGATGTTAATTATTGTAACAGCAATGAAATGTTCTTCTGTTTGTATTTTGATTTGTCGTGTTCTCAACTCAATCCGGGCTTTCCCGGGCGAGTTTGGGTCGTCCCATACAGGAATCATGTGTGGCATTAACCAAAATGTAATGTAGTTGTATTCAAATTATGTTTCAGTGAGCTGTTTTTTTTTAAGAAGCTTAATATGTAAAAAATTGAAAAATCATAATGGAGTTGACTAATAAACCAAAATGTTTCCTAAGTATTATTCTTTTAATCTGCTATAATCTGCCTATATTTAATGATTCTGGAATTCATCATATGCTTTCGTAATTGAAATAGATATGCAGGTACGATCTTTCATTCTTATAAGCTATTGTAGTTAGCAAACTTTTGTTAGATATATAGGACTAGACATAGATATATAGGACTGAACATGTTGGAAAATCTTAGTTTCTTGAATATTGTTCTAATAAGCTATTGCAGTTACTAAATATTTTTCAAACCAACGCTTATAGTTAGATTTCAAATTATTATTTTAGACTATGTTAAATGAAAATGCATGTACATAATTGATCAAAACAAAATGTCTCATCTACATATATCTTGGTCAAATAATATGAAGAGCAAGCAAGTGGAAAATTGATGGATATGGTTTGTTAACAAAGTGGGTTATGAGATTAATACCAATGCACAGTTTAATATTTTTTAACACTGTAGGATGTTATTGGGCATTTATTTAAGGGGTGGTTTTATAGATATCCTTTTAAAGTTTCAAAATATATAGCAAAACACATTTCGAAAAGACATCCCTGTTTGTTCTCTGTAGGAATGTAAATATTTGCAGCTTCTAAAACAACAAATGTTTACCGTGCACTACAATATTTCATAGTATATATTACGAATATTTGTTTAATATATTCCAATATTTATAATTTTGCGAAAAAACATGTCACGAATTTGCCATGCAGGAAGAGGAGGCTGAAAAGGTAATAAACTAATGAAAATTATCCATATAACATTCGATTCAGCTATACGTGCTTTAAATTAGTACTATCTTATGATTACTATAACATAGAAGAAATATTATTGTATACATATATAGAAACACAGGCGTGTGTGTTTTGTGCTTACATACATACACAAACATACGCGGTTATAAATACATATGCTTATGCACACATATATGTATGTGTGTCTATGTATATATATCAACCATGTTCAGTAGACGTAAACGCATGTGTCATGTGTGTGTATCAACCATGTCCAGTGGACGCAACTCTTAGACTATTATGCTTTAGCAGCTTAATAGGTCGGTTTTCTTATTGGGATACCTTTTTCTTTGTTAGAATGAAAACACTACAACAAGATGAATGTTCATATTCATCTAATATCCAAAATTCATAACTAAGCTATTTTGGCTGGGAAGTTTTGAAGTCATCTTTACCTCATGTTCTTCATAAATAAATCGACATCTTCATTTGCAGCTTTCTTGGTGGTCTAGCATACACAGGACGTGCACTTCACTAAAGTTAAATGTAAATTTTATAAATAGTTATGCCTTCTTCTATCCCCATGCTTCATTTTTCTTTCGTTGATAATGTAAAAAAATAGTTTTGTATGTGAAAGCTTAGACCATGTGGGTTTCATTTAGCCTCAGTTAGTTTGCATAATAATCAGGTTTTTTCGTGCTTTTTATTTTGCTCAGTGCATTTAACTCTTAACCCATATGAATAAAAATATGTTTCATATCTACTATCTCTATTTACTTCATGTGTTTATAGTTATGATAAAGTACTATTCCTTAACCATGATCTACATCAATTTAACTCACTCTATATTTTAATGTGTTCAATTTTTTTTATCGAATAATTTCTTATTCGAATAAGCATTAGATGTCTAGCACACAATATTCGACACCATTTTGTACAATATCAAAAGGTTAGAAATCATGGAACCTATAAATTTGACAAAATTATGACATGGTTTGGTGTAAATTTCAAGTAGCTAACATAGTATTACCTTAGCACACAATATTTGACACCATTTTGTACAATATCAAAAGGTTAGGAATCATGGAACCTATAAATTTGACAAGATTATGACATGATTTGGTGCAAATTTCAAGTAGCTAACATGGTATTGCCTTAGACATCCATGTGCTTTAATTTGATGAGTGACCGCCTTACAAACTTAGAGTTCTTTTATCTTTAGATAAAATCACAACTCCTGAGATCCATATGTTGTTGTATGGGTTAACACCAATTTATATGAAGAATACATATATGGACATAGGTTGTGTATTACTGATTAGGAACGCAGACAATTATCCATTTATCCTATTTAGCTACCAGCTTTAATCTTTGGCTTCAAGGCCATATAAATAATGAAAATTTCATTTGTACTATTTAATTGTCTGGTTGGAGAATGTAGATGAACAAATCATTTTTTCGGCTTTCAATCCGAGCTTCTGGTATTGGTACCATGATAAGTGTCATGCATATGTATTTGATTAAAGGCACGATTATGTTAATCAAATATTATCCTACACAAGGTATACCTAACACCAGTAAGAATGAAAGAACTGCTTAAACAGCGTGTTCTAGCGATGAGAAGAAGTCAATAAATGAAGATCGGGCCATGATGCGAGGATCATGCTCATGATCATGTAACTGGCATTGATGTTCCAATTTGTTGGCTATCGACGCGACTGAAATCCAGTATATGTAACTGGCATTGATGTACACGTGCTAGGGTGCATGGTTCAAAATTTTCCATTAAGGTGGGTTATTATTATATACATTGAAATCCAGTATATGCCTTTTTGCTAAAAACCAGTATGTTCTTTTTTATGCAGAAAAACGGTGGCATCTATCATCTTCTGCATGTGGTAGTAGGGAGTATAAGTGGGTGGCTTTGCTAAAGCAAAAGGTAATGCAAGAGAGTTTGAAGATGACAAAACTTTCTTCTGCTCAAAATGAAATGAATACCACACTTTGAATTGTATGATTAAACCTGTAATGGTTAAAACTCTTAAATATTCAAATTTTCACTTTTATTAAGCTGTATTTTAACTTTTTGAGAACTTTCAAGTATTATTCGTAGACTGTGTCTTATTTGTAGATTGTGTTATTTGTTATGTTGTTAGGGTAAAAGGTAAATTAGATATTCTAGAGTAATCCTAGATTTACAAGTTTCTGGCATTTTACAGCTTCAGTATTGATTAAAAAAAATTCTTCATTATGTAGATCTGAAAGGGTGACTGCACGTTACTCTGTGTTCAAATGATGATTGCATTTGTGGAGTCCAAATTTTCGAAATACGACAGCTTAGAAATTGATGGAGTTTATGTAGAAGTATGGAAACAAAGAAGTGAGGATGGCAGTGGTCTATCACATGATATGTAAATTGTTCATTTGGGTATATTTTGTAAGGGATTTGCGTATTTTTGTTCCATTAGGTGTTATCTAGACATGTTTGGTAAGGAATTGTGATAGTCATGTGATTTTATTTTATTAACCAACATTATGTTTCGCACGTTTAAATGCAATTTGTACATTTTGTGATAGTATGATTATGTATATTAGCTTTATTAGTGTATATATATATATATATATATATATATATATATATATATATATATATATATATATATATATATATATATATATATATGTGTGTGTGTGTGCGCGCGCGCATGTGTGATTGTTTGAAATGGTATACTATGAATATAGTGCTTGTTGACTTTATGTTACTATTATGTTTGGGTGTGATTGGTAGAAATGAATATTTGGAGCGGTTGAATTTTGCAACAATTAGACGATGCAAAGCCATTCCAAATTTACCGACCCCATTGCAATGCAATATTTTGCAAACCATTTGCATTGCTATGGAGCCACTAAATTAAATGACCCCATAGCGACAGACGCTATCTATTAAAACTAAGACGTCACAACTGCACCACTATATATTAGTGACAATGTTGTGAGTCCAATATTTTGATGTTCTACTTGTGTCACAAGAGCGTCGGTAATATTTACTGATGCCATAGCGACGCAATATTTGCCAAATCATTTGTGTCATTATAGCGTAGGAAAATTTTAATGATGCCATAATGACGATATTAGTGCGATACTATAGCGACACCTAGTAATTTAGTGACGCCTGTTTTTCTGACGCATATTTGACGTCGTTATGGAGTCACTAAAAAATTTAGCGATGCCTTAACGACGCAAAATAAGGGTCAAAAAATTGCAGATTTGTCATATAGCATCACGTGATGTGCTAGTACCGACTATAATACTTCTCATCCATTATCTGAGGTCCCATTCTTATTGATTGTGCATATGGTGATGATTTTATGTCTCAATCGAGAAATCATAACCTCCAACAGATCCTATAATGAGAAGTTGGTTCTAGCAAATACTGTCTTGTAACAAATTGATGCATCATTATATTCGAAAGATGACATGCTTCATTACCCAAACAACTAAGTGGTACGTGAACCATCCATAAATGCGTAGAAACGATGCATAACACTAGAGGTTATTCAACTGATTGTGCATACATGCTTCATGTCATAGCATCATAATCAAGTTCATCAAACTTGTTGCAGTAGAACCAAAAATTATTTCTAAAAGAATCCACTGTGTTTTCGGTCCAATGCACCTGAAAGAAGAGAATAATCTGGATTATTGGATAAAAACGTATGTGTGTAAGAAAAAAGACAGTAGATATATATGCCAAGCATCATAGGACATAGATAAATCAACATCCTTCCACTTCATTCTTATTTTTCCAACCAAAACATACGTCAAACACCATAGCTGTAAACGTAGATACACATAAAATTGCAATGTATGCGAACATCAAAGTATATGCACATGAACTCGAAAAATACTAGTACATGTACTCAACTCAGACAACCTCCAAGATATATGTTATCCTCCGAAGCAGCATAGTCAGCTCGATATATGTGTATACTAGAATCGCACTACCCAACGAATACCTACTACATAATTGGAAGTTTTCTATATAATGAAGCCATTAAAGCCAAACATGAATGTTTAATGATTACTGATCAAATGCGAAGTGATGATATGCAGTATAATAGCCCGAGCGTGCTTATTATTCTGAATCTACGAAACATCTACTGAAATGTCATGAGAAAGTTGCTTCCTAAATAAAATGGTAATTATGATCTCGTTACCCCCACCACCACTGCTCAGTAGGTGAGAATAGAATCAAGAGCCTCTCCCACATCTCCATATAATCCGGTAACTCTGGATATCTCAATGTAGCATTATCTATGGATACAACAAACAAAATAGCAACATCACACAATGTAGTTTTCAGCTTCCTTGATCTAAGGTGGAATGTATAGATCTCTGACCTCCATCTATTTATCAAAGTAGTGATGATATGATGATCCAATTGGGTGTATTATAATTGAAATATAAGTGAGAAATCAGCTCGATCTATGAATTCTAGCACGATGGGATGAAAGGAAGTCACTAACCTCATAGAGGATAGTGATGAATAATTGTAATTGGTTCTTTGCACTATCAAAGAAATAACAAAATATAAATGTTAGTGATGAAACTCATTAACATCCAGTACTTATTAATAGAAATCGAATCCAAGAATAAAGCTTTCGTTTCAATTTATATTACATGCAATTGAAAAAGAACTACCAAAAAGTAAAGGTCATCGATGTCTTTATTGTCTTATAGCCCTTGAGATTATCCTTTTGTCACCTTCCTTTTGAGGGACAACCTTAATTTATTCTGATTGACACTCACTTTCATTCTGTAACTTATGTCAGATTAAAAAGGAGATATTCAAAACCTCTTTTAACCCTCATGAACCTTGAGACAATAACTAGATCTTATGTATCAAATCAAAAGGAAAAAAATAAATCATTCTTATTGGATATTGGGCTAGATAATAGCCTAAAATGATTGATTTCTTATCCTCCAAATTGGATAATTTAAGATATATATGATCAATTCTCCTTCCTCAATAAACTACTGCTCAGATATTGTAACACCCCGAATTTTCTGTTAACATTAAATTGACGAATTAAAGAATACTTAATTATAAATGTGAGAATTAAGGGAAACTGGTTATGCCATTGCGTTCGTCTCGGAATTCTGGTTGAGATAGAATCCGAGTTTGTGTAAAATGGATATCGGATGAAGGAGATATTGGCGAACGAAGTCAGGCGGGAAAGATAGAAAAAAAAATATTGCACTGGCGCACTTGGGAAGTGCGCCAGTACAAATTTGCACTGGCGCACCTGCCAAGTGCCCCCACGTCGAGCAGCAGGCATGCATAGCTTTCTGGATCAGTCTGATCCATGTTGTGACTCATTGCTGAGTCCTTTCTGACTCCTTGCTGAGTCATTAGGGCTGACTTGTCACCCTATCTTGACTGAGTGGTTTTGATTAACCCTAAGATCATCCGACGTCTATAATTAAATTGAAATTCTATATAAACAACCTTAGTCTCAACCTAAATTCACACAAATAAAATATAGCTAGAGCCATCATACTGCTGGAAGGAAGCCAAGAGTAGCCTCCACTTGAAGAAATATTAGAGACGAGTAAAACTAAAGTAAAAACAAGAATCAAACAACGTTTGTCTACCCAAAGGAAAGCATTTCAAATTCAGAACTTAAAATCCAGAATTCAAGTTCGTCGTTTGTCATAAGTATAGTGATTTTTCCAATGGGAATAAAATTAAGATTTGATTCGATGTTAAATGGAAATGGAATTGTGCTACTGTATAACGATGATGTTAATTCATATTTATGTGTTGCATGATTCTGGTACTGTGATGTTTGTGGTATAATTGATTTGATGTTGAATCCATTAGAATGTTTGTGGATTAATCTAGTTGATCTATTCAAATTCACATACAAGTTATTTGGTTCATATCTACACCTCTATGTTTAGGTGATTATGACAAGTTATATGCTATACAATAGAACCTCTATGCCTAAATGATTAAGTTCATATACATGCTCATATGTTTATGCGAAAGTTGCAAGTTCATAATTAGATCCATGCCATGATCCATTTTAATACAAGTTTCATGTTATAGTAGTAAACATGATTTGATCTAGTTCACACACATGTGATAAAATTATACATACTTTATGGACCATGTGTTATATTCTTGTCATAGTGATGTTCGATGTTATGCCTAGATCTAAACATGTTTAGGCTTATGTTGTCTAAATCATATGCTAATTCATGTGACACCTATTTAGTTAGATCCCTATTTCAATGCAAGTTCACATATATGTATGTTAATTTGGTCTACGTTGCAAGTTCACACCTATGATTTTCATATTGACTATGCCGAAAATGCCAAGTTTACACCTATGTCATGTTTATGTTAATGAATCTCTTTATGCCAATTTTGTATACGCTAAATTAGGCTAAGTTTTTAGCCTAATATTATATGCTAAAAAACATGCGGACGAAAAATTAGGCTAAGATTGTTAACCTAATATTTATACGGGGTAACATTGGGAAAAATTGGTAATTAAAGGAAACTTGACATAAAAATATACGTATTGGCATGTTTGGCACATGCCAATAATTGGTGGCACTTGAATGGTATAAATCCTTATACCAAAAATGATGAACTTGGAAAGTGGGCCATAACATTTAATTGTTAACAAATTTACATAAAACCAGGAATAGAGACAAATATGTAAATTTAGAAAATACGAGTATGCTTAACCCGAGGTTGGATTGAGTTGTGATGTAAACCTGCCCGGACCCGCCCGGCTGTCCAGTAATCACAACAATACCTATCCAATGTGGGTGGTTAAGCATTGAGCCCAATAAGGACCCGAGGTTAGACTGAGTTACGGTGTAAACCTGCTCGGAACCGACCAGCACATCCAGTAATCGTAACAATACCTGTCTAATGTGAGTGGTCGGTGCTTTAACTAATTAAGGTTAAGGAAAAGTCAGGATGGTAGGGTTAAGTTAACTAAAACACTTAACCAATTCAACATGTTAATTAATCTGATGGGTGGGGTTGGGTAAATACAGACACTTAACCACTTAACATGTTTGACTAGAAAACCCTAGTAACGGGGACCCATTTCAGCAGTAACCCAATTAGGTATCATGGTACCCTGAAACTAGGCAGGGTGTGGCACGATTACTAGGCTGATTGTAAGCAGTCAAAAGCGACGGCGGTTGGTGCAGCAGTGTGGGTTCTAACGGAGTGCGGGCGTGCACACACTTCGGAGCAGACAAACAGGGCACTGGGCACCAGTAGTATGACCTATGCATTCTAGGATTGTGTCAGGCCGCCACCATGGGGCTTGATACACCCCATGGTGGGACCAGCATAGGTATCTACACTCATTGGGGGCCGTATGACACATATGATTTTGCGAGTAGGAGCCGATCTTTAGAAAGGGGATCACTTCACCCCGATCATGGGGTGCCAGTTGAGAAAATACAAGTAGGTGCAGAGATATAGTGTGGGGTGCGATTGTATATTCGATTCAAACTGCTTTATCTTAGTTTATGATACTTCCCTATTTCCAGTTTATACCTATCATGCCCTTTTTCTTATTCTCATACTGAAGAGTCACTAGACTTAGCAGGCTTTATGTCTGACTCTATTTTTCTTTCGTCTTCTTTTCTTTCATCTCCCCCCCCCCCCCACCCCAGGTCCACAGGGAGGAAACAACCCAGCTTAGTCAGACTCTTTGCAAGCTTCAAGATAGTAGATGTATGGTTTGGACTCTCTTTCCTTGGTTATGGCTTTTGGACACATTCTATGGGAATTTATGTAGCTTTTATTATGTTTTATGCTTCTTTATTTAAAAATCAAGATAGAAATGATGATGTAATGTTTTGGAAGTTATTATAAGACAGTTATGGAAATGTTTTGTATGAACACGTATTTATGAAATAAAAGTCTGTTTGTTTTCCGCTGCTTATATATATGTGTTTATATATCTGTCTTGTGTTTTATCTATGACTTTTACTTATAAACCTCCATCGAAGTTAAGGCATTCCCTTTGTAAGTGACCTTAATGGAGGTGAGGTGTTTCACTTGGTATTAGAGCACAGGTTTACCAGACTAGATAAAAGTTTTTGAAACTATTTTCAAAAAGAAGTTTAAAGAAGCGTTTTTTTTTCAAGAAAAAGCGTTGTTTTTAAACGGCATAATTCCCCAAAGCCATATGCACTATCTCTCCATCCTTTTGTCTTGAATCCTTCCTTTTTGTTTCAGCATGTCTGGAGATCTTAACCTTCCACAAGGAGTACCAATACCTGGCTGGTTCCGAAGGTACCTAGAAGCTAGGGCCAATGGTGCGGGCCCAGCAGACATTCCTCCTCCCACAGTGGCAGCGGTTCCTCCTCCTCCTCCTCATGGAAATACTTTCGCTAATACGTGTAGAGACTTTAAGGCTATGGGTGGAAAGGACTTTTATGGAACTGAATCCTTTGTGGTAGCAAGGAACTAGCTGAAGGAGGCCGAAGATTTGTTCGTCATCTTCAAAGTTGACGACAGGCAAAAGATACAGCTAGCAGTGTGGTTACTTAAAGGTGAAGCTTCCTATTGGTGTAAGTTACCCATGCTGAGAGGCCAGTGGAAACTTGGGAAGATTTTAGGATGAGTTTTGAGATGAAATTCCTCTCCCAAGCTGAAAGAAGCCTGCAGATGGAGAAGTTCCTAACTCTTAAGCAAGGGAGTATGACGATCAGGGAGTACGTAAATCAGTTTAATCAGCTGGCCAGATTTGGACTGGATTTAGTAAACACCCAACACAAGAAGGCCCTTCGCTTCGTTAAAGATCTGAATAAGCCTCTACACAGCCTTGTTACGACCCATATACCCATGGGAGCGACTTATGAAAGCTTGGTGGACATGGCGTTGCTGCACGAGGAAGATAAAGGCAAGAAAGAGGCAAAAGCAGAAGTGCCTCAAGACAATAAGGGGGAAGGATCACAGAACAAGAAGGCTGATTCAAAGAAAGGCGGGAAGAACAACAAACCTCGTGAAAAGAGAAAGTGTAATTTCTGTGGCATCATTGGATATATAGTAAAAGACTACAGGAAGAAGAAGGCGAATATGAATGGTGGTTGTTTCCATTGTAGAGAGACTGGACACTTGGCTAAGGACTGCACAAAGAAGCGAGGGCAGGGACAGAGGACTGGATCCACCTCAGGGGAACAGGTTCACGCGCTGGTGGCACCTCCACAGGAATGAGGTAGAAATATTTCTGTAGAAAGCTTAGTTTATCTTTATGATCATCCAATTCGCACTCTCTTTGATTCTGGCACATCACACTCTTTTATTTCATCTGCTTTAGTAGAATCTGTGCACCTAGACACTAGTATGGTAGAAGATCCCTTGGTTGTTTCAAATCCAATTGGGGGCTCGGCTTATTTGTCGATGGTTTGCTTGGATTTGAAAATCTCCATTCTAAGTGTCGAATTTAGATGTAGTGCCTTTGTTTTGGGCTTCTCGGGATATGGGCTGATCTTAGGCATGGACTGGTTATCCAGTAATGGTGCCATTCTTGATTATGAGAAGAGAGTGGTTAGACTCTTGACTCGGCTCGGTAACACTCTAGAAATTTTTTGTAATCCCTTGAATTTTGTTATGCTTAGTTATCTAGATTCTCTTGATGCTTCTGTTGAGAATTTACAATCGGTTAGGGTGGTCCGGGAATATCCGGATGTTTTTGAAGAGGTGAGGGGTTTACCTCCGAGGCGGAAATAGATTTTCGCATATATCTTGTTGATAATGCAAAGACCGTAGCTCTACCTATTAGACATATGGCTCCAAAGGAGAGAAAGGAGCTCAGTAAGCAAGTTAAGGGGCTTATCGAGAAGGGGTTTATTAGGCGGAGTATCACGGAATGGGGTGCTCCAGTGGTGTTCGCCACCAAAGTAGATGGCTCACTACATCTTTGTGTGGACTATAGGGAGCTAAACAAGCTGACTAAAAAGAATAGACACCCACTTCCCCGAATAGACGATTTGTTTGATCAGCTTGTAGGTGCATCGGTCTTCTCCCAACTTGATTTGGCTATTGGGTTCCATCGGCTAAGGGTAGTAGAAGATAGCGTTGATAAAACGGCGTTTAGAACCCCAGACGGTTTCTTTGAGTGGCTTGTTATGCCTTTCGGCTTGACAAACGCACCCGCTTATTTCGTAGACCTAACGAGCAGGGTATTCAGAGAATTCCTCAATATGTTTGTGGTGGTTTTCGTAGAGGATATTTTGATCTTCTCAAAGAATGAGGAAGAACATGCTCAGCATCTGAAGGAGATCATGGAAACTCTTCGAGTTCATCAGCTAAAAGCCAAATTCTCCAAGTGCCACTTTTGGAGAGAAGAAGTAAGGTTTCTTGGACATATAGTGTCCAAAGAAGGGTTAGCTGTGGACCCCACGAAAGTGGTGGCAGTGCAAGACTGGAAGACACCAAGAAATGCAACCGAAGTCCGAAGATTTCTTAGGCTAGCCGGTTTTTACCGGATGTTCATTAGAGATTTTGCGAAAATCTCAGCTCCACTCACAAGGCTAACAAAGAAGAATCTAGCGTTCGCTTGGAATTTGGATTGTGATATTGCTTTCCAACGCTTAAAAAGGGCTCTTACAACAACCCCAGTTCTGACTTTGCCCGGCGGAAGCAAGATGTTCACAGTATATACGGATGCTTGTGGTACGGGACTAGGCATTGTTCTGATGCAAGAAGGGAAGGTAGTAGCTTATGGTGGAAGACAATTGAAAGTTCATGAAAGGAACTACCCAACCCACGATCTTGAGTTGGCTACCATCGTCTTTACGCTTAAGTCTTGGCGCCATTATCTCCTAGGTGAGAAGTTCGAATTATATACTGGCCATAAATCATTGAAGTATCTTTTCTCGTAGAAAGATCTTAACTTGAGGTAGCAAAGGTGGATGGAGTTCCTTACCTCGTATGATTTTGAGATTTCCTATACTCCTGGCAAGGGCAACGTAGTAGCAGACGCGTTGAGTAGAAAGAAGCTAACCTTAAACCCTCTCTTTGTAGAAAGGCAAAGCTTGGAGTATATAGCCAGTTTTGACTTTAGGCCCTCCTCTGATTTTGTACCTGGCTTGTTGGCATCACTAGAAGTACGACCCACTCTTTTAGACTCAATAGGGGCCGCACAACGGGAAGACTCTCAGCTTGTGGATGTGATTGATAAAGTAACTAGGGGTGAAACTTCTAGTCACCTGAATAGATACTCCATCGATGATAAGGGTTGGCTGAGGCGAGATGGAAGACTATGCATCCCATAAGCTAGGGATTTGGTAAAGATGGTTCTCGAAGAAGCACACCATTCCAAGATGACAATACACCCAGGTGGAGACAAGATGTACAAGGACGTAAAGAGAGTTTTCTTTTGGAACGGCATGAAGAAAGATGTGGCAAATTTCGTTTCTAGGTGCATGACATGCCAATAGGTCAACGCGGAATAAAAGAAGCCTGGAGGACTACTTTATCCTCTAGAAGTCCCACAGTGGAAGTGGGATAGAATTTCAATGGACTTCATTGGTGGGTTGCCTAGGTCAAGAAGGGGCAATACTAGTATTTGGGTAATAGTGGACAGGCTCACAAAAAGCGCCCACTTTATACCTATCAAGAGTAGAAGGACTGCCTCGTCTTTAGCTTCTCTTTATCAAAGGAAATAGTTCGACTCCATGGAATACCCCCCAGCATAGTGAGTGACCGAGATCCTATCTTTACAAGCGAATTTTGGCAGAGTCTACAAGAAGCTGTAGGCATACAGTTATGCTTGAGCACGGCCTATCACCCCCAAACTGATGGTCAGACGGAAATGGTGAACAGAGTGTTTGAAGATCTTCTGAGACTGTGCGTTCTTGACTTTGGAGGGACATGGGAGGATCATCTTCCTTTAGTGGAATTCGCCTACAACAACAGCTACCAAGCCACCATTGGCATGGCGCCCTTCGAAGCTCTATATGGAAGACCCTGCCGATCACCAACTTATTGGTGGGAGTCTGCAGACAAGCTTATACTTGGGCCAGACATGATTAGAGAGACTTCAGAAAAATTGGACTTGATACGAAGGAGAATGAAGACTGCCCAAGATAGACAGAAATCCTACGCAGACAAAAGAAGGACCGACCTTGAATTTGAGGTTGGGGACAGGGTTTTCCTTAAGGTATCTCCTTTAAGGAACGTCGTTCGCTTTGGATCCGCAGGAAAGCTAGCACCAATCCCTATCACCGAGAAGATTAGGAAGATGGCTTATAGAGTAGAGTTGCCCGAAAGGTTGGCTGGAATTCACAATGTCTTTCACGTTTCTCGTGTCCGAAAATGTCTACATGAGTCTGCGGAAGTGGTGGAGCCAAGCATTCTAGAAGAAGCTGAAGTAGAATGCGAAGCAACCGTGAGGAAAGTTCCAACCCACATCTTAGGAACTGAAATCAAAAAGCTACGCAACCGCGAAGTCAAGCTTGTCAAAGTTCAATGGGGCGACGCCGAGGAAGACGCGACTTGGGAAACTGAGGACAGAATACGCGCGGCCTACCCTTTTCTTTTTGAGGGTATATCTTTGATCTCTCTTTTTCCTTAAGGTGTGCTTGTATCTATCTTTTTAGGTATATCTCCTCAATATTATCCTTTGTCCTTAGGTAGAAACCCCTTTGGATGTAAACATGTAATGGTTGATGGCTGCAAGTGGTTGCAAGAGGTTGCTCGTGGATGCATATACACACACTCTAGGTTTTAGATCGGCTCAGTCACTTCATATTGCATATGCATATATGTATTCATATTGCATATGCATATATGTATTCATATTTGTATGTGTTTGAAACTTGATATGTTTTCGTATGGATGTCGCATTTGTATAAATGATTGCGCACTCATGTAGAATTATGAGCAGGGAAAAATTTGCATACATAATGGATTCATGACACTTGCATGATTCGCATTAAGGAGTCAACTGAATCAGTAGACTGCCTGATTATTGCATTAGACAAGGACATGTACACACACTATTGCATATGATCATGAAGCATTAGAAGTCTTTTAAGGACAACGGACGCCTGTGTTTGTTGGTTGAGTAGATGGACGATTGGATGTTAGGATTTACGTTCTTTTAGACTTGAAGATTTCGGGGACGAAATCCTTTAAGGAGGGGAGAATGTAACACCCTGAATTTTTTGTTAACATTAAATTAACGAATTAAATAATACTTAATTATAAATGTGAGAATTAAGGGAAATGGGTTACGTCGTTGCGTTCGTCTCGAAATTTTGGTTGAGATAGAATCCGAGTTTGCATAAAACAGACATCGGATGAGGGAGATATTGATGAACGAAGTCAGGCGGGAAAGATAGAAAAAAATATTGCACTGGCGCACTTGGGAAGTGCGCCAATACAAATTTGCACTGGCGCACCTGCCAAGTGCGCCCAGGCCGAGCAGCAGGCCTGCACAGCTTTCTGGTTCAGTCTGATCCATGTTGTGACTCATTGCTGAATCCTTTCTGACTCCTTGCTGAGTCAGTATGGCTGACTTGTCACTCTATCTTGACTGAGTGGTTTTGGTTAACCCTAAGATCATCCGACGGCTATAATTAAACTGAAATTCTATATAAACAACCTTAGTCTCAACCTAAATTCACACAAATAAAATAGAGCTAGAGCCGTCATGCTGCTGGAAGGAAGCCAAGAGTAGCCTCCAATTGAAGAAAGGTTAGATACGAGTAAAACTAAAGTAAAAACAAGAATCAAACAACGTTTGTCTACCCAAACGAAAGCATTTCAAATTCAGAACTCAAAATCCAGAATTCAAGTTCGTCGTTTGTTGTAAGTATAGTGATTTTTCCAATGGGAATAAAATTAAGATTTGATTCAATGTAAAATGGAAATGGAATTGTGCTATTGTATAACGAGGATGTTAATTCATATTTATGTGTTGCATGATTCTGGTACTGTGATGTTTGTGGTATAATTGACTTGATGTTGGATCCATTAGAATGTTTGTGGATTAATCTAGTTGATGTTGGATCTATTCAAATTCACATACAAGTTATTTGGTTCATATCTACACCTCTATGTTTAGGTGACTATGACAAGTTATATGCTGTACAATAGAACCTCTATGCCTAAATGATTAAGTGCATATACATGCTCATATGTTTATGCGAAAGTTGCAAGTTCATAATTGGATCCATGCCAAGATCCATTTTAATACAAGCTTCATGTTACAGTGGTAAACATGAATTGATCTAGTTCACACACATGTAATAAAATTATACATACTTAATGGACCATGTGTCATATTCTTGTCATAGTGATATTCGATGTTATGTCTAGATCTAAACATGTTTAGGCTTATGTTGTCTAAATCATATGCTAATTCATGTGACACCTATTTAGTTAGATCCCTATTTCAATGCAAGTTCACATATATGTATGTTGATTTAGTCTACGTTGCAAGTTTACACCTATGATGTTCATATTGACTATGCCGAAAATGCCAAGTTTACTCCTATGTCATGTTTATGTTAATGAATCTCTTTATGCCAATTTTGTGTACGCTAAATTATGCTAAGTTTTTAGCCTAATATTATATGCTAAAAATCATGCGGACAGAAAATTAGGCTAAGATTGTTAGCCTAATATTTAGACGGGGTAACGTTGGGAAAAATTGGTAACTATAGGAAACTTGACATAAAAATATATGTATTGGCATGTTTGGCACATGCCAATAATTGGTGGCACTTGAATGGTATTAATCCTTATACCAAAAATGATGAACTTGGAAAGTGGGCCATAATATTTAATTGTTAACAAAATTACATATAACCAGTAACAGAGACAAATATGTAAATTTAGAAAATAAGAGTATGCTTAATCGAGGTTGGATTGAGTTGTGATGTAAACCTGCCCGGACCCGTCCGGCTGTCCAGTAATCACAGCAGTACCTATCCAATGTGGGTGGTTAAGCATTGAGCCCAATAAGGACCCGAGGTTAGACTGAGTTACGGTGTAAACCTGCCCAGAACCGATCGGCACATCCAGTAACCGTAACAATACCTGTCTAATGTGAGTGGTCGGTGCTTTAACTAATTAAGGTTAAGGACAAGTCAGGATGGTAGGGTTAAGTTAACTAAAACACTTAACCAATTCAACATGTTAATTAATCTGATGGGTGGGGTTAGGTAAATACAGACACTTAACCACTTAACATGTTTGACTAGAAAACCCTAGTAACGGGGACCCATTTCAGCAGTAACCCAATTAGGTATCATGGTACCCTGAAACTAGGCAGAGTGGGGCACGATTACTTGGCTGATTGTAAGCGGTCAAAAGCGACAGCGGTTGGTGCAGCAGTGTGGGTTCTAACAGAGTGTGGGCGTGCACACACTTCGGAGCAGACAAACAGGGCACTGGGCACCAGTAGTATGACCTATGCATTCTAGGATTGTGTCAGGCCGCCACCATGGGGCTTGATACACCCCATGGTGGGACCAGCATAGGTATCTACACTCATTGGGGGGCGTATGACACATATGATTTTGCGAGTAGGAGCCGATCTTTATAAAGGGGATCACTTCACCCCGATCATAGGGTGCCAATTGAGAAAATACAAGTAGGTGCAGAGATATAGTGTGGGGTGCGATAGTATATTCGATTCAAACTGCTTTATCTTAGTTTATGATACTTCCCTATTTCCAGTTTATACCTACCATGCCCTTTTTCTTATTCTCATACTGAAGAGTCACTAGACTTACCAGGCTTTACGTCTGACCCTATTTTTCTTTCGTCTTCTTTTCTTTCGTCCCCCCCCCCCCTTTCCAGGTCCACAGGGAGGAAACAACCCAGCTTAGTCAGACTCTTTGTAAGCTTCAAGATAGTAGATGTATGGTTTGGACTCTCTTTCCTTGGCTATGGCTTTTGGACACGTTCTATGGGAATTTATGCAGCTTTTATTATGTTTTATGCTTCTTTATTTAAAATTCAAGACAGAAATGACGATGTAATGTTTTGGAAGTAATTATGAGACAGTTATGGAATTGTTTTGTATGAACACGTATTTATGAAATAAAAGTTTGTTTGTTTTCCGCTACTTATATATATGTGTTTATATATCTGTCTTGTGTTTTATCTATGACTTTTACTTATAAACCTCCACCGAAGTTAAGGCATTCCCTTTGTGAGTGACCTTAATGGAGGAGGGGTGTTTCAGATATTCTACAAACAATCGGAAATTCCTAAAATGTTACAAATCTAAGGTCTTACAGTCCGCAAATATGGTTACAATTTTTGTAATGAAAAAAATTCATGTCCATTTTGGACCCCTAGGGTCGTATTTATAGATGTGGGTACCCTCTCTCCACCTTAGCGCCTTCGTCTCGATTTTTTGGGAGTGGATTTGAAGTTCTCATTGTTGTGGCTTCAATGTTGCGCAGCTAGTGTTCTTGTCATAGCCTAATGCTGTGCATGTTCGGAGTAGAAGCAAGTCCTTTTGGGTGTTTATTGAGAAGAAATCACTGTAAAGCCCTCTAATTTCCAAAAGGAATTTGTGGGCAATAGACCCGGAAATTGTAGGTAAAACAAGTTTCTACTAGCTTCTACTTTGATGTTAGCGAAAGGATATTTCTGTAACAACCCGAAATCTCCGCCCTTTGACTCGACCGTAAACCGCATAGGTCGGACCCAAAAGACAGAAATCCTCGCATCTTTATGGGATTACAACACATCAAAAAAACATAAAAGAACATTTCATTGCTATTACAATAATTTTACATTAGAGTACGTCGTAAATAATACAGCGGAAAATAATTTCAGAGATTTAAATTACAATATAGCGGAAACATAAATATATACCACGGAAGACTCGAACTAATCCAGAACATAGCTCCATCCATAATCCAGGACCCTATTTAATAAATATCAACAGAACCAAAACTACTAGTTTTCCATGTGGAAAATATGAGCACTCAGAGTTTAGGTGGGAAACAATAAACTCCAAGTCAGTCATGGGACTGGTATGAGAACTAAAAACATTTATTATACTTTATTTTAACATTGGGTGAATCACGGGACTACGCTGTATAACACAAAATGGGTTTCCTCAACATGAATACCAATCATAAACCAATCGCAATTCTTTTTGAGAAAAATGAAGCTATAATAAGACTCAATCCCATCATATAATGCAACGCAAACAAGAGGATAGAGTTTTACCTTATAATAGCCAAAAATGCTTTATACGCAATATCCTCTTTTATTATCATTAGTGCATAGTGTAAAAATCATCTTCACAAATAATTATATATCAATCATAGAAGACGTAGTGTACTATGACTACGTACATAGGTTGCAATTAAAAACCGCGAAGGTTCGTATTGGAATTTGGGCACCATCAATGACTGAGGCTTTCTTGACACAGCTAATGGGTGTCCCAGGACTCAAATGGTCCTAATTCGGACACCTATAGTGTCCAGGATCAAGTACGTCTGACCCTTGATCATCACCTTTATCGGGGTGAATCTATATTTCTCGTTGATTCACCTTTATTGGGGTGCTCCATAATCCTTCCATACTCTAGTCCCTAGATACACAATGGTTACGCCTGAATACCCCAGGAAACGTCCGTACCCGTTATCTGCCCTCGACCTAGAATCGCTGCAACACAATGGTTACGGCTGGATCCTCAAGGAAACATCCGTTGTCGTTTGGTGTTCGCATGGGCTTTTACAGCCCTACGACTTACGCTAGTATCAAGAAAAACCGATTCCAAAATGTCATTTATTATCCAGCATCAGCCATTCACGGGCTATGAGGCTCGTCGAAGTCACGTCTCGACACACAAAGCTATGTTATATCAGCCATGCTTTCATCATCATCTACGAAGCACTGCTTTTCAACAAGAAGCTTTGATCTATCTGCCAACAACACTTAGCATGCCACACTGTCATTCCATATCATACGACTGATGTCTATTAATATATAACCTCTATGCTCGTGTGTCTCAGAGAAGGGTGTTAATCAAAGAGAATAAATTCTCTGCCACCAAACAGATATATATTTAGTAGAGATCAATCAATATGGCATAGGATACGATGTCAGACACACATCCATTTACAAGTTCGTTTTCGGTCTGAACGAAACCGGAGACACCTTATTCCTCGTCCCATATGTCCAATACAGGAGAGAGACCCTCGCATACCCGGTCGATCTCCAAGTACATTTGGACGACCACCACTTATAACCTCGTCTTGTGTTGTACATCCCCAATCGATACATCTGCAATAATCCAAAAGATGTGAAGATATCCGATCTTCAACCACCATCTTCAATATCTTAGACTTATAATCGTCGTATTAGTTATTCAGAATGGGTTAAACCCGGTCTTTTCGAATAACTCATGTATCTTTAAAATTAAATGACAAATAAAGATAACACACATCCCTTTCCAATTCAAAATGTTCTTTTATTCAAATATCCTTTTACCTTAGGAAAGGTTCCCACTAATTTTATCAAAGATTTAAATCATTTAAACTTGTGTTTAAATCTTCCTTTGGATATCATTTCAAAAGATTTTACTATATCTTTTCACAACTAAAACCAAATTAGGATTTAAAAAACTAGTCGGGGTTATCGAGCCTTACTGAAGTAATCATCTTGTGGTAAATTTAATTACCTCTTAACGGTCCAATCTAATTAAAGAAACATTAAAACTCGGTCTTAGTTTCAATCTTCAAAAATCATTATTTAATGATTATTCAACTTTAAGAAATTAATCCTGTTTTTAACTGGGTTAAAGAACAAATGTCATTTAAAACACTATTCGCGGTAAACCCAAAATTAACTTCCATTCAAAATGGAATCTTCACTGAAATCATATCAGTTTATAGTTGATATAAATTTCCGTATCAGACTAATATTATAAGTGGAATAACGACAAAGCCTTTTAAATTCCTCAAACAGTAAAGGTCTTCCTCCACGGAGGTTCATCTTGATTATCAATAAATCGAATTCCATTTAATTCCAACTTAATTTATTAAATTAGAAAACTTCACTTTGGAAAAATTCCATCAAATCTAAACTAAAATATTTGTAAATTCCAAAGCATATCTTTACTTTTGACTGGGTTAAAGAACAAATGTTATTTAAAACATTGTTCACGATAATCCCAAATCAAATTTCTATTCACTTCTAATTGTATTCATTAAATTGGAAAACTTCACTTTGGAAGACTTCATTAAATCTTAATTAAAATATATATTTCATAAACTTCATTTTTAACTAGGTTTAAGAGCAGTGTTATTGAAGCCACCATTCATGACAAGCCCAAAATCCAATTTGATATCAAATATAAGGCTATGAATAAAAATCATATCGAGTTATATTCAATATCAAATTCTGAAATTAACAGATATGGTATTGGGAATAACGATATCTATATCTTCAAAAATTCTCAATGATATCTGCGTAATTACGGAATCCAGTATCGAAATATCCGAAGATAATTTTCATCCAAATCTAAATTATATATTGGAAAGCTCTGGTTATATTAAAACCATTATAATTCTTCTAAATTCTTTATTTTCATTGATAAACAACTTGTTCAGATAAAAATATCTTTTATCTTTCCAAATTTGGAATATTTCATCCAAAAATCTTTTCAAATCATTTATTATGATTTAACATAAATTATTCATATTTTTAATAATTTTATTAAAGCCCTTACAGTCGGTTTCCAATTCCGGCCACCGAATTACATTCAAAGCGACCTTTCCCAAAATAGATTTGGACTAATAGTAAAATCATACCCTTGGATTTTAAAAACTCTTATTTAACTTGAAAGCTTATTTCATTACGAATCCAACAGTTCCAGTCGGATCTCCCATTACATCTATTTGAAGTTAATGGTTGAAATTAGCGAGCGGTCGCTGCACGACTTGTCCTATTCAAACCATCTTATTTTTTTGTAATAAAATTCGTCAATTTCGTTTAAACATATTTTATTAAATGTTAACAATCTCGTTTAAAAACGATTTCAATTTCCAATCCAATTTTAAATCAAAATTGAACGATCCATATTATTATAATATTAAAATAATAATATTTCTCAAAATGTTATATTTTGAATTTCAAATTCCTCTGCAATCCATTTTAAAAATAAATAAGATTACTTGATAAATCAGTTCAAGTTTAAAACATCGTTTCTATAACTCAATTTCACATTTTGAAATTATTGTTCAAAATCCAATTTGAATTAAAATAAGTCATTTTTAATCCAAATTTCTATCAATCCCATTTCAATCATTTTAATAATTGTTTGAAATTATAATAACTTCATTTTTTTAATCAGTTTGGATTTAAAAATCCTATTTCCAATTTTCTGTCAAATTTCACTTGAATGAATATAAAATTTATTTAAAAATCAAAAGATTGAAATTCAATAAATTTCCAATTTCCGAGATCATGGCATAAATTTTGTGTTAACAATGAAAAAGCATTCATATCAACTATCATTCATCAACCAATAATTATAATATAAGTGTTTCTACCGACAACGCTTATATTCACAGTTTAATAATATTAATGATAAAACTGTAAAATAAATCATCCATCAACCACAAAGCATGCATTGCAGACACAGGCAATCAATATACATTCAAACAATAACACAATCAGTCAGTCATCCATCTGGTTTTCAAACAACTTGTAAGGTGAGCTACCGTATATCGTATAACAATTTGTGATCATTAATCAAATAAAAATCAGCATAGACAATCAATATATATACTTAAATATGTTTATAATAGCATAATAAAATAATTGAGTGAGAGAGTTCTCAGTATGATCAGTTCGAAAATCGTTTTAAATAATGGTTGGATTTAATCAAATTAAATTAGATGTTTAATTTGACCAAAAATCTCAATTAGCTCCAAATTCCTTTCGATCAGTTCCATATTTTAGATCTCGTTGTCATGATTCCAATGCATCCAGTTTTGGCAAATTCTGATTTCATTTGAATAAGTTACGATGGTTTTAACATTAAATAATTAATTAAATCATTAAATTAACTTAACTAAGGATTATGAGATTATGAGATTACATGTACATTTATTCTGGAAGAAGTCCTTGGGTCTGATGACCTCGTGTTAATGGCCACAAGGTGTCAAATCTTTCTCTTGCCTCAAAACCCACCTTTTTCTTCAATTCTCTTCTCCACATTCAAATCCACCATTTTTCACATTCTCTCTCCCATTCATTGTGCATACAAGGTTCATCGAACCCTAATTTTCAACTCCAGATCTATGGACTTTTTGCTTGAGTGCCTCCATCCTATCGACGATCCGACTACCAACCTACCAGATCTTGCTGCAGGTGACCGTTCTATGCTTTGGTTTGGTGGCTGAAGTTGTTTTCAAGTTCGGTTTCAACTTGCTGGATCATGGAATGATTGGCAACAGTGGTGTGGCCGGCGCTGCTTCAACACATCCAGTTATGAGGTGGTATCGCGACTTGCCAACTCGACACTGGTGTGATATACTGTCCTATTATCTACTGAGGTGCATCTTGTTTCTCATATGCGACTGATTATCAGCTAAAGAGGACAATTTTTGCGGTCTATTGCCTCTTCTCAGTGAGCGGTAATTAGAAAGTTGTATCTTTTCGTTTGTCTGGTTGGTTTTGTTGGTTCCTTACAAGTTGTTTGTTTTTGTTATAGTAAAGGTTTTTCGACTTGTGGTGACAATTTTGTTGCTTCTGGTTTATTTAGTGTGGGAAGTTTGTTGTTCTTGTTGGTGCTTGGAGGCTATGTTGCTCTTGTTTCTCTTGGTTTGAATTTGGATGCACTATGAGTTGCGGGGTTCTCATTGTTCACCGTTATTAAAAGTATCAAAGGTGAAGCTTTGCTCTCAACGACTTTGTTTTATTCCGGTGTCCTATCTACTTTGCTCATGGTGGATTCAAATTTGGCCTTTAGGAGATGGTTAGGTGACTTGCCTAACTACTGCATATGGAAGTCTGTTTTTTCGATCATCTTTGGTTGGAAGCGAGACTGGTTTGGATGTAATATGTTTTGTCCCATCTCCATGTTCTGTTGCGCATCGTTTGGTGTATATTCTTCGGGATGGTTGGCAGATGATGGAAGTCGTGATCAGCATGCAGGCCATGCTTTGTGTGGCTCAAGATGTCAGAGCTGAAGGGAAGTGCCTTTGTGCACGTGTCACATGTGATAGTTGTTTGAATTTCAAACATGTAATTGGTGTCTTACTTGGTCCAATATGTAATATCTTTAAATGTTTGTATTGAGTAAGCATTGTATCGTCTCCCTGCGAGGAGTACGTATGAAATTGTAGTTTAGTTAATTTTTGACTAGGTCTTGTGCCATAAGCCTGTAAGGTAGAGTGGGCGAAACACTTTAAATTCCGTAGGTGGTGGACGGTCCACATTAAAAACCAAATTAATTGACTGCTAACTACAGTCATTTGTACTAAACTATAATTTTATTATTAGTCGTAATAAAAGAGTGTTACAGATCACTATAAAAGCCGATCGACTATGCCAGAAAAACTTAACTAAGGCTTGTTCACCCTTAATCTTCCCCTTTCCCTCGTAGGTCACGAATAAAAAATTGATCCCATCGTTTGACTTAAACCATCACCACCGAACGTTGCCAGACATCGCCGGAGGAAGATCATCGGTCATTACATGAAGCGCACCACCACCCTCTCCCCATGCTAGGCAGCGCGTCGCGCTCAAACATCCTAGGACTTTGAAAATGGAGCTTGAACATTCGTCCTTAGAGCCATGATTTTGCACGATTCACGAAATAAAAAATCGATCATATCTGTTGAATGTGGAGAACTTGTTGAGCACAACAATCTTCCAGTTAGAGGTTGTATAACGAACTAGGATTTTCGTCCCCGAAAATCGACACAAAACACAATGTCAACTATTCGAGCATCGGAACTACTAGATCATTAATAGAAAGAAGTTAGAGGGTGGGAAATAAAAAGAAAGAAAGTTAGAATAGAAGTAGAAGAAGATCACAACATAACAAACATGAATCTCACAGTAAAACGAATAAAATATATTATAACATAACTTTGAAATACAAAATTGTATTTGTACTTACATTCATCGTCATTAGAGTACATAACATACATACCATAGTGGGAATAAACTCTATATATAACTAATGTTGAAGCCTCCTGCTCCAAGCTCCTCCAAGGGTATCTGTAAAATCCCGAGTACTTGACTGCCTGTACAAATTTGGCCACCCAAGAGTTTAGGGTAAAACAAAACAAAATTAACTCTGGGTCAGTCATGGGAGTGGTCTGAGTAAATTCCAATCATTCGGTTTAACTTTTCAAAATCCTTTTCAAAGAAATGATAATCGTAAGACCGATCCACACATAAACACGGATGGTTTTACCTTACGATAACCCAAAATCTTCTTTTAAAACAATATTTTTTTTGATATTATAATAGTGTCTAATACTAGTAAATATCAAACTAGCGGAACGCTTGCATCTCACAATCCACATATATAATATACAATCAAAAACTGCAGGCTCTTATTTCTACGTATCGTTTATAACCCAAACTTCTTGTTTTAATATAATTAAAACAAGTTATTACATTCTAGTCCATTTGAAATTCAATTTCTATTTAAAAATAGATTTTTTTTTCCTATTTAAAACTTGAATTCTTTTCCAATATATTTTTCCGTATTTCAAATACCAGTTATTTTAGGTTAATGTTATTCAACATCCCAAAACAAACAATAATCAACCACATATTATTTGTCACATCATATAGTGTAATATAAGAGTTGTTGAGGAATCCACTTGGATCCCTCCAATCTGTTTCCCTATATCCATATATGTTAATGAACATAAATAACACTAGTTCCATATCAATATGAAATACTAAAATAAATAGAACTAGTATTCAATCAACAATATGTATATATATATATATATATAACTATATATATTATTTCAACCAAATTAATTAGCAAATCATCCAAATAGACATCACACACAGCATTCAATCACTTTTATCAATATTAAATAACGTTTATAAAATTATAAACTAGACAGAGTTGGTGAGTTTACTCACCTTGGTCGTTAATCGTTAAATACTGATTAATGTTAGTAAATCTAATAAGGCATTTTATTTTGTCTAAAATTGAAACGATCACCAAGTCACTCCAGACTGATCCCATTTTGTAGCCTGCGTTCACACAATCCTAACGAATCTTGTTTTGTTAAATTTGGATAACGTATGACCACGATGTAGAATTTACAAGTTTGTACATTAAATGAATAAATTTGAACTTAATTAAAATAAAACAAAAACAGGCTTTACCATATAATTCAACCATTCAACTGGATTGCTCGTCTCCAGTAGTATCTCTTCTTCCTCATTATAAATTCGCACTTCAGTAATTTAAAAAAGCCATTTACCCAACTTCGAACCATTCATACTCCCTCCCTCATTCGTGAATCTCCAAACTATCATTACCATCGATCATCTCTTCGCCTGAGCTTTCACCTCCATCCCATCATGACCAACTCGAGCACCCATAAATCCACTTGCGTTCGAGTGGCTCATCTATCACCAAGTAACGAACTTTTTTCCCATCAAATCTTTCGAAAAATGCATGCAAGACGTCTCCTACCTCACTGGTCACAAATATAAACTTGCTTTCTCGGATCGATGCTCTCACACGGCAATACCACGAACCTTAGGTTCTCTTATGAATTTGTAGTTCAAAAAAATGTAGCGTTGAGTTGCCTAAGATCAGTGCCAGTGGGAAGAGAAGGTCTTGAAGATTATAGCTATATAAATTTTGCGGTTTTAAGTGGAGGATCTGGTTTATTATAATTTCGAATGGCCACGGAAGTTTGAAGTATTCATTCGCTGAAGGAAGCATGTATATACTTATAATATTACAAGCCGTGGTGACCAAGGAATAAGATATAGGTAGATTGTAGGTGATGCAGACTCTATGAATTTTCATTTCACATAGCTATTCTTGATTTCGAAAGCATAGCTGTTGAGGCCTGCATATGGAGGATAGGGAGCGTACGAGCCTTAGAGATGAAGACAATGTATATATAATTTTATATTTACATTTTTATATTTATAAGACTAAATTACCAGCTTAAAAGGACTTTGCATTTCGTGAAAAAGCTATAACCTTTTTCTCACGAGAATATGCACTACTTCACTAGTACAAGCAGATTATAAGTCAGCGGAGTCTAGCTAACTCACTTCCTTTCACTAAAATTATTTCTAATTCTTTCTTTCATAACTATATGTTTTCTTTCAAACAGTATTTGTTATGTCATATTCCCACTGCCTCTGCATAATTGAAGTAATATTTTGTTGCCATTGTGGGTCACTAAGGAATCTACATGGTGTAATTAGCAGCTTGATACCATCCTTGCCTGTGCTTTAGTAGTTATGCTTATGTGTAGACCATTATTATGCAATTACGCCTGAGCATCTCACTTTGAAAAATATTTGCTTCATCCTTCTTTGGTTTCTTTAGATATTTTGATTTCCAAACAATGTTAATTATTGTTATTTTAACTGTCACAATATACATGTACATAAAAACAAGGGAGTTGATTTAGTCACAAAGACATGGTATCTCCATACCGACCGACGAGTGATCAATAAACCATGCTAGGTACATAACGATGTACGAAACAACTTTAACTAGAAATCAAGAAATATCAGGATCAAAGGCGCTTACAACATGCGTAACGATGCTCCAGCAAGATATCCAATGATCAATCAACGTCAAGGATCACGAATGATCAACAAGATAAGTATGATACACAATAGGGCAAACAGACATCGATTAGCAACTCGAGTCAAAGAATGAATCAGAAGCACCATTAAAGCACACAGGCCCTAGATGGACTATAGAAATCAACCCGACGGGACGAGTGGATAACTATTCTAAAAGACTAAAAGTAGGCCACTTGAGACAGAATCACCCCTCCCGTAGGAGGTACACTGGGTGAACCGGCACTTTGTAATGGCGCGTTTTGTTAGCTGTCGAATAATTAATTTATTTAAGTATTAAATATCGATTGGGCGATATCGATGACTTGAATTAAATAATATTGAATATTTAATTAAAATAAATAATATAATAATATATTATAATGTCGAAATAATCGGAAATCACCGAATTCACAATACTGTGTGAATTGGATCAGCTAAAATATTTAATTCAGTTTAGAATTGAATTTGAATAACGAATCGATTTAATAATCGACGTTAAAACGTATTAATTATAATATAATTAAAATAGAGCGCGAAACGACGCGGTAGTTCGCTATTTGGCGATTTAGACTTCAACTAAGTATACAGGGTCCGTTTTAAATCGGATTTCTGTGAAACAAGAAACGTGTGGAGCTGGTGGAATATATCTTTCTAGTGGAAGAGAGAGATCGGGATTTCATCGTGTAGATTTTGAGTTACGTCCAAATCAAAATATCAGAAATGCAGCGCCCTGACCATAACGATTTAAATATATTTAATTATAAGGATTTAAATAAAATCGAGCGTCGATATAACTCTGACGAGGTAGTATCGAGCTGTAAATACATACAGGAATATTCTGGAGTTGTGTGGTATGCCACTGTGAATACAGACGATAATAATTAATTTTAAACAATTAATTTAATTATATTTAAATATATTTATATATTTAAATAGGTTATTTAGAGCGTTAAAAATAGCCACTTTTGCAAACGAAGTCGGAATTCGACGAAACCAGTTTTGTTGGATCCGCAATGTCAAATAGTTGTTAGATTCCAAGTTTCGTGATTTTTAGAGTCACTGTGTGGCCGCACGGATTTTTAGAGTGAAAAATAGTCGGTATTTCAACAGTTAAAAATATGTCGTGCGAGCATACGAAGTCGGAATTCGACGAAACCAGTTTTGTTGGGACCGTAATGTCGAACTCTAGCTACTGGTCCAGTTTCATGATTTTAGGAGATCATATGTGGTTGCGGGGATTTTTAGAAGGCGGATATAAGGAGAAAATCGAGAAAATAAATTAAGAAAATCAAATTCAAAAATATCCTCCCCATTTTCTGTGATCCCACACAGGCCACGCGGCCTTCCTTCTCAACCACAAACTCTACCAACCCAAACAACCTATATAATCTCGGATAAACTGAATACAGCAAGCAAATTTCCCCAAAAGAAAAAGTCAAAACAATAAAAGTAAAATTCTCTAAAATAGCAAAGTTGTATTATTGAGTTGTTGGGTGAATTCTCTACGCTCTGGTGTTTGATTCAAGGGGTGCGATGCCCATTTTGTTAGGTCGACGATGGGCAGTAAAAACTAGGGTTGGCGTTCTTGAGCCGGGGAATCATAGAGGTGGATTTCTGGGTTTGGATTCAGGGTATTGGTGGGGAGGCGCACCTGTTGGAGGAACTTTGGGATGATCGGTGGAGAAAAACTGTCGATGACCTCACTGGGACTCACGGCGTCGAGCTGGAGACGAGGTGATCGAGTTGGGCTTCAGGGGGGTGGGCTGGTGCGGAATTGGATGGTGAGTGCGTGGGAGGTGGTTGCGCCGGAGTTCGATGATCGGAGGGATGGAGAGCGACGGTCAAAGGTCAAGCCAACGGTGTGAATGGAGGAGCGGAAATTGTCTGGAGGAATCGGGTTCTGATTTTGGGGAAGATGGCGTTAAAAGGAGCGGTAGTGGGCTTCAAGGGGAAGAGAATGGGCCGTGGTTTAAAAGTAAGCCCAATTATAAATTAAATCATGTTTTAATTCAAATTAAAAGTGTATTTACTTCGTAAGTGAATAACTTGGTCATACGGTGTCAGATTGACGAACCATACTTTGCGTTGGGATCGTATGGACGAGCACTACGAAATGGAACTGACCGCGAGTCGATTGGAGTCCGTCACAATTTATAGCAAAATAAATTGTCTGAACCAAGCGATGGTTATCGTCATTGACGATGATCGTCAAAGGTGAGTAAAACTCACCAACTCTAAATAGTTCTATTTTTACAGTGTATTCTTAGAACTGTTAACTATTGTCTGTTTGACTGTGTGTTGACTGTTTGATTGAACTGCTAGTCAGTTAATGGGATATATATATGTATATATATTTATATATATATATATATAAACCGATAAATATTTATATGCTGATTCTGCTTATCAGAATATTATACCAGTGTTGTCTAACATCTGTGGTGCAGGGAAACAGGTTGGAGGAATCCAACTGGATTCCTCAACAGTTATTTTTACTGTAATTTATGTATTGTGATATATAAATGTGATATATATAATCTATTGTGATTATGCGTGTTTGGACAAATATTCACCGTTGTTAGATGATGTGTTAAAAACCATAAGTTAACCGAAGCAAAGTTAGTCGAGTTAAACAAAGTAATTGGTTAGGTTGACCAAAGCAAGTTAGTCGAGTTAAACAAAGTAATTGGTTAGGTTAACCAAAGCGAGTTAGTCGAGTTAATCAAAGTAATTGGTTAAGTTAACCAAAGTAAATTAGTTAAGTTAAACTAAGCGGTGAATCAAAGTGAATTTGTTAAGTTAAACTAAATGATTAATCGATGTGAATTAGTTAAATTAAACTAAAGGATTACTCGATTTGAATTAGTTAAGTTAAACTAAGTGGTTAATCGAAGTGAATTAGTTAAGTTAACTAAGTGGTTAATCGAAGTAAATTAGTTGAGTTAAACTAAGTGAATCGGCTAGAGTTAATCAACGTGAATTAGCTAAGTTAAACTAAGTGGATTAGTTCAGTTAATCGAGACGAGTTAACCAGTTAGGTTAAACCAGTTAGAGTTAACCAGTTAGAGTTGACCAGTTAGAGCTGACCAGTTAGAATTGACCAGTTAGGGTTGATCAGTTAGAGGTGACCAGTTAGAGGTGACCAGTTAGAGTTAACCAGTTAGAGTTGACCAGTTAGAATTGACCAGTTAAAGTTGACCAGTTAGAGTTATCCAAGTGGAGTTAATCGAGTAGCGTTGTCGAATATCACTTATTCGAAGAAGAGTTATCGAATATAGTTTATTCGAGTGGAAAAATCAAATGTTATTCATTTGAGAAGAGTTATCGAATATTATTTATACGATGAGGAGTTATCGAATATTGGTTATTCGGAGTTAGTTAATCCAAAGGAGTTATTCGAAGTTAGTTAATCCAAAGGAGTTAGTCGAAGAGTAAATTGAATATAGTTATTCGAAAGAAAGTGTTAATCGAATATAGTTTATTCGAGTAAAGTTAAAAGAGTAAATCGAATATAATTTACTCGAATAGAGTTAGAGAAGTTAATCGAATATAGTTTATTCGAATAGTGTTGAAAGAGATAATCAAATATAGTTATTCAAAAGAAGGTGTTAATCGAATATGGTTATTCGAGTAAAGTTAAAAGAGTTAATCGAATTTAGTTATTCGAAATGAGTTATTCGAATTAGATATTTGAATAGAGTTAAACACATTAGAGTGATCCGAATTACTTATTCGAATAGAGTTAAACACGTAAGAGTTAATTGAATATTAGTCATTCAATTTGAGTTAATCGAATTTAGTTATTCGAGAAGAGTTAAATCGAATTTAGTTATTCGAAAGGAGTTAATCAATTTGAGTTAAGTTAATCGATTAGAATTAAGTTAATCGAGTTAGAGTAAATCGAATATTAGTTATTCGAAGGTAAGTTATTCGAATTAGTTATTCGAAGGAGTTAATCAATTAAGTTATTCGAATGAGTTATTCGAAGGAGTAAATCAAATTAAGTTAATCGATTAGAGTTGAGTTAATCGATTTGGGTTAAGTTAAGTTATCGAGTTAAGTAACCGAGTTAAGAGATCGAATTGAGATAATCGAGTTAAGAAAATCAAGTTGAGTTTATCGAATAAGTTATTCGATAAGAGTAAATCCATATAAGTTAATCGGATGTTAGTTATTCGATAAGAATTGACACATTTAAGAAAATCGAATATTTGTTATTCGATAAGAGTTAATGAAATAGAGCCAACCAAGAAGAGTTATTCGAATATTAGTTATTCGATAGGAGTGAATCGAAATAGAGTTTATCGAATATAAGTTATTAAAAAGGGAGAGTTAATCGAATAGAGATTACTCGAAAGAGAGTTATACGTCGAATTCGATTATAGCGAATTCGGGAAAGTACTATTTACTTCCCAGGGTTTAAATCAAGATTTAGTTATTGATTTAGAAATTAGGTGTCTGTTAAATTATTCGAGTTAGGAAATAAATTTAGGTTAGATATTTTAGGAGTAGGAATTATAACGTTATAGTTATAATCAAACACTGTCATATAAGAAGTGGATTCGTAACCTGAATCCGAGAATTTGCGTAAACAGATGATTGTAAAAAGTGAGTGATGAGCTTCATCTATTTCACAGTAAAGGACGCTGTTCAATTAAGGTCTGCGAGGTAATTATACCCCAACTTGATTGACTTCAGAATTGACAAAGGAATAGTTGTGGTTCGATCTAAAAGGTTGATTAGGAATAAAGTTAAGGAATAAGCGATAAATGGATTAAGCGAAACGATGTTTTATACAACGTTCATTGGAAATCCGTAAATGAGTTTTGGAAACGTTTTCCAAATATAGTCAGATATGTTTTCTAAACATAGAAAATGAAATGTTTTCATGATAAGAATTTAAGAAATAGAGTTAAGCAAATTCAGAAACTGACTGGAGAGGGTAAGTTGAACGGTTTTCTAAGTGACGATCTGATGTTGGTTTCGACCTTCCGAATTGATACTTAGAGAATTGTTCTCATACTAGTTACAGTTAGGGACTGATAGTTGCGAAATAATAGTGATGTGAAAATAAGCTATGGAAATGTTTTCCAATGATTAATAACATATATTTTCTAAATATATGAAATAAGGAAATATGAACATATGATGATTGATCGATCGAATTCCCATTTGGAAATAAGATCGTTGTTTGTACACCGACATGTTTTCATTTGATAGTTAGATCACAGACTATCAAAGTTTTGACCATTTTAACGTTGTTAATATGGAGAGACCGGTTGGATTATTATCCAAAGAACCACTCTGTATTGGCATAAGCGTTGCGAGCAATATCTGCCAAAGATAAATTGAAGACGGAGTAAAGTGCAAGGGCTGTTGTATAAGTCTTGGATAACAGTGACTAAGATGGATATACTGAATAGTGCCTTCGGTTTGTCCAGTCCCAGGACAACGTATATGGAAGAAGGTCTGACAGAGTATATCCAATGGATCGCGTAAGTTGATCTGTTCAAACGTATTCACGTTTGGTGGCGGAGGAATTCGTTTCTCTTAGCTATATACCCGTGTTATTTTTGGATAAGTCAATTTGTGATTTGGCGGGTATGACGATGTGGCATTCAAAGTGAATGGTGATCAGATGTTCTGAAGATTGACGTAGTTTCTAGCCTCACACCGGGGAGTAACAAAAGTTGGGCTAGGCAGCATGGCTAGTTGGGTCATCCCCAAGCAGGGTGTATTGTCACCGATCTAGAGAATATTCATATTTATACTTCTTTTTGATTCTGTATCTTCGAATGACGGTTTGATGGCCTACAACCGTGGTGGCAATATATTCGCGACACTCAAGCTAAATGAGTGAGCGGTCATGTGTGGCCGGGTTGCAAGACGTTCTTGTTGAACCCTGAGTGTATCACCTCTAGAGTACACTATTCAGAAGGTGCTCCCATACCTTGTCTGTTGGAATCCAATCTTCAATAAGCGCCCTGCGGTTTATGATTTTATACTATGTATGTAGAACGTGAGATGCAAGCGTTTCTGCTAGATTGATATCTATTTGTACTTAGACATTATTATAATATCACAATGATATTGCTTGTCAAAGTTGTTCAGATACTCATAAGGAAAAACCCGTTCCGTATTCACGGCGTGGTCTTATGACATACCCTATACCTGTTTTAAACTATTTTACTCATACCAGTCCCATGACTGACCCGGAGTTTACTTTGTTGTTTTCCCTAAACTCTTGGGTGCCTAAATTTGTACGGGCAGTCAAGTAGTCGGGATTTACAGATATGCTTGGAGAGCTTGGAGCAGGAGGCTGCAAGATTCTATAGCTATAGTTATTTCCGCTGTGTTGTAAGTGTTGTACTCTGATAAGTGCTATTGTATATATATAACTGTTTACTTCAAAGCTATGTTATATATTATATGTTATTCGTTCCGCTGTGAGATTCGTGTTACTCTGATGATTCTGATGTTCTTCTTCTTCTTCTATTCTATTAGTTCTATCTTTTCTTTCTCACCTTCTAAATTCTTTCACTAACGTCGCGGAATTTTCGACTCTCGAGGAGTCGAAAATTTCCAGCCGTTACAGTTGGTATCAGAGCTTAAGTTTAGAATTACTTAGCTCTGTGGCGTGACTCGGTAGAGATAGGGTTAGTAATACCCTAGATTGAGTTTGAGTGTATATATACGAGTGCGTATTTGTATTTGATATAAAACTGTTTTATATTGTGGAGATTCATTGGCTGAGTTGTTTATGAGTTTTGGTCGATCAGTTTGATCCACTGTATCGGTAGGAGTAAATAAACACTTGAATACGATGGGTCGTCACGATATGTTTTGAAAAAGGGTAAGTGAATTTAACTTTACCCAAAGTATATTTTGATATATATATATATATGTATCAAAATTATAATATATTGGATATATTGGTTGTTATTATAATCGAGTAAGATTATAAATTAAATGGTTATATATATAACCAATAAGAATTCCTATAAGTAAAATACATGGAATCAATTGAATTAAAATCTGAAATTAAATCAGAATTGGAATTAAAATAAGGAAATTTTAAGTTCCTGGGAGATTTTGAAAAGGTTTTTCAATTTGAAATAAAAATAGTATTGAACTCACCTGGATGACTGGGAAATAATTCCGAGGATGGATCGATACATCGTCGGTGTAATTTTCGAGTTTCTAAGTGGCGGATTACTACCAATGGTTTTTTTTTCAAATGGTGTTGAGGAAAACAAGTTGTTTAGAAATTCAAAAGTTTTGAATTGGTGTTAGGATTTGAAATTGATTTGAAATGAATCCCAGGAATTTAAATCTTGAAATTTAAATTTTAACTTGTTAAGTTGAATGAATCAAGATGGTAAAAACAAATAGTAAATTAAATTTAACTTGAACCAAGTTAAATAAATCGGGATTTGGTTAGAGAATAATCTGGATTGGAATTAAGTTGATGGGTTAAGAGTTTGAAATCTGATATTGGAGTTTGAATAGAATTTGACTTGGATAGAACCAAGTGGTTGAGTTGAAGATTGGATTGAAAAGACCTTGGGTATATGTTTGGGTTGATACAGTTGAAAGTGATAAGGGTGATATGCCCGACAAAAAGGTACAAGTCTATTTTTGATATAAGCATGAGATTTATGAGCCGAATCGGCAAGCCGCTTGGCTGTTTGATTTTCTTTTTGGGTTGAAGATGGCCTAGAGAGGCGAGTTGTGGTTTTACCGATAGGGCTGTACAAAGGAGGTTATGGCGAAATTTTCCGAAAATTTAAAGTGTTAGAAAATTTTCAGAATTTTTGAAAATTTTAGTTAGTCAGAAGAATAAATATTTTAGTCGATATTAAGTGGTTCGGTTGAAATCAGAAATAAGGGGCAAACCAATCTTAGGAGTTCCAATATATAGGGTCATCCTCTAACTTAGCAATTTCGAGGACGAAATTATTTTAAGGGGGGAAGTCTGTAATGGCGCGTTTTGTTAGCTGTCGAATAATTAATTTATTTAAGTATTAAATATCGATTGGGCGATATCGATGACTTGAATTAAATAATATTGAATATTTAATTAAAATAAATAATATAATAATATATTATAATGTCGAAATAATCGGAAATCACCGAATTCACAATACTGTGTGAATTGGATCAGCTAAAATATTTAATTCAGTTTAGAATTGAATTTGAATAACGAATCGATTTAATAATCGACGTTAAAACGTATTAATTATAATATAATTAAAATAGAGCGCGAAACGACGCGGTAGTTCGCTATTTGGCGATTTAGACTTCAACTAAGTATACAGGGTCCGTTTTAAATCGGATTTCTGTGAAACAAGAAACGTGTGGAGCTGGTGGAATATATCTTTCTAGTGGAAGAGAGAGATCGGGATTTCATCGTGTAGATTTTGAGTTATGTCCAAATCAAAATATCAGAAATGCAGCGCCCTGACCATAACGATTTAAATATATTTAATTATAAGGATTTAAATAAAATCGAGCGTCGATATAACTCTGACGAGGTAGTATCGAGCTGTAAATACATACAGGAATATTCTGGAGCTGTGTGGTATGCCACTGTGAATACAGACGATAATAATTAATTTTAAACAATTAATTTAATTATATTTAAATATATTTATATATTTAAATAGGTTATTTAGAGCGTTAAAAATAGCCACTTTTGCAAACGAAGTCGGAATTCGACGAAACCAGTTTTGTTGGATCCGCAATGTCAAATAGTTGTTAGATTCCAAGTTTCGTGATTTTTAGAGTCACTGTGTGGCCGCACGGATTTTTAGAGTGAAAAATAGTCGGTATTTCAACAGTTAAAAATATGTCGTGCGAGCATACGAAGTCGGAATTCGACGAAACCAGTTTTGTTGGGACCGTAATGTCGAACTCTAGCTACTGGTCCAGTTTCATGATTTTAGGAGATCATATGTGGTTGCGGGGATTTTTAGAAGGCGGATATAAGGAGAAAATCGAGAAAATAAATTAAGAAAATCAAATTCAAAAATATCCTCCCCATTTTCTGTGATCCCACACAGGCCACGCGGCCTTCCTTCTCAACCACAAACTCTACCAACCCAAACAACCTATATAATCTCGGATAAACTGAATACAGCAAGCAAATTTCCCCAAAAGAAAAAGTCAAAACAATAAAAGTAAAATTCTCTAAAATAGCAAAGTTGTATTATTGAGTTGCTGGGTGAATTCTCTACGCTCTGGTGTTTGATTCAAGGGGTGCGATGCCCATTTTGTTAGGTCGACGATGGGCAGTAAAAACTAGGGTTGGCGTTCTTGAGCCGGGGAATCATAGAGGTGGATTTCTGGGTTTGGATTCAGGGTATTGGTGGGGAGGCGCACCTGTTGGAGGAACTTTGGGATGATCGGTGGAGAAAAACTGTCGATGACCTCACTGGGACTCACGGCGTCGAGCTGGAGACGAGGTGATCGAGTTGGGCTTCAGGGGGGTGGGCTGGTGCGGAATTGGATGGTGAGTGCGTGGGAGGTGGTTGCGCCGGAGTTCGATGATCGGAGGGATGGAGAGCGACGGTCAAAGGTCAAGCCAACGGTGTGAATGGAGGAGCGGAAATTGTCTGGAGGAATCGGGTTCTGATTTTGGGGAAGATGGCGTTAAAAGGAGCGGTAGTGGGCTTCAAGGGGAAGAGAATGGGCCGTGGTTTAAAAGTAAGCCCAATTATAAATTAAATCATGTTTTAATTCAAATTAAAAGTGTATTTACTTCGTAAGTGAATAACTTGGTCATACGGTGTCAGATTGACGAACCATAAGTTGCGTTGGGATCGTATGGACGAGCACTACGAAATGGAACTGACCGCGAGTCGATTGGAGTCCGTCACAATTTATAGAAAAATAAATTGTCTGAACCAAGCGATGGTTATCGTCATTGACGATGATCGTCAAAGGTGAGTAAAACTCACCAACTCTAAATAGTTCTATTTTTACAGTGTATTCTTAGAACTGTTAACTATTGTCTGTTTGACTGTGTGTTGACTGTTTGATTGAACTGCTAGTCAGTTAATGGGATATATATATGTATATATATTTATATATATATATATAAACCGATAAATATTTATATGCTGATTCTGCTTATCAGAATATTATACCAGTGTTGTCTAACATCTGTGGTGCAGGGAAACAGGTTGGAGGAATCCAACTGGATTCCTCAACAGTTATTTTTACTGTAATTTATGTATTGTGATATATAAATGTGATATATATAATCTATTGTGATTATGCGTGTTTGGACAAATATTCACCGTTGTTAGATGATGTGTTAAAAACCATAAGTTAACCGAAGCAAAGTTAGTCGAGTTAAACAAAGTAATTGGTTAGGTTGACCAAAGCAAGTTAGTCGAGTTAAACAAAGTAATTGGTTAGGTTAACCAAAGCGAGTTAGTCGAGTTAATCAAAGTAATTGGTTAAGTTAACCAAAGTAAATTAGTTAAGTTAAACTAAGCGGTGAATCAAAGTGAATTTGTTAAGTTAAACTAAATGATTAATCGATGTGAATTAGTTAAGTTAAACTAAAGGATTAATCGATGTGAATTAGTTAAGTTAAACTAAGTGGTTAATCGAAGTGAATTAGTTAAGTTAACTAAGTGGTTAATCGAAGTAAATTAGTTGAGTTAAATTAAATGAATCGGCTAGAGTTAATCAACGTGAATTAGCTAAGTTAAACTAAGTGGATTAGTTCAGTTAATCGAGACGAGTTAACCAGTTAGGTTAAACCAGTTAGAGTTAACCAGTTAGAGTTGACCAGTTAGAGCTGACCAGTTAGAATTGACCAGTTAGGGTTGATCAATTAGAGGTGACCAGTTAGAGGTGACCAGTTAGAGTTAACCAGTTAGAGTTGACCAGTTAGAATTGACCAGTTAAAGTTGACCAGTTAGAGTTATCCAAGTGGAGTTAATCGAGTAGCGTTGTCGAATATCACTTATTCGAAGAAGAGTTATCGAATATAGTTTATTCGAGTGGAAAAATCAAATGTTATTCATTTGAGAAGAGTTATCGAATATTATTTATACGATGAGGAGTTATCGAATATTGATTATTCAGAGTTAGTTAATCCAAAGGAGTTATTCGAAGTTAGTTAATCCAAAGGAGTTAGTCGAAGAGTAAATTGAATATAGTTATTCGAAAGAAAGTGTTAATCGAATATAGTTTATTCGAGTAAAGTTAAAAGAGTAAATCGAATATAATTTACTCGAATAGAGTTAGAGAAGTTAATCGAATATAGTTTATTCGAATAGTGTTGAAAGAGATAATCAAATATAGTTATTCAAAAGAAGGTGTTAATCGAATATGGTTATTCGAGTAAAGTTAAAACAGTTAATCGAATTTAGTTATTCGAAATGAGTTATTCGAATTAGATATTTGAATAGAGTTAAACACATTAGAGTGATCCGAATTACTTATTCGAATAGAGTTAAACACGTAAGAGTTAATTGAATATTAGTCATTCAATTTGAGTTAATCGAATTTAGTTATTCGAGAAGAGTTAAATCGAATTTAGTTATTCAAAAGGAGTTAATCAATTTGAGTTAAGTTAATCGATTAGAATTAAGTTAATCGAGTTAGAGTAAATCGAATATTAGTTATTCGAAGGTAAGTTATTCGAATTAGTTATTCGAAGGAGTTAATCAATTAAGTTATTCGAATGAGTTATTCGAAGGAGTAAATCAAATTAAGTTAACCGATTAGAGTTGAGTTAATCGATTTGGGTTAAGTTAAGTTATCGAGTTAAGTAACCGAGTTAAGAGATCGAATTGAGATAATCGAGTTATGAAAATCAAGTTGAGTTTATCGAATAAGTTATTCGATAAGAGTAAATCCATTTAAGTTAATCGGATGTTAGTTATTCGATAAGAATTGACACATTTAAGAAAATCGAATATTTGTTATTCGATAAGAGTTAATGAAATAGAGCCAACCAAGAAGAGTTATTCGAATATTAGTTATTCGATAGGAGTGAATCGAAATAGAGTTTATCGAATATAAGTTATTAAAAAGGGAGAGTTAATCGAACAGAGATTACTCGAAAGAGAGTTATACGTCGAATTCGATTATAGCGAATTCGGGAAAGTATTATTTACTTCCCAGGGTTTAAATCAAGATTTAGTTATTGATTTAGAAATTAGGTGTCTGTTAAATTATTCGAGTTAGGAAATAAATTTAGGTTAGATATTTTAGGAGTAGGAATTATAACGTTATAGTTATAATCAAACACTGTCATATAAGAAGTGGATTCGTAACCTGAATCCGAGAATTTGCGTAAACAGATGATTGTAAAAAGTGAGTGATGAGCTTCATCTATTTCACAGTAAAGGACGCTGTTCAATTAAGGTCTACGAGGTAATTATACCCCAACTTGATTGACTTCAGAATTGACAAAGGAATAGTTGTGGTTCGATCTAAAAGGTTGATTAGGAATAAAGTTAAGGAATAAGCGATAAATGGATTAAGCGAAACGATGTTTTATACAACGTTCATTGGAAATCCGTAAATGAGTTTTGGAAACGTTTTCCAAATATAGTCAGATATGTTTTCTAAACATAGAAAATGAAATGTTTTCATGATAAGAATTTAAGAAATAGAGTTAAGAAAATTCAGAAACTGACTGGAGAGGGTAAGTTGAACGGTTTTCTAAGTGACGATCTGATGTTGGTTTCGACCTTCCGAATTGATACTTAGAGAATTGTTCTCATACTAGTTACAGTTAGGGACTAATAGTTGCGAAATAATAGTGATGTGAAAATAAGCTATGGAAATGTTTTCCAATGATTAATAACATATATTTTCTAAATATATGAAATAAGGAAGTATGAACATATGATGATTGATCGATCGAATTCCCATTTGGAAATAAGATCGTTGTTTGTACACCGACATGTTTTCATTTGATAGTTAGATCACAGACTATCAAAGTTTTGACCATTTTAACGTTGTTAATATGGAGAGACCGGTTGGATTATTATCCAAAGAACCACTCTGTATTGGCATAAGCGTTGCGAGCAATATCTGCCAAAGATAAATTGAAGACGGAGTAAAGTGCAAGGGCTGTTGTATAAGTCTTAGATAACAGTGACTAAGATGGATATACTGAATAGAACCTTCGGTTTGTCCAGTCCTAGGACAACGTATATGGAAGAAGGTCTGACAGAGTATATCCAATGGATCGCGTAAGTTGATCTGTTCAAACGTATTCACGTTTGGTGGCGGAGGAATTCGTTTCTCTTAGCTATATACCCGTGTTATTTTTTGATAAGTCAATTTGTGATTTGGCGGGTATGACGATGTGGCATTCAAAGTGAATGGTGATCAGATGTTCTGAAGATTGACGTAGCTTCTAGCCTCACACCGGGGAGTAACAAAAGTTGGGCTAGGCAGCATGGCTAGTTGGGTCATCCCCAAGCAGGGTGTATTGTCACCGATCTAGAGAATATTCATATTTATACTTCTTTTTGATTCTGTATCTTCGAATGACGGTTTGATGGCCTACAACCGTGGTGGCAATATATTCGCGACACTCAAGCTAAATGAGTGAGCGGTCATGTGTGGCCGGGTTGCAAGACGTTCTTGTTGAACCCTGAGTGTATCACCTCTAGAGTACACTATTCAGAAGGTGCTCCCATACCTTGTCTGTTGGAATCCAATCTTCAATAAGCGCCCTGCGGTTTATGATTTTATACTATGTATGTAGAACGTGAGATGCAAGCGTTTCTGCTAGATTGATATCTATTTGTACTTAGACATTATTATAATATCACAATGATATTGCTTGTCAAAGTTGTTCAGATACTCATAAGGAAAAACCCGTTCCGTATTCACGGCGTGGTCTTATGACATACCCTATACCTGTTTTAAACTATTTTACTCATACCAGTCCCATGACTGACCCGGAGTTTACTTTGTTGTTTTCCCTAAACTCTTGGGTGCCTAAATTTGTACGGGCAGTCAAGTAGTCGGGATTTACATATATGCTTGGAGAGCTTGGAGCAGGAGGCTGCAAGATTCTATAGCTATAGTTATTTCCGCTGTGTTGTAAGTGTTGTACTCTGATAAGTGCTATTGTATATATATAACTGTTTACTTCAAAGCTATGTTATATATTATATGTTATTCGTTCCGCTGTGAGATTCGTGTTACTCTGATGATTCTGATGTTCTTCTTCTTCTATTCTATTAGTTCTATCTTTTCTTTCTCACCTTCTAAATTCTTTCACTAACGTCGCGGAATTTTCGACTCTCGAGGAGTCGAAAATTTCCAGCCGTTACAGTTGGTATCAGAGCTTAAGTTTAGAATTACTTGGCTCTGTGGCGTGACTCGGTAGAGATAGGGTTAGTAATACCCTAGATTGAGTTTGAGTGTATATATACGAGTGCGTATTTGTATTTGATATAAAACTGTTTTATATTGTGGAGATTCATTGGCTGAGTTGTTTATGAGTTTTGGTCGATCAGTTTGATCCACTGTATCGGTAGGAGTAAATAAACACTTGAATACGATGGGTCGTCACGATATGTTTTGAAAAAGGGTAAGTGAATTTAACTTTACCCAAAGTATATTTTGATATATATATATATATATATATATGTATCAAAATTATAATATATTGGATATATTGGTTGTTATTATAATCGAGTAAGATTATAAATTAAATGGTTATATATATAACCAATAAGAATTCCTATAAGTAAAATACATGGAATCAATTGAATTAAAATCTGAAATTAAATCAGAATTGGAATTAAAATAAGGAAATTTTAAGTTCCTGGGAGATTTTGAAAAGGTTTTTCAATTTGAAATAAAAATAGTATTGAACTCACCTGGATGACTGGGAAATAATTCCGAGGATGGATCGATACATCGTCGGTGTAATTTTCGAGTTTCTAAGTGGCGGATTACTACCAATGGTTTTTTTTTCAAATGGTGTTGAGGAAAACAAGTTGTTTAGAAATTCAAAAGTTTTGAATTGGTGTTAGGATTTGAAATTGATTTGAAATGAATCCCAGGAATTTAAATCTTGAAATTTAAATTTTAACTTGTTAAGTTGAATGAATCAAGATGGTAAAAACAAATAGTAAATTAAAATTTAACTTGAACCAAGTTAAATAAATCGGGATTTGGTTAGAGAATAATCTGGATTGGAATTAAGTTGATGGGTTAAGAGTTTGAAATCTGATATTGGAGTTTGAATAGAATTTGACTTGGATAGAACCAAGTGGTTGAGTTGAAGATTGGATTGAAAAGACCTTGGGTATATGTTTGGGTTGATACAGTTGAAAGTGATAAGGGTGATATGCCCGACAAAAAGGTACAAGTCTATTTTTGATATAAGCATGAGATTTATGAGCCGAATCGGCAAGCCGCTTGGCTGTTTGATTTTCTTTTTGGGTTGAAGATGGCCTAGAGAGGCGAGTTGTGGTTTTACCGATAGGGCTGTACAAAGGAGGTTATGGCGAAATTTTCCGAAAATTTAAAGTGTTAGAAAATTTTCAGAATTTTTGAAAATTTTAGTTAGTCAGAAGAATAAATATTTTAGTCGATATTAAGTGGTTCGGTTGAAATCAGAAATAAGGGGCAAACCAATCTTAGGAGTTCCAATATATAGGGTCATCCTCTAACTTAGCAATTTCGAGGACGAAATTATTTTAAGGGGGGAAGTCTGTAATGGCGCGTTTTGTTAGCTGTCGAATAATTAATTTATTTAAGTATTAAATATCGATTGGGCGATATCGATGACTTGAATTAAATAATATTGAATATTTAATTAAAATAAATAATATAATAATATATTATAATGTCGAAATAATCGGAAATCACCGAATTCACAATACTGTGTGAATTGGATCAGCTAAAATATTTAATTCAGTTTAGAATTGAATTTGAATAACGAATCGATTTAATAATCGACGTTAAAACGTATTAATTATAATATAATTAAAATAGAGCGCGAAACGACGCGGTAGTTCGCTATTTGGCGATTTAGACTTCAACTAAGTATACAGGGTCCGTTTTAAATCGGATTTCTGTGAAACAAGAAACGTGTGGAGCTGGTGGAATATATCTTTCTAGTGGAAGAGAGAGATCGGGATTTCATCGTGTAGATTTTGAGTTATGTCCAAATCAAAATATCAGAAATGCAGCGCCCTGACCATAACGATTTAAATATATTTAATTATAAGGATTTAAATAAAATCGAGCGTCGATATAACTCTGACGAGGTAGTATCGAGCTGTAAATACATACAGGAATATTCTGGAGCTGTGTGGTATGCCACTGTGAATACAGACGATAATAATTAATTTTAAACAATTAATTTAATTATATTTAAATATATTTATATATTTAAATAGGTTATTTAGAGCGTTAAAAATAGCCACTTTTGCAAACGAAGTCGGAATTCGACGAAACCAGTTTTGTTGGATCCGCAATGTCAAATAGTTGTTAGATTCCAAGTTTCGTGATTTTTAGAGTCACTGTGTGGCCGCACGGATTTTTAGAGTGAAAAATAGTCGGTATTTCAACAGTTAAAAATATGTCGTGCGAGCATACGAAGTCGGAATTCGACGAAACCAGTTTTGTTGGGACCGTAATGTCGAACTCTAGCTACTGGTCCAGTTTCATGATTTTAGGAGATCATATGTGGTTGCGGGGATTTTTAGAAGGCGGATATAAGGAGAAAATTGAGAAAATAAATTAAGAAAATCAAATTCAAAAATATCCTCCCCATTTTCTGTGATCCCACACAGGCCACGCGGCCTTCCTTCTCAACCACAAACTCTACCAACCCAAACAACCTATATAATCTCGGATAAACTGAATACAGCAAGCAAATTTCCCCAAAAGAAAAAGTCAAAACAATAAAAGTAAAATTCTCTAAAATAGCAAAGTTGTATTATTGAGTTGCTGGGTGAATTCTCTACGCTCTGGTGTTTGATTCAAGGGGTGCGATGCCCATTTTGTTAGGTCGACGATGGGCAGTAAAAACTAGGGTTGGCGTTCTTGAGCCGGGGAATCATAGAGGTGGATTTCTGGGTTTGGATTCAGGGTATTGGTGGGGAGGCGCACCTGTTGGAGGAACTTTGGGATGATCGGTGGAGAAAAACTGTCGATGACCTCACTGGGACTCACGGCGTCGAGCTGGAGACGAGGTGATCGAGTTGGGCTTCAGGGGGGTGGGCTGGTGCGGAATTGGATGGTGAGTGCGTGGGAGGTGGTTGCGCCGGAGTTCGATGATCGGAGGGATGGAGAGCGACGGTCAAAGGTCAAGCCAACGGTGTGAATGGAGGAGCGGAAATTGTCTGGAGGAATCGGGTTCTGATTTTGGGGAAGATGGCGTTAAAAGGAGCGGTAGTGGGCTTCAAGGGGAAGAGAATGGGCCGTGGTTTAAAAGTAAGCCCAATTATAAATTAAATCATGTTTTAATTCAAATTAAAAGTGTATTTACTTCGTAAGTGAATAACTTGGTCATACGGTGTCAGATTGACGAACCATAAGTTGCGTTGGGATCGTATGGACGAGCACTACGAAATGGAACTGACCGCGAGTCGATTGGAGTCCGTCACAATTTATAGAAAAATAAATTGTCTGAACCAAGCGATGGTTATCGTCATTGACGATGATCGTCAAAGGTGAGTAAAACTCACCAACTCTAAATAGTTCTATTTTTACAGTGTATTCTTAGAACTGTTAACTATTGTCTGTTTGACTGTGTGTTGACTGTTTGATTGAACTGCTAGTCAGTTAATGGGATATATATATGTATATATATTTATATATATATATATAAACCGATAAATATTTATATGCTGATTCTGCTTATCAGAATATTATACCAGTGTTGTCTAACATCTGTGGTGCAGGGAAACAGGTTGGAGGAATCCAACTGGATTCCTCAACAGTTATTTTTACTGTAATTTATGTATTGTGATATATAAATGTGATATATATAATCTATTGTGATTATGCGTGTTTGGACAAATATTCACCGTTGTTAGATGATGTGTTAAAAACCATAAGTTAACCGAAGCAAAGTTAGTCGAGTTAAACAAAGTAATTGGTTAGGTTGACCAAAGCAAGTTAGTCGAGTTAAACAAAGTAATTGGTTAGGTTAACCAAAGCGAGTTAGTCGAGTTAATCAAAGTAATTGGTTAAGTTAACCAAAGTAAATTAGTTAAGTTAAACTAAGCGGTGAATCAAAGTGAATTTGTTAAGTTAAACTAAATGATTAATCGATGTGAATTAGTTAAGTTAAACTAAAGGATTAATCGATGTGAATTAGTTAAGTTAAACTAAGTGGTTAATCGAAGTGAATTAGTTAAGTTAACTAAGTGGTTAATCGAAGTAAATTAGTTGAGTTAAATTAAGTGAATCGGCTAGAGTTAATCAACGTGAATTAGCTAAGTTAAACTAAGTGGATTAGTTCAGTTAATCGAGACGAGTTAACCAGTTAGGTTAAACCAGTTAGAGTTAACCAGTTAGAGTTGACCAGTTAGAGCTGACCAGTTAGAATTGACCAGTTAGGGTTGATCAATTAGAGGTGACCAGTTAGAGGTGACCAGTTAGAGTTAACCAGTTAGAGTTGACCAGTTAGAATTGACCAGTTAAAGTTGACCAGTTAGAGTTATCCAAGTGGAGTTAATCGAGTAGCGTTGTCGAATATCACTTATTCGAAGAAGAGTTATCGAATATAGTTTATTCGAGTGGAAAAATCAAATGTTATTCATTTGAGAAGAGTTATCGAATATTATTTATACGATGAGGAGTTATCGAATATTGATTATTCAGAGTTAGTTAATCCAAAGGAGTTATTCGAAGTTAGTTAATCCAAAGGAGTTAGTCGAAGAGTAAATTGAATATAGTTATTCGAAAGAAAGTGTTAATCGAATATAGTTTATTCGAGTAAAGTTAAAAGAGTAAATCGAATATAATTTACTCGAATAGAGTTAGAGAAGTTAATCGAATATAGTTTATTCGAATAGTGTTGAAAGAGATAATCAAATATAGTTATTCAAAAGAAGGTGTTAATCGAATATGGTTATTCGAGTAAAGTTAAAACAGTTAATCGAATTTAGTTATTCGAAATGAGTTATTCGAATTAGATATTTGAATAGAGTTAAACACATTAGAGTGATCCGAATTACTTATTCGAATAGAGTTAAACACGTAAGAGTTAATTGAATATTAGTCATTCAATTTGAGTTAATCGAATTTAGTTATTCGAGAAGAGTTAAATCGAATTTAGTTATTCAAAAGGAGTTAATCAATTTGAGTTAAGTTAATCGATTAGAATTAAGTTAATCGAGTTAGAGTAAATCGAATATTAGTTATTCGAAGGTAAGTTATTCGAATTAGTTATTCGAAGGAGTTAATCAATTAAGTTATTCGAATGAGTTATTCGAAGGAGTAAATCAAATTAAGTTAATCGATTAGAGTTGAGTTAATCGATTTGGGTTAAGTTAAGTTATCGAGTTAAGTAACCGAGTTAAGAGATCGAATTGAGATAATCGAGTTATGAAAATCAAGTTGAGTTTATCAAATAAGTTATTCGATAAGAGTAAATCCATTTAAGTTAATCGGATGTTAGTTATTCGATAAGAATTGACACATTTAAGAAAATCGAATATTTGTTATTCGATAAGAGTTAATGAAATAGAGCCAACCAAGAAGAGTTATTCGAATATTAGTTATTCGATAGGAGTGAATCGAAATAGAGTTTATCGAATATAAGTTATTAAAAAGGGAGAGTTAATCGAACAGAGATTACTCGAAAGAGAGTTATACGTCGAATTCGATTATAGCGAATTCGGGAAAGTATTATTTACTTCCCAGGGTTTAAATCAAGATTTAGTTATTGATTTAGAAATTAGGTGTCTGTTAAATTATTCGAGTTAGGAAATAAATTTAGGTTAGATATTTTAGGAGTAGGAATTATAACGTTATAGTTATAATCAAACACTGTCATATAAGAAGTGGATTCGTAACCTGAATCCGAGAATTTGCGTAAACAGATGATTGTAAAAAGTGAGTGATGAGCTTCATCTATTTCACAGTAAAGGACGCTGTTCAATTAAGGTCTACGAGGTAATTATACCCCAACTTGATTGACTTCAGAATTGACAAAGGAATAGTTGTGGTTCGATCTAAAATGTTGATTAGGAATAAAGTTAAGGAATAAGCGATAAATGGATTAAGCGAAACGATGTTTTATACAACGTTCATTGGAAATCCGTAAATGAGTTTTGGAAACGTTTTCCAAATATAGTCAGATATGTTTTCTAAACATAGAAAATGAAATGTTTTCATGATAAGAATTTAAGAAATAGAGTTAAGAAAATTCAGAAACTGACTGGAGAGGGTAAGTTGAACGGTTTTCTAAGTGACGATCTGATGTTGGTTTCGACCTTCCGAATTGATACTTAGAGAATTGTTCTCATACTAGTTACAGTTAGGGACTGATAGTTGCGAAATAATAGTGATGTGAAAATAAGCTATGGAAATGTTTTCCAATGATTAATAACATATATTTTCTAAATATATGAAATAAGGAAATATGAACATATGATGATTGATCGATCGAATTCCCATTTGGAAATAAGATCGTTGTTTGTACACCGACATGTTTTCATTTGATAGTTAGATCACAGACTATCAAAGTTTTGACCATTTTAACGTTGTTAATATGGAGAGACCGGTTGGATTATTATCCAAAGAACCACTCTGTATTGGCATAAGCGTTGCGAGCAATATCTGCCAAAGATAAATTGAAGACGGAGTAAAGTGCAAGGGCTGTTGTATAAGTCTTAGATAACAGTGACTAAGATGGATATACTGAATAGTGCCTTCGGTTTGTCCAGTCCTAGGACAACGTATATGGAAGAAGGTCTGACAGAGTATATCCAATGGATCGCGTAAGTTGATCTGTTCAAACGTATTCACGTTTGGTGGCGGAGGAATTCGTTTCTCTTAGCTATATACCCGTGTTATTTTTGGATAAGTCAATTTGTGATTTGGCGGGTATGACGATGTGGCATTCAAAGTGAATGGTGATCAGATGTTCTGAAGATTGACGTAGTTTCTAGCCTCACACCGGGGAGTAACAAAAGTTGGGCTAGGCAGCATGGCTAGTTGGGTCATCCCCAAGCAGGGTGTATTGTCACCGATCTAGAGAATATTCATATTTATACTTCTTTTTGATTCTGTATCTTCGAATGACGGTTTGATGGCCTACAACCGTGGTGGCAATATATTCGCGACACTCAAGCTAAATGAGTGAGCGGTCATGTGTGGCCGGGTTGCAAGACGTTCTTGTTGAACCCTGAGTGTATCACCTCTAGAGTACACTATTCAGAAGGTGCTCCCATACCTTGTCTGTTGGAATCCAATCTTCAATAAGCGCCCTGCGGTTTATGATTTTATACTATGTATGTAGAACGTGAGATGCAAGCGTTTCTGCTAGATTGATATCTATTTGTACTTAGACATTATTATAATATCACAATGATATTGCTTGTCAAAGTTGTTCAGATACTCATAAGGAAAAACCCGTTCCGTATTCACGGCGTGGTCTTATGACATACCCTATACCTGTTTTAAACTATTTTACTCATACCAGTCCCATGACTGACCCGGAGTTTACTTTGTTGTTTTCCCTAAACTCTTGGGTGCCTAAATTTGTACGGGCAGTCAAGTAGTCGGGATTTACATATATGCTTGGAGAGCTTGGAGCAGGAGGCTGCAAGATTCTATAGCTATAGTTATTTCCGCTGTGTTGTAAGTGTTGTACTCTGATAAGTGCTATTGTATATATATAACTGTTTACTTCAAAGCTATGTTATATATTATATGTTATTCGTTCCGCTGTGAGATTCGTGTTACTCTGATGATTCTGATGTTCTTCTTCTTCTTCTATTCTATTAGTTCTATCTTTTCTTTATCACCTTCTAAATTCTTTCACTAACGTCGCGGAATTTTCGACTCTCGAGGAGTCGAAAATTTCCAGCCGTTACACACTTGCACGGCTACGACCAACTATTTCGCTTCTTTAAGGAAAAAGAAGGAGGAAAAAGAAGGAGGAAAAAGTTAGTCTCAAGTTGAATTCAAACGATGCAAATTCAATCAAAATGGAATCGTATCGGAAGATTAGCTATGACGGGTCTTAAGACTCTAACTAAAACCCTAAAGCACGATTCCAGATAGAGGCTTTAGACAATTCCATCGTCATACTATCTTACACTATTCTGGAAAGTTCGCTCTGATACCAACTGTAGCGCCTTGCCTCTATACCCATTATCATCCTGTTCATTTCAGAGAAATGTCGTAGACCATAACGGAGAATGAGGTTTGTGAAGAACGGCCGATTGTATGATTTCTCCATGTGAGGAATGCACATCAAATTCTGATACCGGTTAAAATTTCAACATGACCATTCGGCACATAGGGCAACTACACAACGGCTATATGCAATCCGGAAAGTAGTATAAAATAGACATCAACAATAATATAAATATGGTATATCTCAAAGCCAGACATAGAATAATCATATCACAGAGGCGGAATAGATATGAATAAACCAGGAGTGTGTACAACAAGATAGTGGTCAACGAAGATCCACTAATACAAAAGAATAGATACATGTACCATGATCTACATAAAATAATATGTACATTACGATAGACAATGTCATAGGTACAAAAGTACATAAAGCTGCGAAGACAGAGTAGCAAGCTGAAAGCGAAAGATCAATCCTGCGATGAGTCCCAGAGGAGTACCTAAAATGACTCGGCGTGACCCAAGTATTATTTATAAGGAAATAAACAATAAATGGATCAGTCTAGCTGTGCTTATCAATTAAACTGAGATAACAAGAGATATAACATAGGATGACATGAACATGGCATGTCGACACAATTAGGAAATGACAATGGAATGTCAGCACACAAATATCTCTAAATAATCTCCTGGCTAATATAGAATGCAACATTCAAATAATAGCACACAATAGGAAATGACAGCGGAATGCCAAATACACATCAAATTGATGACCATCACATCAAAGTAGATCATGAATCAAAAATCATTTCTCAAATTGATGCGCTTCGCGTCAAAGTCATCATAAATCATCAAGACATCATAAATCATCAAAGTCATCATAAATCATCAAGACATCATAAATCATCAAGACATCATAAAGGGGCAGACCTGTTCATAGGTGAGATACGATCTCTAGGTAGCGAACTCATTTGTTTGAGCCGAAGCTCCCCACGAAGCCGAATCGTGACCCCGGTAGAGAGAAAACACATAAATTGTGAAATCCCTAGAAAACATCATAAAGAGGGGGCAGGTCTATTCATAGATGAGATACGATCTCTAGGTAGCGAACCCATTTGTTTGATCCGAAGCTCCCCACGAAGCCAGGTCGTGACCCCGGTAGAGAGAAAACGCATAAATTGTGAAATCCCTAGAAAACATCATAAATCATAGAAAGTTGGACCGAAGTCCCATAGGTGAAATCCAAGAATCGTAAATCCCACTCGGGCGATCGAGGACCACAAAACACAAGTCATAAAGAATCACATCAATCCGGGTGAATAGAAATTACTCCGAGCTAGTTAATATAAGGAAATAGCAACATGTCCCATAACCACATGCTATTCTCGAATACTTACGACCCCGTAATTGGTTTCTATTCAAAACGGAGAAAATCACCACACATGCTCGAACGCACGAGTCCAAGGGTTATTCGCCGAAGTAAACGTATAAGGGGTCATCGTCCTCAGTTTTACTAAGGTAAATAAACTAAATTTCTCATCCGATCGATAGGATAAGGAATCGTATATAAATCAATAGAATCAGAACCGGGTTTAGAAACCGAATTTGTTTTAAAATGATTTGAATTTAAAAACTGATTAAATGTCGGTTCGATGCCCATTGACAATATAAAACCCCATTATCCATTGTGGTTCAATTATTCATGAAAACCGTCGCCGTGGCGAATAGAACACAAACATCATGAATCATTAACTCACATTACAACAACATACCATAAATCAAGGGATAACGATTGTAATTTCGATCAACAAACGAATCGAAATCCCAAAATAGGACCCGAAGGTTTAAACTACATCGGAATAGACTCGAATGATATCGAGTCGATAATTCACGTTTTAAAGTCATGAAAAAGATTAACGAAATCATAAAAAGGCTACAATTGACCTCAAATAGTGTAAATTACTCTAATATTAGCTTCATTGGAAAGCTATCGTCGAGGCGGTTCCAACGCACCTGATTTCGTTGAATTCCGACAACATATGTAAAAGTTATGATCGTTTTAAGAATTCAACTATTTTGCCCCTTAACATACGTCTATTGCGTCGGGTCAGACGTCTGAGCAGATGATAAAAATTACCATAGTTGCAGAGAGTTCTACAGACGTCTGTTGCGTCGGTCAGACGTCTGAAGCGACGCAACAGACGACTGAACTGGGCCAAATATTGCATTTTGCCTAGGTAATGATATGCAATCGATTTTCGAACGATCCCGGACCTCCCGCATTGATTCTAAATGTTTAAAGGGCTTTCATACACTCACTAAAGCACAAAAGCAACATGCATATACACATATTCACATGCATAAACATATAGACATAAGGTTGCAATGATTTTGATTATCTATTCAAATATGAACTGAATTCCAAACCAAAGAAAATGAAAGCGATTCAAGCAACTTGTGAGGACTTAGAACTTTGTCGGGGGACAACGGAGCTTCTCAACATAACCAAATCAACTCAAAACATATGCATAAGATTGTTTAAACAATCCTACTGATAATTTCAACTCAATGGAACATAAACATATGGAATCGGCTAAGTTACACTAACATAACCAATTCACTAGCACATGCAAACACATATGAACACTAAATTACACTTGTACAAGCACCAAGGCTTGAGGTATAGATGTGAGTTCATCAAAGAACTCACCTTTGGTTTCATTCGGAGGAAGAACAAGCTCAAACTCAAGCAAAGAATCTTTCTTTCTTCAATCACTCCTCTCTAATCACCATATAATCACACATGCAAACACATGGGTGTTTTAAACATCATAAAATCCGAAATTGAGAGGAGGGAAAGGTAGAGAACGAGTAGAGAGAGCTTACCCATATCTTGGAATCAAATTAGCACATGAATTGAGCTTGGAATCAAGAACCCTAGCTTAGGAATTTCTATTTCCCATTCCACTCTCCATTTTCTAATTTCTCTCCAAGTGTTGGAATGAATGAATAGGAGAGGGATGATTGGCACGTAAAGGAGGTGGGCTAGTTGGCTAACCAAGCCCTAACCAAGGTGCCAAAATTTCAAAGCTCAGAATATATCAAAGTTTATAATTTTCGAACTCCTAAACAACATTTTGAACTCAATGGAAGTGGTTTCACGTACAAATTCATTTGTATGCGAAAAGTGATATTTTGGTCATACACTCAAATGAGAAAACGACCAAATTTTACCTAACTCCGAATGTATCGATGCTTATAGTCAAAAAGGTCATAAACGATGATCCGGACTCAGTGGAAGTGGTCCCGAACCCTAGTTTAACCATATGCAAAATATGATTTTTGGATACACGTTCAATTAACTATTAACGGCGATATATTTAAATACATTATCGTTAAATGAGCGGGTTGTTACAGACTTCCCTCCTTAAAAGAATTGCATCCCCGCAATTCCTTAAGAATGAAGTAATGAGTAACAACCAAAAATAACACCATGGAGTGGTATCACATGAACCGACACAAAATGAAAAGATCACACCAAGGCTAGGTGAGATCCCAATTTCGTCTCGCAAGATCATAAAAACTAGAGTTCAATATCGAATTCCATTACCCATGAAGGTAGTCATCCCAAACGGGTAAAATAATTCCAGAACAACTCATAAGCGCTATGAATTCAAATAGACTCGCCTTTCCCAGTATGATTCTCAAGGGAATGAGAATCGATAGAATGCACAAAAACCATGCAAATCTAATCTGGAATTTCAAGAAGCAGCGGGACTGCATCCTACAGATGCGAGATATCAATAGTAGATACTTCTCTAAGGGTATGAAAGGGAAATTTACGATGGTTGACTAATCCATTCCCAAAACTCAATCACGACGATGTAGCGAACACCGAACTTCAGCATTTTAGTCTTGCGACAAGGTGGCTGACACCCACCAAAGAACAACTCAGAGATGTCAACGAAGTTAGCTAAAGAGAGCAACTCTCGAAGGAATAATCAATTTTAACATCAATGATTCAAGGTTGGTAACGAAATACCAACGAGCTAGAAACCGATAAACAAATATTGGTAACGGAATACCAATGAGCTACAAGTCAATAATCAAATATTGGTAACGAAATACCAATGAACTAGAAATCGATAACAAATATTGGTAACGGAATACCAATTAACTATTCGGGGAAATCGATTTCTAACCAGGTACTAAATCTCATTTAGTAACCATAAAGACGAATCATTAGGACTTATACGAAATTCCCAATATTCAAAAACTCGAGTATCAATTTTAGAAAATCGGAAACATGAGAAGATAAAGGATAAGTAGTGCACAACTTACCACTTCGGAACAACATGATTTAAGATAATTTTCCGCCAAAAATCTCAAATCGCAAAAACATCAGCAATTAATCAAAGAAGCAATAGACAATTTTTCTAACAAGATGAGATTAAACCAAAGAGGTCATAATCCCTAAAGATTTGATTGAAAGTGTAACAAAAGTGCAGAGACAATTGTCAATCCAAATGATTCAAGCAAACAAAGGAGGAATATCAAAAGAGCTCATCCTTTCGATATTCATTTCTAAGAACAACGCAAGGCTAATTCCATAAGTGAATTGACTATAGCACTTCCGGATGATCGACTAGATCATAGATTTGAAGAAAGGAATTATTGAGTTTGTCGTGGATCGCAAAAACTCAAACCTACGGGATTCCCATTCTCATGAGCGATCGTTCACTAGAGAAAATAAGGAGACCCATGGAATCACAAGAATAATAAATTCTCTTTAGTAAATTGAAATAAAGATTAAGAATTAGGAGAGATTCTCAATCATTAAGAATTCTCGAAAATCAAAGATCTGAAATCCAGAAATAAGAGACATAAATAAATAACTTTTTGGGTTATTCCTAGAGTTATTTAATTTACTCAAAGAAAAGATTCAAGATAATTTCTAATTGAAAATCTTGAACCACTCAAATTCTTGGAATTGCTCCAAGGATATCTAGAAATAAATTATCTAGAAAAATAACAAACGACTACAAAAATAGCAAAATCCAAAATATCATTATTTTGATTAACTTATTAATGGTTAATTTAATTTTAGGAATCATTTCGAATGTCAGATTGTCACATAATGGTGTTTAGGAATTCTAAACTATAACATGGCGTCCCACGTCTCGTTCGAAATCCTTAGCGCACCCAACGGACAAGTTAACACAAGAAAGTCCTCACAATTTCTAACGTTCATGCAAATCTCGCAAAAAATATAAAAATTCAATAAATCATTTGGGATGGCATAAAGGAAATAAAATTCCTATATCCGCTTACGAATAAAAAAAATGATATCTTTTGAAAACGAAGAACACAGTCGACGTATATCAAAAGAACATAAATAAAATAATCTCTAAACAAGGTAAATGACATTAAGGAATTAATGACACGTACTTTGACTCAAGAAGAGGGATCACAAGAAGTGGGATGCTTTCCCTCATTTATGATCTTGAGTTTGGAATGCAACGATGTAACACAAACGTATCGTTGCACATTTGTTGAGTTAATTTAGCACAAATGCTTGGTGACTCACACTGGCACAACGAGGTAACAAATAAGCTGTTTTAGCCCAAAGGCTTGGTGATCTCACACCGAACTAGAACTATATAGATGACAACAAGGGAGTAGATTTAGTCACAAAGACATGGTATCTCCATATCGACCGACAAGTGATCAATAAACCATGCTAGGTACATAACGACGTACGAAACAACTTTAACTAGAAATCAAGAAATATCAAGATCAAAGGCGCTTACAACGTGCGTAACGACGCACGAGCAAGATATCCAATGATCAATCAACTTCAAGGATCATAAATGATCAACAAGATAAGTGTGACACACAATAGGGCAAACAGACGTCGATTAGCAACTCGAGTCAAAGAATGAATCAGAAGTACCACTAAAGCACACGGGCCCTAGATGGACTATAGAAATCAACCCGAAGGGACGAGTGGATAACTATTCTAAAAGAATAAAAGTAAGCCACTTGAGATATAATCACCCCTCCCGTAGGAGGTACACTGGGTGAACCAGCACTTGCACGGCTACGACTAACTATTTCAGTTTTTTAAGGAAAAAGAAGGAGGAAAAAGTTAGTCCCAAGTTGAATTCAAACGATGTGAATTCAATCAAAATGGAATCGTATAGGGAGATAAGCTATGACGGGTCTTAAGACTCTAACTAAAACCCTAAAGCACGATTCCTGAGAGAGGCTTAAGACAATACCATCGTCATACTATCTTACACTGTTCCGGAAAGTTCGCTCAGATACCAACTGTAGCGCCCCGCCTCTATACCCACTATCATCCAGTTCATTTTAGAGAAATGTCGTTGACCATAATGGAGAATGAGGTTTATGAAGAGAGACCGATTGTATGATTGCTCCATATGAGGAATGCACATCGAGTTCTGATACCAGTTGAAATTTCGACATGACCATTCGGCACATAGGGCAACTACACAACGGCTATATGCAATCCGGAAAGCAGTATAAAATAGACATCAACAATAATATAAATATGGTAAATCTCAAATCCAGACACAGAATAATCATATCACAAAGGCGGAATAGATACGAATAAACCGGGAGTGTGTACAACAAGATAGTGGTCAACAAAGATCCACTAATCCCAAAAGAACAGATACATGTACCATGATCTACATAAAATAATATGTACAGTACGATAGATAATGTCATAAGTACAAAAGTACATAAAGCTGCGGAGACAGAGTAGCAAGCTGGAAGCTGCGGAGACAGAGTAGCAAGCTAAAAGCGAAATATCAATCCTGCGATGAGTCCCAGAGGAGTACCTAAAATGACTCGGCCTGACCCAAGTATTATTTATAAGGAAATAAACAATAAATGGATCAATCTGGCTGTGCTTATCAAATAAACTGAGATAACAAGAGATATAACACAGTATGACATGAACATGGCTTGTCGACACAATCAGGAAATGACATTGGAATGTCAACACACAAATATCTCTAAATAATCCCCTAGCTAATATAGAATGCAACATTCAAGTAAAAGCACACAACAGGAAATGACAGCGGAATGCCAAATACACATCAAATTGATGACCATCGCATCAAAGTAAATCATGAATCATAAATCATTTCTCAAATGGACGCGCTTCGCGTTAAAGTAATCATAAATCATCTAAGTCATCATAAATCATTAAGACATCATAAATCATCAAAGTCATCATAAATCATCAAGACATCATAAAGGGGCAGACCTGTTCATAGGTGAGATACGATCTCTAGGTAGCGAACCCATTTGTTTGAGCCGAAGCTCCCCACGAAGCTGAATCGTGACCCCGGTAGAGAGAAAACACATAAATTGTGAAATCCGTAGAAAACATCATAAAGAGGGGGCATGTCTATTCATAGATGAGATACAATCTCTAGGTAGCGAACCCATTTGTTTGAGCCGAAGCTCCCCTCGAAGCCTGGTCGTAACCCCGGTAGAGAGAAAATGCATAAATTGTGAAATCCCTAGAAAACATCATAAATCATAGAAAGTTGGACCGAAGTCCCATTGGTAAACTCCAAGAATCATAAATCCCACTCAAGCGATCGAGGATCACAAATCACAAGTCATAAAGGATCACATCGATCTTGGTGAATAGAAATTACTCCGAGCTAGTTAATATAAGGAAATAGCAACATGTCCCATAACCACATGCTATTCTCAAATATTTACGAACCCGTAATTGGTTTCTATTCAAAACGGAGAAAATCACCACAAATGCTCGAACGCATGAGTCCAAGGGTCATTCGCCGAAGTAAACGTATAAGGGGTCATAGTCCTCAGTTTCACTAAGGTAAATAAACTAAATTTCTCGTCCGATCTATAGGATAAGGAATCGTATATAAATCAATAGAATCAGAATCGGGTTTAGAAACCGAATTTGTTTTAAAAGGATTTGAATTTAAAAACTGATTAAATGTTGGTTCTATGCCCATTGACAATATAAAACCCCATTATCCATTGTGGTTCAATTATTCATGAAAACCATCGCCGTAGCGAATAGAACACAAACATCATGAATCATTAACTCACATTACAACAACATACCAGAAATCAAGGGATAACGATTGTAATTTCGATCAACGAACGAATCGAAATCCCAAACTAGGACCCCGAAGGTTTAAACTACATCGGAATTGACTCGAAGGATATCGAGTCGATAATTCATGTTTTAGAGTCATGGAAAAGGTTAATGAAATCATAAAAAGGCTACAGTTGATCTCAAATAGTGTAAATTACTCTAATATTAGCTTCATTGGAAAGTTATCGTCGAGGCGGTTCCAACGCACCTGATTTCGTTGAATTACGACAACGTATGTAAAAGTTATGATCGTTTTAAGAATTCAACTATTTTTCCCCTTAACAGACGTCTGTTACATCGGGTCGGACTTCTGAGCAGATGCAAAAAGTTATTGTAGTTACAGAGAGTTCTACAGACGTCTGTTGCGTCGGTCAGACATCTGAAGCGACGCAACAGACGACTGATCTGGGCCAAATATTGCATTTTGCCTAGGTAATGATATGCAATTGATTTTCGAATGATCCTGGACCTCCCGCATTGATTCTAAATGTTTAGAGAGCTTGCATACACTCTCTAAAGCACAAAAGCAACATGCATATACACACTTTCACATGTGTAAACATATATACGTAAGGTTGCAATGATTTTGATTATCTATTCAAATATGAACTGAATTCCAAACTAAAGCCAATGAAAGTGATTCAAGCGACTTGTGAAGACTTAGAACTTTGTCGGGGGACAACGGAGCTTCACAACATAACCAAATCAACTCAAAACATATGCATAAGATCGTTTAAACAATCCTACTTATAATTTCAACTCAATGGAACATAAACATATGGAATCGGCTAAGTTACACTAACATAACCAATTCACTAGCACATGCAAACACATATGAACACAAAATTACACTTGTACAAGCACCAAGGCTTGAGGCATAGATGTGAGTTCATCAAAGAACTCACCTTTGGTTTCATTCGGAGGAAGAACAAGCTCAAACTCAAGCAAAGAATCTTTCTTTCTTTAATCACTCCTCTCTAATCACCATATAATCACACATGCAAACACATGGGTGTTTTAAACATCGTAAAATCCGAAATTGAGAGGAGAGAACGATTAGAGAGAGCTTACCCATATCTTGGAATCAAATTAGCACATGAATTGAGCTTGGAATCAAGAACCCTAGCTTAGGAATTTCTATTTCCCATTCCACTCTCCATTTTCTATTTTCTCTCTAAGCGTTGGAATGAACGAATGGGAGAGGGATGATTGGCAGTTAAAGGAAGTGGGCTAGTTGGCTAACCAAACCCTAACCAAGGTGCCAAAATTCCAAAGCTCAGAATATATCAAAGTTTATACTTTTCGAACTCCTAAACAACGTTTTGAACTCAATGGAAGTGGTTTCGAGTCCAAATTCATTCGTATGCGAAAAGTGATATTTTTGTCATACACTCAAATGAGAAAACGACCAAATTCTACCTAACTCTGAACGTATCGATACTTATAGTCAAAAAGGTCGTAAACGATGATCCGGACTCAGTGGATGTGGTCCCGAACCCTAATTTAACCATATGCAAAATATGATTTTTTGGATACACGTTCGATTAACTATTAACAACGATATATTTAAATAAAATATTTAAATACATTATCGTTAAATGAGCGGGTTGTTACAGTCTTTAACCATTCTTATTACAAATTGAATTACCCCGGGGAATATTTTGTCTAAAAATAAGTACTGTATATAACTAACAGTTATATATACTTGTATTACATAAGAAAGTCTTTTACTGTCATCGAAGCACTATTGCTTGATCGACGACGTTCTTGCAAATATAGATTTTGCTGCCAATCGATACCAGTAACTTTTTGTAGTAATCTACAGAAAATGTTAATAATTTCATAATAGTAAATCATTCAATTCCAATTATTTATAAGCAACAATTTCAAATCAACTACTAAGCCAGTATGTAAACAATTTCTATGTTAAACATCACAAACTCAACTTGTTTGTGAATTTTAGGATCAAACAACTATAACTACTACATCTTGAATCCTTTTGTGTTGATAAGCTAGCCGCGATTTGATTTGGAAATAAAGGGGTATAAATAGCAATTAATTTTTCACAACTATGACTACCATCTTGAATCCAAATCAATCTGAACTCATTAGGTATTTCAAACCGAATACCTACGTCCAACTCTTTAGGAATTTCAATCCTGTCGAGTAATAATTGTAGATCTTACTCTAAGTATTTGTGTGAAAACCATAAGTAAAACTCTTTTTGTACTAAAAAATGCATGCACAAACTTTTTTTTTGAGATAAAGGATATATATACACAAACATTACTAACATGCAATAAATAGTGATGAAGCTAAATTCATGATAAAAGTATGTTAAACTAATAACATCCAAATTGATCTTTAGAACTACAATAAGCTATAATCGTATAGAATCAAAATAGTTCGGCTTATGATCCAATTGTATCCAACCCTATTAGTAACCGAGCGTCAGACCTGGATAATTACAGGTATGGTATTGATAAATTTAAAATAAGCAATATATTCATTAATATTTTTGGCTGAATCAATGTACCAATTTAAATGGTATGAAAACGCTAATTTACCGTTTTTAAGGTAATTATTGGTAATGTTTCTTTAATATCAATGGCAATGATAATTTTATAGCATACACATAATAATGTACCATGCTTTATTACAGATATTTAAAACTAAATAATTAAATTTAGTTTAGTAATCAAACTAAATAATGTTAAATACATTTTACTTTTTTTATATCTTTTATTAAGTAACACTATAAATTTTGTAATGAAGTGACGTTATTATTTGAATACATGTTACATAAATAACTTTCTGTATACAAACAATAATTTATTATTACTAGTGTGAAACATCAATTAGATTATCGATATACCATTCTATCGGTAATGGTAACAGTAAGAAATTATGGTTTACCAGTAAAAATAGTACGATAACGGTATTTACGAAATGGTAACGTTAACGGTTAACCATTACCTTAGCCCTAAATAACTATAGCAAAAGTCCTACCCGCATTACTATGCAGTTAATGCTTAGGTATTGATTTGAAGACTATACAATTTAAAGATTCAAGATTAAAGATTTCAAATATGAAGAGTTCAAGACTGCAGGTTCATGACTAACAAGAGTTCACAAAAAAACAAGATAAGTTAGAGAGTCTAAAATTTCTTTTAAAACTCCGTAATAAAATCTTTATTTAAAATCTTCTATCATTTTTATCTTACCCCGCTATATTGTGTAGTGGGTTTCTACCGCTATGTTATTTCCAAATAGCCTCTGAAATAGTCTTTCTGCTTAAAACCTTGCTATATTCTGATATTCCTGATATATCTCATTCGCTACTAGATGAACAATCTATTCCAATGCCCCATTTCCAACGGGCGCCAACGGAAATTAAGGGACCGTTGGAAGCCGTTGCAAACCGATAGAATAAAGACCGTTGGTGGCCGTTGGAAACCATTTGAAATTTTCTGCATATTTTCCAGAGCGTCCGACCTACTGCTCATTATTCCTCTTCACCATCCCAAATTGATTCCCCCCCCCCCCCAATTCGACCATTTCACCACCTTCAATTTCAGTTCCTCTACCCCAACAACCACCCCAAGCACCTCCAGTGTCATCTGCAAGCTTCTCCAACCTGCCTCCATGCTTCTTGCTCCCCAAATTTGGTAATTTTCCTAAACCTAGTTTTTAGGTTTTTATTGATTTCAGGTTTAAATTGAAGTTTGCTTGATTCCTAGTTGTTTGTATACATATATTACATCGTGTTACTCCCTAGTTGCAATTGTTATCGCCATAAGGATCAAAATCTTAGGAATTGTTAGCATGTATAGCAAATGCTTGGTTTTTGCATTCTTAAAATGCAACCTAATCGAAACCTTAAATGCAAAAACTTGTTTCCATGAATTGTTAGCATTTTAAAATGGCAATATGCTAGTAAATGATATATGAAGATAAATTATTAAGTATTCAAAATCATGCTTTTTCAGATTTTGCCGCTTCATTGTGCATTGTAGTTTTCAAAATCATGATTTATTCTTATGTATGTTAATGTTTTCTAATCAAAAATTTTGGATTCAAATTCATAAGTACAATGCATGTTAATAATTTCAAAAACAAAACAAAGAAACAAACAAATAAAAACTATAAATGTATAAAAAATGCATTTTTATACATATGCTTATATATGCATATGTATAAAATAAAATACTATAAATAAATTACTTATATATGCAAAATCATAATGCATTTTTTTTACATATGCGTATATAAAAATACTTATATATGCATAAACACAATGCATTTTTATACATATGCATATATAAAAATACTTATATATGCATAAACACAATGCATGTTATTAATTTTCAAAAACAAAAAAAAACAAACAAATGAAAAACTATAAATATTTAAACAAAATGCATTTTTATACGTATGCTTATATATGCATATGTATAAAATAAAATACTTATATATGCATAAACACAATGCATTTTTATACATTGCATATATAAAAATACTTATATGCATAAACATAATGCATTTTTTATAAATATGCATATATAAAAATACTTATATGCATAAACACAATGTATTTGTATACATAGCATATATAAAAATACTTATATATGCATAAACATAATGCGTGTTATTAATTTTCAAAAACAAAACAAGCAAATAAAAAAATATAAATATTTAAACAAAATGCATTTTTATACATATGCTTATATAAACAAAATGTATTTGAAATCCAATTTTATATCTATGTGGCAGGTATATTATGTCTAGCCCTGGTTTTGGCTCTGGCTCTGCTATGGCTTTGGAGGACATAGCATTACCCGACATGCCGGGGAGGGTAGTAGAAATCAGTTAGCTCGTCCAGTTGTTTACATGAATCCTAAGGCCGACGAAACGCAAGTATCAAAATTAGTAGCATAACAATTTAATGATTTTTGCATAATACACCTATATTCCATAAAGTTCTAATTTATATATAATGCAGGGGATTTGAGTTGGAGCCATCTCAAACAGTTCTAAATATCTCTAAGGATGCGTATAATGCTAGAATGAGCAATTTCTGGCCTAAGTTGAGCAGGATCCCAGAAGACGTCAGAGAGACTATATGGCAAGATTTTCTAGTAATTATATAAATAAATGAGATTATTAATATTTTCTCAGCACACAGGGCGCAGTAGATGTGCAGGAGTCTGACATGAACCTACTTCGGCGAAACTGAAACTCAAAGGTCGCCAGGAATTACATGGAGAAGATGAATAAGATTAAAAAAGCGAGGAAGAAACCAAGGTGAATGGGCGATGAAGTGTTTAATAAGATGGTTGCATGCTGGGACACAGATGAGTTCAAGGTAAATTTATAACGAATTTAAATTATTTTTTTGCCGATTTTAAATAATTACTCAATGTACATTTACAGACTGAGTCAGCAAGGAACACCGCAAACAGGAATAAGAATCCAGTAACTCATCGTGGAGGATCCAAGTCTTTCAAGCATCACTGCGAGGACTTGGTAAATTCATCATTTATTACATTTGTATATTGATTAGTTCAGTAGTTGTCTTTGTGGAATTGAATTATTCAAATTATCAATTATTGTAAAAAGCTTGTGGACATTTCGGGTCCTACATGGACGTATTTACTCACACCCACGCATCCAGGCATGTAGACGAGGCTGACAACGTGACTTATCAGTGGGATGATCAGGATAGGACGACAACTGCATATGTATGCGTATTTTAAATTTTATTACTCATATCAATTAGTTTATTAATTACTAGCTAATGTAAAATAAAATCAACATTTTGTTGTTTTTCAACTGAAATTGTTTGTTGCATTACAGGCAAAGTTTCAGGAGGCACGGGCTCATGCGCTTGAGGAGTCTGGTCATGATGAGTTGACGCCGGAGGGGGAAAACAAGCTATTTGATGTTGTCATGGATCCGTCGTAGGGGAAAAGGAGTTATGGATTCGGTAGCCTGACGATAATATTCGTATGATTTAACTAACATTCGTACTTTTTATGTTTTAAGTGTGTCAAAATATTTTCACTACATTAGTCGACTCAATTGTTAACGTCATTTAATATTTTCACTACCTTAGTCGATTCAATTATGACACATTTAATAAATGATTATGAATATAATATTTCTTATGAAACAATAACTAGGAACTTGACATTTGGGACATGATTAGAAATGTAAACATAAAACGTTGTGTTTAAAAAATAGTTGATTTTTTAAATGTTCAAGAGGTTTGATATTATTCTAATAAAATACAAGGTACACGTTACATAGCGCTCAACATTAAGTTAAAATCGAATCTAAAACTTCAATGAAATCATTCATAATCAAATTTCTATGTATTTATTTGATTGAATGAGTTTACCAAATATATAAACAAATATTTTCTAGTAATATCTTATCATTTTCAAAAGTTCATTGATTTTAGAAATCAAAGTTTCTTTGCTCAACTATGCATGAGAGAAAGATACTAAAATAGGACAATTATTTCATTTTATTTTAAATTGAGGATAATTTAGTAATAGGTATGATGTATCTAAAACAGTTTATGGGGTACAAATAGAATTTGTCATATTTTATATGCTGACATAACTTTTTTGCTATTCATTCTATTTGCAGATTCGACAAGCTCAGAAGGCCCAAGAAAGCATAAATTAAGGAGATGCGAACCTTGATTGAGCAGCTGCAGGACCAGAATTGTGTGCAGGCTATGCAGATTGAGCATTTGAATCAAAAGGTTGCGGAGTACGTGCATAATCATGATAGTTTTCCTTCATTGTCTACTTCCGGAGGCGACGAACATGATGAAGCTTGAGGTATGTTTTTTCTGTGTTTGGCTTGGAGATGGTGATGGTTTGTTTTGATGTTGTATATATTGTTACGGAGTGGGTGAGAATGATACTTTGGATTTATTTTGATGATTTGTATATATTGGTACGTTTTGTAAACATGTTTGGATGTTTGGATATTTTGATGGTACGGAGTGGGTGATGGTTTGTATATTTTGATGCCATTCTGGATGTTTGGATGCTTTGTTTCGTATATATTGATGTTTCTTTGATTTATTTTGGTTGTTTATATTGTTATTGGTATATATGTGTTGTATATATGTGCAATTGATTGGAATTGGATTGGAATTGGATTGAAATGGAATTGGAGTGGTTGGAAGGCTATATGCTTGCTGTTATAAAAAAAAATAACCTAATTTTTCCAATAGCTTCCAACGGCCATTGGGTCACTGTCTTTAAACGATTTCCAACGGCATGCCACCGTTTGAATCCATTGGAGTAGCCATTGGAAAGTGCTTGTGGATTCCGTTGGAAGTTGTGAAAGCTATTCCAACGGCTTCAAACTGCCGCCAACGGCTCTGAGCCATTGGAATAGCCGTGTATTCTTGTAGTGATTATTTCAGTCATGTTCCGCTATTTCTGCTATATCTTCTATAAAAGAAATGAATTGAAAAAGGAAATTTATACATTATAAAATTAGCATTTTAATAGAATTTTTTAACATACATTTTTCGAAATAGAAAATACTATAATATTATTTATTAAATTTGATCAAACTAAATAAAAGATTACATTTATCTACATATATTTGCACATGCTTTTACTTAAAATTAAGAATGTACTATTCCTATTTATTTATCATTTATATATTTGTAAATGCATTAAATATGAGTTTTATATGCTATTTTAGACTCATCCGCTATATCCCAAAATTTCTCCATTTTATCCCCGCTATAACTTTTTTTACCTCCGCCGCAGTGGATCCACCGAACACTTTAACTGCACAGCCCCATTAATGTCGAGTACAACAATGTGTTGCATAATTTTTGTTTGATGATAACAAACATATGATATTATTATTTAAATGTGTTTGTAATTGTACTATTTTATTTTTCATTTCATAAGAATAAATATTTATTGAATATTGTACTAGTTTACACAATTGTATATTCAAATGGTTTATTTATTCAAATAAATATTTTATTTCAATATTTAAAATAGTACAACATTTGGACTCCACTATTGTATATTCACATATATTACTTTACATGGAATTGTACTACAAATTAATTTGAATACGATAGACAATTTGATTTAAACACAATAAAATAATATCTTATTTAAATCAAATTTGTTTGTTACAAATACAAGTACAATTTTTATCACTCAGTACATTCAATTCCTTACTACATATCACTCAATCACACAGTTATACATTCAATGACACTGACACATTGAATCTTCACGTGCTTCAATCCAGTCTAGCGATCCTCATACCTGTCACAGGAGCGCACACAGTAAACTGGAATAAAAACAAAATTAAATACAAACAAATAAAATTTTATTTTTTAAATTTTATTTGCCTCAGAATTTTGGTGTGTTTCTCATCATTTTTCTAGACTTGGTCTGATATATATCAAGTGCCCACATATCAGCCTCAACACACTACACTGGTTTACTGATCAGAATCAGCTGATTCTGAACAGCCATAACACAGTAATAGCGGTTTGCTGATAAATAATATAATTACACACGCACAATACATGTATACACACACTTGTCAATGTATATACACATATATTTGTGCAGGTGAAAAATGGTCAAAACATCGTAAATGGACATGAACCCAAGACTGAATGCCACCGTCTAGAATACACTCACATATATATATATATATATATATATATATACATACACACACTATATGTGTATACAATGTGGCATATGAAAAATGTCATGGAAAAATACAGTGCATAAGCAAAGTACACATCAAATCAAAACAGGTTTGCCAAGTCAATGATATATTTACAATGGAATCGACAAAGAAAAGCGCAAAGAACTTGGTGCAGCAAGCATACTAGAGATGGCAAAAAGGCCACAGCAATGCCAAAATATACAGCAACAAAATTTTCAAAGCTTAAAGCCAGAAGAACAAAGTCGACACAGATCAGACTAGTTGTGTATGTTCTTATCAAGTTAAATTTGCTCAACTACATACAAGCATGGTTTGTATGGCATAACACAATGGTACAGTCAAGTGTGGTCAGTATAGAAGTACACAAGTACTGCTCTAGTGCACATACAAGGTCGACCACAAATACAAGCAGCAATGGTAAAAAGTATGCAACATGAATGCTAAAGTACAAATGCAAATACAAGTTCGAGCAAGTCTGAACATAAATGCAAGTGCAAGCACAGTGTGTACATGCATCAATATATTGGCAAGTGCTCATGTGTGCAGCCAAGACAAGTTTTTTTTAACAAGTTGAGAATAGCATTAGTTCAAAGTTGAAGTGTAATCAAGGCAATATCAAGTAAAACATCAGTCTTAAAACACAAGCATAATCAAGATAGAATATTTTCTTATCAGTTCAATGGACGTCTAAAGTACTAGAAAATTGCAAGACAAAATTAGCATGTTGAAGAAAAAATCCAGAATGATCAACAAGCATCACAGTGGCAAGCTAAAGGTCGAGGCAAATCACGAGTATAACATCTGTTCTTATTAGTGTTTTGTGGAGCAGAAGCATCAAATAGACCAATTCGAAATTTACTCCAGAAATGGTCAACCAGGAAATATAAACGTAGTTTCAGAAAAAACTGTTTAAAGTTATAATCGATAATTACCAATTCTAAGGCCAGAATTTAACTCGCAAGTTATTCCACAATTTATCTCGTCAGTTTGAAAACTTCCAGATATTATCAAGTAAAAATCCAGAAGTCACGAGCAAATACATTCAAGAACAAATCGAAGAAACCCCAAAATAGCAAAAGTTTTCAAGCCCAAAATTTACATATACCACTACCAAGTCTGTTATGAAATTAGAGCATATACCGGATTTTAATCCTATATATATACACCAATACATCATTAGCAAAGAAAACGTGATTGAAAACCAGACCCATAACATTCAAGAACAAAACAGAATAATCAATTTAGAAGAATTCACTCTGTTTTCAATCAAGAGCCAGGGAGAAACATCTCAAATCAGAGAACCAGCAAGCGACAAAGATTCGAGCATCAGAGAATCGCACTCCATCCCTCAAGCATAGAGATTTGGTATTAAAGGAAAACTCTAGCTTTTATCCAAGCTGCCATTTCTAGTTTTCCAGAGAGAAAAGGCATCGGGCAAATGAAATGATGAGCGGGCCGACCTACTTCGAGTTAGACTAAGTCAAGTTTTCAAATAAAGGGGATAACCCTTATTTTAATTTCTAGGGTTTTAAATCAAGGGTTTTGTTTTGTTTTGTTTTTAAAAACCATCAATCAGTTTCTAGAGTCTGTAAAAATCCAGCAGTTTTCTAGTTTGCCTGTAAAACTAGGGAGACGAATTACGGGATTTGTAATTCGGGGAAATCTAGTTTCGAGGATAGAAACCAGTGCAGGGTTTTGAGCGTAGGGTTAAGAACAGTTGGGAGTGAGTGTCGCGAGTTTACAGGGGATTGTAAGTGTAGAGATTGTTTTAACTCCTAGTAGAAACCTTGGGGAATGCAGTAGTAGGCAGGGTTTTATCGAAGCTGGGTTTATCTATGTGTTATTTATTTTCCGTATTTACTCTGATTATTATCTATGTTGTTATTATTTAATTACGTAGCAAAAATCTACGATAAACCCTATTCACCTCCTCCCCCTCGGGGTTAATTTAGATCCTACAAGTGGTATCAGAGCAGGTATTTTTATTTTATTTTTAACTCTAGCGTCATGATAACGCTTTTTCTGAAGGTCAGTCCATAGCTAGGCCACAAATGTTTAATGGAACTAATTATGCCTATTGGAAAGCTAGGATGAAAATTTATTTGAGTTCAGTCGATTATGATGTGTGGGATATTATTGAAATGGGTTATAGATCTCCCACTGTTATTGTTAATGGTGTTAAAATTCCTAAATCAAAAGACAGGTGGGATGATAATGATAAAAAATTATTTTCAACTAATGCCAAAGCGATGAATGTTATAATCTGTGCTCTTGATAAAACTGAATTTAATCGAATCTCTCATTGTGAGACTGCGCAGTAAATATGGCGTACGTTGGAGGTCACACACGAAGGTACTTCTCAAGTTAAGGAATCTCGTCTCGCTCTACTCAGCAATGAATATGAAAAATTTCCCTATGAGAAAAGACGAAGATATAAAAGAGATGTATGGACGCTTCTCATCACTAGTCTACGATGCAAAAGCTCTTGGCAAAACTTATAGCGAAGTGGAATTGATCAGAAAAATAGTGAGAGTGCTACCGATGAATTTTGAAGCTAAGATGACGGCAATTCAAGAATAAAAAGATCTGAATAAAGTAAGCATGGAAGAGTTGATCGGAAATCTGATTACTTATGAGATGGAGTTAAAAGCAAGAGAAGAACGAAAGAATTCTAAATCAAAGAAAAAGATGATCGGTTTAAATAAAAATGTTGAAAGTGATGATGATGGTCCAACCGAAGAGCTAGCCATGGTTTTGAGAAAGTGGGCCAAAGAAAATTACAAGGCACAAAAGAATAATTCAAAAAATAACAAGTCCGAAAGTTCATAAAGTTCAGACGATGAAGTGTTTTGCTACAATTGCAAGAAACCCGGACATATCAAACCAAATTGCCCACAGCTTAAAAATGAAAAGAAGAAGAAGTTTAGAAGAAAGAAGAAGGCTTTTGCTGCTACATGGGATGACGAGGAAGGAGAAGAAGTTTCTGAAAGTGATGAAGAGGAAGCTAATTTGTGTCTTATGGCTCAATCTGATTTGGAAAGTAGTGAAGAGGATTCAAGCAAGGTATCGAATTTTACTTATAAAGATTTAATTTTAATATGTCACGATCTGACAAAAAACGTTGATTCTCTTGAACTAAAAGTTAAGAAATTTAAATCTGATAGGTCAAAACTAGTTCAAGAAAATAACAGTTTAGAAAGAGAACTTGAAAAATTTAAGAATTCACCGCTTTTTGAATGCAAAAATTGTCAATTTTTATTAATGATCTTTTGAATTTCAAAACTGATTTTGAGCTACTTAAAAATGAAAACGTGAATTTGAAGAATGAAAATCGTGATTTTGAGAAGGAGATTGAAAAGCTTTGAGAAACAGAAAAACTTGATTTTGAAAAGCGAAAACAATTTGAAATTGAAATTTCTAAGTCCAATGCTAAAATCAAAGCACTTGAAAACGAAAATTGAGTTTTAAAACAAACTAATGCTGCAAAGAGGAAAATCGCTATTAATCATTGTTCAAATTTAATGATAGAAAATAGCGATCTAAAATTTAAAATTCAACGACTTGAGTCAACTTTGACTAAATTTTCTAAAGGAGAGAAATCATTGAATATGTTGTTAAAAAACCAATTTTTTGTTCAGAATAAAAAGGGACTTGGTTTTGGATTTGATCCAGTCGAAAAACAAAATCCTAATGATTTTAAAAATCCTATAAATGGCTTTGAAATTGATCGAATTGAAATTTTGAAATCTAATATGTAACGACCCAGCGGTTTTCGGCCTCGAAAATCGACATAAATACCCTTTACCGTACTCATGCCGATCCTCCAATACCGAAAACACTGGACGTTTATAGAAAGAAATTAGAGGGTGAGATAAGAGAGAAAGAATATTAGAATAGAAGAAGGAGAAGTACAACACAGAGTCTCACATCGCAGCGGAACAAAATATAATACAGAAATAAATCTTTATTGAGAGCTTTTGAAAATACTTACAATATCAGAGTACACACACCTCTGGACAATTTTGATAATCTGCCCTCATATATATATAATCACACAGCGGAATATCATTCATCTGAACATCTTCAGCTCGTCTCTGGACTTCTCAGTACCTAATAACCTGAACCTGTACACCTCGGGCTAACCCAAGCATTTACAAAACACCGGGTCAGTCTGGTGAACCAGAGTGAGATAAACTCGCACAGTAATAAGGTAAATCATCCAATCATGATTTTAAAGTTCAAAATCTTTTCAAAAGAAAAAGGTAATCGTAAGACCGAATCCACACATAAAAACGGATGGTTTTTACCTTACGATAACCCAAACAGTTTTGGAAACAATATCTTTTCGGATATTATAATAATGTCTAGATACAAATAATTAACAAACCTAGAGGAACGCTTTCATCTCACGCTCCCCGTATATATTATACAATCGAAAACCGCGGGCGCTTATTGGATATTGGATTTCCAACATGACAAGGTACGGGACCACCTTCCGCACATGTATCTCTAGAGGCGAATACACAGGGTTCAACAAGAATGTCTTGCAACCCGGCCCTCACATGACCGACCACTCATTTCGCTTGAGTGTATCGAATGTATACCACCAACGGTTGGACTCAAACCACTGTTTCCCGAATGAGCAGAATCGATAGATTAAGAAACAAAAGGAATTTCTCTAGATAGGTGATTATACACCCTAATGGGAGCGACCCACATAGCCATGCTGCCTGCCCGATTTTTGTCATTTCCCGGTTGTGAAGCTTGTGGTTATAATCTTTTGAACACCTGGCCACCATTCACTTTGAATGCCAAATCGTCAGATCCTCCAGGTATCACCGAATACTGATTTCCACAAAAATACTCTGAGCGTTAAGCTAAAGAAGGTGTCCAGTCTTCTCTGCCACCAACAGAGATACGTTTGTAGAAAATCAATATACGTAATCCCTTTAGAAATACTTTGTCAGACACTCGTCCATACAAGTCACCCAGGAACAGGGTGAACTGAAGGTACTCTCCTACTGCATCCAATATAGGAATCACCCCATGGATCAGTAGCGATAGTCCTTGCAATCCACAGTTTCAACCACGACAGAACACCAGTATATCTCCGGGTCGAATCAGAGATTGTAAGTAGTTCTTCCGCTTTATGAAGATCTGCGGTCTTCACATGCTCCATCTCGATCGTCACTTGATCTTTTCTATATATATCGTATCTGTTGGTTGGAATGGTTTTCGAATAAACATTCGAGCCCGGTCTTTCCATACCAACAATCGTAAAGGTCAGACTTGATAGTCGGTTATTTAACTATCAAGTAAACATCCATGAAAATCATACAAATATATTCACTGGTCTGGTACTCAGCATCTCTTGGCTTTTAAAACTAATCGCCAATTTCCTTTTAATTTCATTACTATGGAAATATCCTCTCATTCCCGTTACTTTGGAAATCTTATCACATACTCTCGCCATTACCGACTAGTATCATCTTTGGGTCATCCCGAAGTCGTTCAAGTTGGGGTATTTTAATTACCTCTCAAACCTTGACCAGCAATGTTCTTACCTTCAGATGAATACGAGTTGTAATTCAAAACCCGATATTAATATTTAAATTCCTATTTCCTAACTCGTTTACCAAGCTCACAGTTACGCCGCTTTCCAATCCCCTTTCCTTTTGGAAAATCTCCTTTCAATTCCATTGGTTTAACTTAATCCCTTCATTGAATATTTCAAATTCAAAACGACATTTAAATTCATATTCCATCTAAAACTTCGTTTATAAATTACAGGTTTAATCTAAACCTCCCTTTACTTAGTTCAAACCTTAAGTAAACTTTCCATTATCGTATCCATTTAGAATTCTTTATTTCTTGATTAAAAACTCGAGTTCAAAAATACAAACTCATCCCTAGCTTCCTTTTAAATATTCAACTATATTTCATTTCCACTTGTTTTCTTAAATGTATTGCATTCAAGCAGAGATTATTTAACTCAACTTTTAAACCTTGCAAATTTATTTAACCCCTTTATTTATTAGGATAAAATGATAAATTCCTTTTAAACTCTCATTCAACTTAACCAACTATTCATTTGGTTATTCCACTAATTTAAAGTCCAACTTGGTTTAAATGGTCGACACTAAACATGATTACTCTTTTAACCAACTCTATTTAATTTCTTATTTAATATTAATTAAAATATAATTAATTTTAAATAACCTTGTTTAATCTCTCACGATTAATCAAATATTTAACTGCTAGGTTAATTCTTGCTTTTCGTTTATAATTCTTATCGACATAAGAATCCAATTTATAAACAAATTTCATAATTTCTTATAACTTTAAATAAATAATTTAAATAAATAAATATTTATTCCCCCTTTTTTTTTATAAACCTCCCCATTTAATAACTTTCAAAATCCGTTATCGTTATAAAATATTTTTACAACTCAAATATTATCGAGTCACTGTCGATAAAACCATATTTTATAAATCGACTGATTTACATTCCAAGTGATGCCAATTTCCCAACCATACTACCCGCCAAAACAAATACTGAGACATGGTTCAATAATCAACATCAATAAATCATTTATTTCTATTTGATAATTTCCATAATGACCGTCAATAATTAACGGACCATTCAAACATTGCAAACAAATTTCAAACACGTTTTATAAACGTGACCAGTCAAGGGAAATTATTTTATCTAGGTCAACTCAAAACAGTGGGTATTTTTCTGAAATTAAACGACCTTTTAACTTCTTCTTGTTGAATCAACACAATATATATATATATATAAAATCAGCAAACAACCAACCACTAGCAATCAGAACACGTAAAACAAAAACCCAATTTATATAAAATATAAACGGGAAGGCTGAGTGAGTTTAACTCACCTGGATTTTGATTTGTCGATGAACAGTCTGATTTGATCAAATTAAACTGACGTTTAATTCGAATAAAAATTCCCGTTACTTCAGATCCGGCCCAGACTCGCTCCATCTCAAGTACTCGTCTCCACGGTCCCAACGCAACTGACCGCGCCTGAATCCGAGATCGTATGAGTGAGAAAACGTATAACGAAGGTTATAAATAAATTAAATTATTCAAACATAAATTTCTTTGAATTTAAAATTGGGCTTCACCTTAAAATTACCCAGCCCAACCATCTCAAACCCGTCCCTTTTAAACTCTATTCCATCGTAACCCTTCTCATTTCATAGCCGCCTCAAAACAATACTCCAGACCGAACCCTAATCCCTAAATTAAAACCCTAAGCCCCCTTTCCACCTTCCACCGTAAAATCCTGGCGTCGCAACCCCTCTCCGCCATCGATCCATCACCATAGCGTCGCGATCAACCCCTGGATGTCCACTGCAGCCAACCCCGAGCCAACTTCAACCTCCTCCGACCCTTACGGCTTCAACTCGAACCGATTTCAACACACAAAAGTTCCAGAATTGAAAGCTAAGTTTTTCTTTGTTTACTTGATTTTAAATTGCAGTCATAATTGTTTTGATTTATGGTTTAAAATTTGTTTTTCTTCTCTGGTTGACTGTGGTTCGTATGGATGATAAAACACACTGTGATATCGTATTTATAGTTGCGGTTGGTCATGCTAGGATCAATGTCAAAATTGAATGGTAAAATCATTGGATTAGATTTTTATCTGCACCTAGTTCTTAGGTGATATCTTCTCTCTTACTTCAACGATGTGATTTGATCGAACATGATGATTCGAACTGGGTAGCTGTGTTGCTTAGCAGTGACGATTTATATTGTGTTTTCATTTACTGGTCTGCTCAGGGGTATACAATAAATCGAACCTTATGAATGTGTAGGTTAGGTTAGATTCTAGCTATGCATTGTTAATTCAATTTACAGGTTTGAAATCTGTATTTGGGGTAGATTTGATGCCTGACAAAACGAGATTTGAATATGAGATTGTGTCCGTACATATATACATATAGATACTTACTTAGCTGTCTCGACTGCCTGTAGATTTGGGGTATAAATATACATATATTAGATTTTGTTTTAGCTGTCCATTGTCCTCTTAGAATTGATGTATGAATATACCTCTGTTTCAATTTAGCTATGCATTACCCTTCTTTAGCTGTCCTAGTAACTTTTCTAGCTGTTTTGATTTTGATCATTCAGTTGTCTGTCAACTATGTATTGTCTTTTCTCTTTTTTTTCCTTTTTCTCTTTTTTTTTTCTTTTTCTTTTTCTTTTTTTCCTGTTCTGATTTGTCTTGCTACAGATTGATGTGTGTGAATATATATATATATACACACATATTCTTCTAGTCATTGAATTGCTTACTCGGCCAAAGATGTACATCTATTCTGTTTAACTATGCATTGTACATCTCTAGCTGATTAAAGCTGTTCTTAAGATTTTGTGTTCTTTTCTCTTCACTGTTCATTGATGTAAAGATCTGATGGTGAAAATATATACATACATTTAGCTGTGCAGCTATTTTTCTTAGTTGTTCATGACATGTGCTTTAGCTGTTTCTTTTTTCTCTTTCTTTTCTTTATAGCTGTACATTGTAGCACATTTAGCTGTCTGTATAGATTTTGTTGTTCATAAAATCTTGTTTCTTATTTAATTATGAATTTTCTTGTCTATGATCTTCCCTTTTTAATGGGTTTCTCTCCTTGTTTTCTTTTCGCAGATCACACTAACCGAGAGGGATTTACTGGTACGGCACAGAGAAGAAAACATGATCTACAAAATGTTGATTCCTTACTCTCTTTTTTTCTGAGACTTATATTGTAAAAACTTGAACTTGTATGTATAAACAATCCTTGTATAGTATGTAATTCTAGTATTATATTTTTCCTACTGATGTAATTATCAAAATGTTAATAATCTTAATGTTATAACTTCATACTTAAGTCGTTTGGAATAGCCATCCTATATTGTGTAAATTTAAGCATAGCTATTAGCTAATGCATATCAACCCCAATGTCTCGCTCACCAACGCAGGCCTACATATACCTCACTGTTATCATAAAGCAAGCAAAGACTATTTCTTTTTAGCTTTGCCTAATCAATGTTCGTTTCCCTTGTCACTTCATGCCAATGAAAATAAAACTTAAATTATGTAGGAACCAACTACCCCAAACGTATGCTGTACACCAGGGGAAATCACCATTGACAAACGTATTGTATATGACCACTTCTGCAAATCTATGGTTTTCGAAATACTTCAAGTGCAAGTGTTGTGCTTCAAATTCGAAAAATCTAAATTAAATTTTTAACCAGTTGAGTTAACGATAATTAATATCATCGTATTCATTTAACAACGTTTTCAACTTCTAAATGGTGGAATTCAAACTCGACACTAACATTCTGGTTTATATATATATATATATTCGAATTCCATTTTAATTAAATAAATTCGATTAAAATCCATTATATTTCAAATATAAGATATAAACTGATTTAAATATTCGAATTTAAGTGGCCGAAAAATCCGGGACGTTACATTCTTCCCCCCTTAAAATAATTTCGTCCTCGAAATTGCAAAGTAGGAAGAATATTCCGAACTGTATTATTCAAAATAAATACGAACTCTAAAAATTTCCTAAAACTTTGCCAGCACTCCATCTGCATGGCTTGCTCGGTACGGCTACAACTGCCATCCTGGGCCTCAACTCCTTCATAAGAAAATTCAATATCCAAATGGCAGCCCACTTTATCTGAATCCCAATTTAATTTCCAATAAATTTTCAAACCCTAATTCATTTCAAGTTCACTCAATTTGAATTCATTCTTGAATTGGTTTTACTTAACCAGATTCAGTTTTCATTTCTCATATCCGATTCAATTTACGAATTGATTTTCTAATCAATTCAATTTTATTTCATAATTCAAATTTGATTTCAAATCAAATCAATCAGAACAAACAACCAAACACTCAACATTACTACAATATAGAAAATAAATTCCTTTTTCTATATAAAATATACATTGGGTAAAATTATTTCATTTACCCACCTTATAAAACAATATCGTGTCAATTCACTAGTTCAACGCTTCTCAACACTTGAACCAGTCAAATAACACAATACAAAACATTTGTATATAAAATTTTACAAATACGTTCTCATATATATATATACACTCAAACTCAATCTAGGGTGTTACTAACCCCATCTCCATTGAGTTACGCCACAGAGCCAAGGTTACTACTCAACCAATAGCTCTGATACCACTGTAACGACCCAGCGGTTTTCGGCCTCGAAAATCGACATAAATACCCTTTACCGTACTCATGCCGATCCTCCAATACCGAAAACACTAGACGTTTATAGAAAGAAATTAGAGGGTGAGATAAGAGAGAAAGAATATTAGAATAGAAGAAGGAGAAGTACAACACAGAGTCTCACATCGCAGCGGAACAAAATATAATACAGAAATAAATCTTTATTGAGAGCTTTTGAAAATACTTACAATATCAGAGTACACACACCTCTGGACAGTTTTGATAATCTTCCCTCATATATATATAATCACACAGCGGAATATCATTCATCTGAACATCTTCAGCTCGTCTCTGGACTTCTCAGTACCTGATAACCTGAACCTGTACACCTCGGGCTAACCCAAGCATTTACAAAACACCGGGTCAGTCTGGTGAACCAGAGTGAGATAAACTCGGACAGTAATAAGGTAAATCATCCAATCATGATTTTAAAGTTCAAAATCTTTTCAAAAGAAAAAGGTAATCGTAAGACCGAATCCACACATAAAAATGGACGGTTTTTACCTTACGATAACCCAAACAGTTTTGGAAACAATATCTTTTCGGATATTATAATAATGTCTAGATACAAATAATTAACAAACCTAGAGGAACGCTTTCATCTCACGCTCCCCGTATATATTATACAATCGAAAACCGCGGGCGCTTATTGGATATTGGATTTCCAACATGACAAGGTATGGGACCACCTTCCGCACATGTATCTCTAGAGGCGAATACACAGGGTTCAACAAGAACGTCTTGCAACCCGGCCCTCACATGACCGACCACTCATTTCGCTTGAGTGTATCGAATGTATACCACCAACGGTTGGACTCAAACCACCGTTTCCCGAATGAGCAGAATCGATAGATTAAGAAACAAAAGGAATTTCTCTAGATAGGTGATTATACACCCTAATGGGAGCGACCCACATAGCCATGCTGCCTGCCCAATTTTTGTCATTTCCCGGTTGTGAAGCTTGAGGTTATAATCTTTTGAACACCTGGCCACCATTCACTTTGAATGCCACATCGTCGGATCCTCCAGGTATCACCGAATACTGATTTCCATAAAAATACTCTGAGCGTTAAGCTAAAGAAGGTGACCAATCTTCTCTGCCACCAACAGAGATACGTTTGTAAAAAATCATTATACGTAATCCCTTTAGAAATACTTTGTCAGACACTCGTCCATACAAGTCACCCAGGAACAGGGTGAACCGAAGGTACTCTCCTACTGCATCCAATATAGGAATCACCCCATGGATCAGTAGCGATAGTCCTTGCAATCCACAGTTTCAACCACGACAGAACCCCAGTATATCTCCGGGTCGAATCAGAGATTGTAAGTGGTTCTTCCGCTTTATGAAGATCTACAGTCTTCACATGCTCCATCTCGATCGTCACTTGATCTTTTCTATATGTATCGTATCTGTTGGTTGGAATGGTTTTCGAATAAACATTCGATCCCGGTCTTTCCATACCAACAATCGTAAAGGTCAGACTTGATAGTCGGTTATTTAACTATCAAGTAAACATCCATGAAAATCATATAAATATATTCACTGGTCCGGTACTCAGCATCTCTTGGCTTTTAAAACTAATCGCCAATTTCTTTTTAATTTCATTACTATGGAAATATCCTCTCATTCCCGTTACTTTGGAAATCTTATCACATACTCTCGCCATTACCAACTAGTATCATCTTTGGGTCGTCCCGAAGTCGTTCAAGTTGGGGTATTTTTAATACCTCTCAAACCTTGACCAACAATGTTCTTACCTTCAGATGAATACGAGTCGTAATTCAAAACCCGATATTAATATTTAAATTCCTATTTCCTAACTCGTTTACCAAGCTCACAGTTACGCCGCTTTCCAATCCCCTTTCCTTTTGGAAAATCTCCTTTCAATTCCATTGGTTTAACTTAATCCCTTCATTGAATATTTCAAATTCAAAACGACATTTAAATTCATATTCCATTTAAAACTTCGTTTATAAATTACAGGTTTAATCTAAACCTCCCTTTACTTAATTCAAACCTTAAGTAAACTTTCCATTATCGTATCCATTTAGAATTCTTTATTTCTTGATTAAAAACTCGAGTTCAAAAATACAAACTCATCCCTAGCTTCCTTTTAAATAATCAACTATATTTCATTTCCACTTGTTTTCTTAAATGTATTGCATTCAAGCAGAGATTATTTAACTCAGCTTTTAAACCTTCCAAATTTATTAGGATAAAATGATAAATTCCTTTTAAACTCTCACTCAACTTAACCAACTATTCATTTGGTTATTCCACTAATTTAAAGTCTAACTTGGTTTAAATGGTCGACACTAAACATGATTACTCTTTTAACCAACTCTATTTAATTTCTTATTTAATATTAATTAAAATATAATTAATTTTAAATAACCTTGTTTAATCTCTCACGATTAATCAAATATTTAACTGCTAGGTTAATTCTTGCTTTTCGTTTATAATTCTTATCGACATAAGAATCCAATTTATAAACAAATTTCATAATTTCTTATAACTTTAAATAAATAATTTAAATAAATAAATATTTATTCCCCCTTTTTTTTATAAACCTCCCCATGTAATAACTTTCAAAATCCGTTATCGTTATAAAATATTTTTACAACTCAAATATTATCGAGTCACTGTCGATAAAACCATATTTTATAAATCGACTGATTTACATGCCAAGTGATGCCAATTTCCCAACCATACTACCCGCCAAAACAAATACTGAGACATAGTTCAATAATCAACATCAATAAATCATTTATTTCTATTTGATAATTTCCATAACGACCGTCAACAATTAACGGACCATTCAAACATTGCAAACAAATTTCAAACATGTTTTATAAACGTGACCAGTCAAGGGAAATTATTTTATCTGGGTCAACTCAAAACAGTGGTTATTTTTCTGAAATTAAACGACCGTTTAATTTCTTCTTGTTGATTCAACACAATATATATATATATATATAAAATCAGCAAACAACCAACCACTAGCAATCAGAACAAGTAAAACAAAAACCCAATTTATATAAAATAAAAATGGGAAGGCTAAGTGAGTTTAACTCACCTGGATTTTGATTTGTCGATGAACAGTCTGATTTGATCGAGTTATACTGACGTTTAATTCGAATAAAAATTCCCGTTACTTCAGATCCGGCCCAGACTCGCTCCATCTCGAAGTACTCGTCTCCACGGTCCCAACGCAACTGACCGCGCCTGAATCCGAGATCGTATGAGTGAGAAAACGTATAACGAAGGTTATAAATAAATTAAATTATTCAAACATAAATTTCTTTGAATTTAAAATTGGGCTTCACCTTAAAATTACCCGGCCCAACCATCTCAAACCCGTCCCTTTTAAACTCTATTCCATCGTAACCCTTCTCATTTCATAGCCGCCTCAAAACAATACTCCAGACCGAACCCTAATCCCTAAATTAAAACCCTAAGCCCCCTTTCCACCTTCCACCATAAAATCCTGGCGTCGCAACCCCTCTCCGCCATCGATCCATCACCATAGCGTCGCGATCAACCCCTGGATCTCCACTGCAGCCAACCCCGAGCCAATTTCAACCTCCTCCGACCCTTACGGCTTCAACTCGAACCGATTTCAACACACAAAAGTTCCAGAATTGAAAGCTAAGTTTTTCTATGTTTACTTGATTTTAAATTGCAGTCATAATTGTTTTGATTTTATGTTTTGAATTTGGTTTTCTTCTCTGGTTGACTGTGGTTCGTATGGATGATAAAACACACTGTGATATCGTATTTATAGTTGCGGTTGGTCATGCTAGGATCAATGTCAAAATTGAATGGTAAAATCATAGGATTAGATTTTTATCTGCACCTAGTTCTTAGGTGATATCTTCTTTCTTACTTCAACGATGTGATTTGATCGAACATGATGATTCGAACTGGGTAGCTGTGTTGCTTAGCAGTGACGATTTATATTGTGTTTTCATTTACTGGTCTGCTCAGGGGTATACAATAAATCGAACCTTATGAATGTGTAGGTTAGGTTAGATTCTAGCTATGCATTGTTAATTCAATTTACAGATTTGAAATCTGTATTTGGGGTAGATTTGATGCCTGACAAAACGAGATTTGTATATGAGATTGTGTCCGTACATATAAACATATAGATACTTACTTAGCTGTCTCGACTGCCTGTAGATTTGGGGTATAAATATACATATATTAGATTTTGTTTTAGCTGTCCATTGTCCTCTTAGAATTGATGTATGAATATACCTTTGTTTCAGTTTAGCTATGCATTACCCTTCTTTAGCTGTCCTAGTAACTTTTCTAGCTGTTTTGATTTTGATCATTCAGTTGTCTGTCAACTATGTATTGTCTTTTCTCTTTTTTTTTTCTTTCTCTTTTTTTTTCTTTTTCTTTTTCTTTTTTTCCTATTCTGATTTGTCTTGCTACAGATTGATGTGTGTGAATATATATATATATATATATACACACATATTTTTCTAGTCATTGAATTGCTTACTCGGCCAAAGATGTACATCTATTCTGTTTAACTATGCATTGTACATCTCTAGCTGATTAAAGCTGTTCTTAAGATTTTGTGTTCTTTTCTCTTCACTGTTCATTGATGTAAAGATCTGATGGTGAAAATATATACATACATTTAGCTGTGCAGCTATTTTTCTTAGTTGTTCATGACATGTGCTTTAGCTGTTTCTTTTTTCTCTTTCTTTTCTTTATAGCTGTTCATTGTAGCACATTTAGCTGTCTGTATAGATTTTGTTGTTCATAAAATCTTGTTTCTTATTTAATTATGAATTTTCTTGTCTATGATCTTCCCTTTTTAATGGGTTTCTCTCCTTGTTTTCTTTTCGCAGATCACACTGACCGAGAGGGATTTACTGGTACGGCACAGAGAAGAAAACATGATCTACAAAATGTTGATTCCTTACTCTCTTTTTTTTCTGAGACTTATATTGTAAAAACTTGAACTTGTATGTATAAATAATCCTTGTATAGTATGTAATTCAAGTATTATATTTTTCCTACTGATGTAATTATCAAAATGTTAATAATCTTAATGTTATAACTTCATACTTAAGTCGTTTGGAATAGCCATCCTATATTGTGCAAATTTAAGCATAGCTATTAGCTAATGCATATCAACCCCAATGTCTCGCTCACCAACGCAGGCCTACATATACCTCACTACTATCATAAAGCAAGCAAAGACTATTTCTTTTTAGCTTTTCCTAATCAATGTTCATTTCCCTTGTCACTTCATGCCAATGAAAATAAAACTTAAATTATGTAGGAACCAACTACCCCAAACGTATGCTGTACACCAGGGGAAATCACCATTGACAAACGTATTGTATATGACCACTTCTGCAAATCTATGGTTTTCGAAATACTTCAAGTGCAAGTGTTGTGCTTCAAATTCGAAAAATCTAAATTAAATTTTTAACCAGTTGAGTTAACGATAATTAATATCATCGTATTCATTTAACAACGTTTTCAACTTCTAAATGGTGGAATTCAAACTCGACACTAACATTCTGGTTTTTTAATATATATATATATATATATATTCGAATTCCATTTTAATTAAATAAATTCGATTAAAATCCATTATATTTCAAATATAATATATAAACTGATTTAAATATTCGAATTTAAATGGCCGAAAAATCCGGGACGTTACATAATAATTTCAAAGGGTTTTTGAATCATAAACAAAATAATAACTCAATTAAAAACAATTCATTTAAACATGTTTGGAGTCCAAAAAAAAAACAAAATGATTTTGAATAAGTCTAAACGAATTTGGGTTCCAAAGGGTACTTTAGTGGATAGTAATGGATTGTTATATAAACGGGTTTGGGTACTAAAACGTGTAAACGAAGATAAGAGTGGTAAAATAATTTTTGTTAGACCACTCGATCCTATAAATATTTAGGTACCGGGGATAGGTTAAGGAACAACTGTGTTTAAGAGATAAAAATTTAGATTGTTGCATTTTATTGAATTGTTTGAAGTTCCTTAGCCATAGATTTCTGAGTTAGAGATTCATTGGTTCACGTTGATTATGGTAAGATAGGTATGATCTCTAAACACTTATTTTTATTTTATTTCCCTTTAATTTTATTTTCTTTTTTTTAATTGTATTTTACGCTGATTTATGATGACAGGGTCATAACATTTTGAGCACATCTTGAACATTGTAATTTGAAATTTATGATGTTCTCGAATGCTAATGAAATTTCACACATTTTTGCTGTTGAGTTTCTACTTAATTTTGGAATATATTGAAAAACTGAACTCAATACAGTGGATTACTTGAAAGCCATGATTGATTAGTTGTGAAAATTTCATTTTGGCTTGATTATATTGATTTTGAAATCATTCGTTGAATTTCTTGGATTATAAAAATTTGATTTTTTTCCCAAGTGATTTCAAATAATTATCTTCAGATTTGATCGCTGACTGTTTCTTGTACTTGTTTAAAAATTCTCTAAAAAATTCACTTGTGATTCTTGCTTTAAAAATAATCTTGTGCTGCTCTGATAAGGAAATTGGTTTGATTTGTTTGAATACCATGGTGATTGGACGATGTGTTGGAAAATCGGTGGCTAAATTTCTTTAATTTCATAGGCAATTTGAATTAAATACACAAATGTGTTTAAAATTGTCTAGGAGCAATCAGCTTTAGAAATATTAGATAATCTCACATTCTACTGATCGATTTTTGAAATTGATTTTCAACTTGCATTGATATTTTCAAAACCCCTCATGAAATTGATATTTTCAATTTTAAAATTATTTTTGATTATTCAAAAATTAGAATTATTGTTCAATTTGAACCATTTTTTGAAACTCATCAAAATTATTAATAGATTTATGAAATTGTGATGAGTTGTGACTATGGTATAATTCATTACTAGAGGAGATGTTGTTTTAAAATCTCATGATGATTAGACAGATTTTGTAATATCTTTGAATTAGAGCTTATTTCACGACCATTTTCTATGTCTACCATATTTCTGTCATTCATAATGGTTTTATTTAATTTGGAGAGTTTAAATTATTTCTTAGAAATAAAAATAAAGAAAAAGAAATATATATGTATATTATATTATTTATCCTTGGTATTCACTCACATTTAAAAGTCCTCGCGGTTATGCGTGGGTGAATTAGCTTAATTTCTATGTGCTTCCATTCTCACTTAAAAGACCTTTGGGTTGTGCATGGATGGAACTCATTAGAGAGGATAAAGTTAAGTTACTACTAACCCCATTTAAAAGGCCTTTGTGGTTAGCAAGTGCTTAACACATTTTGAGCAAATTAAAAATCTTCAAAATTCATATTCAAATTTTATTGGACTCTCCTCATTCTATAAAATCCATCGTAAACCCATTCATTTTTAAAAGTGAAATTTTCTTCTAATTTAAAAATTATTATGATTTTTGTTTGATTAAATGGGATTTGTGATATATATTCTCTCTCTTAATTTGAATTTGAATTTATATTTGTGGTCTATATTTGTCATTATTTCGATCTCTATTATCCTTTTGATGATAACAAAAGGAGGAGAATGGTCAAGATTTTGATTGATGAGTATTTAATTCAAAAATATTTAATATTTAAAGATTGAAAATTAAATATCTAGGGGGAGAATGGTCAACTGAATTTCATTATTTATATTTTCCACATATATATGTGGAGTATACAAATAGGCGGAGTAATATATTTCACGTTCAAACACATTTAACACATTCAAAATCTTGTATATGTTTGTCATCATCAAAAGTGGGAGGTTGTTGAGTACAACAATGTGTTGTATGATTTTTGTTTGATGATAACAAACATATGATATTATTATTTAAATGTGTTTGTAATTGTACTATTTTATTTTTCATTTCATACGAATAAATATTTATTGAATAATATTGTAGTGAAACAAAATTCCGGTCCAATTTAAGCTGACCAAATAATACAAGTCCAACCCCAATTACACTGGAAAATCATAAAACTAATAGAAAGAAAACAGAGGATGAGGAAAGATAAGATAGAAACTTAGAATAGAAGAAGAAGAAGAAGAACACAACATCAGAGTAACACGAACCTCACAGCGGAACGAATAACATATAATATATATAACATAACTTGAAATATAAATCTGTACTTGAATATACATCACTATCAAAGTACAGCACTTACAACACAGCGGAAATAACTATGGCTATATAATCCTGAAGCCTCCTGCTCCAAGCTCTTCCAGTATATCTGTAAATCCCGACTACTTGACTGCCCGTATAAAATTGGGCACCCAAGAGTTTAGGGAAAACAAAACAAAATAAACTCCGGATCAGTCATGGGACTGGTATGTTTAAAACAGTTTAAGCCATTAAACGATATCTCATAAGACCATGCCGTATAACGAAACGGGTTTTTCCCTTAGGAGAATCCAAAATATCTTTATATCAAAAACCTTTTGATATTATAATAATGTCTATCAACCACAATATAATAATCATTTTGCAGAAACGCTTTCATCTCACGTTCTACATATATAGTATACAATCAAAACTACAAGCACGTATTGGGTAATGGATTTCCAACTATGACAAGGTTTGGAACCACCTTTCGCTAGTGTACCTCTAGAAAGGAATACATTGGGTTCAACAAGAACATCTTGCAACCCGTCCACACATGACTGACCACTCATTTCGCTTGAGTGTATCGAATGTATATCACCATCGGTTGGGATCAGCAACCGTTTCCCTAATGGGACAGCATCAAGAATAGATTTTTTATAAGTAAATGAAACTCTACATCAGGTGTTTATACACCATAATAGGTGCGACCTACATAGCCATGCTGCCTGCCCTATTTCTGTCATTTATCGGATGTGAGGCTAGAGGCTACGCTTATCTTTTACATGTCACATCTTCATTCACTTAGAATGTCACATCGTCATACCCGCCAAATCACAAATTGACTTATCCAAAAATATCACGGGTATAAAGCTAAGAGAAACAAATTCCTCCGCCACCAAATGTGAATACGTTTGAAGAGATCAACTTACGCGATCTATTGGATATACTCTGTCAGACCTTCTTCCATACCAGTTGTCCTGGGACTGGACAAACCGAAGGCACTATTCAGTACATCCATCTTAGGCACTGTTATCTAAGACTTGTACAATAGCCCTTGCACTTTACTTTGTCTTCAATTATCTTTGACATATATGATTCGCAACGCTTATGCCAATGCAGAGTGGTTCTTTGGATAATAATCCAACCGGTCTCTCCATATTAACAACGTTAAAATGGTCGAAAACTTCGATAGTCGGTGAGTTAACTATCAAAGAAAACACGTGTGCAAACAACGATATTATTTCCAGATGGAAATTATATCAATCAATCATCATTTAACACATATATATATTCACATTTCCTTATTTTCTAACAGAAAATATATGTTATTAACACTGGAAAACATTTCCATTGTTTATTTACATATCACTATCATTCCACAACTATTAGTCCCTAACCGTAAACTAGTAAGAGAACAATTCTCTAAGTATAAACCCCGAAGGCCGAAACCAACATCAGATCGATACTTAGAAAACTATTCAACTTAACTAATCTCTAGTCAGTTTCTAATCTTGTTTAATTTTATTTCGATTAACCCTAATTGAATAACTCTATTTGTTTAACTCTTATTCGAATAACTAATATTCGATTTAACTCCATTCGCTTAACTCTAGATCGCAGCGATCACAATGGTTACGCCCGATTCCCTCAGGAAACATCCAACCGCCATAGGCTATCCACAGCCCTGCGAATTACGCTAGCAGTCGTGCTAAATGGTAACTTATCCTGAATGACTATGTTTGATTAACTCGTTTTTATAAACTACGTTTGATTAACTCCTTTTTATCTCGTCAATTTCCTTTTATAATCCTATTTAGTTTCCAACTAAATATTCCTTTTATAATGCTATTTATTTACCAAAATAAATATTCCTTTATTCTATTTATTTTCTAAATAGATATACCTTTATTCTATTTATTTGTTTTATCAACATTTTTCCCTTTTATAAAACTCTATTCATTTTATAAACATTTTCCTTTTCATTTACTTTCGAAATATTTCCTTTTATAAAATCTGTTGATTTTATAAAATCCCTTTATTTCAATATACATTGAAATAATTCGTTTTACATCCCAGGGTCTTTTACGATATTTAAAATATCGAATAACAAGGATCAATATCATTCTAACACACATAAACCATAACAGATTATATAACACATCATATATCACAATATATGAAAAACAGTAAAATAAATGTTGAGGAATCCAGTCGGATTCCTCCAACCTGTTTCCCTGCATCACAGATGTTAATCAATATAATAACATCGACTTCACTTCGATATGAAATATTCTGCTAGACAGAATCAATATTTGATTAACGATATATATCTATATATCATTATCTATATTTCAACCAATACACAAGAAATTCAACCAAACAATCAACACACAGCAATCAGTCATCATTTATCTGTTCTAAATATACGTTATAAAAACAGAACTGTTCAGAGTTGGTGTGTTTTACTCACACTGGACGATCTTCGTTGATAACGATAACCATTGCTCGATTTGATTCCGATGGACAATTTATTTTGCTATAAATTGTAATGGACGCCAATCAACTCTCCGTCAGTTCCATTGTATAGCCCTCGTCTATATGATCCCAACGGATCATGTTTCGCTGAATTTCGACCACGTATGATAAAGTTATTCAGATTACAAGTTCATACACATTTTTAATTTAAATTTTACTTAATAAAATAGTTGTTGGGCTTCACATTTAAATCCAAGGCCCATACCCCTTATCAAAAACACCAGACCCGCTCCTTACCTACCCCGTCTTCCCCAACAAGAAAAAATCCTCTCCTGCTTCTCAGACATAGCCGCACTTTCATCCTCTTATCTCTCCACAAACACTTCTCAAATCATCAAACAAAAATCACCAAAGTCCTTATCATCAAACCTTCATCATCCCTGTACCAACAACATGGACCTCGACCTTGTCCTGCTTGTCGCGACTGCAGCCTAAGCTCGCTCTGGACTGGGGAACTCACGAAACTTTCTGTCCAGTTTTTCAACCCAAAAATTCATATCAGTCTCCCAACATCGTCACAAGTTCAACTCCATACTCCAATCCGTTGAAACCTTAACCAAACGAAAAAGATCGGAAGCCCTAGGTTGTGAAGGAACCGTAACCCAGAAAATCGCCATTGCACTTGGAACGAAGGGTACCAGCAAAAAGATGAGATAAAACTGAGCCTAAACAAACGGTTTTAACTATTTACAGGATTTATTTTGTATTTTCTTTTGATTTAAAGAGGATCGAAATCCTTTTTGCTGAAAGAAAACATACGGCGCAAAACCAGAGAATGAATTAGGTTTTAAGTTTCCTTTTATAGATTGGTTTGTGCGTTGCTGTATCTCCCTGGACCACTAATAAATTGGAAGGCAAGAAATAGGCCACGCTCTCTTCTTTTATTTGAGGCGTGTGGGGGAGTTCTGGCCGCAGAAAGGGGAACCGAGTGTTTAAGTCCATATCCTCTATAATAAGGCGTACCCTACTACCTACAATCTCGTTCACAGACAAGTTGTTACGGACGAAAATAAAAATATCATCGTGACGAGCATGGTGTCTCAAAAGAACCTTATCTAGATTCAAACCCGATGTCTAGTTATATCGAATAAACCGTTACGGTCGATAAATGATTCTATAACGACTATTTCAAATTTTGATTTGGACATATCTCAAAATCTACACGACGAAATCCTGATTTTTCTCTTCCACTAGAAAGATATACTCCACCAGCACCACACGTTTCTTGTTTCGCAGAAATCCAATTTAAAACGAACTCTGTACATTCAGTTGAAGTTCAAATCGCCAAATAGCGAACTGCCGCGCCATTACGGGCTCGATTATAATTATATTATAATTTATACGTTCAACTGTTGTTTATATAATATATTCGTTATTATAATTCAACTCTAAACTGAATTATATGCTTTGAATTGTCCAGTTCACATTATATTGTCAATTCACTATTTTCGACTATTTCAGAATTAAATATATTATTTAATTATTATTTAAATTAAATATTCACTCTTATTTAATTCAACGACCATTATATTCTCTAAATCACTATTTATATAATTAAATAAATAAATTATAATACCCCTGAAGATGCGGGTCATTACAAATATACTAGTGTACACAATTGTATATTCACACGGTTTATTTATTCAAATAAATATTTTATTTCAATATTTAAAATAGTACAACATTCAGACTCCACTATTGTATATTCACAGATATTACTTTACATGGAATTGTACTACAAATTAATTTGAATACGATAGACAATTTGATTTGAACACAATAAAATAATATTTTATTTAATCAAATTTGTTTATTACAAATATAAGTACAATTTTTATCACTCAGAACATTCAATTTGAGACGACCTGAACTTCCCCGTGAAGGAAAGCACGGACGGAGTTGAGAACAAGCCACATCGGGACACAAACAGAAGAACATTTCATTGCTTATTACAACAATTTCATCAGAATACAAGAATATACAGAGTATACATGAATAATATACAGAACAAAAATATCAGAGATTTACAATTTACAAAGCAATGGAAAATAATACAAAACGCAACGGAAAATAATACAAATCACAACTGAAAAGAATATATGGATACATAGCTTTCCGAATATCATTCCAGGTGTAAACCAGGATCCTGTGAATATAAATCTTCAAAACCAAAACTACAAGCTGCTTGTGTGGAAAATAGGGGCACCCAGAGTTTAGGTTAAAACAATAAACTCCAGGTCAGTAATGTGACTGGTGTGAGAACTAAAACAGTTATTTAAAACTTTACTTTAAATCAGATATATCAAGGGACCAGGCCATATAACACGGAACGGGTTTCCTCCCAAGAATACTAGTGCATATAACAAAACATCACAATGCTTTTTGGAAAAATGAAGCTATTATAAGACCCAGGTCCTATCACACAATGCAATGCCAGCCGGGGGATAGGGTTTTCCCTTATAATAGCCAAACATGCTTGGTACGTTAAAACAAATCATTTGATACTATTACAAGTGCATAGTGTATAAGACAACTTCAAATATAAATGTATCAATCCTAGACGGCATGGGTACCATATATCATGTCGCCAATACTAGGCTCTACAATCAAAACCGCAATTGTCACGTATTGGAAGTTGGATTTCCATCTATGAACCAAGGCAAGGGATCGTCCTTACCGCTTCGAGACTCTCTAGCCCGAGCCTTAGGAACAGCCGCAACTGCACCATGGATCGTCAGGGCCGGTCCACTCGATGTGGATTATAATGCCTGAACACTGCGTTTCCCGAACCTATGAGGCGTAAATGAGCCAAATGACTCCATCGGCCCCAGATCGATCGATATAACTGAGACGCCTCGCTATCCATCATCCACATAGGTAAAATGCCAGGGCGTGTAAAACGCTGACACCACTCCTAACTAGAAAGAAACGCATGTCCTCCTTGAGGTCCTCTCCCGTTTCTGATTCACACCGGGGTGTGAGGCTCGCGAATTAACGCTACACAAAGCTATGCCACAAAGGTCGTGCTTTGATCATCAACCACAAGACTCTGATTTTCAACAGAAGCCTTGATCATTTGCATCTCAGCATGCCACACAGGCAATTCATGCTATGCAACCGATGTATATCAATCACACAGAATGAAATCCGATGTCAGACACACATCCATTTACAAGTCCATTCTGGGTCTGAACGAAACCGGAGGAACCTTATTCCTCGCATATCCATCGATCTCCAAGTACGTCTGGACGATCACCAACTGATTCCCTCCTCTTGGGTGTACAACCCAATCGGGATCATCAGTAATTATCCAAACGATGTAAAGACCTCCGTCTTCATCCTTGACATATCGTCGAATCAGTTATTCAGAATGGGATAAACCCGGTCTTTCTGAATAACTCGCGTATATAATAAAAAAGTGCTATAAAAACACAACATGCTCCTCATTCCAATTCAGAATATTTCTTTACCCAAATAATCATATACTTTGGGAAAGGTTCCCATTAACTTTATCAAAGATAAATTCTTTAAATTTATTCTTTAATCTTCCTTTTGATATCATTTCAATCTAATCAAAGATGCATTAAAACTCCACTTGGTTTTAATCTTCCCAAAAATCAATATTGACGATTGTTTAACTTGGGAAATCATATCCTGTTTTAACTGGGTTAAAGAACCAATATCCTTTAAAACACGGTTCATGATAATCCCAAAATCACATTCCATTCCATCAGCCTGTAACCGTAAATTAGCAAGTGAACAATTCCCTAAGTATTAACCCCGAAGGCCGAAACCAACATCAGATCAATACCCAGGAAATCATTCAACTTAACTAATCTCCAGTCAGTTTCTGAATTTCTTAACTCCGTTGGGTCTAAGAAAGGTACTATTAAAGATACCATTAACGACGAACCCAAAATCCAATTTGATATTAAATACAAGGCTCTGAATAGAAAATATATCGGCTTGTATTCAATATCAAATTCTGAAATCAACAAATTTCTTATTGGAAATAACGATATATATATATATATATCTTTCAAATTTCCATAACAATATCTGTATAATCACGAAATCCAACATCGAAATATTCCAAAGACAATTTTGATTCAAATCCATTTCCAATTTACATATTGGAAATTCTAGCTATTTTAAAAACCATTTCAAAACAAATTTATTTATTTTTAAAAAAATAATTGAATTATAATTCTAGTTCAAAACTAGTTCATTTTGATAAAAATCTATTTTTATCTTTTCAAATATGGAATTTTTCATCCCAATTCTTTCCAAATCATTTGTTATGATTTTACACAAATTATTGATACTTTTAATAATTTTATCAAGGCCTGTAAAGTCGCTTTCCATAAACGGCCATCGAACTGCACTTACAGCGACCTTTTCCAAATTTTATTTGGATATAATTCCAAATCCAACCGTTAGATTTTAAATCCCTAATATTCGTTAGAAATCCCTTTTCGATACGAATCCAACGGTTCTGGTGTTAGGAGAATCCGACGGTCGGATCTCCTGTAATGTTTGTTCGAAGTTAATGGTCAAAATTCGCGAACCGCCGCAGCGTGGCGCATTCTATTCAGGCCATTATATATATATTATATGTAACACCCCACCTCCACTAGGGTCACTCACAAAGGGAATGCACTAGTTTTGGAGGAGCGTTGTCGAGGTAAACAATCACAGAAATATTACAAGACAGACATAAATAAAACAGTGGAAGAATCAAAAGATAAATTTCATTACTTTCAAAATAGTCAAAGCCTTTTTCATCCAAAGTACCAAATAGCCAAAGTCATCATTTTCCATTACAACAATTTCTGTCTTGCATAAATAAAAAAGCATAAAAGCTTAAACAGCAAAAATAACATAATTCCCCAAGATAGCAGAAATGCAGCCATAGTAGAGCTCAAGATCAAACCATGCATGAGCTGAACCCAAAGCAAGAGAAATCCAAGCTAAGTGCTAGAGTTTCCTCCTTGAGAACCTGGGGGGGAAACAAAAGAAAAAGAGGTGAAAGGAAATGGGTCAGTCATAAAGACTGGTAAGTCCTAGTGACTTTCAGCATAAAAACAGGTAAAGGTAACATGACATGTATAAACTGAAAGTAAACATAAAGATGCTGTCAAGATGGGAAAGATAGACTAAGATAGCATGATAATTCAAGTATAAATCAAGTATAGCATCGCATGTTCAAGATTCGCTGCACCAACTGTACTAGTATCCCAAACCCATGTCGTATATTAACCATGAAATGATCCCTTGGCCCAATATCATGAAATGACCAATTTCGGGGTCCTACGAAACGATCCATTAATCGATCGGCTCCCTACAAGTTCTAGCTTGTCGTGTGTCTATGTCATACGGCCCTATCACGAATATAGTCACCTATGCTAGGTCCACCATAGGGTGTATCAAGCCCTAGGGTGCTAACCACCGACACGAATCAAGCATGCACAGTGTAAACCTACTGATGCCCAATGCCTGCTTTCTCAACTTCGGACTACGTGCACGACCATAGTCCGCCTGAACTACACTGGCGCACCAACTCAGCCGTCATTCTGGTCGCTTATAATCAGCCCAGTAATCGTGCCCCACTCTGTCTAGTTCCAAGGTACCATGATACATCTAGTGGGTTACTGCTGAAATGGACCGCGTAACTAGGTTTTCCGTCCAACAGGTTAAGTGTTGTCATTTAAATTCGTGACTTAACCCTTATTAGTCTAGCATGTCAAGTTGGTTAAGTGTTGTCTTTCAATTTCATGACTTAACCCCACTAATCATGTGTCAAGTGGGTTAAGTGTTGTCTTTCATGTTCATGACTTAACTCTATCATGTGGCATAAATTCATTAATGCACCCCAACCTCTCACATCAGACCTGTTGTTGTGGTCACGGGATATGCCGGGCGGTTCCGGACAGAATTACACCACAACTCAGTCTAACCTCGGGTTTCACGCGCGATATGACCAACTACCTACATTGGATCCTATTGTTTGCAGTAACAGGATTTGTCGGGCGGTTCCGGGCAGAATTACACTGCAAAATCAACCCAACCTCAAGTTGGCCATTTTCAAGTTCATTCTAGTGTCATGTAACACCCCGAATTTTCTGTTTACAGCAAATTAACAAATTAAGGTATAATTAATTATAAATGATAGAATTAAGGGAAATGGGTTATGCCATTGCGTTCGTCTCGGAATTCTGCTTGAGATAAAGTCCGAGTTTGCATAAATCGGACTCCGTATGAAGGAGTTATGACCTCCGGAAGTTTCAGAATTCGATTTAATATTCAAACAGCCGAAAATCAAGTTCAAAATTCAAATCTGGGCCAGAACTGGGCTGGGCGGGAATTTTCCCGCCCAGGAATTTTCCCGCCCAGGACCCAGGTCCACCATGGGGTCGACCTGGGATACCCAGGTCCACTATGTAGTCGACTTGGGGGTCGACCTCGGGGTCGACCTGCCCAGTTGACTTGGTCAGGCCCTGGCTGGCCTGGTCGGGTTCTGGTCGAATTTCTGAGCTCTGGTATGTCACTATGTATGATTTGTCACTTTCTGATTGGCTTCTCTTGAGATGGATGGCCTTGATTAACTCTAGCTTCATCGACGGCTCTAATTAGTTTGAAATTCTATATAAACAACCTTAGTCTCAACCTAAATTCACACAAATAAAATAGAGATAGAGTCGTTATGCTGCTGGAAGGAAGCCAAGAGTAGCCTCCACTTGAAGAAAGATTAGAGACGAGCAAAACTAAAGTAAAAACAAGAATCAAACAACGTTTATCTACCCAAAGGAAAGCATTGCAAATTCAGAACTCAGAATCCATAATTCAAGTTCGTCGTTTGTTGTAAGTATAGTGATTTTTCCAATGGGAATAAAATTAAGATTTGATTCAATGTAAAATGGAAATGGAATTGTGCTATTGTATAACGACGATGTTAATTCATATCTATGTGTTGCAATGATTGTCTTGTGAATAGTATTGGGATGTTTGTGGTATAATTGTGTTGATGTTGGATCCATTAGAATGTTTGTGGATTAATCTAGTTGATGTTGGATCTATTCAAATTCACATACAAGTTATTTGGTTCATATCTACACCTATATGTTTATGTGATTATATAGGTTGTAGAGGATTAAGATCTCACGTATATACTTTATGCTAAACCTCTATGCCTAAATAATTAAGTTCATATACATGCTTATATGTTTATACAGAAGTTGCAAGTTCATAATTGGATCCATGCGAAGATCCACTTTTACACATGTTTCATGTTATAGTTGGACATATGATTGGGTCTAGTTCACACATGTGACAAAATTATACATACTTTATGGACATGTCATACCCTTGTCATATGCTAGTGATGTTCGATGTTATGCCTAGAACTAAACATGTTTAGGCTTATGTTATCTAAATCATGTGCTAATTCATGTGACACCTATTTAGTTAGATCCCTATTTCAATGTAAGTTGATTTAGCCTATGTTGCAAATTCACATATATGTAAGTTGATTTAGTCTATGTTGCAAATTCACATATATGTATGTTGATTTAACCTATGTTGTAAGTTCACACCTAAGATGTTCATATTGACTATGCCAATAATGCCAAGTTTACACCTATGTCATGTTTATGTTAATGAATTTCTTTATGCCAATTTTGTGTACGCTAAATTAGGCTAAGTTTTTAGCCTAATATTATATGTTAAAAATCATGCGGACAAAAAATTAGGCTAAGATTGTTAGCCTAATATTTAGACGGGGTAACGTTGGGAAAGATTGGTAATTATAGGAAACTTGACATACATTGGTGGCATTTAAATGGTATAAAATCCTTATACCAAAAATGATGAACTTGGAAAGTGGGCCACAACATTCAATTGTTAACAAATTTACATATAACAAGTAATAGAGACAAATATGTATATTAGAAAATACGAGTATGCTTAACCCGAGGTTGTATTGAGTTGTGATGTAAACCTGCCCGGACCCAGCCAGCTATCCAGTAATCACAACAATACCTATCCAATGTGGGTGGCTAAGCATTGAGCCCAATAAGGACCCGAGGTTAGACTGAGTTACGGTGTAAACCTGCCCGGAACTGACCGGCACATCCAGTAACCGTAACAATACCTGTCTAATGTGAGTGGTCGGTGCTTTAACTAATTAAGGTTAAGGAAAAGTCAGGACGGTAGGGTTAAGTTAACTAAAACACTTAACCAATTCAACATGTTAATTAAACTAATGGGTGGGGTTAGGTAAATACAGACACTTAACCACTTAACATGTTTGACTAGAAAACTCTAGTAACGGGGATCCATTTCAGTAGTAACCCAATTAGGTATCATGGTACCATGAAACTAGGCAAGGTGGGGCACGATTACTGGGCTGATTGTAAGCAGTCAAAAGAGACGGCGGTTGGTGCAACAGTGTGGGTTCTAACGGAGTGCGGACGTGCACACACTTCGGAGTAGACAAACAGGGCACCGGGCACCAGTAGTATAACCTGTGCATTCTAGGATTGTGTCGGGCTGCCACCATGGGACCTGATACACCCTATGGTAAGACCAGCATAGGTATCTACAATCGTTGGGGGTCGTATGACACATATGATTTTGCGAGTAGGAGCCGATCTTTAGAAAGGGGATCACTTCACCCCGATCATGGGGTGCCAGTTGAGACAATGCAAGTAGGTGCAGAGATATAGTGTGGGGTGTGATAGTATATTCAGTTCAAACTACTTTATCTTAGTTTATGATACTTTCCTATTTCCATTTTATACCTATCATGCCTTTTTTCTTATTCTCGTACTGAAGAGTCACTAGACTTACCAGGCTTTATGTCTGACTCTATTTTTCTTTCGTCTTCTTTTCTTCCATCCTCCCCCCCTCCCCCACCCGTCCACAGGGAGGAAACAACCCAGCTTAGTCAGACACTTTGCAAGCTTCAAGATAGTAGATGTATGGTTTGGACTCTCTTTCCTTGGATATGGCTTTTGGACACGTCTTATGGGGATATATGCAGCTTTTATTATGTTTTATGCTTCGTTATTTAATAATCAAGGCAGAAATGATAATGTAATGTTTTGGAAGTTATTATGAGATAATTATGGAAATGTTTTGTATGAACACGTATTTATGAAATAAAAGTCCGTTTGTTTTTCGCTGCTTATATATATGTGTTTATATATCTATCTTGTGTTTTATCTGTGACTTCTACTTATAAACCTCCACAGAAGTTAAGGCATTCCCTTTGTGAGTGACCTTAATGGAGGTGGGGTGTTTCACTTGGTATCAGAGCACAGATTTACCAGATTAGATAAAGGTTTTTGAAACTATTTTCAAAAAGAATTTTAAAGAAGCATATATTTTTTTCAAGAAAAAGCGTTGTTTTAAAAAGGCATAATTCCGCAAAGCCATATGCTCTATCTCTCTATCCTTTGTCTTGAATACTTTCCTTTTTGTTCCAGCATGTCTGGAGATCTTAACCTTCCAGAAGGAGTACCGATACCTAGCTGGTTTCGAAGGTACCTAGAGGCTAGGGCCAATGGTGCGGGCCAAGCAGACATTCCTCCTCCCATAGTGGCAGCGGTTCCTCATCCTCGTGGGAATACTTTCACTAAGACATGTAGAGACTTTAAGGCTATGGGTGGAAAGGACTTTTATGGAAGTGAATCCTTTATAGTAGCAAGGAACTGGCTGAAGGAGACCGAAGATTTGTTCGTCATCTTCGAAGTTGACGACAGGCAAAAGATACATCTAGTAGTGTGGTTGCTTAAAGACAAAGCTTCTTATTGGTGGGAAGTTACCCATGCTGAGAGGCCAGTGGAGACTTGGGAAGATTTCAGGATGAGGTTTGAGATGAAATTCCTCTCCCAAGCTGAAAGAAGCCTGCAAATGGAGAAGTTCCTAACTCTTAAACAAGGAAGTATGACGATCAAGGAGTATGTCAATCAGTTTAATCAACTGGCCAGATTTGGGCTGGATTTAGTAAACACCCAACACAAGAAGGCCTTTTGTTTCGTCAAAGGTCTGAATGAGCCTCTACACAGCCTTGCGATGACCCATATACCCATGGGAGCGACTTATGAAGGCTTGGTGGACATGGCGCTGCTACACGAGGAAGATAAAGGGAAGAAAGAGGCAAAGGTGGAAGTGCCTCAGGAAAAGAAAGAGGGTTTACAGGCTAAGAAGACAGACTTCAAGAAAGGCGGGAAGAACATCAAATCCCGTGAAAAGAGAAGGTGTAATTTCTGTGGCATTGTTGGACATATAGCGAAAGACTAAGGGAAGAAGAAGGCAAAGATGAATGGTGGTTGTTTCCACTGTGGAGAGACTGGACACTTGGCTAAGGACTGCCCAAAGAAGCGGGGGCAGGGACAGAGGACTGGATCCACTTCAGGGGGACAGGTTCACGCGCTGGTGGCACCTCCGCGGGAACGAGGTAGAAATATTTCTGTAGAAAGCTTAGTTTATCTCTATGATCATCCAGTTCGCACTCTCTTTGATTCCGGTGCATCACACTCCTTTATTTCATCTGCTTTAGTAGAATCTCTGCACCTAGACACTAGTATGATAAAAGATCCCTTGGTTGTTTCAAATCCAATTGGGGGCTCAGCTTATTTGTTAATGGTTTGTTTGGATTTGAAAATCTCTATTCTAAGTGTTGAGTTTAGATGTAGTGCCTTTGTTTTGGGCTTCTCGGGATATGGACTGATCTTAGGCATGGACTGGTTATCCAGTAATGGTGTCATTCTTGATTGTGAGAAAAGAGTGGTTAGACTCTCGACTCGGCTCGGTAACACTCTAGAAATTCCTTGTAATCCCTTGAATGCTGTTATGCTTAGTTATCTAGAGTCGCTTGAAGCTTCTGTTGACAATTTGCAGTCGGTTAGAGTGGTCCGGGAATATCCGAATGTCTTTGAAGAGGTGAAGGGCTTACCTCCAAAGCAAGAAATAGACTTCTGCATATATCTTGTTGATAATGTAAAGCCCGTAGCTTTATCTATTAGACACATGGCTCCAAAAGAGAGAAAGGAGCTCAGTAAGAAAGTTAAGGAGCTTCTCGAGAAGGGGTTTATAAGGCGGAGTATCTCGGAATGGGGTGCTCTAGTGGTGTTCTCCACCAAAGCAGATGGTTCACTATGTCTTTGTGTGGACTATAGGGAACTAAACAAGCTGACTAAAAAGAATAGACACCCGCTTCCCCGAATAGACGATTTGTTTGATCAGCTTGTAGGTGCGTTGGTCTTCTCCCAACTTGATCTGGCTACTGGGTTTCATCAGCTAAGGGTAGCTGAAGATAGCATTGATAAAACGGCGTTCAGAACCCCAGACAGTTTCTTCGAGTGGCTTGTCATGCCTTTCGGCTTGACAAACGCACCCGCTTATTTCGTAGACCTAATGAGCAGGGTGTTCAGAGAATTCCTCAACAAGTTTGTGGTTGTCTTCGTAGATGATATTTTGATCTTCTCAAAGAATGAATAAAAACATGCTCAGCATCTGAAGGAGATCATGGAAACTCTTCGAGTTCATCAGCTAAAAGCCAAATTCTCCAAGTGCCACTTTTGGAGAGAAGATGTAAGGTTTCTTGGACATATAGTGTCCAAAGAAGGGTTAGTTGTGGATCCTGCGAAAGTGGTGGTAGTGCAAGATTGGAAGACACCAAGAAATGCAACCGAAGTCCGAAGCTTTCTTGGGCTAGCCGGTTTTTACCAAAAGTTCATTAGAGATTTTGCGAAAATCTCAGCTCCACTCACAAGGCTAACAAAGAAGAATCTAGTGTTCACTTGGGATTTGGATTGTGATATTGCTTTCCAATGCTTAAAAAGGGCTCTTACAACAGCCCCAGTTCTGACTTTGCCTGATGGAAGCAAGATGTTCACAGTATACACGGATGCTTGTGGTACGGTACTAGGCGCTGTTCTGATGCAAGAAAGGAAGTTAGTAGCTTATGGTGGAAGACAATTGAAAGTTCATGAAAGGAACTACCCAACCCACGATCTTGAGTTGGCCGCCAGTGTCTTTGCGCTTAAGTCTTGACGCCGTTATCTTCTAGGTGAGAAGTTCGAATTATATACTGACCATAAGTCGTTAAAGTATCTTTTCTCGCAGAAAGATCTCAACTTGAGGCCGCAAAGATGGATGGAGTTCCTTGCCTCATATGATTTTGAGATTTCCTATACTCCTGGCAAGGGCAACGTTTTAGCAGACACCTTGAACAGAAAGAAGCTGGCCTTAAGCCCTCTCTTTGTAGAAAGGAAAAGTTTGGAGTATATAGCCAGTTTTGACTTTAGGTCCTCCTCTAATTTTGTACCTGGTTTGTTGGCATCACTAGAAGTACGGCCCACTCTTTTAGACTCAATAAGGGTCGCACAACGCGAAGACCCTCAGCTTGTGGATGTGATGGATAAACTAATTAGGGGTGAAACTTCCAGTCACCTTAATAGGTACTCCATCGATGATAAGGGTTGGCTGAGGCGAGATGGAAGACTATGCGTCCCACAAGCAAGGGATTTTGTAAAGATGGTTCTTAAGGAAGCACATCATTCCAAGATGACAATACACCCAGGTGGAGACAAGATGTACAAGGACGTAAAGAGAGTTTTCTTTTGGAGCGGCATGAAAAAGGATGTGGTAGATTTCGTTTCTAAGTGCATGATATGCCAACAGGTCAAGGCGGAACAAAAGAATCCTGGAGGACTGCTTCATCCTCTAGAAGTCCCACAATGGAAGTGGGATAGAATTTCAATGGACTTCATTAATGGGTTGCCTAGGTCAAGAAGAGGCAATACTAGCATTTGGGTAATAGTGGACAGGCTCACAAAAAGCGCCCATTTTATACCCATCAAGAGTAGAAGGGCTGCCTCGCCTCTAGCGTCTCTTTATCTCAAGAAAATATTTCGACTCCATGGAATACCCTCCAGCATAGTGAGTGACCGAGATCCTATCTTTACAAGCGAATTTTGGCGGAGTCTGCAAGAAGCAGTAGGCACACAGTTATGCTTGAGCACGGCCTATCACCCCCAAACTGATGATCAGAAGGAAAGGGTGAACAGAGTATTAGAAGACCTTTTGAGAATGTGTGTTCTTGACTTTGGAGGGACATGGGAGGATCATCTTCCTTTAGTGGAATTCGCCTATAACAACAGCTACCAAGCCACTATCGGCATGGTACCCTTCGAAGCTTTGTATGAAAGATCGTGCAGATCACCGACTTGTTGGCGGGAGTTTATAGACAAGCTTATACTTGGGCCAGACATGATTAGAGAGCCTTCAGAAAAAGTGAACCTGATACGAAGGAGAATGAAGACTGCCCAAGATAAACAGAAATCCTACGCAGACAAAAGAAGGACCGACCTTGAGTTTGAGGTTGGGGACAGGGTTTTCCTTAAGGTATCTCCTTTAAGGAACGTCGTTCGCTTTGGATCTGCAGGGAAGCTAGCACCAAGATTTGTAGGACCGTTCCCTATCATCGAGAAGATTGGGAAGATGGCTTATAGAGTAGAACTGCCCAAAAGGTTGGCTGGAATTCACAATGTCTTTCACGTTTCTCATCTCCGGAAATGTTTACATGAATCCGCGGAAGTGGTGGAGCCAAGCATTCTAGAAGAAGCCGAAATGGAACGCGAAACAACTGTGAGGAGAGTTCCAACCCGCATCTTAGGAACTGAAGTGAAAAATCAACGCAACCGCGAAGTCAAGCTTGTCAAAGTTCAGTGGGGCAACGTCAAGGAAGACGCGACTTGGGAAACTGAGGACAGAATACGCGCGGCCTACCCTTTTCTTTTTTAGGGTAAATCTTTGATTTCTCTTTTTCCTTAAGTTGTGCTCGTATCTATCTTTTTAGGTATATCTCCTCAATATTATCCTTTATCCTTAGGTAGAACCCCTTTGGATGTAAACATGTAATTGAAACATGTAATGATTGATGGCTGCAAGTGGTTGGAAGGGTTGCAAGTGGTTGCTCGTGGATGCATATACACACACAACCTAGGTTTTAGATCGGCTCAGTCACTTCATATTGCATATGCATATATGTATTCATATTTGTATGTGGTTGAAACTTGATATGTTGTCATATGGATGTCGCATTTGTATGAATGATTGCACACTCATGTAGAATTATGAGTAGGGAAAATTTGCATACATAATGGATTCATGACACTTACATGATTCGCATTAAGGAGGTCAACTGAATCAGTAGACCGCCTAATTTTTGCATTAGATAAGGACATATACACACACTATGCATATGATCATGAAGCATTAGAAGTCTTTTAAGGACAATGGACGCCTATGTTTGTTAGTTGAGTTGATGGACGATTGGATGTTAGGGTATACGTTCTTCTAGACTTGAAGATTTCGGGGATGAAATCCTTTAAGGAGGGGAGAATATAACACCCTGAATTTTCTGTTTACAGTAAATTAACAAATTAAGGTATAATTAATTCTAAAAGATAGAATTAAGGGAAACGGGTTAAGCCATTGCGTTCATCTTGGAATTCTGCTTGAGATAGAGTCCGAGTTTGAGTAAATCAACTCCGTATGAAGGAGTTATGACCTCCGGAAGTTTTAGAATTCGATTTAATATTCAAACAGCCGAAAAACAAGTTCAAAATTCAAATCTGGGCCAGAACTGGGCTGGGCGGGAATTTTCCCGCCCAGGACCCAGGTCGACTAGGGGTTGACCTGGGTACCCAGGTCGACTATGTAGTCGACCTGGGGGTCGACCTGCCCAATCGACCTGGTCAGGCCCTGGCTGGCCTGGTCGGGTTCTGGTCGAATTTCTGAGCTCTGGTGTGTAACAAGGGCTGATTTGTCACTTTCTGATTGGCTTCTCTTGAGATGGATGGCCTTGATTAACTCTAGCTTCATCGACGTCTCTAGTTAGTTTGAAATTCTATATAAACAACCTTAGTCTCAACCTAAATTCACACAAATAAAATAGAGATAGAGCCGTCATGCTGCTGGAAGGAAGCTAAGAGTAGCCTCCACTTGAAGAAAGATTAGAGAAGAGCATAACTAAAGTAAAAATAAGAATCAAACAACGTTTGTCTACCAAAAGGAAAGCATTGCAAATTCAGAACTCAGAATCCAGAATTCAAGTTCGTCATTTGTTGTAAGTATAGTGATTTTTCTGATGGGAATAAAATTAAGATTTGATTCGACGTAAAATGGAAATGGAATTGTGCTATTGTATAACGACGATGTTAATTCATATCTGTGTGTTGCAATGATTGTGTTGTGAATAGTATTAGGATGTTTGTGGTATAATTGAGTTGATGTTGGATCCATTAGAATGTTTGTGCATTAACCTAGTTGATGTTGGAACTATTCAAATTCACATAAAAGTTATTTGGTTCATATCTACACCTATATGTTTATGTGATTATATAGGTTGTAGGTGATTAAGATCTCATGTATATACTTTATGCTAAACCTCTATGCCTAAATGATTAAGTTCATATACATGCTTATATGTTTATACAAAAGTTGCAAGTTCATAATTGGATCCATGCCAAGTTCCACTTTTACACATGTCTCATGTTATAGTTGAACATATGATTGGGTCTAGTTCACACATGTGACAAAATTATACATACTTTATGGACATGTCATACCCTTGTCATATGCTAGTGATGTTCGATGTTATGCCTAGAACTAAACATGTTTAGGCTTATGTTAACTAAACCATGTGCTAATTCATGTGACACCTATTTAGTTAGATCCCTATTTCAATATAAGTTGATTTAGCCTATGTTGCAAATTCACATATATGTAAGTTGATTTAATCTATGTTGCAAATTCACATATATGTATGTTGATTTAACCTATGTTGCAAGTTCACACCTTTGATGTTCATATTGACTATGCCAATAATGCCAAATTTACACCTATGTCATGTTTATGAATTTCTTTATGCCAATTTTGGGTATGCTAAATTAGGCTAAGTTTTTAGACTAATATCATATGTTGAAAATCATACGGACGAAAAATTAGGCTAAGATTGTTAGCCTAATATTTATATGGGGTAACGTTGGGAAAGATTGGTAATTATAGGAAACTTGACATAAATTGGTGGCATTTAAATGGTATAAAATCCTTATACCAAAAATGATGAACTTGGAAAGTGGGCCACAACATTCAATTGTTAACAAATTTACATATAACAAGTAATAGAGACAAATATGTAAATTTAGAAAATACGAGTATGCTTAACCCGAGGTTGGATTGAGTTGTGATGTATGACCGGACCCGCCCGGTTGTCCAGTAATCACAACAATACCTATCCAATGTTGGTGGTTAAGCATTGATCCCAATAAGGACCCGAGGTTAGACTGAGTTACGGTGTAAACCTGCCCGAAACCGACCGGCACATCCAATAACCGTAACAATACCTGTCTAATGTGAGTGGTCGGTGCTTTAACTAATTAAGTTTAAGGACAAGTCGGGATGGTAGGGTTAAGTTAACTAAAACACTTAACCAATTCAACATGTTAATTAAACTAATGGGTGGGGTTAGGTAAATACAGACACTTAACCACTTAACATGTTTGACTAGAAAATCCTAGTAACGGGGACCCATTTCAGTAGTAACCCAATTAGGTATCATGGTACCCTGAAACTAGGCAGGGTGGGGCACGATTACTGGGCTGATTGTAGGCGGTCAAAAGCGACGGCGGTTGGTGCAGCAATGTGGGTTCTAATGGAGTGCGGGCGTGCACACACTTCGGAGCAGACAAACAGGGCACTGGGCACCAGTAGTATAACCTATGCATTCTAGGATTGTGTCGGGCCGCCACCGTGGGACTTGATACACCCCATGGTGGGACCAGCATAGGTATCTACAATCATTGGGGGCCATATGACACATATGATTTTGCGAGTAGGAGCCGATATTTAGAAAGGGGATCACTTCACCCCGATCATGGGGTGCCAGTTGAGACAATGCAAGTAGGTGCAGAGATATAGTGTGGGGTATGATAGTATATTCGGTTCAAACTACTTTATCTTAGTTTATGATACTTTCCAATTTCCAGTTTATACCTATCATGCCCTTTTTCTTATTCTCATACTGAAGAGTCACTAGACATACCAGGCTTTATGTCTGACTCTATTTTTCATCGTCTTCTTTTCTTCCGTCCCTTCCCCCCCCCCTCCATTCACAGGGAGGAAACAACCCAGCTTAGTCAGACTCTTTGCAAGCTTCAAGATAGTAGATGTATGGTTTGGACTCTCTTTCCTTGGATATGGCTTTTGGACACGTTCTATGGGGATTTATGCAGCTTTTAATATGTTTTATGCTTCTTTATTTAATAATCAAGACAGAAATGATGATGTAAAGTTTTGGAAGTTATTATGAGACATTTATGGAAATGTTTTGTATGAACACGTATTTATGAAATAAAAGTCCGTTTGTTTTCCGCTGCTTATATATATGTGTTTATATATCTGTCTTGTGTTTTATCTGTGACTTTTACTTATAAACCTCCACCGAAGTTAAGGCATTCCCTTTGTGAGTGACCTTAATGGAGGTGGGGTGTTTCATGTCATGTCCATGTTCAAATTTCATGTCAAGTTCGTGTCAAGTTTCATGGCAAGTTTCATGTCAAGTTTCATGTTTCAACTTATGCCTATTATCAAGTTCATGATTCATGTTCACAACCAATTCATGTTTTGCCTAATCTACCCAAATCGTATTCCCATCGCATGTAAACATGAATCGATCTAAATTACAAGTAAATCCAAATTCAGAATTAAAGGGAATAACATCAAAACTATGATAGGCAAAAAGGATGAGCATAAAGTGATAAAAGGGATTACAAGACTAGCATGACATAACTTGAGATAATTGGTTACAACATCACTAGCATATAGAAAATAATTGGATTCCAAATCTAGCATAATAAGGTGATAGTCATGGCATAAGGTGATAGTCCCAAACTTGTAAATAATAGACTAATTCAACTTCACGGGCATGATAATGTTATGAACATCAAAAGAGTTTGATTTACAACATGAATAGGTCCAAACTGATTTCATAGCAATATTCCCAAACGTCAAGATCCAAGATGGAGACTAGAATAGATGTGAATCGATTATCATACTTAAGTCCAATTTCACTTTATCTCATGTCCAAGTTACAATTAACAAGTTTAAATCTCAAAGTAACTAGAACTTACAGTTCGTGGACTAAGAAATTGAGATCTAGAAACTAATCGTCGAATTGTTGAATCGTTGAATCTCGATTTGATTGTAGCAGAAAGTCCCCAATATGCAATTCCTAGCCGTAGTCTTCAAGAAATAGTCTTCGTGTTTTATTTTAATATATTTATTTCAATTATTCCAGAGGCAGCATAAGGAGAGAATAAAATGGTGTAAAGAGAATGGGGCTAGGGGGTTGTTTATATAGGATTAGGCGGACGAATCTAGACTGAAAATGAGACCAGAAACATCAGAATGAACCTAGGCTCAAAACTAGGTTTCAGCACCAGGTCGACCCCCAGGTCGACCTGGTCCCTGGGAGGTCGGCCATAGTGTCGACCCCCAGGTCGACCTAGTTCTGGGCGGGAAAATTCCCGCCCAGTCTGCGCTAGGGTTTGAATTCGAATTTCGAATTCGAATTCGAGCTATTTTCGATTCTGAAAATTCCTGAAACTTCGGAGGGTCATATCTCCCTCATACGGAATCCGTTTCTCGAAAACTCGGACTCGTTTCCAAGTAGAATTTCAAGATGAACGCAATGGCGCAACCCATTTCCCTTGATTCTTATTTTAAAAATTAATTTGCCTTGATTTATGGTTTTAACATGTTATTAAAATATGGGTTGTTACATTATATATATTTCGTCGATTTCCATTTAAAACATATTTTATAAATCGTTTTAAATTCGTTTTAAAAACGATTTCAACTTCCTATTCAATTTCTAATTAAAATTGAATATTCTATTTCATCGATGTATAAATGATGATATTTTCAAAACATTAGATTTTGAAATCAATTCCTTGTCAATATTCATTATAAAAATGAATAAAATCGATATAAATGTTGTTCGCGTCAAAATGGCGCATATCTAATCAACATGGCTATATATATTTAAATATATTCATGTCCATCCCAAATCGGACATCAAAATCATATTTTGATTCTTTTCTGAATATTATTTGAAAATATTCTTTATTTTAAAATAATCGTTATTTTAAAATATTCATTCTTTCTGAACTGGAATCAAACACCGTCAATTACCATATAATTTGATTATATGGATTTCACACAACAAATGTGTATAACCACAATGAAAACAGCAATCCATCATCCAGAGTGCATTCTACGCTGTATTAGCATTAAATATAAATATTTAACGCTTATAACAGCCTATCAATCAATCGATCGACATACAGCTAATTATTGGGATTAGTGTATGTCCAATTTCATCCCAACAACCGTGTGGGGTTTTCAAACAACGAACACAGATTTATTTATGCAGTCCACCGATGTGTAAAATTTATCATCTCAATCCATATCAGTCAAAGGTGTGTACATAAACAAATCGTGGGATTTGTTTATAAATATTTATTTTATATACATGTTAAAAATTATATTTTTAACTATAAAATATTTATTCATTCCACATCACACAATCAATTTTCACAACACATCAATCGAACAAACAAGTCATCCATTGTCTGTGGACGACGGGTGGCGGGTGCTGCTAAGCACCGTCTGCATCCTAGTACATATTTCAACTAAAAAATAAATTAGAAGTGAGAAGTTCTCACCTTTGAGATCCACTACTTCATTCTCTATTTCTGAACAGTCTGGATTTGTTCGAAATTCCAAGGAATCCTTTTCACGCTGTTCATATATAAAAATCATATTTTTATCACTTCACTCCAATAAATAAAAATCATAGTTTTATTTCTACTTCATATATTTTTACCACACTTTTTTCTATATAAAAATTATATTTTTATATTTCTGCCTCTTATATAAAGATCGAATTTTTATTTCGCTACAACATATATAAAAATCCCGCCTTTCTATATATGAAAATATTTACTTTCTATAGTTAAAAATAATGCCTTCCTATATATAAAAATATCACCTTTCTATATATAAAAATATCGAACTTTCTATAGTTAAAAATATCGAACTTTCTATATATAAAAATATCGAACTTTCTATATATAAAAATATCAAATTTTCTGTATATAAAAATATCGAACTTTCTATATATAAAAATATCATCTTTACTACGATAAAAATATAATCTTTACTATGATAAAAATATAATCTTTACTATTAGCTAAAGATCATATTTTTATTTTTTTATAATATAAAAATCACATTTTTATTATCTATATAATATAAAAATCATATTTTTTTTATTTACTCTATAATATAAAAATCACATTTTTATTTATTCTATAATATAAAAATCACATTTTTATCTGTTATACATATACGTAAAAATCAAATCTTCATACAATATAAATAATTAAAACTGAAAATCAAATTCATGCTCTTTTATTTTATAAAAATCTAATTGTAGTTTATTTACTAATTTAAACAAATTAATTACATAATTATTAAAATAAATAAAATAAAAAGAAAAGGAAAGAAGGCTCACAGTTCATTTGATTTTTCTGTCAGAGGAGGGGGCGCGTGGATGGAGGCTGAGCAGAACTGAGGAGGCTGGGGGGTCGCGCGAGGTGACGGTGGTTTGATTGCGGTGGCGCGCCGGCGGTCACAGGGGAGGGCGGAGGTATGGCTGTGGTGGCTGGTCAGTGGGGTTTTCGTGCTTTGGGGGTTCGAAGAGGGAGAGAGAGAGGCAGCCATTGTGGATCGGAGAGGGGCGAAACGGTCGGTGGTGGGAGGGGAGATGGCGAGATGGCGGTGGCTTCGATTTGGGGGAGCGACGGGGTTGCGCTGTTTCCCCTTTTTTTGTTAGTTGACTGTAATGAGGAGAGAAGGGGGGTGAGTTTAAATTTATATATACTTTATTATTTTAAAGTTTCAAAAAGCAACTTTTTATTTCGAACTCGAATCGAACCCACCGAATGTCGTCCCTAGACAATTATCCCCATTCCGAACACAATGGGATGATTCGATCGTTTCGATTAGTTTCTGTCAAAATCAAAATATAAATCTATATATTGAATTTGAACGCGCATTTCAATTTATCGGGGCCACATACGGACTCTAAAAATTCCTAAAAAATATTTTCTAGCTTCATATTGACGATACGGTTCTAACAAAACTACTTTCGTCAAATTTGGAGACCATTTGAAAAATGGCCATTTTCTGATCAATCCAAATTGACTTAAACTATCAAAACACGTTTTCTTTTACCACGCTCACTTATCAATCCCAAAAATAATGAATTTTGGAATCTAGAAATAATTTGACATCCCGGATCCAACAAAAGTGGTTTGCATAATTTCCATTTTTAAGGGTCGAAATTCCATAGCGACTATTATGAATTTTCAACAGGGCATAACTTTTTATTCCCGCCATGAAATTTCTATTTTTGGGATTCGTTGGAGAGACATTTTCAAATAGATTCAAATATTTTTGGTTTTGCTAAAATCCAGTTTATTTTGAATCATGTACATTCATTTGGAATTTGAAATCGAATTTTCAAACTACCGCGCCATTTTCAATTCCTTTTATAATTAAAAATAAATATTTATACTCTAACGTCTATTCAAACAAATATATACATTCTAATTCTATTCAAAATAAATTTCTCATCGTTATTATTTAAAATAAATTATTTTAAATATTCGAAATTCATTAAAATTGCCAAAATAAAAATTTTAAATGGGTTCGGATTTTCCGGGTTGTTACACAATTCCTCACTACATATCACTCGATTATATACAGACACAGTAATACATTCACTGACACTGACACACTGAATCTTCACGTGCTCCAATCCAGCCTAGTGATCCTCATACCTGTCCCAGAAGCTCAAATAGTAAATTGGAATAAAAATAAATACAAGCAAATAAAATTTTATTTTTTAAATTTTATTTTCCTTAGAATTTTGGTGTGTTTCTCATCATTTTTCTAGACTTGGTATGATATATATATATATATATATATATATATATATATATATATATATATATATATCAAATGCCCATATATTAGCCCCAACACACTACACTAGTTTGCTGATCAGAACCAGCTGATTCTGAACAGCCACAACACAGTATGTTGATAAATAATATAACTACACATGCATGATACATGTATACACACACTTGTGAATGTATATACACATATATTTGTGCAGGTGCAAAATGGTCAAAACATCGTGAATGGACATGAACCCAAGAATGAATTCCCCCATCCAGAATACACTCACATATATACATACATACAGTGTATGTATATACAATGTGGCATATGAAAAATGTCATGGAAATATACAATGCATAAGCAAAGTACACATCAAATCAAAACAGGTTTTCCAAGTCAATGATATATTTACAATGGAACCGACAAAGAAAAGTGCACAAGAACTTGGTGCAGCAAGCATACTAGAGAAGGCAAAACGGCCACAACAATGTCAAAATATACGCAACTAAATTTTCAAAGCTTAAAGTCAGAAGAACAATGAAGACACAGATCAGACCAGTAGTGTATGTTCTTATCAAGTTAAATTTTCCCAGCTACATGCAAGCATGGTTTGTGTTGCACAACACAATGGTGCAGGCAAGTGTAGTCAGTATAGAAGTACACAAGTACTGCTCTTGTGCACATACAAGGTCGACCACAAATACAAGTAGCAGTGGTAAAAAGTATACAACATGAATGCTGAAGTACACATGCAAATACAGGTTCGAGCAAGTGTGAACATAAATGCAAGTGCAAGCATAGTATGTACATGCATCAATACATTGGCAAGTACTCATGTGTGCAGCCGAGACAAGTTTTTTTTAACAAGTCAAGAATAGCATTAGTTCAACGTCTAAGTGTAATCAAGGCTATATCAAGTAAAACATCAGTCTTAAAACACAAGTATAATCAAGATAGAATCTATTCTTATCAGTTCAATGGACGTCTAAAGTACCAGAAAATTGCAAGACAAAATCAGCATGTTGAAGAAAAATTCCAAAATGATCAACAAGCATAATAGTGGCAAGCTAAAGGTCGAGACAAATCACGAGTATAGCATCTGTTCTTATCAGTGTTTTATGGAGCAGAAGCATCAAATTGGCTGTTGACGGGCAAAATTGTCGCACGCCAACACCCAAATGTGTGGATGTGAACAATTATCCAAATAAGTAGTAAATAATGTAAATGCGGGGAGACACAGCTTTTATAGTGGTTCGGCACTAACATCTACATCCACTTTATAATCCTTATTCATCATATCTTTGGTCGATTACAAGGTTGTACAAGTTTGGACAATAGCTAACTTCAAAGTGTTACAATGGAATAGCAAAGTACAAGCTTGTTCTACATTTTGACTAAATTGCCCTTCGTCTTCTCCGTTGAGAAATGTTGACTTGGTCAAAAATATCCAAGCTTAGTGTTTGTGTCCATGAAGGTCAAAGGTAGCATAACAATCATTGTTAATGTTCAAGTGTTGAAGGAAAACATGCATGCCATTTTTTAATTATCCATATCATTTCCCATGGCCATGGTGGAGGTGTTGGAAGTCATTAATGAGTGTTTGGAGCTATCAAGGTCCCAAAATTCTAAGGGAGAAAAGATCCAAATGAAGGCCAAGGCTTGGGGTATTTATAGGAGGAAGGTTAGGTGGGAGTAGATGAGCAGCGGGACCCACCAAAGCCAAATTCGCACCCAAAACAAGCCATATGCAGAAAATTCGCACCCCCTGGTGCGGGGTTTGAAATTTTGAACCCACCAGTGAGGTTCGAAATTTCGACCCCACCTGGGGGCTCGAAATTTCGACCCTGCCAAGGGGTACGAAATTTCGACCCCACTAGGGGGGTACGAAATTTTGACCCCACTAGGTGGGTATGAAATTTCTAAATGCGAAGGAAGGAATCTGAGATTTCATGAGTTTAAACTAAAGGGATCTGAGCTTCCGACATGGAGAAAATCGGTGCCCACAGTTTCGTCCTAACCAGCTAGGTTGATAGTCGCCGGGACTGTGGGGCCCCGGACCCCCACAAGCGTTGCGCCCGGACCCGCTGGACGGCTCGCATTTGGTTCGGATGACTATTCGCTTAAGAGTTCACTGGGCCCGCAAGAGGCCATCTGATAGAGGTTTCGGGTCTCCTTGTGTTTGCGACGCGACTTCGACCCTGCTGCTTTGTGTTTTTTGACGCTTGAGCGCATTGTTCACCAAATACTTGATATGTGACAGCTTTGACAAAAGCATGTCAGCATAGACCAATTCGAAATTTATTTTAGAAATGGTCAACCAGGAAATATAAACGTAGTTTCAGAAAAAAACTGTTCAAAGTTATAATCGATAATGACCAATTCTAAGGCCAGAATTTAACTTGCAAGTTATTCCACAATTTATCTCGTCAGTTTGAAAACTTCCGGATATTATCAAGTCAAAATCCAGAAGTCATGAGCAAATACATTCAAGAACAAATCGAAGAAACCCCAAAATAGCAAAAGATTTCAAGCCCAAAATTTACGTATACCACTACCAAGTCCATTATGAAATCAGAGCGTATATCGGATTTTAATCCTATATATACATCAATACATCACTGGAAAAGAAAAAGTGATAGAAAACCAAACTCGCAACATTCAAGAACAAAATCGAATAATCAATTCAGCAGAACTCATTTTGTTTTCAATCAAGAGCCAGAGAGAAACATCTCAAATCAGAGAACCAGCAAGCTGCAGAGATTCGAGCATCAGAGTCTCGCACTCCATCACTCAAGCGTAGAGATTTGGGATTAAAGAAAAACTCTAGCTTTCATCCAAGCCACCATTTCTAGTTTTCCAAAGAGAAAAGGCATCGGGCAAATAAAATGATGAGCGGGCTAACTTACTTGGAGTTAGACTAAGCCAAGTTTTCAAATAAAGGGGATAACCATTATTTTAATTTCTAAGGTTTTAAATCAAGGGTTTTGTTTTGTTTAAAAAACCATCAATCAGTTTCTAGAGTCTATAAAAATATAGTAGTTTTCTAGTTTGTCTATAATACTAGGGAGACGAATCACGGGATTTGTAATTCGAGGAAATCTGGTTTCGGGATAGAAACCAGTGCAGGGTTTTGAGCGTAGGGTTAAGAACAGTTGGGAGCGAGTGTCGCGAGTTTACCGGGGATTGTGTAAGTGTAGGATCTAAATTAACCCTAGAGGGGGGTGAATAGGGTTTATCGCAGATTTTCATAGAGTAATTAAATAATCACAGCACAGATAATAATCAGAATAAATGCGGAAAATAAATAACACGCAGATATACCTAGCTTCGGCAAAACCCTGCCTACTACTGCATTCTCCAAGGTTTCTGCTAGGAGTTAAAAAAATCTCTACGCTTACAATCCCCTGTAAACTCGCGACACTCGCTCCCAACTGTTCTTAACCCTATGCTCAAAACCCTGCACTGGTTTCGATCCCCGAAACCAGATTTCCCCGAATTACAAATCCCGTAATTCGTCTCCTTAGTTTTAGAGACAAACTAGAAAACTCTATAGTCGATTACAAATTTAAAAACTAAAAACAATTTAAAATAAAACCCTTAACTAAAAACAAAACCCTAGTTTCTTTTTAAAAAAACTAAGTAATAAATCCCTTTAACTCCTTTGTATCTTGTCCCTTTTAATTAAACTTGGCTGGCCACTTCCTTTTCACTTGAGCCCGATCACTTTGTTCAGTTGGAAATAAAATGGCGGCCTAGGGTTTTCTTCTAGCTTCTGGAAACAAATATGGCAATAGCGATCTGCTAGGGTTTTTGGAATTCTCCCAAATCCAAATCCATTCGATGATGAAACTGATTCTGTGATGCCTTGAATTATTGGATTCTGTCAGTGCTTTGATGGCTTTGCTTGATTGGATTGGAATTGCCCTCCGACGATCGAAACCCTAGAAACTGCGAGTTATTTTCTCTTGAATTCCTCGAATTGTTTTTGTTGGATTTCGATAGTTATAGCCGATGATGAAATAGGTGTATTTATAGGATTAAAAATCCTAAATTTGTGCTCTGATTTCATATTAGATCTAGTCTGATATTGCGTATATTTTGGGCTTGAAATCTTCGTGGATTGTTGAATTGCTTCTGGATATTTCTTCAATTTCTGGAATTTGATTAAGTTTGAAAAATTCAAACTTTGTGGAGTAACTTGCGTTTAACCTATATTTTTTTTTCTGCTTTGAATTAATCCCTTATTTTTTGGAACCTTAACTAACCATAAGTATGAACCGATGTTGCTTAACACTTGATTTGCCATACTGATTTTTCAGTTGAGTTGTTTGCATTGACTACTTGTTTAGATAAGATCAGATACTATCCTCGATTTGTGTTGAGAATTGTTGTTCAGATTTAACTTGGTAATAACAGATATTACCCTTGAACACTTTTGGTAACTTGATATTGCTTTAAAACGGTTACTATACTTTGATTTGCTAAACTCTTGAATTGGTGCTATGTCTTTCCAAAACTGGTTCACCGATTTTATTTCTTTGGCAACATTGAATAGTCTAAAAAAATCTTGCACTTGCCCAAAATTACTTTGCTCAAAAATTGTAAACCTTTATTTTCCACTATGTATTCGAAATCATTGAATGATTTGCTAGTCCCTTGAAAACGCATTGATTTGTTTTATTCCAAGCTATATTTGACTTGAGCATCCTGCCTTATATGTTTTGCTTGATTGCTCATTCGAATCTTTGCCAAATATGTTCATTTATATTCCTTTTTGTCTTCATTCCCTGATTTGTTGCATTTCACATGTGATTTCATTTGAAACCATGCCATTTAAAATGTATTGTCAAAAATGAGAATGTTGCTTTTGTATGTTCTGTTTGAATATGTACTATGAGTACTCCACACACATGTTCACATATGAGCTTAATCACATTGCCACATATTTTCTTGTAGTTGAATGTTTTACATCTACATTCTGTAGTTAGGTCTCCATGTATATTTGTTTATGCTGAGATCAATTTCACTTGGATATGTCATGTTCCTTCTCTGCTTAGTACATGTGAATGCTTCATTCACATTCATGCAGACCTGGACTTCTTGCTATATCCGTTCTTTATGATGCTTGTATCTTTATTTACCATTCATGCTTGCTTATCCCCATACATGCAAACTAGCTTGGCCATGCACCATGAACTTGCAGTTGCACCCATTTGTATATTGCTTGAGCTGGTTCTTTGTTGCTCAGTTGAGACTCATAATTTTTTGGTACTATAACCATTGTTCGCTTTCACTGTTTTTCATTTTTCCTATGCCTTGAATTCAGGTAATTATGGCTTAACCGTAACCATTTCCAGTTTGTGCTCGACCACTTTTAGTACTGAACATGGACCTTGTTGTATTACTCAATGCTATCTTCATGTTATTGTACCCATCGATGCACATGTTGCTTGCTCTTGAATCCTTATTTCACATTGCCTTTATATTTGTTTGACCACCTATGCATATATGATTTCCATGTGTACCTATATGTCCATGATGCTCCTCCTTATATGCTAAGTTTAGTTTCACCATGTAACATTTGCTGAACATATTCATAGTTACTTGTATTTGACCAATTTTTGTTGCTATATTTTCACAACTTGTTAGATGACATACTCGACCACTTTTCATTGCTGATTTGATTTGAACCATGTTTTTGCTGTTTTGAAAGTTAACTTGATCTCGACAACTTTGATTATCATTGCAGTGGGTCGAGATGGTTTGCGTGGCTACTCCCCAGTTGCATGCTATTGTATTTTGATTGGCGAGGCAGTGCACACGTGTATATTTATACACGTGTGTTCATGCAGCCATCAAACAATTTTCCTGTCCCTGCATATCAGACAAAGTCTAGAAAAATGATGAGAAACACACCGTAATTTTGAGGCAGATAAAATTTAAAAATAAATTTTTTTATTTGCTTTTATTTAATTTTATTTTTGTTGCAGTCTACTTTGTGTGTTTTTCTATTTGTGACAGGTATGAAGACAAGACTGAAAGCTATGAAGACAAAAGTTTGAAGATGAAGACAAGAACAGTATTAGTGTGTGTCTGTATTTGAAATGTCAACTGAGTGATATTGTCAGTGTATAAAAGTGATTTTATAAGTGATGGATGAACTGTAGTGAGGAGTTGTGAGAGAATTGTACTGATTATATGTAATAAACGGATTTGGATGAAATTAAATAATATTTTATTCTGTTTAAACAAATTTGTCTATTGTATTCAGTTTATATACAAGTACAAATTCCTGTGAATTGAATAAATAGTGGAGTTACAAATAGTTGTACTGTTTGAACGTTTGAAATATAATATTTAATTTAAATAAAATACTGTATGAATATATGAATGTCTGTACAGTCATATTCTATTTAAATATAAATATTATACTCTTGTCTGTGATGTATATATAGAACAGTACAGTAACAAGCACATTTAAAATAATATTTATTTGGTTGTTATCATCAAACAAAAATCATATAATTGTGTATACAACTACGTCATATACAACAATCTCCCCCTTTTGGTGATGACAAACAAATAAAAGATTTTGAGCACAATAAATGTGTTTTACAGTGAATATTGAACTCCCCCTATTTATTAGCTCCCCCTACAACTGAACTCCCCCTATATATGTGGAAAATATGAATGATGAAATCCAATTGACCATTCTCCCTCTAGATATTTAATTTCCAATCTTAAAATATTTTTGAATTAAATACTCATCAATCAAAATCTTGACCATTCTTCCCCTTTTGTTATCATCAAAAGGATAATAGAGATCGAAATAATGACGAATTTGGACCATAAATATAAATTCAAATTTAGAGAAAGAATATATATCGCAAATCCCATTTAATCAAACTAAAATCATAATAATCTTTAAATCAGATGCAAATTTCACTTTCAGAATGAATGGATTTCTGATGGATTTTATAGAATGAGGAGAGTTCAATAAAAATTGAATATTTGAATATGAATTTTAAAGATTTTAAATACGCTCAAAAATGTGTTAAGCACTTGCTAACCACGCATAGCCTAAAGGTCTTTTAAATGGGGTTAGTAGTAACTTAACTTTATCCTCTCTAATGAGTTCCATCCATGCACAGCCCAAAGGTCCTTTAAGAGAGAATGGAAGCACATAGAAATTAAGGTAATTCACCCACGCATATCCGCGAGGACTTTTAAATAGGAGTGAATACCAAGGATAAGTTATCTATTTATTTATTTTTATTTTATTTTTAATTCCAAGAATAATTACAACTCCCCAAATTAAATAAAACCATGATGAATGACAGAAATATGGTAGATATAGAAGATGGTCGTGAAATAAGCTCTAATTCAAAGATATTATAAAATCTGTCCAATTATCATGAGATTTAAAACAACATCTCCTCTAGTTATGAATTATATCATAGTCACAACTCATCACAATTTCATAAATCTATTAATGATTTTGATGAGTCACAAAACGGTTCAAATTAATCAATAATTTCATTTTTGAATAAATAATCAAAAATAATTTTAAAATTGAAAATATCAATTTCAAGAGGAGTTTTTGAAAATATCAATGCAAGTTTGAAAATCAGTTTCAAAAGTCAACTAGTAGAATATGAAATTATCTAATATTTCTAATGCTGATTGCTCCTAGACAATTTTAAAACACTTATATATTTAATTCAAATTGTCTATGGAATTTAAAGATATTTAATCACTAATTTTTGAATTTATCATCCAATCACCAAGATACTCAACCGAATCAAATCATTTTCCTTAACAGAGCAGCACAAAATTATTTTCAAAGCAAGAATCACACGTGAAATTTTTCAGAGATTTTTTAAAATAAGTACAAGAAACAGTCAGCGATCAAATCTGAAGATAATTATTTGAAATCACTTTAAAAAAATCAAATTTTATAATCCAAGAAAATTAACAATCAATAACGAATGATTTCAAAAACTGCTAAGGAAAAAAAGAAAATAAAAGAAATAAAAACTAAAAAAAGGAAAATGAACTAAAAAGGAATTAAAAAATACGAGTTTAGAGATCGTACCTGACTTACCATAATCGATGCGATCCAATGAATCTCCAACTCTGAATCTATGGCTAAGGAACTTCAAACAATTCAATAAAATTGAACAATTTGAATTTTTATCTTTTAAACACAATTGTTCTTTAGCCTATCCCCGGTACCTAAATGTTTATAGAATCGAGTAGTCTAACAAAAATTGTTTTACCACTCTTATCTTCATTTACACGTTTTGGTACCCACACCCATTTATATAACAATTCATTACTATTCACTAGCGTACCCTTCGGAACCCAAATTCGTTTAGATTTATTCAAATTCATTTTATTATTTTTTGGAATCCAAATTAGTTTAACTGAATTGTTTCTAAATGAGTTTTCATATTGTTCATGATTTAAAAATCCTTTAAAATTATTAGAGTTTGAAATTTCGAATCGACCTTTTTCAAAGCCTTTTAAGGGATTTTTAAAATCATTAGAATTTCTTTTTTCAACTTGATCAATTTTCCCAAAGCGGTTTGAAAGATTTTTAAAATCACAATTTTCAATTTGATCAAATTTATCAAAACCGAGTCCTTTCTTATTGTTAACAAAAAATTGATTTTTTAACAACATATTCAAGGATTTCTCTCCTTTAGAAAATTTAGTCAAAACTGACTCAAGTCATTGAATTTTAAATTTAAGATCGTTAATTTCTTTCATTAAATTTGAACAACGATTAATAACGATTTTTCACTTTTCAGCATCAGTTTGTTTTATTCGTTTTCAAGTGCTTTGATTTTAGCATTGCACTTAGTAATTTCAATTTCAAATTGTTTCCGCTTTTCAAAATCAAGTTTCTCATATTCTCTAAACTTTTCAATCTCTTTCTCAAAATCACGATTTTCGTTTTTCAAATTCTCATTTTCACTTTTGAGTAATTAAAAATCAGTTTTGAATATCAAAAATCATTACTCAAAAAATTACATTTTTCGCATTCAGAAAACGGTGAATTCTTAACTTTTCAAGTTTTGTTTCAAAACTGTGGTTTTCATGAACTAGTTTTGACCTATCAGATTTCAATTTCTTAATTTTTAGTTCAAGAGAGTCAATGGTTTTTGTGAGATCGTGACACATTAAAATTAAGTCTTTATAAGTAAAATTCGATTCCTCACTTGAATCCACTTCACTACTTTTCGAATCAGGTTGAGCCATAAGACACAAATTAGCTTCCTCTTCATCACTTTCAGAAACTTCTTCCCCTTCCTCGCCATCCCATGTAGCAGCAAAAGTCTTCATCTTTCTTTTAAACTACTTTTTCTTTTCATTTTTAAGTTGTGGGCAATTTGGTTTGATATGTCTGGGTTTCTTGCATTTGTAACAAAACACTTCATCGTTTGAACTTTCTGAACTTTTAGACTTGTTAGTTTTCTTCTTTTGTGGCTTATATTTTTCTTTGGCCCACTTTCTCAAAACCATGGCTAGCTCTTCAGCGGGATCATCATCATTACTTTCAACAGAATTATTTAGAGCGATCATCTTTTTCTTTGATTTAGAATCCTTTCGTTCTTCTCTTGCTTTTAACTCCATCTCGTAAGTAATCAGATTTCCGATCAACTCTTCCATGCTTACTTTATTCAGATCTTTTGATTCTTGTATCGCCGTCACCTTAGCTTCAAAATTCATCAGTAGCACTCTCAATATTTTTCTGATCAATTCCACTTTGGTATAGGTTTTGCTAAGAGATTTTGCATTGTAGACTAGTGATGAGAAGCTTCTATACATCTCTTTTATATCTTCGTCTTTTTGCATAGAGAAATTTTCATATTCGTTGCTGAGTAGAGCGAGATGAGATTCCTTCACTTGAGATGCACCTTCGTGTGTGACCTCCAACGTATGCCATATTTCCTATGCAGTTTCACAATGAGAAATTCGATTAAATTCTGTTTTATCAAGAGCACAGATTAAAGCATTCATCGCTTTGGCATTAAATGAAAGTAATTTTTTATCATTAGCATCCCACCTGTCCTTGGATTTAGGAATTTCAACACCATTAACAATAACAGTGGGAGATCTATAACCCGTTTCAATTATATCCCACACATCATAATCGACTGAACTCAAATAAATTTTCATCTTAGCTTTCCAATAGGCATAATCAGTTCAATTAAACATTGGCGGCCTAACTATGGACAGACCCTCAGAAAAAGCGTTATTAAACAGATTCATGACTTTAGAGTTAAAATAAAATTAAAAAAAAAATACCTGCTCTGATACCAATTTTAGGATCTAAATTAACCCTAGAGGGGGTGAATAGGGTTTATCGCAGATTTTCACAGGGTAATTAAATAATCACAGCACAGATAATAATCAGAATAAATGCGGAAAATAAATAACACACAGATATACCCAGCTTCGGCAAAACCCGGCCTCTGCTGCATTCCCCAAGGTTTCTACTAGGAGTTAAAACAATCTCTACGCTTACAATCCCCTGTAAACTCACGACACTCGCTCCCAACAGTTCTTAACCCTACGCTCAAACCCCTGCACTGGTTTTTATCCCCGAAACCAGATTTCCCCGAATTACAAATCCCGTAATTCGTCTCCCTAGTTTTAGAGACATACTAGAAAACTCTAAAGTCAATCACAAATTTAAAAACTAAAAACAATTTAAGATAAAACCCTTAACTAAAAACAAAACCCTAGTTTCTTTTTAAAAAAAAACTAAGTAGTAAATCCCTTTAACTCCTTTGTATCTTGTCCCTTCTAATTAAACTTGGCTGGCCACTTTCTTCTCACTTGAGCCCGATCACTTTGTTCAATTGGAAATAAAATGCCGGCCCAGGGTTTTCTTCTAGCTTCTGGTAACAAATATGGCGATGGCGATCTGCTAGGGTTTTTGGAATTCTCCTAAATCCAAATCGATTCGATGATGAAATTGATTCTGTGATGCCTTGAATTTTTGGATTATGTCAGTGCTTTGATGGCTTTTCTTGATCGAATTGGGATTGCCCTATGACGATCGAAACCCTAAAAATTGTGAGTGATTTTCTCTTGAATTGTTCGAATTGTTTTTGTTGGATTTCGATAGTTATAGCCGATGATGAAATAGGTGTATTTATTGGATTAAAAATCCTAAATTTGTGCTATGATTTCGTATTAGATCTGGTCTGATATTGCTTATATTTTGGGCTTGAAATCTTCGTGGATTGTTGAATTGCTTCTGGATATTTCTTCGATTTCTGGAATTTGATTGAGTTTGAAAAATTCAAACTTTGTGGAGTAACTTGCGTTTGACCTGTATATTTTTCTTCTTCTTTGAATTATTCCCTTATTTTCTGGAACCTTAACCAACCATAAGTATGAACTGATGTTGCTTAACACTGGATTTTCCATACTGATTTTTCACTTGAGTTGTTTGCATAGACTACTTGTTTAGATAAGATCAAATTCTATCCTCGATTTGTGTTGAGAATTGTTGTTCAGATTTAACTTAGTAATAACCAATATTACCCTTGAACACTTTTGGTAACTTGATATTGCTTTAAAACAGTTACTATACTTTGATTTGTCGAACTCTTGAATTGGTGCTATGTCTTGCCAAAACTGGTTCATTGATTTTATTTCTTTGGCAACATTGAATAGTCAAACAGAAAAATCTTGCACTTACCCAGAATTACTTTAGTCAAAAACTGGAAACCTTTAATTTCCACTATGTATTTTGAAATCATTGAATGATTTGCTGGTCCCTTGAAAATGAATTGATTTGTTTGATTCCAAGCTGTATTTGACTTGAGCATCCTGCCTTATATGTTTTCCTTGATTGCTCATTCGAATCTTTTCCAAATATGTTCACTCATATTCCTTTTTGTCTTCATTCCCTGATTTGTTGCATTTCATATGTGATTTCATTTGAAACCATGCCATTAAAAATGTATTGTCAAAACTGGGAATATTGCCTGTGTATGTTCTATTTGAATATGTACTATGAGTACTCCACACACATGTGCACATATTAGCTTGATCACATTGCCACATATTGTCTTGTAGTTGAATGCTGCACATCTACATCCTGTAGTTTCGTCTCCATGTATATTTGTTTATGCTGAGATCAATTTCACTTGGATATGTCATGTTCCTTCTCTGCTTAGTACATGTGAATGCTTCATTCACATTCATGCAGACCTGGACTTCCATCTATAACCATTCTTTACGATACTTGTATCTTCATTTACCATTCATGCTTGCTTATCCCCATACATGCAAACTGGCTTGGCCATGCACCATGAACTTGCAGCTGCACCCATTTGTATATTGCTTGAGCTGGTTCTTTGTTGCTCAGTTGAGAATCATAATTTTTTGGTACTTTAACCATTGTTCGCTTTCACTGTTTTTCATTTTGCCTATGCCTTGAATTCAAGTAATTATGGCTCGACCATAACCATTTCCCGTTTGTGCTCGACCACTTTTGGTACTGAACATAGACCTTGTTGTATTGCTCAATGTTATCTTCATGTTGTTGTACCCATCCATGCACATGCTGTTTGCACTTGAATCCTTATTTCACACTGCCTTTATATTTGTTCGACCACCTGTGCATATGTGATTTCCATGTGTACCTATATGTCCATGCTCCTCCTCCTTATATGCTAAGTTTAGTTTCACCATGTAACATTTGTTGAACATATTCATAGTAACTTGTACTTGACCAATTTTTGTTTCTATATTTTCCCAACTTGTTGGATGACATACTCGACCACTTTTCATTGCTGCTTTGATTTGAACCATGTTTGTGCTATTTTGAAAGTTAACTTGATCTCGACAACTTTGATTATCATTGCACTGGGTCGAGATGGTCCGCGTGGCTACTCCCCAGTTGCATGCAACTGTATTTTGATTGGCAAGGCAGTGCACACGTGTATATTTATACATGTGTATTCATGCAGCCGTCAAACAATTTTTCCTGTCCCTGCATATCAGACAAAGTCTAGAAAAATGATGAGAAACACACTGTAATTCTGAGCTAAATAAAATTTAAAAATAAATTTTTTATTTGCTTTTATTTAATTTTATTTTTGTTGCAGTCTACTTTGTGTGTTTTTCTATTTGTGACAGGTATGAAGACAAGACTGACTGAAAGCTGTGAAGACAGAAGATTGAAGATGAAGATAAGAACAGTGTTGGTGTGTGTCTGCATTTGGAATGTCAACTGAGTGATAGTGTCAGTGTATAAAAGTGATTGTATAAGTGATGAATGAACTGTATTGAGAAGCTGTGAGAGAATTGTACTGATTATATGTAATAAACAGATTTGGTTGAAATAAAATAATATTTTATTATGTTTAAACAAATTTATCTATCGTATTCAGTTTATATACAAGTACAAATTCCTATGAATTGAATAAATAGTGGAGTTACAAATAGTTGTACTGTTTGAATGTTTGAAATATAATATTTAATTTAAATAAAATACTGTATGAATATATGAATGTCTGTACAGTCGTATTCTATTTAAGTATAAATATTATATTCCTGTCTGTGATGTATATATAGAATAGTACAGTAACAAACACATTTAAAATAATATTTATTTGGTTGTTATCATCAAACAAAATCATATAATTGTGTATACAACTACGTCATATACAACAGTAAGCATAGAGATTGTTTTAACTCCTAGTAGAAACCTTGGGGAACCAGCAGTAGGCAGGGTTTTGCCGAAGCTGGGTATATCTATGTGTTATTTATTTTCCGCATTTACTCTGATTATTATTTGTGTTGTTATTATTTAATTACTTAGCAAAAATCCGTGATAAACCCTATTCACCCCCTCCCCCTCTAGGGTTAGTTTAGATCCTACAATTATAACCAAGTTTAAACCAAATCTTACGTAATTAATAGGCCTACTTATACACATATATTCTAACATCAAGAAAATAAGTGGAAAACAAGCTTCGTTATTTCTTTAACATTAAGGGTTAGCTCACAATTCTTTAGCATAGAGAACAGACTTTCCAAAGAAACAATATTTTTAATTTTTGTGTAGCCTTGAAACTAAATGAATACCAAGAAATATTGAAATGGCACCTGATGGGTTGCCGAGGGAATTCCACCTCGATTGAAGATTCGTTGAGATTCTAGTGGTCTAGCGTCTTAGGTAAGTCTTTTCAATTGATCCTTCTTCGTCTAATTCCTTGTCGAGTCTGCTGGCACATCTGGTGCTCGCGGAATAAGGCAGTTTTTGACAAAGTGGCTATGGACCCTCCTACCATTATCCGAAAAGTTATGAATGATGTGTTCCTAGCGTTTCGTGGTAGGCCTTTCAGGGGTGTCTTTGGAGCACGCTCAAGGCAGTTGGCTTGTATCTTCAATGTTTCAACAATAGCGGTCACTTGTAGGGCAGGTATTGGTTGATTTATTGCTTAAATGTTTTGAGTGCTCTGCTGCTTTTATCTCATTCTCACACTACACCCCCCCTCCCCCCCTCCATCGATTTTATGTCTTTTTCTAGTTGTGCAGATTCTGATTTATAGGTTGTCTGTCTTGGTATGCTTGGTGTTGGATGGTACATTCGTCTCTTCATCCTAGGTGGGATTGCTGGAGCAGGTACAGTTAGAGCTATTGCCGGATTAAGAGATTTGATGCTTTTCTCAGGTTTCGCTAGCCACTTCGGATTTGACAAAGCATGCGGACAAGGAGTTCTCAACGGGTCTGGGTCGTTATTTTGGATTTCCCAGACTTAGTCAGTTTCTTTTTTCAGAGGCCTTGTCGGTTGCTTTAGTTTTTTGTGCATTTCATGTGGAGCCAGGGGCTTTCTTCGCCTCTCTTTGCTTTGGTGTATGTCTTCTTAGGCTTCCTCAACCGAGCCTGATGCTTTGCGTGCGCTAGAATGTTGTCTATCTTTTTTTTTTACTTGTATTTTGTTCCGTTTCCTTTGTTTGTGTGTGTGTGCACGGTTTCTGCATTCTGTGGAAACCGTTTTTGTGAGCTGTTGGAGAACGGCTAGATTCTCCCTTTTGTTATATGATTTTTTTTCTTTCAAAAAAAGCAACATTGAAATGGATAAATTTTAATGGCATTTCCTTAAGCTAAATAATTTCAAAGTTTTATCCTTTATGTTATATTCCCCATCAAAGCATCAGACTCATACAATGGAATTACGCAGTATAACAATATAAATTAGGGAACCAACTTGAACAACTGCATAATACTAAGATTTTCGAAAAACTGATAAACCTTATTTGATTTTTCCATAGGCATACACTATACCGATAGATTGGTGTTGTGAAAAAATTGAGCGAATGTGGAGGCACAATAAACAAGATCTAGATTCGCCAATTGAACATCAATCTAATCTGACAGCAATTATTTTATTACATCAAACAAATAGTAAATAACTATAACCGAAAAGCAAAGAGACACACAGCATTTATACTGGTTCCACTATCATCGAGACAGTGTGCATCCAGTCCAATAGTGAGAGATTTTATTCTAGATGAGAGAATTACAAGAGATTATAAAATAAGAGTTTACATATCCAAACCTAAAATAGGCTTAACAAGAAGAGACACCATTGGGATCATTGGCTCCATGCCAGGATGGGTTTACAAAGAAGTCTACCCCTCTATATAGCCAGTGCAAATCAATGCGAACCATCAATTAAATTACCAACATATGGTAATAAAATAATAGAGGCTAAATACAACAGCAACAAATGTGCATACATAGAAAGTAAATTAATCCCTTTCCTTAGGGTAGATGGAAGAAATTAATGCCTGGATTTATTTCTTTCCAGCTCATGCAAATGCAATCAATTAACTCACGCATTTCCATATTAAACAAATATTTACTTTCCATATATTTGTGATTTTGTATCATTTAAATTTAACACTCCGCCTTGATGAAAAATCACATATCAACACCCCATCTCGAATCAAATTCTCTTCACATCATAAAACTCTTCAATAGAACTCCACCTTAAATCAAAATCTCACAATGAGATAGAAACCAAAAATGAATAGGTGCCTAATTGGTTCCAGCAACCATCACACCATGTTAACGAGCTCAGACTACGTCCCCACCCGCCAACAAAATGTTGCAAATATCCAAAATAAAAAAAAGACAGATCCCAAAATAATCTCAACATCACCAAGGCCAAAAATAATTCTCTCAAACACTATTTCAAATACACAGTTGAAATCCCTCTGTATGCAAGATAAGTCTCTCTCCACCCACATACCTGCATGTAGCACCTCCCTTAAAACGGCATCACAAAATCGACGATGTATCATAGTGGCACCAAATCCGCAAAAATCAGCTCCATGAACTGAACTCTCCAAGACGGCATCATAAGTCGACAAGTTTGAGTGGCGTCAAATCCGTCACCAAAATCAACTACATCAGATATAGTTTCTAAACCTAATGGCCTATTCAACACACTAAACTCTTTATCATCAATTTCATACAATGCAAGCTTTTCTCAATTGAAATTGAAGTTATACAGAGTCCTCAAACACTTAGAAAGGTCGCTAACACCTCCAGCGGTTCGTCTTTGGTCGCTACCACCTCTAAGAAATTTCTCCAAGCTGTTTTCTATGAAGTCGCTTTTCTATGGTTGGTCAGGCCATGTTCTAACATATAATTCCACCTTAATGAGAATCCGAAGCTCAAGCTCTACATCAAAGTTCCAAGCTTGGAACACTCTTCTCTCTTAGCATAATCTTCTCCACTAAAGTCTCCTTTTCTCCCAAAATAGTAATAGCATAATCACCACTGAATCTACCAACCTTTGTAGAAATAATTGATGCACAATTTAAAACAAATCGTCTTGCTTTGATACCAATCTGTTATGCGAGAATATTGAGCGAATGCAGAAGCATAATAAATAGGATCTAGATTTGCCAATTGGACATCAATCTAATCTGATAGCAATTATTCTATTATATCAAACAAATAGTAAATAACTATAACAGAGAAGTAAAGAGACACACAATATTTATACTGGTTCCACTATCATTGAGATAGTGTACGCCGAATCCAAAAGAGAGAGATTTTATTCAAGACGAGAGAATTACAAGAGATTACAAAACAAGAGTTTACATATCCAAGCCTAAAATAGGCTTAATAAGAAGAGACACCATTGGGGATCACTGACTCCATGCCAGGATGGGTTTACAAGTAAGTCTACCCCTCAATATATAGCCAGTGCAAATCTATGTGAGTCATCAATTAAATTACCAATATATGGTAATAAAATAATGGAGGCTAAATACAATAGCAACAAATGTGCATACATAGAAAGTAAATCAATCCCTTTCCTTAAGGTAGATGGAAGAAATTAATGCCTGCATTTATTTCTTTCCATCTCATGCAAATGCAATCAATTAATTCATGCATTTCCATATTAAACAAATATTTACTTACCATATATTTGTGATTTTGTATCACCTAAATTTAACATTTGGCAAAGAGTTACTAAATGTGCCAAAGATTTAATAATAATGACTATAGTAAAATGATAGGGCATATTTTGAATAAGGGAGAAAGAAGAGGAAAAGGAAGAATAACAGAAGTAAAGATGAATTGTTTTCATTCATTTCATGCCTTTGTTTCAATAGCTGAACATATTCTTATATGCATACAATTCACATAAGACTAACTAATCCTCTCATTCAATGCCACCTCACTAGCAAATAGGACAAATATTATAACTAATCCATTTATCTAATGTAACCTCAATAGCCAAAAGAAAAGGTTGTAAATAGTTAGGTAGTGTTTGGTTTATTTTATGTTTTGAGTTTTCAACGTTGATTGCAAAAGATGTTAAGATTTGAAGGATAACGGAGGTGATGGACAAAAGACAAAGGGGGTGAAGGGATGATCGATGGATGAATTTGTCGTCGTTCTTCCGTTATTTCTTAAAAAAGTGAAAGCTATGAAAAGTTGTTTTTTGTTTTGTGTGTTAACTTCGTTTTGTAAAACGATCACTTTCAACGATATGTGTGCGTCGTTCATTCTTTTGTATGTATGAAAATCCAAAACTAAAAATAGAAACCAAACACACCCTTATATTCGAGCATGCTTGTAGAAATTGAATAAAGTTTGGAAAAGGTCCTAATAGTTCTCTTGGCCCTGGTATGGTGCACATGTGCATTTTGGTGCATTGCTATTATGCATGTATCACTAAATTGTATCATTTTCATCCCCTTAAAATATACTTGTCCTCAAGGTCGATGATATTTTGTATGGAGAATGAGAGGCTATACTTGATGCTGCTAAATATAAAGATGTGTTGTCAGAGGTAATGATTTTGAAAGTAAAGAGGATGTCGATGCGTAAAGAAGAGAGGGCGTCAATGTTAGGGTTTTGAATGTGGCAGGAAATGACATATCAGAGGTTCTCCTTGAGTTGAGCATTCAACGAGAAGAAAGTGAAGAAGAATAGAGAGATTGAGTTGGATATGATTTGATTTTTCTCAAGGTCAAAGATGGATTCTTTATAGTGAGATTTGAGGTGGCGTTTGACATGAACTGTCGCAACGAGGAAGATTTTGAGAGAGATGGTAGGAATAGATAGGACACAAAGATAGAATAGGGATAAAAGACGTAAGTTTAATTTGACTAGATGACAACAGGCAAAGGCAAGAGTATCGATGTAACTATCTAAAAGGACCATGTTTTAAACGATGATGGTAATGATTTTGGTTTTGGGAAAGAAATGTTTCACGGAAGTGGAAAGAGCGACTTTGAAGGTGATGTCATTGTCGAGGATGCCAACAACAGCTTTGATGTTAGAGTCGGATAACTCGATGTTGGGGAAGGACTATCAAGGAATTTGGTGATTGATGTAGGAGAAAAGAACTAGGATCCAGAGTATGGAGATGGACTGAGTTCTAGATCCCTAGATACCCAAATAAATAACCCGTATTGATTTAATTGAGAACAAAACAAATAAATAGATTAGCGGAAGCGTACCTGAATCTATATTTAATCATCGCAATACCTGAATCCATAGTTTATCTGTTGTAGAAGAAGAAGAATTTGGTTCGGTCTTCCAAATTGACACAAACCCTAGTTTAGATTCAACTCTCCATAGAAGAGGTAAGAGAGTTTCTAAGGCTTGTGTAATTCGGGGATCATAACCCTTTATTTATAAAGTTGGCATTTTATAATTCGGCCCTTCAACAAATTAAAAAATGCCCTGGTATCTACACATTAGGCCCATGATAAGTTAACATTTAAGCCTCTTAATTTTAATCTAACATTAGATCGCTCTAATTAGGCTTTACACCAAAATAGCACAACACATTTTATTTTACATATGTGACCCATTGTTGAAATATTCCAACAGTCTTCCCTTGTCCCACATATGAAATAACCTTAAAATGTGTTTAACTTTATGAGCTCCAAAATTTGCTATTTATAACATATGGTGTATCTGAAACAATCTCGTCCATTAATTGTGTTGACAAAGGATCAAATCGGTATTCGTTACATTTATCGTAACTAAACCCATCGATGGTCACATATATCAATACAATCAAATGACATAGATCAATCATGGATGCGTAGCATGGAAATTACATGAAATGTGATATATACATGTTTATTTCCAACTGGTCCTTCTTTAGTGAGATCAAAACGTTTAATATTTAAACAACCTGAGAGCAAAGAAAACTTCATTACTTTATTTCTGATCAGAAAAAGAACTTGATATACATATATCTGTAACCGAAACATAGAGCAGTGAGTTATACGACAATGTCAAATACAAACTCCCCCTGAACCAAAATATCCTTACATAAAAGTTATACCAATTGAGCTACATGCTCATGAAAGACCTTAGGTGATAACCTTTGTTAAGCGGATCCGCCATAATGGAGTTTATCTAAGTGTGCTCTATGAATTACAATATATTTTGCACTCTTCCCTTATTGGAAAATAATATATTCTTTACTGTCACAATATTACTTGGTCTTTCAATTCTTTATCAATAACTGGAGCCTTGTGACAACATTTCAATATTATTTTCCATATTTGAATGTCTTGTAATTAACCAAAGACGAAATTTTCAAAGTGGTGGAAGCTATAAGTGCTTAAATGACACTTTTCCTTACATAGTTTTTCCCCATAAAGTATATTACCATTACATTAAGTGGACCTTTTGTAGTAATGACATCCAAAATATTTGGATTGTAATTCTTTGTGATCTCTAACCAATCCGATCTTTTATCTATGAGCATATAATCTTTTATTTTGTCTTTTAAAGATAACTTATAACCATTTTGGTTACTTAATAGCCATCCACTTTTAATATCAGTGACGTATCTGCCAAACAATACACGCATATCCACATGTGTGTGTATATTTATTTAGAATTCACACTGCAAATGCATGAGAAATCTTTTGCATTTCTTTAGTTTCAAGGATGGTAACATTTATCCGTTTTGGTAAAAGAAAATCAACTGAATCGCAGTTTACATACCTAACCTTTTAAGCATTTATCTTCTTAATTCTTTTGTAATAATCCAAATATCACTCCATGAACAATAATGGTGTATTTGAATCTCAAATACAAAAGTCTAATTCATAAATGAGTTTCTTAAGTAGTTTAACCAATGTCTCCATTGAGAAACATAACTTTAATCTTTCATCAGATAATGCTCAAAAGTACAAAATGTAGTAAGCTCCAAAGTGATAGATTCTAAAGAATCGTTTACTAAGTCCAAAATGAAACATTCTTTAAAGAAAATATAGTTCCCTTTTAATAATAGTGATTTCAATAAAAGTGCCTTATAAAATTCAATATTACCCACTTGATCCCTGTGGGCTTTGAATAGTTATTCATAACCAATGATTTTATTACTTAAGTTAGATGGAAATTTCAAACTTTATTATCCATATAGGTTTATACTATATGTTCGTTTCTTAAATCCGCATTTTAAATTAGTACCTTACATGGATTGATGTAAGTCCATAGCATCATCTTTATCAATCCACGATTTATCTTTATGAAGAAATACTATACAATCATCTGAAATAGCATTTCTTCCTATTTCTGTGGATTTCCTTAGTGATCTTGCATTTTGAGGTTGTTGAGTTTGTTTTCTTGAAACAGTAACCTTAGCTTATAGAAAAAATTATCCTCAACATCATCTTATTATGGTTCTTAATTTACTTCTTCTTAATAAAAGAAAACAAATCTTGAACTTTAAGCAAAGAAGCAACCGCAGTTGAATCAAAGATAATGATTCTCTTTAATGACAATGATATTACTTTATTTCTCCCCAAACTCAACATCCTTAAAATAACTATTGCATTTCCCGCTTTAAAACTTTTCCTTAGTGTGGGTTCATAAAAATTATAAACTTTAAATCCCTTAGAATATCAATAAAGTATTTTCTATCTTTATGATATCTAAATCTACAATTCCTCAGTAAACTGAAACAAATAATTATATTAAGGAAAAAAAATTAAAATAGACTGATTTTCAAAACTAATAGCAGATTTAGGCTAGTTTTGAAACTATATACAGAAATAGGCTTGTTTTGATTATCTCAACGCTGAGGTGGCCAGGAAAATCAAAAAATTACGTGTGGACGCACTTGTGAAGTGCGCCCTTTCAAAAATACGCGATAGTTGAAAACTCAGAAAACTCTTTTTTTGCATGTTATGCTGTCATCGATTAAGACATCTGGTGTGTTGTCACCATTATAAGGCACATGCTTTATTTCCTTGTTCTTATGTCAGATGTACATACATGCATGCTTTATTTCCCAGTTCCGACGTTAGATTGCACATTTACTAAAAGAAGCGTTTTGTTCTATCATGCTACAACGATGCAGATGTGGCGTACACATTGTGCTCAATAAATGTGATACGTACCGCTGGGTAGGTTATTTCGATTTGTATTCACATATTTCTCTTATTCTCTCTCTCTCTGTATATGTATATATATGGACTTGCCTTTTTTTCATCATCATGATAAAGTGTCTGTCTTTCTACCTAGATCTGTACAATGATACACTTTTCGCTCTTCAATTCAATTTGGAATTCTGCAGCGTTACAATACTGTTCATATTTTCTTAAGTCTGCTCTTCAATTCAATTTCATGGGCGCACTTGTGGGTCACTTACTAAGTGCGCCCTTGTTGAGGTGGCTAAAACAAGCCTATTTCTATAAATAGTTTCAAAACCAACCTAAATCTGCTATTAGTTTAAAAACACAAGCCTATTTTGAAATTTTGTCCTTATATTAATCACCAAAACAAGATTTGAGATATCATTACACAAGTTAGTTAGCATAAATAGGCATAACTTATATATCAGACATTAAGAGCTTCAATTACATAAAAATTTGAATTTATTCATAAATCAACACTATTATTACTTGATGAATATGTTCATATTAGAAAAATAAAACCGAAATCTGTCTAAATGACAACATAAAATGTATCAAATAAATTCAAATAGTTTGACTTAAATCTCAATAATAACTCTATGTGTCTGAATATCCCATTAAAGAAGTAACTATAAACATATCTGTGTGTTATTTCTTTTCTTTTAAATTCTTAGCGACTTCTTCATCTTTAGTGATACAAAAAAAGTGTATCAAAGGAGTACTTTGAATCTTAAAAATTTCAATCTCTCTATTAATTACCAAAGCGCTAAATTTGCCCAATAAGATAGCATTTTATTCTTAAAATAATATTAATCATAAAATGATCATATTAGAGATAGCACCAAAAAATAACAATAACTTGAGGGGCTTTAACTTTTTAAGCAATATTTTCCATATAGTAGTCACTTAGATTTCTTTCACTTTGAATTTATGGAATCAAGCACCAAAAAAAAATAAAAAAAATGCTAGTTTCCCATTCTCAGTAGATAACCTATAAAAAATAGGTATCGTTACATATAGTCTATCCTTGAAAAGCTTAGTATTTACTTAATGATTCTTTAACTCTTTCCCTTTTCTTAAAAAAAAATAAAAAAAAATTCTACAATCTTTCAATATTCTTCATAACATTATAAGAATATCTAACCGTAGTAGAATTGGTTGTAACCCTCTTAATTACAAGAGTTAAATCTATAAAGTCAAGAACAAATAACATGCTCTCTTATAAATCCTTATTTTTATCCCAAAACAAGATGGGAGTATTCTTTAAATTGGCAGATAATTCAGTTAAATTAGCTGAACAAGAAATAAAATAAAGATCGACCGTCTATGCTCATAGCCAAATATCAACCATAGTAAACTCAAATAATTGGTAAGTCTTTTCTCAAGATACCTAGTACACATTAATATCAAGTCTTTGGACAGTAATATTAACTGTAAGGGGTACTCTTATTGTAATGATCAAACACTGACAATAAATTCAAGTCAAATAATAACCTTTCTTTAGACCGATTAATTAGTCACTCGAAAAAACTTCATAATTGTCACGTATCTATCATCACACATGTGTAAGCAATTCGACCAAATATTAGTCTTCCTTTGGGCCGGTTAATGCTTGTACGAACAACTACACACAAATATCAAACATTTTCAAGAACCACCAAAATATAGAGATCGCTTTGATGACGTATTATTTCAGTTAATTCACTATGTATGTAGGATATTTACGGTTATAAAGAGACACCAAAATTATATTTGAACTTATTACTTTATGTTTGTACAATGTACTTTGAGCGCGATAAAACACTACCAAAAAAAAAACTTTAGGTATTTATGATCCTTGAAAATGTCAGAAGTACTATTGATGACATTCTGTTAATAAGTATGATGAAATTCATTCTGTTAATAAGTATGATGAAATTGAACATCATAAATAAATCACATACGTTGCAGTAATGAATTCCGGAATCAAATGCTACATACAAAATACATATAGATGACATAATGGATGATGCCCTGAATAACTTAAAAGTACTAAGCAGCTATATGCATATTTAGACCATAATATAGCTATAAACAAATTATGCTGTATTGTCCCAGCTAGATTGAAGCCATTTACGGTAACTTTTTAAAAATACTGAGTAATTCTCATATGGTTCAGCAATTATGCCAAGACGCTGACAGCATTATCAACGCATCACAATTTTAATTATGACTAGTATATTTCAAAGCAGAGAAACAATAGTATCTAATAATATTATTATGCTGTTAAGTTGGTTCCAAACTTAGTAAGGGTATATGAAATAGTATCATAAAAATGGCTTACATAATCAACGGTATTATGTAGTAAACCTGCATATATTATTGAAACTTTACATTTGATTATGCTTTCGTATGTTTCACAGGTCTTCAGTTAGACTGCAACAATATGACCTGCAGCTTCATGGAAAAGCTTTACTGGAATCCCTAAACTCGAGATCATAATACCGAATCCATCTAATGAGGCCCGTGCTTCGCATACGGGCCATCATTTTTCATAGATATTACTCTCATGACATTCGTGCATGGTTGGAGATTGTGGTAAGGGTAGACTGCAGCAGATGGCACTTCTTCATGTGTCGTTTGTGGAACCTGGAATGGCGAAAGTACTGAGTAATCGGCAACCGTTGAGGAAGCATTGCTAAGGACCTAAGGTGTGGGACGTTGGTTTGCATTTGAAGTGTGGTTGGGTGTAGGGCATTAATTATGTTAAAACCAAAAAAAAAAAAACATGTATAGAATGGAGGCTGGTTAAGTCGTACGTGATAATGGGAACACACGAATATTAAAGGCTATGACCAAATGCACAAGTTCTTAAGTACAGTAATAGTGCATGACAGTAGTCATTATAATATTAAATCCAAGTTAAGTAGGAGCGAGTGTGCAATATATTAAAAAACTGGGCACCAAGTACGCATTCATCAAATGATGATATGTACAAAAATATCAAGCAGCAATTATCTTTTACACATGATGACTAAGTTTACAAATACGTATACAACACATATACTGTTACATTCTTAACGAAAGCACTGTAGTTCATTGAGTGTACAGGTGAAATAGAGTATACATTTAGGCATCATCATAATCGGCGGTGCAAACTCCTTTCTTGTGGAGTTCGATGGCTTGTTTTGTGTTGTTTGTTCTGGCAACTGCTACCGCATTGTCATCATCTTATTAATCAACAGGTGATTAGAAAAAAATGAAAAGGTAATATAATATTGTTGTAATCTGTAAGAAAAAAATGAAAAGGTAATATAAAATCGGTGTAGTGCGTAAATTTTGAATTTTTCCGTACAATAATATTGCAATAAAAATTCGTAAGACGTAGCTAATGTAACGATTTATGTGGAAGCTTTTTCAAAGTTGATGCTAATTGCATGAGACTGTTGTAGCAATCTGTAAGATCTAAAATATTATTGTAGCAAACGTTTTCTCTTCTTCTTATCTTAATGCAAGCAACTTGTTAGGTCAATTGTAATCTTATTTTAGTAATGAAATTGGAAAACAAATTTCACACTTCTATAGTAAATTTTACCAATTTGTGTAATTTCAAAAAGCCTTGATTTAAAATACATAAAAAAATATAAAATAGAGAAAGCGATTGTCATATTTATATGTCCTTATATTTATAGAATTCCTGTGATTCACAAACAACCATTAGGCAAAGCATGCACGTAGAAGAATATAATGAGCTGATGTAGCTAGATAAAAATGACCCCAGTGAAAAGGAATGGACGTAGAAGTAAGACAAAGAAATGGCATGAATAATAACTAAAATTTATATGGTCTCAGTTCCCACTTCGGGTAGCTTCTTACTCTTTTTTCTTGTTACTATAGGAAAAGATGGTGTAATAGTCCACCTCATTGCACAATGAATGTGCTCATTGTTGAAATTAATGATTCAAATATTAGTGGAGAAGAAAAGAAATTGATTGATTGTCAATTAATTAATTGGCTTGTATATGGAAAGATATAAGAGGAAGTTTGTGGAAGAAAAATAAAAGATCAATCAAGCAATTAATGAAGAATCAATTTACTTAGAGAAAGAGATTGATACCATAATTGTGTCATCCATTTATGCTTCAATCAAATCAAGGAAGATATTATATTTATCTTTCCTTCATGTCCAAGTAATCTAGAAACTTCTCTTCTTTATCCCCAAGAAATCCCTCTATATAAACAGGGTTCATGTTATTGTATGAAGCATGCAATCCACCATCAGTCTTCTCTCTTTTGTAATCTTTTGTATTCATTTCTTCATTGAGAAATAAAAGTTGTTGGATCTCCGTGGACGTAGGCAAAGCCGAACCACGTTAAAAATTGATGTGCTCTTTCCTCTATTTTCCAATTTTGTACGTTCTCTCTATAATTTGTGTCACTTATTTTTATTTTTGGCATTGTTGAAATTGTTGACAGACTAGATCATTGGGTTTATTCATATTCCGCTGCCCAAATCTCTGATTTTGCACTACACTCATTTCAAAATAATATAATTTACCAGCCTTTCGTGTACAAATGATTTTATTTAAAAATAAAGTACATGTGGTGACTCGGAAGAAGTCAGTCCAGATCTGATTAAGAAACAGGAAACCCTATTAACTACTTATCCATAAGAGCATCTACACATCTGATTTAAAGCCCTAAAAATTTGTCATGAGTACACCATTGTAAAATCTGACTGTACACCCATGCGTACCATATATTTGTGATATGGTGACACAGACTATATAGTTTTTCGTATTTGGCCGTACACCTAGGATCTATGGTAAGTAGAAAAAGTTAAAAGAAGGGACACTAAATTTTGGCAATAAACTTTTCTGTCATAAAATGAAAATTTTGAAAGAGAATTACTGAAGACCCAAGACGTGAACACATACATACAAATAATATATGTAACATTTTCAATAAGTGATACTCATATACAACATGCCAAATACAAATATGTCAAGAAAAGCATGTACACCTATTTTTCAGGTAATGATATTCAGTACTATTATATAACATATTGGATGCAATTTGTCAAGAAAGCATTTATACCCTTTTCTCAAAGAGCTACACTGTTGTATTGTCAAGTACAACATTCATCTACCGGCTCAGCCTAAAAAACACAAGATTCTATTATAGTATCATGTCAATGGCCACAATATACATATTACATAATTTACCTATTCCTCAATTTGGTAAGCCCAAACAATTAGTGGTTTTTACTTCTAAGTTTGATTTGGTAATATACAAGTTTTACATATAACTTTTCGTTTACATGTAACTGGACATTTACCCTCTTTTTTCCGTTTTCCATTTTTTGCATTCTTCTCCAGTAAGCCTTACACGTAAATGTATTAATGACTGTTAGTTGAAAATTTGTTTCATAAATAGAATAATAATGAAAAGGTATGAAATCACCAAATGCATACATAATTAAGTAGCAAGACATTTCTTATCTTAAAACCATGATGATCCGCAAAGTTAGAGAAGAATCATGTTTAAAATAAAAAAATAAAAAACTTAGAGAGAACTGATGATCAATTGCCCATTATGCTTTTCTCAAGCTTTTAATTTCTAAGTTAAAGTCTGATAGTCAATTTTTATTACAAAAAATGACAATTAATTTGGCATCCAGCAAAAAATAAAAACCTTAGAAATCAAGTTGTCAACCATTAGCTAATTTGAGATCGTACAATTGCCTTTATACTCCACCTGTGTTTTCATATTATTTAAGCGTGACATAATTCCTCTTCGAAATTGATCCAGCAACGCAGAGTAAAAGAAATGATAGTGTGGTAATAATGGAAAAGAAAAAACGTAACAACAAGAAGCTAAAATTAAAGTCGAAAATATATATAAGATTATATGGTTTTACCCTGTAAGTAAAGGTTGACCCCTTTTCAATTTTGTTTCCACATTTTTTTGGCCAAATGTTCTAAATTTCATAATTATTTGTACATGTCAATGAAAGAATTGAAAACCCTTCTAATCAGCGGAGTTTTTATTAGCTTAAATTAATCAAAAGCTATCGCAGTATCTCTTCAAGTAAACTATTTTTTGGCTGTAATTTTGATAAAATTCTAGATTAACATTAAAGCAATTTTCTAAACGTATACATAATATTTGATTATAAGCTTACAATTATTTGGATTGACTAACTAAAATAGCCGCAAAATACCTTGGTTGTCTAGTTCCTTCTCCTCTAATGGACTGTTCTAGCTCCAATCAAAAACAACTTTTATGGCATGACTATCCTACAGATTTAAATGATGATTTTTTAATAAGTAAAGCAGGGTTAGAAGGAATCAAAATTAATTGACATATTAGGGAACATAGAGCTTATCTGATGTCTTTGAAAAGTATAGTCTTTCCTTCCTCTTTTATACTTTCAGCCGCATAGTTTACCAAAATCTTAATCAGCATCGCAGTTGCTTTTTCCAAACCCATATTCTGACAATCCTTAAATCTAATATAAAACTTTATGCGATAGTTTATCATTAAAAAAATAACTACTAAGGGCATCTCCAGTGGGTTAAGGGCTGAATATTCAGGGTGCTGAATATTCAGCCCTTAACCGGGGAGTAGGCACTAGTGGTTATGGCGCCTACTTTGTAGGCGCCAGAACCAGGCGTCTACTTTTTAGGCGCCAGAATCCTTGCGCCTACAAAGTAGGCGCCTGAATTCTGGCGCCTACAAAGTAGGCGACAGAAATCTGGCGTCTACAAAACCCCTCCTGCCATATTCGTCCTCCCCGCCATACTCGTCCTAAGCTCATCATTATTCTATCACACATTCAAAAATTGAGCTATGAACACCTGGGAAAACGACGATGAGGCTTCCATTAATCAACACCATGAAAAAGAAATAGTACTTGAAGGTAAGGTTTCCCAGCCACTACGTACGATTGGATACAACTCTTTCTGCCGTTGTGGACAAGAATCGGTTGTGGTTGTTGCCAATACTGAGAAAAAATGTCGGTCGTCGTTTCTTTGCTTGTGAAGCCTACAAGGACCACAAGGTTTTTCCTGTTGAAATTGATTGTTGTAACTTTAAGCAATGGATTGACCCTCCCGTGGAAGCGCAAGCCGAAATAAGACGCTTGATGAACGAGATTGTTGCGGAAGAAGATAGAGCCGGACCTTTCCCAAGACCGTGGTAGATGTATTTGTTTAGTAGATGTTTAATTTTAATTTAACTTTGAATTTGATGTTGGTAGTCCAGTCTGTATGATTGTGGTTTGTTCGTAAGCTTCTAAGTTCTTCTTGTTGTAGTTCGTATGATTGTTGTTGTAGTTTGTATAATTATTGTTGTAGTTAGTATGGTTGTTGTTGTACTTCGTATGATTGTTGTTGTAGTTTGTATGATTGTTGTTTTTTGTTTGAATTTTATTTTCTGGTTTTGCTTAATTAAAAGTTGACAAGTCCACTAGTTTCTGGCTTTGCTTTATTAAAGCATTGGTCCAGTCATCTTTAATCAGTACGAGTTGTCAAGTCATGTTCTATCCTATTGATCAATTGATGATGACAGAGCTGTACAAAAGAGCATACGATCACGGGTACTATTTGGAGGATGGAATTTATCCGAAATGGAGCACGATTGTAAAGACCTTTGCGAACCCGCTTACCCCAAAGCAGAAAAGATTCGCTTCTATGCAGGAGAGTCAGCGAAAAGATGTGGAGAGAGCATTCAGAGTTCTTCAATCAAGATTCGCAATGGTTAGTAGTTCATGTAGGTTATGGAAAAGGTCGAAAATGGCAAAAATTATGTTCTGTTGCATAATTCTTCATAACATGATAATCGAAAATGAACGCGACATGGTGCTGCCAGATTACGAGTACGAAGGCTCCAGACAACCCCCACAAATTTACCGACCTTCCGTTGATGAAATTGAAGGACAATTCGATATGTTTCATGTGGATCAACATGAACTATACCGGAATTCAGCACTGCATAATCGGCTTCAACAAGATCTCATGGATCACATCTGGAGCGCTTATGGCAACCAGTAGATTATATTTTAGAGGTTATGTTTTATTACGCTTGTTTCGATTTGTATTTCAGCATCTTTGTTTTATTATGTGTGTTTGCATTGAAGTGTTTTAGCTTTATATTTCAGCATCTTTGTTTTATTATGTGTGTTTGCATTGAAGTGTATTAGCTTTGTATTTCAGCATCTTTGTATTTCAGCTTCTTTGTATTACACTTGTTTCCATTAATGCCGTTTAAATTTCTATACGATCGTTTACAGCCGTTGTTAGTTCGAAAATTTGACCGTTTATAGCCATTTGAAGACAGAAAAAGGTAGAGGAGCGGTTAAAAGGAGAGCACGGTTGGGGGACGAAGATTGGGGGAAGGGGGGGTTCTGGCGCCTAGTTATTAGGCGCCAGAACCAGGCGCCTAGTTATTAGGCGCCTGCACCGGGCGCCTAATAACTAGGCGCCTGGATGGCCTTTAAGATCCTGAACCGGATCCTGAAGATTAGGCTTAATATTAAGCCTTTACACGACGACTGAAGAGGTTTTCCTTAATATTCAACCCTTATTTCAGACCACTGGAGTTGCCCCAATGATTCGGTAACCATGAGATAAACTCTTGTTAAACAGCAATAAAGTTGACATAATAAGGCATGAAAGACATTTATTATAAAAATAATTTTTGATTTGTTTGACCCATATTCTTATAAAAATTAATAAAAACAATGAACAAATCCAATCACCGCATTCTAGATCAACATATTTGTACATGAGCTAATTATAGTTCTACATATGTTTAATGTGTTTTCTAATCACCAACCAAAAAGGTAGGAACGTTGCTTGAAGATATGTTTAAAAAAAAGCAAAGCAACATAATGTGCAATTGGTTATTTTTTCGAAAAATAGTCGAATTACTATTAGATTGTTCCTTTTTTTTTTTTACACATTCGTGTATTTTCCATGTTATGATATTTTTGTGTAAAGATAAATATGTTAATATTCATATAAAAATACATCAATATTTTATACATTATAAAGGGAATTAGACATTAACAAATAGTAAATATAACATATAGACAACAAAGTAAAAAGGCATTAGTAACAAAGAGTCGAGATTTAATAGTCATAAAGTCGTAAGGTAGAAAAGAAAACGACGACTTGGCATCCTTGGAATATAAACAAATAAATTAAGTACCAACTAAAATGAGAAATCAATAAAACTGGGGTAAGGTATGTTCATTTACCATACAACGTAGGAAATATGGTAGGAGTTAATGTTTAAAAAGCTTTTTTGGGACAACACAGCTCTTTGACATTCTAAAGTAGGACCAATTTTGTATTAGAGTAACGGTACCTATATCAAAAAAGAGAATATTACAGCAATTCATCTAAGCTCCTTAACCGATTCCAATTTTGATTCCACTTTTTTTTCGAATATCTTAAATACCCTAACTATCCGTATGTGAATATGAAAGAATAAAATAACATTAAAGAAATTGGAATATTGATTAGCTTAAGCCATGAAAATTTCGCGGCTGTTGTTGTGATAAAAATCTTGATAAACAAGAAAGCGATTTATTGAAGTTATATACATAATAGTATTTGACGGTAAGCTTACAGTTATTTGGATTGTATTCAGTAGAATAGCCATTACTTTCGAAAATCTTGATTGTCTTGTTCCTCTTCGTCCAATAGAGTGTTCTAGCACCAGTCAAAAGCACCTCTTACAGTCTGATGGAATGAATATCCTACGAAAGTAAAATGATGATTTTTAAGAAGCAAAGTATGGATTGAACAAATCAAGGATATGAAAATTAATAAAGTATCAAGGACTTGTAATGAAACAGTGTAGAAGTAAAATAACCGTATGCATCCAATTAGTGGTCATGGATAGTACTCAAGTTCTAGGGTCCTCATTTGTATCGGGCAACACCATTAGAAAGCTATGTTAGAAATGGACAATTTGGAAATAAAAATAAAGGCTAATGTTAAAACTTAAAAAATGACAAAACTTGCTGGTATTATCAGTATGGATAAGTGATAGTGTTTCCAAGATAAACACTTAAGCAGTCAAACGCTTCACGGAAACAGCAGTACAACTTTACTGTCGATGAAAAGCTTTTAAGTTCAGCTGAATGACTATGCTTCAAAGTTCCTGATGGACCTCGTCTATATCTTTGCTGTTTTCCCATAATAGAGATTCATCAAGATAGTTCAGGTTGCATGAAACGAAGTTATTAGCTCGCATTCAACTGTGTTAGTCATACCTGAATGAAGACACGGCAACCTGAGAAGGCAACGACGCTGACACCGGATGGTCGCATGATCCGCATCAATTGCCATACACACACACACACACACACATGAGCACACCCTCCATCAGGTGGTTGCAAAGATCCCATAACCCTACTTCAAGTGTAGCAGTTATACAGTGATTAGTGTAAACAATCAAATACATGTCAATTATGCACAAAACTGGTATGGTGCAAAAGCACAATTTGTTTTAGCTACATTCAAAAATCTTAGAAACATATATGTGATTTAAAATGAACTTTTCCAACTACAACGTTGAGCTACAACTTTTCACCCGTGACATATTTTAAAAAACACCTAGTGTAGAAATAAAATTGCTCCCACACTCGTCATCAAACAATTTAGAAAATGTATTCGAGCATCCAAATATCCATTCTGAAGCAGAATATATTATTAAATCATCATTAATATGTCATCAACCATTCTAATAATAAACAAAATTTAAGTATTTTAATTTTATATTGTCTAACCACTATAAAGAAAGGACTAAATAGTGATAAGTAGTTGATTTTAGAGTCCCTTAGTGACCTTCAAACCGTTCATTGTTTCAGTTCTTTATTTATTTATTTATTTATTGTAGATTTAGAACAAAAATGAAGAATCAAGGAAAATTGTGAATTTGGTGGAGAACGCGAGTGCGGAAGTAAGTTGATATGTGTACGTGTGGAAAAAGATATTTTTGCCTTTTGTAGTAGTGCTAATTCTATATAAATGAAAAGGTAGTGTTGGAAATTCGAAAATGGCTTTACAAAGTATTTGCATAATGTATAAGATATATATATATATATACACACACACACACACACATACACACGTGTGTGTGTGTGTGCATGCGCGTGTTGCATATAGTATTCAATATTGTATAAAAAAGCAATCGTGGATGAAAAAAAAAAATTTATTCGCATATAATGTGTTAGTATACATTTTGAACATTAAAGAGGTTAATAGTCATAAAATTTGATGTTGATTTAGGAAGAAAAGAATCTTTTTGTAAAATGACAAAGGGCCGGTTGCCAAACGTAGCCCTAACTGGCTTAGGAGAGCCTTATAATTGAATCAGGTTGAAATATACCTATCAATTAACCAGGTGTTTGCTCAAAGTAACGAAATATTAATTGTGAAGTACTAACCAAAGACATCGTATTGCCTGGAAAACAAATAATAAAATCAAAGTAAATTAATCAATTGTTGAAGTAGTACCCATAATACAACATTTGATCTGATCTGAGACATTCAACGTTATATATCCAATGTTATACAAATTTAATCATCAATCTACAAACCAATATAAAATTTCAATTCTACATCTTGACGATAGCAGTAATAAGACTTTGACATTTTTAAGGGTTAGAATGTACATATTCATACAGTGTTTCTTGTTATGAGCATTTATTGTTGCTTTCTCACTGTCTATCATGGTCCATAACTCTTGCATGCCCGACTTTGACTACAGCTTGAAGTTACTAATAATATGTATTACTCATAAAAGCAGAACATGAAAATAGTAATATAGCATCTAAGGACACCGTAAATTTCATGTCTATATACTTATTACTGTTTAGATCAACTGTACTGAGAAAATAATGGTAGAAACACAATTTAATAGAAGTATTAACATGTAAGTGATGCTCTCTCATATCAAGATCGGTTGTATCCACTGTTAACAATAATTTATGGAATTTATATGGAATAGATGTAAATTTCAGTTTGCTCTGTCCTTAGATGACTTATAATCATAGGTCATGGACGTGAAAAGTGTATAAAAATGCCAAGAAAGCAGAAACTGTATTGATTCGGTCAAAATAATCCGTAAATTAACTATGATAATGGGTTAAACGCAGTAGGCAAGTTCGAGAACAAACAACTACTAACCTGAAGTCAAAAGCAGTGAATAATTGAAAATATGAAAAGTCAAGAACATTTAACAATGGGCTTAAATATATAGTTAGAAAGTTAGTAAAATACAGTAAAAATTGCTATTCCTCGCCATAAGTCCAATACAAAAATCGAGTATTGGATATGAATCGCATGAAATTGGTAGGCAGTACATCATTTTTCGAAAACTGTAACACGTTTTTAAGAATCGTACGGCAGGGTTCCAACAGTGGAAATGAATACGTACCTCCAATGCTAATTCATGGGTAGATTAACGAAAATTGGTGGACCTTGCACTGCCAATTATCAATCATCCAAATTAGGCTCTGACCGTAGTAAAATTGTTCAGATTCAGGTTTCGAGTTGATTTTGTTCCGAAAATAGCTGTGTTCAACGTCTACCGGTCGGAATCGAGAAGGAAAAGTGAATGGTGAATGAAGATGAACGAAAGGTGGCTATTGGAATTGATGGCGAAAGGAACGTCAGTTGGGTAGATCGGTTATTTTTCAAAGTGGAAACAGGGGTGGAACGGTTATTTTCAGTGCGGAAATATTGGGGATGTGGAGAAGTTTGTTGTGGGATGTTGTGTTGAGAAAAGGGGAAAACGTGCAGTTTTAGAGTATTTTGAAATAGAGAGTTAAACGTGAGGACACGATAGCAGAGGTAGGATCCTGGTTTGTAGTCTAAGTAATAGATAGAATAGATAGATACCTTCCCATAAGTACTTCATTACCGCAGTAAAATTAGCAGCCACATATGTTAACCCTATAGAAAATATTCCTTTTTTATATATAATTAAACCTTAATCCATTAAATCGCACAGTACACTAACACAAGTTGTACAAAACAAATAAAAAAAAGGTAAAGAGCCTTCTCGTCGGGTGGCTTGAAAAAACATGTACGAACAAACAAGTATTGAAATATGTATCCAGCGCCATGCAGGTTATCATTTTGTATTTCAATCTGGAGACTATATGATTGCAGTATTAATCATATCTTATTATAGCATATTTTGTTTTCGTTCTTATACAAAAAAATGCACCACATGAAAATAACAATTTCAGGGGTAAAAGGTAAAATGCCAGTAACAGGCAATCAATATGGAAAGCTTTTCGAAGGTCATTGTTTTTTCAAATGCAAAAAAATGCACCACATGAAAATAACAATTTCAGGGGTAAAAGGTAAAATGTCAGTAACAGGCAATCAATATGGAAATCTTTTCGAAGGTCATTGTTTTTTCAAATGCAAAAAAATGCACCACATGAAAATAACAATTTCAGGGGTAAAAGGTAAAATGCCAGTAACAGGCAATCAATATGGAAAGCTTTTCGAAGGTTATTGTTTTTTGGTAGCAAAAGCTTGTTAAGCTTTTGAAGAACTCCTTTCAAATGCAAAATAAGGAAAAAAAATTGATGTTGGTCTAGATCGAAGTCAAGACTATTGTAGGCAATGTAGTGAGCTCTGTATTTTCTATTCCACCGTCCAATGTTTATTCCAATGATGCAGTTAACAGTGAGGATCTAAACGAAATTATTCTGTCTCTTCTGCTTAAGAGGGCTTAGGTAGATCGCTTCAATAAATAAACCGTGATTAGATTAAAGGAAAGGGCTACGCCATGGCTTTTTTTGACGAACTCATCATTGAGACGTTGAAAGTCTTTGGAGATTCCATAATCGACTAGATTGCGATGTCTAAACTGTTCCAAATGGGCCTAAACGCTTATGGTGTAGTAGGTGACAAAGGCGTCAGTAGCATCGCAAGAGGGAGAGGTGGATCATAGATGTCGGAATTGCATTTGGCAATGTTGAAGATGTTGGAGGAGATCAAGATGGAGTGGTCACAGTCGTTGACGCAGCAGCAATAGAAGAGGAAGCAGAGTGTGCCGACGTCAGTGGTTTCGATAAAGATCTGCTTGTCCATGACAACATCAGAGATGATTTGCTGCATTTGAGGGTAGAAGTCGAGGTAAGTCTTCCACAAGTTGGTTGAGGTTGTACCACTGCCTGTGGTGTTGGACATAGTGGATAAGGATGGAGTATAAAGGAAGACGAGGTAAAATATTGCTGATGGAAGTAAGTCTTCCACCACTTTGCCCAGTTGAGCTTAACGGTAGAAAACCAAGCATTATTGTCCGACGCGTCGGACGCCAACAGAAAAATTTGGTAACGGCTCCTTCTTTCAAACTTATAAAATCAACCCTTTTCCGCTCAATTTCCTTCAACAATTCACACATCAAACACCACAATTTTTCATCTACAATGGCTGAAGTAAATCGTCCGAAAGCAACATTTCGCCGACCTCCGAAAGTGTGGTTTTCGTTTGCAACTTCAGAGTTTATACGTCTATTTAGGATTACGGCCCTATGATGTTAAAGTACAAGACGTGCCCAATAGAAAATTTGACCGAACTGGAGCAAATTTTCCGCAACAGCATTGCATGTTATGCTGTGATATTTGATCAAACACTTGGTAAGCATGGAAATACAAAAGACATTTCATCAGACATAGAAGAAAGGATCGAAACACAAGCAATATCAAGGGAAAAGCAATCAGGGTAATCGATTCAGAGGAACTGGGGAAGGTGCAGAAGCAGGTTAAGACAATTTCTAGTGTTAAAATATAAATAGAAACTGATTTGAACGAATGTGCATGTGTGCACGTGCACGGTTTAATGAATTAGGGTTCCTATGGCAATTTCTGATGTAATGCCCTTATAAATAGAACCCTAGGCAATGTAAACATTATTCGAATTCGCCAGAAATAAAAAGCATTCTGTTTTTCACCTCATTCTCCTGTTTTTCTGTATCTTAGAATTCTCTTCTCAACCACGAGTAGATCACCTAAATTTCTAAGGTTTGCTCGTGTAGATCACTTAATTCTGCTGTGCCAAATCTGGTGCAGATCTGTCTTCACCCCCGCTTGAAAGCCTTTGTGGATCACCTCTTTTTCTTAATCCTTGCAATCTGTCTCCTTCATTCCTGAACTCCCAAACCAGTCATACCCCTTTTCTGATCATTCCTTCCTTCTTCCACCTTAACATCCCTCTTCAACAATGCCTGAAACCAGATTACAAAAACAGAAACAAGATGATGCTTACAATATGGTATCAGGGCCATCTGTTGAGAAAATTCCTAACCCTCACCTCATTGATCCTGCCATTCTTGAATCCAGTGGTGAAGCATCAGCACAACTTGAAGACACAGATACTACCAAGCTATCACAAGATGAACTCTGGAATAGACAGAGCATGTTCAACAATAGAACCAGCAATAGCTTGAAGAAAGTGGAAAGAACCACACTTCAATTGTCAGATCAGAATCAAGAAGTAAAAGAAAAGATAAGTGATCTCACTGGAAAAATGGAACATATGCAAGAACACATGCAAGAATCCTTAGCAAAAAAAAATTCCCTCTTGAATGATAAAAATCAGAGATCACAAAATACTCTAATTCGACTTGATAAACAACAAGGCAGCAGCCAATAAATCAGATCAAACACTTTTGTGCCTCCAAATGCAAGTCAACCCCTTCTTGCAACACCTAAAATTCCATTCTTGGATGTCACCCAGTTCAGAAATTCAAAAACTAACACCATAATAAACTATGAACATCATCCAAGAACAACATCACCTAATACCAGAAATGATGACACTATGATGGCTACGACTAAAGATTCTTCAAAAATCAATTTCAAGATTAATTTTCCTACGTATTCTGGAGATGATAGAGCAGTTGATTGGTCAAGACAGGTGGAAAACTTCTTCAAATATAATGAAACTGATCCTCAAGAATGGGTGCATTTATGTTCATATAACTTAAGAAAGGAAGCATTACAGTGGTTCTATAGATATTCCAGAAATACAGAAGATTATGAAAACTGGCCAGTATTTACAAAGGCAATTCAGGTACGTTTTAATCCTAATGAATTAGACAGACCCTATGATATATTCTCTTCTCTCAAACAAACCAGTTCAATCATGGATTATGTCAATCAGTTTGAGAAACTAGAGGGTCTAATTGAACTTGTTTCTCCAATTCATTATCTTAAAAAAAAATAGGTGGGTTAAAAGAACAAATAAAATACCATGTCATAGCAAACAACCCATCTAATTTTGATCATGCAGTATGCCTAGCAAAAACCTTTGAAACCAAGTGGCTTTCAAAAAATAAGAGAAAATCTTTTAATTAAAAAAACGCCTCTGTTTCAAAACCTGGAAACAAAATCTTGGATAAAATTCTCAGATAAAACGGCTTACACCTGATGAATTAAGTGAGAAAAGAAGAAATAATCTTTGTTATGGCTGTATTGAAAAATACCACCCGTAAAACAAAACAAGTTTATACTATAGAGGGTGTTATTAATCTTGATGATACTTCTAACACTAACTCTGAATATTCTGATGATGATGGTGATTTAATTAAGTTAACAGAGGTCAAAAATGAACCAGATACACAAAATACTTTGCACTCAATATCACTAAGTACATTGCTTGGTATCCCTACACTTCACACAATCAAAATTAAAGGGATTATCAACAACAAAAAAGGGATATTTCTTATTGATTCTGGTTCAACACACAGTTTTATTGATACTTCTTTGGCTCACAAATTAAAATTACCACATTCAGCATCTAAACCTTTTAGAGTTCAAGTAGCTAATGGTCATAAACTAGAAGGATCACAAATATGCACTGATGTCCTATTACACTGCCAAGGGTGTAAAATGCCACTTGATTTATTAGTTTTACCCATGGACTCATGCCAAATGGTGCTGGGAGCACAATGGATGAGAGTGCTTGATGAAATTTGTTTTAATTTTAAAAAAATGTAAGTTAGATTTTTCATATAAAGGAAAGCAATACAAATGGCAAGGGCTCTTGCAAGATGAAATAAAAACAATTGAGGGCAAAAAAGGAATTCAATGCAGCATCCTTACAATTCATGTTTCTATCAGCTTCAACAAATGCATTTGACATTCCTGAAATTCACCCTCAAATTCAACAAATTCTGGAGAAATTCCCTGCAGTCACAACACCATCAAATCAGTTACCACCAAAAAGAGATTGTGATCATCATATTCCACTACTGGAAGGCTCCAAACCGGTTTGCTTAAAACCTTACAGATACTCTCATTTTATTAAAAAAGAATTAGATGCTTTTATTTCTGGTATGCTCTCTTCTGGAATTATTAGGCCAAGCTCTAGTTCTTTTTCAGCTCCTATTGTAATGGTTAAGAAAAAAGATGGTAGTTGGAGATTATGCATTGATTATAGAGCTTTAAACAAGCAAACAATTAAAAATAAGTTTCCAATACCCTTAATAGATGATTTACTTGATGAGTTGCATAGCTCAAAAAAATTTACTAAGTTAGATTTAAAATCAGGCTATCATCAAGTAAGGATGCATGACAATGATATACACAAAACTGCATTTAGATCCCATGAAGGCCACTATGAATTTTTGGTTATGCCTTTTGAACTCACTAATCACTACACCAAAACAACCAATTTGGCACACCAGGATGCAGATATTTGATACGGCTTTAAGCCGTATCAAATTTGATAAGGCTTATAGCCGTATCAAATTTGATAAGCCGTATCAAATTTTCTTTTGCAATCCGCACCACCTTCAACACTTGAAATCTCACCCTAGATCATGAAGGGTTTGGATCGGTTCATTTTGATTATGCTTAGACCCGTATCAAATGGAAATGTTATTTTCTCCGTTCCGTGTTGTTCTTTTCTGGTTCCTCTCTCTCCACTTTTCCATTTCGGCCGAGAAAAAAAAAATCCCAAATCTTCGAATCCCTGAAATTTCATTTCTTCGATCCAAATAAAAGAAATCCTCTGCTCAAGAACGATCTAAAAATTGCAATCGCTTCCTTCGACTTCGACCCGCCCTCCTCTCCTCCGACTTCGAGTCTCGACAGCAACCCTAGCCTCCAGGTTTCAACTATGTTTTTGTTTGTTAGACGTGTCCAAACTTATGATTTGTGCCTTTTTTTTTACGAATTTAAGGAATAATTAATTTAGAGAAGTTCGAAAATGTGTCGTTCTATTTTTCTTAGGAATTATTATATTGTTTGCTGTAAATTATAGGCTAGAATCACAGAGTATATTCTAGTGCTTATTTGTTAGTTTGCTTTTGAACAATAATGGCCTTAACATGTACATCTAGTTCCTAGTTGGATGGTTGAAATTTGATCAATGAGTATTTTTCTCAAAACACAGACGAAAAGAGAAGAAATTATATGACAAGTTCATTTTTTTAATATGCCAGGCATATGTTTGATAACTATAAATTTGGTATGACTGTAAATTTACCACACATTATCTTTATTCTAAGCTTTTATAACTGGGATCCATTTTAATGTAAATAAAGCATAAGACTGAAAAAAGGCTAATTATATGTATGTTATTAAAGCATGCCTTGCTTTGGTGTGTGCTTGCTTTGCTTTTATATTTTTTGTTGAGTGGTATATATTCGTACATATTGTACGGTTCCTCTTTTTTTCTTACTATGAGTTGAAAAAATAATGTTGATGAAGGCCCATCATACTATAAAATTGTATAAAAAAAAGTTTGGTATAACATTGCTCACTCATTGGAAATTTTTGAAGGGTCATAAAAAGTTTTAAAGAGTCGTAAAAAGTCTAACAACCAAACAGAAGTCGATAAGAAACTAAATTAAATGAAATGGACGAACACTCAAAAGTTAACTATTTATAGCAGAACGTGTGATTTATATATACAGATTATAGTATGTGGCTATGTGTATTGGTCATTATAATTTTATAATTGAGCTTATTTTTAGTGTTGTTACGGCTAGCTTAGAACTATAAGTATAGACGAAGTCCATGGATCGTGCGTGCAAAAATTTATCGAATTATGATGATCATTTTTTATTATAAGGGAGACGAAGAAAAAACGATGGTTAGTAAAGTGAGAAACAAATTTGGTTAGAAGCAGGAATGGACAAGGAAATATTAAAAACATCCGATTTTATGATAAAAACAAAAGGATAAGGTGGTTATTTTTGTTTATATAGTAGATATTGAATGAAATATGTGTATAATGTTTGGTGAAAACTAATAGCTCGAAATATGTGAAAAAATCAGAAAGGTAAGACAAAAAATCTAGGTTTACAACATGAATATATATGAAAAAAAAAAATTATTTTTTTTTAGATAAGTTATGGGTCCAGAATTAAAATATGTTAGTCAGTAAATTAAAAATCAGAATGTTGTGAAGTGCAAGGAATTTTAAATTTTGGTTATTAGTGAGTATACTACTGCCTAATCATTAAGTATGAAAATTTAAGGCAATGATATGTTGAGTAGGTAAGTGTATTTGGTAAAGTGCTATAAGTAGGAAGCAATAAATGCACGTTTACTGTTCAATAACACACTACTTGATAATTCAGTGTGAATCTACATGTCCACTAAAACAATGTTTAAATCGCTATGGTGGAAGGGCTAAGTAAGTACGTTAACTTAATTATGCAGCGTAAAAAAGTAGTGAAGCCTTAATCTGTATGTTAAACAATTGGGATAGATATAGAGGATTGTAAAGCCTTAATTTTTTTGGTATCACATTATACAACATTGTGAATCGACGTATGCATATTATGTGTATGTTAGTACTAGTTACGTATGTGCACAATTGTGTAATTCATTTTACTTTGGTTGGAACTATGATTGTACTTGTACACATTTTGGTTGGTGATTGTGCACAATTATGTAGTTCATCTCTTTCTCGTCATGTTCATTACTTGTGCATATCATTTAAAATGTAATAATAGTCAACTTGGTGTTATAAGTTTTTAACCATTGTATGTTGTCTGACCCTTTGCTTGTTCCCTTATTCATTTTAGCACATCGGAGTTGATGCATTTTATCTTGCATGTGCCATATGCGGACCTACACCATTTCAGTTCAGATGTAATTTTGCAAAAGATGCTTGAACATCAAAACTGCAGTTTTGATGTTGTACTCTCATCAAAATTGTAGTTTTGATGCGGCAGTTCTGATGTTCCTAAAGGCTCATCAAAAAAAGAGAAAAGAATAACAAAGTGTACCAAACTTCAGAATTTAAAAGTGAAATATTAAATAGACGCTATATGAATTGGTTCCATAGGAGAAGAATTAGGTGTTGGACTTGATTCAAAATGAAAATATATCAGTCATTTTTAACTGAAATCTAAAAATCAGAATATGCCACCATTAGTCATAGTACAATTTTCACATATATGATATACATTACAAATCTTAAGTGTGGGTATATATAATATTTTCTGTCCGGACTGGAATTATAAGCATGTAATTAAAATTTGCCTTTTGTTTTGAATACATGGTTATAATATGCGGTTAAATGAATATGTGAATTTTTTTTTGGATTAGTGACTTTTTTTTGATAGATGAACCCAGAATAGAATAACAGATGAACACCGGTACATATAAATAGATAGTGTTGGAATACATAACACACAACTAAGATTGGCTGCCTACAATACAAATTCATCAAGAAGCTAGAAGAGTCAGTGCCTACAATACAAATTCGTTTATGTTCCATTGTTCCATTGCATACCTTTTGTAAGTACATTATATGCTTGATTCATATAATTTGATTCAGCTGGAAAGAATTATACAATTATCAAAATCATATCAAATCGTTTATGTTCCATAATCAGCTTGGGTAAAACATTTTCCCATGTCGATCATAATGTAGTTCATGTTCTATTCATTGTACCAATTAGTGAATTGAAGACATTTCAATTTCATTTTTTTTAATCAATTTGATCTTAGAAATGAATACAATATCAGGTGCCATTACTGATTTTGTTATATGAAGCATCGCTTTCTTTGTAGTTATGTTTTTTACATATCTGTTATGAGAATAAAATACCCAGTACACAGAATTTACGTACCATTACGAAATTGATTTTGCTAAGATGCAACAATCCGAAAAATAGCAGACAAGTTCAACTTTGTCAAATTCATTTATGCACACGCCCATCGGGCATGCATGTGTACTGGTGGGTGTGTGTGTGTGTGTGTATGTAATATAACTTATGTTGGAATTAGAAGACCAATGTTGCAAAAATAAAGGGGTTACAGATCAACTTTACATTTGGATAAACATAAAACTAAAATCAAATTGTCCTCAGAAACTAAGATCAAATCTCGAATGAAACCTTAAAATTTTGCTATTTTTGATGTTGACCGAAACAAGAAAAAAAGATTAAATTTCCAAAGAATTAAAGTTACAGACTTCAATTCAACATGTGAACACGTGATTCAATGATTTGCAGGGTTTTGTGACAAGAGTTTTTGGAGGTCGCACAGTAGGAGCATTAGTCCACATTCAGGTGAGTCAACTTCACACAGTAAGAGTTCGACAGTGAAACATAGAAAGATCATATATATACCTGAACATGATGAACCAGAAGCAAGTTCTCAAACAAGCAAAATCCTGAAGATGAAGTTAAATATGAAGTGTCTTCCAACCTAAAGGCAAAAAAGATCTATTCTTTTGGTGAGTATTTTCTTTCCTAAACTTTAGGAAAAATATATCCACTGTCAATGGGTGAACCTATGTAGATTTATGTCTGTGACACAAAGGTTCAATCAATAGTGCAACAAAATATTTACTACATCATGGAGATGCTTTGAAATGGGGCGAAATCATATTCTAAAATGATTCCTCATGTTGTAGGATCGTTGGTTCGAGCATGAGAGTCTTTGCAATATGATTTTTTTCCCATCTTATATTCTTCAAGTGTCCATGTATTAATGAGAAACTGACTCCCATTAATAAAATAAACAGCAATCAACTTGCTGCCTTAAATAAAAAAAACTATATAAAGCAGTTCGATTGCTATTTATAGGTTTTTCTTATGAATAAACAACTACTTGTTTGTTGTTTATAATACAATTAGCAAAATTTGGTAAGGGTCAGTTTCGCTTTGTTGGCCTTGATCGAATGGTTGTGTAAATTTCCCTTTGTTGGCCTTGATTTAATCGGCCACGAATGGATGATTTTCTCGACAATATTATGTGAATATTGCCATGTACCCACGTGATTTATGGAATCAAATGGAATTGATTTTTGTCCCAAACATGTTTGCATACTTTGGAAAAAAAGAAGAAAAAAAACTGGACATGCTGTGTCTTTTGTAAACTGGAATATACTTGTTGCCGTGAACCTCTTGTTTCATTTCAGGAATGTTAAAATTTCTCGCTAAAAACTGTTTGCGAATTCCTTAACCCAAACTGTGATTTTCAGAAGAACAATAAAACTGTGTCTTGCCCAAGAATGAATTTCGGAAAAACAAATGCTTCCTTGCTAGAAACATTCTTTTATACACTGATTATAATTGGTAATCAATCATATATATGTTGAGTTTTATAAATAAGCATAGTTTAATTCTATAACGGGATTATTAGGTACTCGCTATTATTAGGTTTCATACCAAGAATTTTAACCTTACATTAAACCAGTTATAGCTGTATGCTTGAAAAACAGTTTGAACATTTGGGACACTTGGGAAATTATATCAACCTATAGGATAACTTTTGCATTTTTGCTATAGCTGCTAAAGACTATAGGTTGTGATTCCTTGATTCACCTGAGTATTATTATGATCATGTTAGTCTGAAGCATTGGTGTTTTCCACTGACCTTCACTTTGAACACTAAACACTCGCCTGATTTACACATATGCATATTGAGGCTCAGCGAAACTGAGGTGTAAGGCTCAGTTGAAACTCAGCTTTACGGCCCAGTTTCAACTGAGCGTAAGGCTCAGTTGAAACTCAGCTTTACGGCCCAGTTTCAACTGAGCGTAAGGCTCTGTTTCGCTGAGCCTTAAGGCTCACCTGAAACAGAGCCTTACGGCTCGGTTTCGCTGAGCGTAAGGCTCAGCGAAACTGAGCCGTAATGCTCAGCTGAAACTGAGCCTTCACTGAGCGTGAGGCTCAGCGAAACTGAGCTTCACGGCTCAGTTGAAACTGAGCGTAAGGCTCAGTTGAAACTGAGCGTAAGGCTCAGTTTTGCTGAGCCTTAAGGCTCAGCTGAAACTGAGCCGTAATGCTCAGCTGAAACTGAGCCTTACAGCTCGGTTTCACTGAGCGTAAGGCTCAGCGAAACTGAGCCGTAATGGTCAGCTGAAACTGAGCCTTACGGCTCAGTTTCACTGAGCGTGAGGCTCAGCTGAAACTGAGCTTTACGGCTCAGTTGAAACTGAGCGTAAGGCTCAGTTTCTCTGAGCCTTAAGGCTCAGTTTCACTATATACGAGAACCTCAGGCTTCTCCATATACAACAGCTCTTAACAACTGCATACTGTCCAGATTGAGAATCATTTCTTCTTTAAAAAGCTATCATTGCTCCTTAAACCTGGTAAAAAAACTCTCATATTCTTGGACTTTATTAGCATCTTCCTCTACACAGTATATATACCATACTGATATTAGATTCATCCGTGCTATTATTTAACTATATACGAGTTGAGCCTAAAAAAGCTTTTATATCCACATATTTTCCTTTTTGTTACTACACTCTATTGCAATGTTGTTTAGGGTTGTCAAACCAGTGGATACCTTTAGAACCCATACAAAGTTTAGCCAGATCTAATGTTAGAAGCCTAAGAGCCTAAGAGCCTAACAGCTCGCTTAACCTAATACAAGTGTATTTATTGTCGCTTTGTATAAAATTAGTATTATGAATTATCCGTATACAATTTAGTTTAGTAATAGCTATCGAAAGTGTAAGCTGTTAGGAAATGCATTTTAGTTTGTGCTTCAGCGCAAGGAAAACAATTACAGGTATATAACTTCGCTTTAGTTGAATTCTTTGCATAGAACTTTTGCTTCACATTTTATGCAATAGGCAACATTTAGTTGCTCTTTGTCTTGAGTTCTTTGGACACAAATTTCTGTTCACACATTGTATATTATATATGGTTGTTTATGGTATATTTTGATTGTTTTCTAATAATAGTCTAGTTCATAAGGGTATCATATTAATTTATCGAGTATGGCCATGGTCTCAATATTATAGCTAAGATTAGAAACTGGAGTGTAGGTACAATGTAATTGTTTTGTTTTTGAGTATTATTAAATGTCCATATAAAACATCTTGGTCCAGAATTACATCACTCAATCCTACTTAATGGATAGACTCATTTTTATGTATTGTTCCTTTGATGTTCTGTTTGTATGGCTGTCTCAATTCAGAACAATAGAAAAAACAAATTGACTTAGGATTTTTCCTGAACCTATGGTATAAAGATGTTATCTATTATAAGCCTTAAGTTGCTTTACCAAAGGAAGTGTATGCACATATACATTTGATTTAGAAGTTAATTAATTATTATATTTGTTCATGTTAAAGTAGCTGATATTTTAGTTTTTTATCTGAAGTTGCTTATGATGTAGTCCAGTGCTTTTTATAAAAGCTTTCATGCTATATTGAAGCTATTCGAGTTCATTTTTTAGCCAATGCTGAGCCTTAAGGCTCAGGTGAAATCAGGACTTGTTGTTGTGGAAGGCTTAGCTGCAATGATATTATATTTTGCTTTGCATATTTAGTGTTAGTTGTGAAATCAGGACTTCTTGTTGTGGAGGCGAAACTAAACTGATGTTTGTTATTTTAATTTCTTTTCAGGCTTTGGAACAAGCATAAGTTGTATGGGCTCGACAACTGCAGTTTTGTTGTCTTTTTTTTTTAGAGGAAGAACTGTGAACTTTATGTTTTGTATATATTGTGTTATGTGGTTTGTATTAACTAAAGTTATGGTTTATGTATTAATCAAATTATGCTTAGCGTATCTTCTTTATATACTGTTATATAGGTGTAGCGCATCTTCTTTATTGTGCATATATATATATATATATATATATATATATCAATGGGTGCAGTGATTTGGTATATTGCATGTATGATATACCGATTTTGATACGGTTAAAAGCCGTATCTAATTCATTGTTATCATTGTAGGAGTGAGACATTAAACACGGTTTTAAGCCGTATCAGTATACCAGTTTAATACGGTTTTAAGCCGTATCAAATTTGTCAATTGATACGGCTTAAAACCGTAACGATCTATGAAGTTGATAGTGTCAGCATACCATTTTGATACGGTTTTAAGCCGTATCAATTTAGAAATTTGATAAGGCTTAAAACCGTATCAAATTAGAAGTTGGACAGTGCCCGCATGCTAATTTGATACGATTTTAAGCCATATCAATTGAGAAATTTGATACGGCTTAAAGCCGTATCTATTTAGAAATTTGATACGGTTTTAAACCGTATCAATTTATTAATTTGATACGGTTTTAAACCGTATCAAAGCAACAGAGACGCCATTTTTTGATACGGTTCAGGGCACTGCCAAATCGATTTTGATACGGCCATAAGCACTGCCAAATTGGCATTTCTGGTGTAGTGAATGCCCCATCTACCTTTCAGTCACTTATGAACAACATTTCCAAAATATACTTAAGGCAATTTATTTTAGTATTTTTTGATGATATTCTTATACATAGTACTGACTGGGAAAATCACTTGATACATTTAGAATTAACCTTGCAAACACTGGTTGATAATCAGTTAGTCATCAGTGTACCTAAATGTTCATTTGATTCTTCAAATGTTAAGTACCTAGGGCATATCATATCAGATCAAGGAATTGCAATTGACAAGGAAAAAATCAAGGCAATTTTGCAATGGCCACAACCCACTAATATTAAAGTTTTAAGAGGCTTTTTAGGCCTTACAGGATACTATAGAAAATTCATAAAAATTATGGCCTCATTGCAAAACCTTTAACATCTATGCTGAAAAAGAATTCATTTCTCTGGAATGAAGAAGCCACTGATTCATATTTTAAATTAAAATCTTTTTTGACTAACCCTCCTATTTTAGCTCTACCAGATTTTTCAAAATTTTTTGTTGTAGAGTGCTAGTGGGAAAGGACTTGGAGCTGTCTTATTACAAAATAATAAACCTATTGCATACATCAACCAGCCACTACAAGGAAGGAACCTGCACTTATCAACATATGAAAAGGAGCTGCTGGCATTAATATTTGCAACAAAGAAATGGTCTCAATACCTGTTAGGCAGGAAATTTATCATCAGAACTGTTCACCAAAGCCTCCAGCATTTATTATCTCAGAAGCTCACAACTGGAATTCAAGGAAAATGGTTAGCCAAACTACATGGTTATGACTACACTGTTGAATACAAAAAAGGAAAAGAAAACATCATAACAGACAGTCTATCAAGAGTCTATGATCAACCTGAACTGACTAACATCACACTAGTACAAGCTGATTGGATTTCAGAACTCAGAAAGGAGATTCAACAAAGGCCATTTTATCACCTGAAGAAGGAGCAAATATTAAATGGAGTTGTGGACAGTTCAAAATATAAATTGATTGAAGACTTAATTTTTTACAAGGGAAAATTTCTAATTGATCACTCTCACAAGCAGCTCATTGATATCATATTATTTGAATTTCATTCTATACCATTGGGAGGACATGCAGGTATGAAGAAAACTTTGAAAGCTATTAAAAAAGTTTTTTTTCTGGAAACACATGAAAAAATCAGTGGTAAATTATGTCAAACAGTGTGACATATGCCAAAAATCCAAATCAGAAAATATACCATCTCCTGGCCTATTACAACCTCTACCAGTTCCTGAAAATGTTTGGACTGATCTCCCCATGGATTTCATCACTCACTTACCAAGAAGCAATTGATATTCAGTCATTTATGTAGTAGTGGATAGATTGTCTAAATATGCACATTTTTTCCCACTGAAACACCCATTTCCCACTGAAAATATACCAGCCATCTTACATTGATGAAATCATACAGGAGCCAGAAATTATCCTTGATCGAACATTAGTCCCCAGAAACAACAAGCCTGTCACACAAATCTTAGTCAAATGGAGAAATAGACCAGCTGAAGATGCTACATGGGAAGATTACTGGGACTTAATCAAGAAATTTCCTACCCTAGACCTTGAGACAAGGTCTGCTTTTCGGGGGAGGGGGGTGGAGTTGTTAAGATGTGACATTTGATCAAACACTTGGTAAGCATAGAAATACAAAAAACATTTCATCATACATAGAAGAAAGGATCGAAACACAAGCAATATCAAGGGAAAAGCAATCAGAGTAATTGATTTAGAGGAACTGGGGAAGGTGCAGAAGCATGTTAAGACAATTTCAAGTGTTAAAATATAAATAGAAACTGATTTGAACGAATGTGCATGTGTGCACGTGCACAGTTTAATGAATTAGGGTTTCTATGGCAATTTCTGATGTAATGCCCTTATAAATAGAACCCTAGGCAATGTAAACATTATTCGAATTTGCCAGAAATAAAAAGCATTATGTTTTTCACCTCATTCTCCTGTTTTTCTGTATCTTAGAATTCTCTTCTTAACCACGAGTAGATCACCTAAATTTCTAAGGTATGCTCGTGTAGATCACTTAATTCTACTGTGCCAAATCTGGTGCAGATCTGTCTTCACCGCCTACTTGAAAGCCTGTGTGGATCACCTCTTTTTCTTGATCCTTGCAGTCTGTCTCCTTCATTCCTGAACCCCTAAACCAATCATACCATTTTTTGATCATTCCTTCCTTCTTCCACCTTAACATCCCTCTTCAACAATGCCTGAAACCAGATTACAAAAACAGAAACAAGATGATGCTTACATTGCAATAGGTTCTGACACTTACACTTCAGGCTCTACAAGTCAAAACGTGCAACCAGAGTCACATTCTCCTCCACCCGAGTTTGTACAACATACGTTCTTCTTCGATGAATCTCAAGTGCCACTAGAAGACATCTAGACTCAGCAATCCTTTCATGAGCCTCCTAACCAACCACGGGGTGCAGGTTCTTCATCTAGATCTTGGTCTGATAGAAGAGGAAGAACTAAAACTTCTTCGAAGGTGGAAGAAATTATTGATATGATACACTCCAGGCAATTGAGCAAGAAAGTTCGTTCTAACTCCGACAGTCCGAATTCAAATCCATCTACGAATGCTAGTAATTCTCCCTCCTCTAACGCAAACCCACATTCTACTGAAATTATGATGGTGAAGCATGGCATAGACCGTGCAAGAACATTTGATGGTATTGACATGCCCCACACAATATCAATTCTCACATGTAAGGACAATCAAGATACGTTCATGGTTCTTCCTGATGACGAAGCATCAAACTGATTGCATTTTGAAATCGAGGTCCGCAAGCAAGCACTACGATACAGGCAGTTTAACTTGAATCCCCCTGGTATCTATCTCAGTACGCACCCGAGTATCCACCCCAATATCCACCACAGTAATCTGTTTCTATATTTTTTAACTATGTAATTTGTATTTCGTAATTTGAATTCTGCATTTTGTATTCCGTAATTTTAATTTTGCAATTTGTATTCGGTAATTTTAATTCTGCAATTTGTATTTTGCAATTTGTATCATGTTCGATAACAAGCACACACATACACAAACAATAAAAATTATAAATAAAATAATGACTCTACCCCTTCAAATATGCACCTTAAAAAAAAAAAAAAAAAAAAAAAAAAAAAAAAAAAAAAATAAATAAATAAATAAATTCCCCATTCGTAACAATTCCCCTTCAAAATAACTCTTCCAAATATCTCTTTCCGTTTAAAATCATACGGACCCTTAGTGTGTTTTGAAGGGAATTTGGGAGCCACGAATGACTGATGGTGGAAGAGCAGAAACGCTAAAGTAACAGATGAAAGCGCTTTTCTCAGGACTCAAATGATAAAACAGCAACAAGAGAGGCGAGAACAAATGAAAGAACCGAATGATAAGGATGCATGTATTTAATATTTTGAAAGACGGGTTAAAGAAAAGAATGAAGAACAACAGAAGTAAAGAGATTGTTTTTATTCATTTCATGTCTTTGTTTCAACAGCCAAGCATATTCTTACATGCGACAATTTACATAAGACAAATACCATAACTAATCATTTCATCCAACGCCACATCACTAGCAAATAGGACAAACATTATAACTAATCCATTAATCTAGTGCTACCCCAATAGCCAAAAGCAGAAAGTTGTAACTAATTATATTAGAGCATGCTTCTAGAAAATGGATAAAAGTTTAGAATCTTACAGCATCTTCTCTTGGGCCTGCTTGGTGCACGGTGCATCTTGGTACATTGTTAGTGCATGTATCACTAAATCATATCATAAAATGGATTGCGTGACAAAGTTTACTTAAATTTACAGTTCCACGTAATTCAATAATAATATATCGACGAAGTTCAAAAGCATTATTTCCGCCTCATTTCCTCTAGATACAAACGACAAGAAACTTCAAATGAATACAAACATCCTCCCTCTTGACAAAAATATACCAACAAAATCAATTAGCTATATACATAGCAATTAACTACTATCTATCTTCTCAACTGCATACAATACACAACCTTTATATTTCCTGAGCTAAGGAGTAATATCAACCATACTAATGCTACCAGACCTACATTTTGAACCGTATTAGACATCAGGTGACTCATTCAAGCCTTGGTTCCCAATACCTTCAGACGTTCTGTTTGTTCAAAGGAGACTTGACCGATAGTGCTTCAGCATTGCCTGATGGTGCACTCGGAGTTTGAGGACTACTTACAAGAAAATCTTCTGCATTTATTAATCTATGTTCTGAATCCCACTCCGCCTCAGCTTTAAGAAATTAAGGGTTACACGATGAAAGAGAAACCAAATAGAAGTCGCTTATGAAATCTTATTTCGATTTCAGACCACTTTGCAAATATAGATCACTTCTTGCCACATGGCCAAAGTGAAGATAATATGCTAGTGCTATTTCAAAAACTGTTGTGTATTTTGATCACTTTTAACCACATGGCCAGAAAGTGGCATAAATTTGAAAACAGTTTTCTTATTGGTCTGATATAGAAACAAGTGTGCAATGAGAATGGCTTTAATATAAAAACATGGAGGATGACAAAAAAGGTAGATTTAAAGGATACGAAGTGTCTTCCACATCTCAGTTATGCTGACTCCAGCATCAGAAAGAAGCCAGTAATCTGCATCAGTCTGCACAAAATGAAGTTTAGAAACGCAGGCGTAATGCAAGGCAAACTGATGTACTTATGCAACATAATTATATACATCCAAGAATTGAATCATAGGCATATACTAGGTAGCTAACTACTGCATATTAGACTCTTTACTAATTATTTTTAGTTTAAGAGCAAAGTAATTATATTACTGAGCTAATAAACGAAAACTGTCGTAATAAACATACGTCAATATCTGAAGGGACAATCTTCATTATCCCACCATTATCCTCCTGCATATGATTTGAAGTGCTACAGACCACTGGCATATCTTCGGATACTACTTCTTTACCTCTACTCTCTTCTACGGATCTTACTGTTTGGTTCTGGCAACAATCTGGAGCTGAAATAGGTGTATTTGAAGGTGCCCCAACACCACTTGTCTGCTCAAGTGCTTCTTCGAATTTACTGTTAAAGATGAAAATAAAGAGAAAAATGATGGAATTCTTTGAGCTCCTTAGATATTGTAGTTTGAAAATTACCTGACAAGGTATACATCTATTGGACCCATTGTGCTTCTCAGGACAATCCTATATCTTCTTTGAGAACAATCAACCGCCTGTTTCGAATGAATAGGATTTAAAATATAACAGCATAGAAAGACACCGGTTCTTACTGTCTCATATAAGTTTATAATATATGCATTTTGAATCCTGCCTACCTCATCAGGATCTGGGACTTCCAGGGTAGTTCCATGTGGTGCTTTGATTGCTATTAACGTCTCATTCTGCATTTGAAGGCATATGGTTGGTAAATTTGTTCCAAAGTATAATTTAGGAGCATCATACACCGTCAACATAAGTATTATTTCTAATCTCCACAAGTAAAAGGGATTAACTGCATGAGTCACTAGTGTTCACCATGCAAACCATCGTCAAAGTTACATTGATATCCTTCCGAATTCTCCAATTCTATAGCATCTCTATATGATGTACATATACACAACGCATGTGTTTCTACCCTATTATATTATGATAAAAGTAAAGCAAAATAATATATACCTGAAAGCAAGGTAGGGACTTGATGTCTTCTTCAGTGACATATAACCATCTAAAGTAGAAGCCAAAATCACTAGGTTGGAATTGGGAAACAAGAATGAAATCAAGAATGTAAATTACATCCACTTACTTCTCATTGCTTTCATTTTCACTGAGTTCCCTCAGTTTTTCCTGCATTTCACTGCAGTGGACATTGATCTCAGTCTGTGCTAGAAACATTCTCAAAACTAGTGATAGGTAAATGAATGACCTTATTTGCTTGTCCAAGTTGCATTCTGTCCTACGAAGTTCTCCAACTTCCTCCTGAAATGGAACAAATACCGGGTAAAGAAATTGAACCGGTACAAAAATAACTACAGGTCCCCCCCCCCCCCCCCCCACAAAAAAAAACTAATATATAAATTAAGATATAAGTAGATAGCTACAGAACAGATAAGGGTTCAAGTCCACAGAACATCCTAAATGTTTGTATGCTTACCCGTAGCACTCCACCACCAATATCCCCTGGATTTGCATCCGCTCCTCTGCGATATATTTTTATTAATAACTTATGTTTTGCTATATGGTGTTCATGCAGATGCAATGAACTGTGTAATAATGATGAATTCAAATATAAGTCAAGGGTATGATTATTACATCCACCGTATTCTGTTCTTAATTTGCTTCTCAATCAGTCCAGTTCCTTCAAGAACATTTGTAATATCGTATATCCTCCTCTTCTGAACCTGAGAATAAAGACATCACTTTTATTAACATGGAAAAACATCATGTACACGTAAGAACATTAAATATCATGGGGTTCATCCCTTTGCTGATTTGCTAATAAATAATGGGATTAATTTCAAGACCAAAGCGTATCTGGCGGTCTCCTGAACAAAGGTGAATGCATGACCCAGACCGATTGACAAGTAACAATGATGACAAAAAACTTTCAGCTATTGTACTTTTAAGCAACCACTACGACGTTAGGCCATGTAAATGAAGAGGTTTAGGTCGTTTAATAACACTTTTATGTATTCAGGGAAATAAATAAGAGTAGAAAGCTACCTCCAACATGTCAGCAGCACTATTTAAATCTAGAATGCCATTCTGTGCTTGTTTAAGCAAACTGAGGAACCTTTTCGTCAGGAGACCTAAAAACACAACTCATGGAACCCAAAATTAGAAAACCAATGTACAAACTACTGCACATAATATAGCTCGGATCATTACAGAAAAAGAAGAAAAAAATGTCATAAAGTTTTATATTTATTTACTCACCCAGAGAACTGTCATAACGGCAAGTACTAACTGGTGTGAGATTATTACCGGGAGAACCTGCAGAAAATGTAACAATTTAGTTTCACTGGAGAGAACAATGAATTGATTGATTGTCTCCCAGTTAGCGTATAGTTTAAAACTGAGTGGTGATTTCATGAAAGAACACCACAACCAACAAGGCACATGAGTGAAAAAAGAGCCAGATTCTCGAAAGCACAAATAATAAGTAGATAACAGTAGTAGCATAAAAACGAATATAATACCAATCCCAGATGACCAAATGAATTTTATCTTTATACTATGGAAGATTCAACTGATTTGCATAACTGTGTTCGTGTAAGGAGTAAAGCGCATGTCATCATAAAGTCCAAAAGAAACAGTAGCAACAAAGACTGACAAACCAGATGTTTTGAAGTGGAGTATTCAGTTGGTTGTCATGAAAAGGGATGTGTGGAAAGTTCATAGCACTTTGAACGTAATTTAACAATAAAAATAAAGTCAACCATTAAGATGGAACAAATAGAAGCACAAAGCCTGGGCTATTTATGGGAACTCTAGTCCTATTTGAACACCACCAAGTCAGGTCATAAGTTACCAGGTACTGACAAATTAAGCAACAAAAACAATATGCTATTAAAAGCAAGAAAATACAAAACATTTGCACTAAGAAAAGAATGCATCAGCACTAAATATGCGCAAGATGGTAGGTTCTTACCAGCATTAAATGTGGAAGTAGATTGTCCAGGTTTGTGTTTCTTTACATATTTAGATGAGCTAATGCTGCCTCCTTCAATATAGCCAGGGTTATTTGTCCACTCAATTGTTTCAAGAGGTTCACAATCTTGTACGGCCTTTCTTTTCAACTGCATATTGACCAGTGTACCAAAAGGATTAATAGAAAAGACAAGGGAAAGCCATATACCTTGAAATACGTGAGCAAGAGTATGTTGCAATGCCTAATGCAGTTCAAAGGTTCTCCATTTACTAATTGTCCAAGTTTTCAAACTAATTAGATAAAAATGACTGATTAGATATTGGATCTTACTTTGTCCGTTAGTGACCCTAGGTAGTGACTTAAAAACGAGTTTGCTTCTTCACCGATTAGTGACAGTATGTTATGTATATTTGACTAATTAGTCATCATACCTTGTTAAATAGAAAACATCATCACAAGCTCATGAAATTTCTTTCTTAATATATTGTAAGTTTAAGACATTATAAACTCATTTAATATGAACAAGATTATTGAATAATTATTCTAGCATGCAATATTTTTTTTTTACTATTTTCAAAGAAAAATTTGGTTTGCGTGAATGAAAATTTTAGCTTGAGCAACAAAAGAAAATGATCCGCAAGAAGAATTCGATATGGGAGAGTAAATAAAATAGATGAATGCATGCGCAAGAAACAAAAAAGATGAATTAATGAATTTATTTTGTTCTACTTTCAGTTATTATAGGGGATGGTTTGGTTAAAACAAGGATGAAGTCGTTTTTTCTTATCCAATAAAAAACAAAGCATAAAAGACAACAGAAGCCCACGGAGGCATGCCCAGTTAGTAAGTACTAAATCAAAAATCACACGTTCAAATCTCACAATCCATGCGACTGCTACTCACTCGTAATTTATCTAGATTATGCGTTGGAGATTAAATGCACTCTTGCCGATTTCCAAGCAGAAGCTTGACACTGTAATCAATAACGACAAAAATGCATAAAGTACAGCAAAATTCTGCAGCTATTCTTCATGTTAACCTCGGATTAGACATTAGACTCTACCTGAATCCAAATTAGATTGGGAAAAAACAAAGCTTCTTTATCCCTTTCTAAATAGCTCGCAACGTTTCTTCGTCCCCTTATAAATAGTTCCAATTAAATTGTTGTGTTTATATAGATCAAAAGCTAACTGATCAAGTATTTGGTAACATGACTTGGCATCGTGTGAAGCAAACCAATTGCTTTTGATCGCAAGTTTGAATCCCAAGCACAGACCCTTTTTGTACAATGATCCTACTTCCGATTGGTGATCTCTTTTGGACGATTGCATAATAGTCATATACACAGGGATGAGCGTTTGGTTGATCTGATTTAACCGATGATGAAAATTGTTAAGCCGAACTAAAACCAATGAAAAAGAAAACCAAATCAAACCAATAAAATTAATTTTGGTTGGTTCGGTTGGTTATACAACTTGACCGTACTAAAAAGGATTCACATTTCAAACTATTCACTGTGATTTGAGAATTGAGATAAAACATAAATATATTATTAAAGTATTCTTATGCCTTCTATTGATTTTTAACACATAACGTAAATAAAACGTATTAGATCATTAAACTAGTTTAAAAAAATTGTTATAACATTATAATTTCGAAAATTTAATAAATTTTTGTAATTTGGTTAGACCAATAACCAAACTAATTTATTTATTTTTATGGGCCGATTATAAACCAATCTAGTTTCAAAACCCCAAAAAAACGACCGAAATGGATTCTTTTATTTGGTTTAACCAAAGATTACTTGCCCCTGTTTACACATTAAGTTGTACTGTTTGGATAGATAAAAGAGGCAAAGCCACCGTGCACCAATATATATATATATATATATATATATATATATATATATATATATATATAAAAAAAAAATTCAAACGACTTGCCATTATTTTGAGCACAAATAGGGGTTGGAGGTTCGTATGTAAACGAAAACTTTTGCTGGATTTGTGTGCGCTTATTGTTGAAAAGTTGGAAATATTCAAAAAAAACTGTATCGCACATAATTTAAATATTTGCATATAATTACTGATATATTATAAATCAAGGCTCAAATGGTACGTATTTAACAACGTGTTGTTCGCGTGTTACTTCTAAAATGCATGACAATAGCTATTGTCCTTAAATTTCAAGTAATCAGGTGATCAGTGCTGTATTTTACCTATTTGCTTCAGATCTGTAACGGTGAAGTAGATAGGTTCGAAAGAAACAAATATATTTGAACTAAGGAAGATTCAGATAGCTTCACATATATTGTTGGTTCAAATGTTGTACCAACTTTTATAGAGATCTTCAAGAGCTTTATTAAAATGAAAGAATGGAATTCCTCAAAAAATAGAGCTCTATGAAAGCACAGAATGAAATTCCTCAGAAAAAAAAGAGCTCTATGATAGTTAGAGGATGTAAGTCCTCAAATATATAAACATGTATCAGTTAGTAAAAAGAAAAAGAGACGAAGATAAGAAGAAACCAAAGAAATACTATTATCATTGGTGTTATTCAGATATAGGACAGACTTATTTATCTCTTCATATCAATTGCTCGATACTGTTCTCTACAATCAGAAGAAAAACATGTAGGCTAACAAAATAGGTATTTAAGCATATCACATTTTAGATTTTATAAAACAAGATCAAAGGATCCAAGTAGTATGACAATCTCATTATATCCATACATTATTCACTATATTTTATTCACGAACTAATATAAGATATCTATACATTAGTTCTTTCAACTTTTCATGACTTCATGAGTATATCAATTTGAGTTGTGGGCATGCAGATCCAACATCTAACTGGCCAAAACAAGTAAGATGATGTAGACTAGTTGGTAAATATCTCACCTTAAAAAATACTAATCGCAACATCACACCTGTAAACCATGACAAATCTAAATGCACAAACATGCTATGTTTTATTTACGTCCGAATTTACTAATAAAATTTTCATATGAGAAGTTGTGGGCTGTCTAATCCAATTGACAAGGCTTATAATCAACCATGAAACATCATAGGAATTACATATACTTTTAGTTTTAATAGCGGGTTTCACTACCACTGAATCACATATGCTTTTGGCTTTAATTGCAATTTCAATACGACTAAATCTTCACTGTTCACAACCTCTTTTCTTTTGCTTCTAATCTTAGCAGTTATTGTGCCATGCACATTTTCAAATTAACATATTAATGCTTGTCATCAGAAACTTTAACATCTCCAAGTTGTTATAAAATATTTGGATAAGCTAGCTTTACTTCCGAACAAATAAATTTTGCGGAAACTTTAAAAAGTTAGATGCAGTTGGCTTCACAATAACTGACAATACAACTACAATTGAGTCACTCGCACGCATGATTAGAATTCCTCAAGCTTGATCTGTTCATACTTACAGAATCTGGCATGCCCTATCTCACTGTTGGACAAGTAAAAATCACACGCAAAACACGTTCTGCAATTAGTGCAAAGAAGATCACTCCCTTAGACAAAAAATCACATCTCTTACATCAAACATTCAGTGATGGTGTTTATTGAGAATAGTCCCCAAGGGGGCGAGGAGGAAAATTAGAAAATTGGACGCCAATTTGAATAATACAACTAATATTACATCTGACAGTGTAAATCAAAATATGCTAGCACGGGGTCATAACTCTCTGACTTTCGCATGAAATCCTATCACGAAGTTTATTAAACTCTGCCTTAACAACCATAAGACGCGCAATTTAATAAGAATCACTGCTACATTTATGGAAATTCAACCAGCAATAGGAAGCAAACCCAATCAACTAACGTTTCCACCAAAATACCAGCTTTAACAACAAAAATCAAGCAAATTACAGCATTAAAATAGCAATTCATATAATCACACTAACCGGAGTCTTAATCACGATAACGTCCTCCACATCGTCCTCGCTCCTCGTATTTGACTCGTCAAACCTGTGATAACCATCGATATCATCAAATCTTGCACTGTACGGAAATTTCGACATGTAAAATCTTTTATTTCTCGGAATCAGTGAGAAGTTTTCTCGATATTTCCTCCCGAAACCCTAGTACTGATTTCAACCGAAGTAGGGTTTGGAGTGGATCTGAGACTCGTCGATGGAGTAGGGATGCTAGGAAGAGATTGAGGACATTCTGGCTGAGATTTTGGGAGGAATTGGGAATTAGGGAAACAACGATGGGGGAGAAAACGAGGGAAAGAAGAGGGGGAGAATATGTATGCTTTTGAGAGTGATGGATATGGAGGGAAATTGGAAAAAAATTAATTTGGAAAAGTAGATAAAAGGAAAATAACTGCAAATAGTCGCACGTTATCTGTTGACTTTAATATTAGAAAAAGAAAAAAAATTAGAGCTGTTTCCCGATGAAAGGCGAATGGGCATGTTTCACAAATAATTGCGCACATGGATTTTCTATGCTTCTGACCGCTTCACTTGTGATACAATGAACGCCCATTTTTAGAAAATGAAAATCCAACAATTTTCCAAAGGTCCCATAGAAATTTATACTATTTTCATAAATCGTCAGTTGAAAACTAATAACTTACCATTGATGATTTTGAAGTTTTTTTGAAAAGCCATTAATTGTTTTTTGTTCCACTAAATCCAGTCAACATTAAGGTCTTTTCCTCATTTTTCACTTTAGCAAAAGTCAACTCATACTATTTTTGAATACTAAAATCAATGTTTAAAAAGATTTACATCAAAATTTAATTAATTCTCGTAAAATCAACACAAACTAGAGTCAAGCTTAAGACGTGCTAATTAACGAAACGTAATACAGTTGTTTAAAGTTGTTTAGTAAAATTTTTGTTCTTAAATTGTGTATTAGTTTTATAATTTACAGTATATTTACGTGACTTTGTGTGAATTTAGACATGAATGACTGAGAGATCGGCGATGATACATTGATGAAACATTGTGATGAATTTGAAAACGCTTATAGGTATTGCTAAGGATAGTCAAGTTGATGTCGATTCTGTTTTGGGGACTCACTTCTATCCAGTCAGGGGTGGCAATTAGACCTGATCGATTGGACCGGGACACGACCCGACGAGTCTCGGTTCTAGAGGGGTCAGGTTTTGTCGGCTTTAAACTACACATTTCATAAATCTAGACCCAACCTGACCGAGCTTTGGATCGGGTTCTGTTAGATAATAAAACTAAAAGTATATATATTTTAATGTTTTTGGGTTGGGTCTTTCAGGTCGGATTTGATTGGGTCTTTATTATATTTATCATCACCTAGACCCAACCCGAGACTCATCGGTTTCGGGTCGGGTCTGAGTCTTTTCGGATCTTTTTGGTTTGGTTTTTCGGTTTTCAGTTCTAATTGGCAGCCCTAGATCCAGCACCTCATAAATTTCACTTTGGGACATCCATGTTAAATGTTCGGATAAGCGAAGTTGTAGCAAACCAAATTAAGACTGGGTAAACAATTTTGCGTCGATGGAAATATATTCGACCATTTGCATCTTGTTCCTAAAGCTACTAATAGGGCCTTATCCAATTTGTCAATATGGAGATGAGTATGTAGTCATCGTTTACAAAAACCTAAACTAGTGCAGGACATGGATTTTATGGATGTATTCCATGTAACGAGAACTACGTGAACCCCTGACAAGTTCAATGTTATAATTATTCTGAATGGATCGATCCTCTAATACATGCTAGGGAACTCCAGTATGAGCCTAAAAATGCAAGTTGAAAATAGATGTTTTTCGAAGTTGGTTCGAGAACTTGAAGGAAATGGTTGGATGCCAAGATTTTCGTAGTTGTGAATCGAAATAAGACATTTTTGCTTGCATGTTGTTTGATTTCATGTTTATGTATTGGTAAATATATGTTCATGTATGGTTGATTACATTTTGGTAGAACTTATGAATTTATGTTGGTTCTTTTCATGCAACTGTCGAACATTTGTTTTAGTTCTATAATATTTGTTCTTGGTATCAGGAAGTTTGATGTATTCATTAGGTAGCAGTTGTACGTGGATTCTAGGGGTCAGTAATCTACTCGGATGTATATGTGTGAGTGTAATTCGGAAGTTCGTATTTGTATGAACATGTAAGCATATTAACGTATGTTTAAGGCATGACCTATACAAAACAGATAACAATCCTCTCTTCCTTCTATAAAAAAAAATAACTCATCTTTACCTAATACCTTCACAAATCTGCTCATTTCATCAAAACATCCCAAAATAGCTCATTTCTTCACTTTTTTCATCAGGTCAACTCCATTTCGGACCATGCTTAGTACATTCGACATTGAGAGGATATAGGTATGATTTTCTTCTCTGTTTGGCTTTTTCCGGCCAAGTATGGGGTTATGTATATATGTTTTGTTGCAATGTTTCCTATCAAAATATATTTTTATTTAGCATGGCACTTTTAGTCGATTAAAGTGACCATCAGGGTTAAAGAAAAAGAAATCAATGCAAAACCTATTGTACATTTCACAGCGTATGGAATAAAATATGATAACAACACATAACTGATATAAAACAGACGATGTAGTTAATAACTGATCTTGAACCGTAAGCATCAGAGTAACAGATTCATAATACAACATAATAGAAGTATAGTCATATAAGTGATAATCACTCAAATAAAACTGTTCTAAGATGAAAGCACTGTTATGCCTCATAGCAGCGAACGACAGAAAGTAACATAATGCATATAAATAATACGTAGAATAGCCTCATGCTTGCTTCCGGGTCAGCTACTTGCACTCACTCCCAATCTATCTCTTATTTGCTCATTTAAGAGCACACAAAGTAATAAAAAAACAATGCATAAAACTTTGAGTCAGACAAAGTCTGGTATGAGCAGTAATAATCTCAAGTACTAAAATAAAATAGTACAATAGGTATGAAGGACCATACCTGACTTGTCCATATGTCTAATGAGTATGCACATGTAATAATATACTCTACTGTAAGGTCATTATGTCACTAAGTGTAGATGTTTGTGTACATGATAAGGTGATAATAAGCAAACAAACACGAACACCCATTATCCATCCTTATATCCACTCACTCAATTCCTTGGATATTGTAATAACTTGTGGTTTTGTGCATTTTTAGCATGTAAATAAAAAATATTATTTTCATATAAGATTGTATGATTCTATTATTTTTGAAAATGACTATTAGAGACATTCCTCATATTTAGGATTTTTGTCAGATTTTTTAATGATTGTTTTGCCCTTGACGAAATATTATTTCGTCTCTAACTTTTTACTGGAGTGGAATTTGAACTTAAGACTACATCCACTAGATCAGGATAATGGATTCCCTTTCTTTAGAATGGTTATATGTAAAAAAAGGCTAACGGTTTGAGACTTATGGTTGTTTTAAATATTTTTGAATTTTAAACAGCCTAATTCATCAATTAAGTGCCATTAACGACGGGGTCCATTTTTAGTTTTGTGATAAAGGGATAACATGATAGGAATGAGTTACTATAACTAATTCCTCTCATATTAAAGTCTTTCCCTTCCTCCCCAAAGCTTCAAACCTCCACTAAATTCTTCTTTCGTCCAAAACAGCAAAAAATTACCAAAATTATTAATAAATTAGGGAACTGATAGATCTACACTAGATAAGGATTATTAATGTTGTTAATTAAGAGGTAGAATCCATTCTATTTTATTGATTTTGCTTCAGATCTGGAAGGTTATTTCAGGCCTACATTTTCTTAGGCAAGTGTAAGTGATTTTATATCTCACTTGCTAATTTCTACATTTTTTTAATGTTTAATTCCTTTAAATGTCAAGTTTGTCAAAAAACATATTTAACCTGATTCTGAATTACATCTATGAATTTTAAATTGATTAGAGATTAAATTATGTAGTATTGTGCCTTTGAAATCATTAGTTTATTCATAGGACCCTATGTTTCTATTTTGACATATGAATTCTTTACGATTGGTTGAATAAAATAATTTACTATCTAAATTGATGTAAATGGTTGCACGTATGTAATTGCTTATTTGAATGTTTGAAAATGCCAACGAATGGCGACTTAAATTTAGGATTGAATTAGGATTTTGCAAAAAAGTATAAAACTCAAAAGTGTTAAGATTTGCATGAGATTTGGAGGGGACAGATAGGAAGGCCTCCATAAGTTCAATGCAAAATTTTAGGTCATCTGGAGTCCGAATGAAGAGTTAATAGTCACTTGAAATCATGTCAGCATAAATTTACAACTGCTCGGAATTGCATGCAATCTATAGGAATAGAAAACGATAGTATTGACATGTTACATCTTAAAATTCAATTCAATTGGATTTCATATGAATAAGCTATAGTTGTAGGAAAGGGATTGACATAAAATTTCAATGTGCTTATAAATACATGTGATCCATATGGATGGTGCTTAATGGTCTCAAGATGTTATCTTTCAAGTTTAAGCCAAGTGGATCTGATACGAGGAAGTAATGGGTTTTAAATGATGTTGTGGCCAGTGGTCGGATCGGTCTATGCAAGATGAAAATGTGTGGAAAGCTTAAGTATGGGATCGGCATGCATGAGATTGGCACGATCGAAGAATAGTGGGAAGGGATCGTTGTAGTGGGTTGTCATTAGATCCATATAACCTCTGGAGCCATCAGATTAGCTTAGTTTCAAAAAGGAAAACCAAGGGAAGTACCTAAGGCATGGATCAGTACTAATCCCTGACCTACCCATCAACTAATATTGGTGTGATCCCTAAGGGGTTTAGTAATAGGTGAAGCGACTTCTAAGGGAGGTCAGTAAGGCCAAGGAACGTTCGTCGCGGAAGTTTGGATCATCGAAGACAACATAAAGTCTCTTCAATAACTTGGTTTGACGAGTATTTTAACTTAGGTGAACGACTCCAACAATGACCAATTGAACTCTAGGAGGCAGAGTGGTGAGACTATGAGTCATGATGATGAAACTTCAAGTCGGAATAATGAGACTACGAATTAGGATGGCGAGACTACTAGTCAAGATGGAGGAACTGCCAGGAGAGATTTAGGGTGCAAAGTTTAATGACATATGTTAGTTGTCTGGATAGTTCCTAGTTATTAACTTTAAATAGGAGTTATGAAGATGGTCCAGGATGGATTCTATAATGGAAATATGTATGCAATGGGATCGTTAGTACATGAGTTCGAGCGGGTACTTGGAGAGACGAGGCTTAAGTGTTTGTCAGGTCTTCAACCTGACGTAGGTTATCAACCAGATTAGTAGGCTTCCCATCTGACATTCAACTAGACTATAAGTTGTTTATCTAGGAGAATTCTAACATTGATTTGCACTCATTTTCAAGTTGATGTAGGTTGCCAGTTAGATTAGTTGGTTGTCTCAACAGAGAGCTCATTGGAGCGGGTACAGATACCGAGGAACCAAATGTAATATATATCCAATGCATTAAGTCAGTAAATGTGGGGATGGATGGTGTATGGCAATGTTTGCATGGTCATTTATCGCTCTTAGGAATGTTATTAGATATAGGTAGCATTGATGCATATAAAGATAGCGCTAATGCAAACATTTAGAAACCCTAGTACTATGATGTAGGGTATACTCATGATGTTGATACTGTATAGTAGTATATACTTTTGTATGCTAAATCTATGTAGGAACATGTAAGGTATGTTTTTTCATACTGTGTGTTCCAGTTATTGTAGTACTTGAGATTACTATTGCTGTAACACACCGTATTTTCTATGAATATTAAAGTAACAAATTAAAGAATACTTAATTTTAAAAGTAGGAAATAAGCGAAATGGGTTACGCCATTGCGTTCATCTCAGAATTCGGCTTGAAATAGAGTCCGAGTTTGCGTAAATCGGACACAGTATGAAGAAGTTATGAGCCTTAGAAGTTTGTATATGTGTAGGGGAGAATATATATATTGGGTTTAGTACTTCAGAAATAGGTCCAGAAAGTCAAAAATTGGTTCGAAATTCAAAATCAGCCAAAAACAGGCTGGGCGGGAAATTTCCCGCCAGAGGGTGTCGACCCCCCTTAAGGTGTGTCGACATAGGTGTTGACCTCCCATAGGGGTGTCAACATAGGTGTTGACCCCCCTATAGGGGTGTCGACCCCCCCAGATCTGGGTGAAATACTTCGTTTCGTATCTGGCTGAGCAGTGACGAATTTCTGAGTCGTAGGGCTACGTGGCGACTTCTGATTGGCCTGATGATGCATTCTCTTGGACTGGATGGTTTGGATGGACCCTATGTTGATCTAAAGGCTCTTAATAATCCTAGACATCTATATATACACTCATAACCCAACCCTAATTCTATTGCTCAAATGCTATGTCATCGTCATGTTGTTCATCCCCAAACTAGCCTAGCCATCATTCTTCAACCAAAATTCAAGAAGAAAATTAGAGAGCCTCAAATCAAATTAGAAGATTAGTTTTGCTACAACAATAACGATTCAATTATCTTTTCTTAATCCTAGCAATGTACGTTCGCGTTATTTTCAGATTTGAATACCTGATTGTAATCTTGACATGTAATAAAATGAATCGAAGTCTATGCCTGATTATAAGATAATCTTTTCAGATTTATCCCTATCCATCTATTGAATCTATGTCTTTACATGCCTTAAAGGTTATTTTTATTGATTAAATCAGGCCTATCTTTGTTGTACATCAGGTTTATAATCCTCTTTGGTTCGTGATGTTATTCTTATGCATGCGATAATGATTGTATTAGTTTATTCAAGAATGTATCTTTGTTGGATCTAAATCTCTTGTATTAGGTCTGTTGTTACATACCTATTTTTATGCTTATTCTTATTTTATGCTCCTTATCTCTCTCTTCCCCTATTTCCTTTATCTTTTATGAACCTGGGTTACCTTCGAACCTAGGCTGAAATCGCGAAATACGAACGATTGAATACGGAGAATATTTTGGGTAAATATTGGGCACAATGTATTTGGTGAAATAATTGGGCATAACATATTCGGTGAAATTGTTGGACATAATTTGTAACTTGTGATTTAGGGTATAAATGTTATTGTTGCGAACTTGGGGTAAATTGAAATATTAAATCTAGATTGGGCGGAAACTATAAATTAGAATATTAAATCTAGATTGGGCATAACTATTGGTTGGGACGCCAAGCATAATGTATATTGCGATTTTTAGGCATGACTATTATTGCAAATTTGGGAAGATTGGGTGTAACTTATTTTGAGTAATAACTTGTAATTGATTTTGTTGGGCATAACCTGGGAATTGGAACATGACTAGTTCGGTGATTTGGGATAATTAGCATATAAAATCTAGACTTGGACATGTATAGTATATATGTAAATTGGCTAAAGATGAACGTGTCTAACCCGAAGTTAGATTGAGTTGCGGTGTAAGACTGCTCGGAACCGCCCGGCACATCCAGCGACTGCAACAATATAGACATAATGTGAGAGGTTAGCGCATTAAGCCCAAAACCCGAGGTTAGAATGAGTTTGCGGTAGAAGTCTACTCGGAACCGCCCGGCACATCCAGCAACCGCAAACAATAGTTCTAATGTGAGAGGTTGAGGCATTAATGAATGAATTAATGATAATGAACGGACATGCTAAGAATGGTAGGGTTAAGTTAACACAAGAGGGCAACACTTAACCAATATAACATGATGTGTTATAGAGCAACGCTTAACCAATGTAACATGACAAGTGGTAGGGTTAAGTAACACAAGAGGGCAACACTTAACCAATGTAACATGACAAGTGGTAGGGTTAAGTTAACACAAGAAGGCAACACTTAACCAATACAACATGATGAACGAGTAGGGTTAAGTTAATGGGAAACACTTAACCAATATAACATGATGAACGAATGGGGTTAAGCTAAGGGGAAACACTTAACCAATATAATATGATGAATGAAAAGGGTTAAGTTAATAAAAAAACACTTAACCAATTACAACATGATGAATGAGAAGGGTTAAGTTAATAAGAAACACTTAACCAACATGACATGACGTGTGGATGGGTTAAGTTAACTTGAATGGATGGATAAGACTTAGCCAATTTGGGGGGTATACGAATAGACCCTAGGAAGTAACGAGGACCCATTTCATCAGTAACCCACATAGATGTATCACTGTACCCTGAGCTAGGCAGGGTGGGACACGATTACTGGGGCTGATTATAAGCGGTCAAAATAGCGGCAGGGGGTAGTCAGTGTAGGTTCCGACGGATTACGAGCGTGCACGTACTACGGAGTGGAAAAAGCAGGCACTGGGTACTTGTAGCTATACACTGTGCATCTTGAATCGTGTCGGGTTGCTATCATAGGGATTGATACACCTTATGGTGGGACCAGCACAGGGTATCTACATGCAAAAGAGGGTCGATTGACACAGACACAAGGAAAATTAATACAAGTAGGGAGCCGATCGATAGGGTAGTAAGGGTACATCTAACATCTTCATGGCAATTAGGCTGATTGAGGTAAGATCCCCGTACTAGATGTACAGCTGAAGGCTACCATAATTGCGGGGTTCGGATCACCTTATTATATAACATAGGATACTAGTGGGACACTAGTAGGGGATACAAATCCTTTTTCATAGGATACTAGTTGGGACACTAGTAGGGGATACAAATCCTTTTTCATAGGATACTAGTTGGGACACTACTAGGGAATATAAATCATTCTATAAAAGACACTAGTTAGGATGCTAGTTGGGTGGTGCAGAGAAAATAGGGAATCAGAGAAAGAACCGAAGCGCATTTAGTGTATCTTACCTTGTCATATCTAACGATCATCATTTATTGTCTTACTATGCTTCATGTCATGATGCTTTTACCTATTTACATGCTGAAAGTCACTGGACTTACCAGGCTTTATGTCTGACTCTGTTTTGTTTCACTCTCTTTTCTTCCTTCCCCCCTAGGTTCACGGGGGGAATATTGCCACTTAGCTCAGTTTTCTTTCCAAGCTCGAAGATAGACGAAGTATTGCTTTGGACTCTCCTTTCCACAGCTATGGATGGCCCATGCTTTATTGGGGAATATCATTGTCGTTTCATGCTTCTTTATTTTGTTAAACAAGGCAGATGCTTTGTTGTAATGGGTATTGGTGTTTGGTGCTGGAAAACAATCTTTGTACAAGTTGTTTCACCAAGTTGTTGTTTTATCAATAAAGTAAAGTTTTATTTATTTTCCGCTGTTTAAATTTTTTCCGTTTTGTAATTTATCTGTTCTATACACTTATGACGCTCCACTGAAGTTAATGCATTCCCTTTGTGAGTGACCTTAACGGAGGTGGGGTGTTACACGTGGTAACAGAGCTAAAGGTTACCAGAACAGATAAAAGATTTTTCAAAAGCATATTTTAAAAGCGGTGTTTTCTAAAATATGTTTTAAAGAAGCGTTTTTCAAGAGAAAGGTATTGTTTCTAAAGGCATATTCCCTAAAGCCATATGCACTATCTTTCGATTCTCTATTTGAATCTCTTCTTCCTTTCTTTTCGCCATAGTTTCGTAGGCATACAACACACGTCGAGGGCAAAGTAGTGCCCAACCTCCATCTGTAGCCATAGTAGTTTCACATATGGCTAATTTTCTTTCAAGCCTTGTAGGTTGTCGTGCGATGGAGGTAGTTTCGAGAAACTAGTCAATAAGCTACACAAGGATAGTAAGGATGAGAACAAGGGAGTTTGGGCTAAGGAGCAAAAGCCCAAGGATAAGAAGCTTGTTGATATGGCTTAATCCACGCAGAAGGAGAAAGGTGAAAAGAAAGAGGCCAAAGTGGAAGAATCACAAACAAGGGATTGGAATATAAGAAGGGTGGAAGAAATAATAGATCCCGCGACAAGAGGAAGTTTCTTTCTGTGGTATAGCGGGTCATTTAATTGTAGGAAGAAGAAGGCAGGTGGTTGTTTTCAGTATGGTGAAGTAGGGCATCTTATCAAGGATTTCTCGAAGGACAAGGACAAGGGGCAAAGGATGTAATCTTCTAGAGGGAAATTGCATGCTCTCACTGCTAGTGTACCTAAGAGAGGTAGGAACATTTCTGTTGAAAGTTTGTTTTTCTTTTCAATCATCATGTTAGAACTTTGTTTGGTTCTGGCGCTTCACATTCTTTTCTATCTGCTTCCATAGTTGAGTCTCTGCACCTTAGTACTTGTATAGTAGAAGATCCCATTATTCTCTCAAATCCAATTGGTGGTTCGGCTCATTTATCTTTGGTTTGTGTAACACCCCACCTCCACTAGGATCACTCCTTAGAATGTACTAGCTTTGGAGGGGCGTTATTGTGAAGGTAAGCATGCACAGAGATATCGCAAGACAGAATATATAAAAATAAATATAAGTAAAGCAGCGGTAGCAGATAAAAACCCATCATCATCATCTCACAAAACCAACATAGTCAAGTACATAGTATCAAAATGTCATGATCCAAAATACAACATAAGTCTAGATACGTAGAAACAAAATACATGGTAAAACATCAGTACTAATCCCCAGAAATAAAAGATAAGCCACAGCTAGCTCAGATCCATACATGAGCTATCCAACAAGCAAGCCAAAGATCCACTAAGCAGAGGTAGCCCCTCCCTGAGAACCTGTGGGGGGGGGGAAACGGAAGGAAAGAAGCGAAAGAAAACAGGTCAGTCAAAAAGACTGGTAAGCCCTACTACGATCAATCTATAAACTAATAAAGTTAACAGCATGATGGAAACTGAGATGAACATACTGGCAATAGATAAAGGTGACATCACATAGATGAGATTAAACTTTGCACCACAGTGTACTAGCAAACCCACAAAACAGATCTTGATCCCTTAGCCCAAACTTTGGCCCAATAACATGAAGTGACCTTAGTATAAGGTCCAGCCCAACGGTCTAGTCGATCGGCTCCCTATAAACCTAACACGTCCAGTGTTGGTGTCCATACGGCCCACATGGATGTAGTCAGACTGCGCTGGGTCCACCTTTGGGTGTATCAAGCCCTCGGGTGTCAACCCCAGACACCTAAGCAATAATGCACAGTCTAAACCTACTGGTACCCGTGCCTCGAGTTTGTCCAATATCGGACTACGTGCACGTCCGTAGCCCGCCGGACCCGCACCGCTGTACCACTCAGCCGTCGCTTTGGTCGCTTACATCCGTCCAGTAATCGTGCCCCGCCCTAACCTAGCTGTAGGGTTGTGGTGATACCAAACTGGGATTACTGCTGGAACAGACCACGTTGCTAGGGTTTCTAAGAGGGTTAAGTGTGGTTTTAACCCCTCACTAATCATGGATTAAATTAGTTAAGTGTACCCACCTAACCCCATCTAATCCTCGCATCCCCATTATTGGTTAAGTATTAGTGGGCCATGACTTAACCCTAATCATGAGGCATTAATTAATTAATGCACCCAACCTCTCACATTAGACATCCGTGGTTACCTGGGAAGATTTACACCACGTCTAGGTCTAACCTCGGGTCTTATGGTGCAACATGACCAACTACCCACATTAGACCCTACGTTGTGGTTACCTGGGAAGATTTACACCACAACTAGGTCCAACCTCGAGTTGGCCATATCATGTTATCTAATGTCATGTCCACCTCAAAACATATTTACAAGTTAACATATACTTGGGTAGACCTAACTTAATAGGTAAATTCCCAAGGGGTAGACCTAACTTAATAGGTAAATTCCCAACCTTTTAGTTTCATGTATTTTTAAGTTTACCCAAACCCTCCCAACGTCATTATCTCGCTTACATATTCGTCATAACGCATAAGGGTATAAAAGGTAACTTGGCATAACATACATGATGAACTTCACATATCATAATAAACATGCATATATGTTAAACTTGCAAATCATGTCATAGTGAACTCGCATAAACATGCATAGCTTATTAAATATGCATAACATGGTAAGGTGAACTTGCATAAGCATGCATAATCCATTAAACTTGCATAACATGGTAAGGTGAACTTGCATAAACATGCATAACCCATTAAACTTGCATAACATGGTAAGGTGGACTTGCATAAGCATGCATAATCCATTAAACATGTAAAACATGGCATAGTAAATTCGCATAAGCATGCATAACTTATGAAACATGTAAAACATGGCATAGTGAGTTCGCATAAGCATGCATAACTTATGAAACATGTAAAACATGGCATAGTGAGTTCGCATAAGCATGCATAACTTATGAAACATGTAAAACATGGCATAGTGAGTTCGCATAAGCATGCATAATCAAATAAACTCACATAAATCTCAACTTTCACCACATATTAACTTTAGAGTTTGTAAAGTGAAGGTAAGAGGGCTTACAAATATAAACAAGTCACAAATCCACCAAATAAGATGAAGAAGCCCTTTGAAAACCCAAAACAAAGCTTCAAATAAGAAAACCCTTTTTGCAAAATCCCAAAAACACAAACTTAGCAAATCAAACTTGCAACTTAATGAAGTATGCAAGTTATTAAGCATTCATACAACATAGAAAAGGTTGTATGATCATCATATCTTCATAGGATTAAACTTTGAGGAAGGTGGAGGCTAGGGTTTTTAGGTGGAGGCCATTTGAGGATTCAATTTGACATAGTTTAGTTGCTAGATTGATTAATGAGGCTTTAGGGTAGGATTAGGGGTATATTTATAGGGAATTAGAGTGTTTTAAGCCCTAGGATTAACCCTAGGTGAATTTTGGCCCGTCAGATTTCGGAATGCTCTAGAACCAGGCCACACAACCAAGCCCAAACCAAAATGGTGCACCAGGCAATTATGCCTGGCTACCCCCTGTCGACAGGGCTGTCGACAGGGCAGTCGACTCCCCTAGACCCCTGTCGACATGCCTGTCGACTTGGGGGTCTTGGCGGGAATTTTTCCCGCTGACGCCAGCTGTGCCCAATCCTTCTTTTTAATTTTAAATTTAAATCTGTTTTTAACATGGAATTTTCTGAAAACTTCAATGGGCCTTAACTGGGTCATACGGACTCCGATTTTCGAAAACTCGGACTCTATTTCGCGTATTTTTCCGAGACGAACGCAATGGCATAGCCCGTTCCCCTTGATTCAGATTTTTAAATTAAATTCTGCCTCATTTATATTATAACAGGTTATTAAAATTACAGGTTGTTACATTCTCTCCCCTCCTTAAAGGATTTCGTCCCCGAAATCTTCAAGTTGGGAAGAACATATCCTACCATCCAATCATCCATCTACTCAAAACATCATCCACGAGCAACCATTGTCCTTGAAAGGTTCTAAATGCTGTATGAACATATGCAAGAGTGTGTGTATATGTACTAATCTAGTGCAAAGATCAATGCGAAATATGTTAGTGAAATGTATCCATATGTATGCAAATCCCTAACATAATGCATAATATCTACATGTGTGCTCAATCATACGTCCATATGCAACATCCATGTGATAGCATACAAAATTCCATCCATGAATAAACATAAACACCCATGCACATGCAATATGAGAAGTGTGTGAGCCGATCTAGTGCCTACTGTGTATCATGCATCCACGAGTAACCACTTGCAACTACTTGCAACCACTTGCATCCATCAACCATAACATGTCTCAAACACATGTTTCATCCAAAGGGTTCTACCTAAGGTTCTCATGATAAGATAGATACGATGAACTAGATAAACTAGATAGACATGGATAGCAAAAGCAAGAGATTGAGAGTGTACCCTCAAAAAGAAACGGATAAAGCCTACGCATCTTCTCTTCAGTCTCCCAAGTCGCGTCTTCCTCGGCTTCACCCCACTGAACCTTCACCAACTGGACCTCACGATTCCTTAGCTTCTTGATCTCTGTCCTTAAGATACGAATCGGAGCTTTCCTCAAGGTAGCCTCTTTCTCTACTTCCACATCTTCTAGAACACTTGGCTCAACCACCTCTGCTGACTCATGCAAGCACTTCCGGAGATGCGAAACATGAAAGACATTATGCACTCCAGCAAGCTTCTCGGGCAACTCTACTCTATAAGCCATCTGCCCGATCCTCTCTATGACTGGAAACGGTCCAACAAACCTCGGTGCTAACTTCCCCACGGCTCCAAACCGAACCACATTTCGCAAAGGAGAAACCTTCACGAAAACCATATCCCCAACCTCAAACTCCAAATCAGACCTCCGCTTATCAGCATAAGATTTCTGTCTGTCTTGGGCTACCTTCATTCGTCTTCTGATCAACTCGACCTTCTCGGATGTATCTCTAATCATGTCAGGTCCAAGTATAAGCTTGTCTGTAGTCTCCCACCAACATGTAGGTGACTTGCATGGTCTCCCATATAAAGCCTCAAACGGTGCCATACCAATGCTTGCCTGATAACTGTTATTATAAGCAAATTCTACAAGAGGAAGGTGGTCTTCCCAAGTACCACCAAAATCCAAGATGCAAAGTCTCAACAAGTCCTCAAGCACTCGATTCACCCTTTCGGTCTGGCCATCCGTCTGTGGGTGATAAGCTGTACTCAGATTCAACCTTGTGCCCATAGCTTCCTGCAAACTGTTCCAGAACTGACTAGTAAAGATGGGGTCTCGGTCACTGACTATGCTGGAAGGGACTCCATGTAGTCGTACTATCTCACGAAGATATACTGATGCTAGTCCAGATGCGGTCCTTTTGCTCTTTACTGGGATGAAATGAGCACTCTTCGTGAGCCTATCCACAATGACCCATATGCTCGTATTCCCTCTTCTAGACCTCGGCAATCCATCGATAAAATCCATAGAAACACTCTCCCACTTCCATAGTGGGACCTCTAGAGGATGCAACAGCCCACCGGGCTTCTTCGACTCGGCTTTTACTTGCTGGCAAACAACACATCTCGAGACAAACTCTGCCACATCTTTCTTCATCCCAGGCCAGAAGAAAATGCGCTTCATATCCTTATACATCTTGTCTCCACCCGGATGTATAGTCATCTTGGAGCGATGTGCTTCCTCAAGGACTTTCCCCATCAAGTCTTCTACCTTCGGAACACAAAGCCTTCCGTCTCTCCTCAGCCAACCCTTATCGTCTATAGAATATCGAGCAAGGTGACTAGATGTCTCCCCTCGAATCAGCTTCTCCATAATTTCAATTATCTGAGGGTCTTCCTTCTGCGAAGCCCCAACTTGATCCAGAAGGGTAGGCCTGAGCTCAAGAGATGCTAAAGAACCGGTCATCGACTCATCTGCCCAAGAGAAATCAAAGGTTGCCAAGAACTCTAAATTCTTCATCTCAACAAATAGAGGACTTAGTGTCAACCTTTTTCTACTCAACGCATCTGCTACAACATTCCCCTTGCCAGGGGTATAGGATATCTCAAAATCATAAGACGCCAAAAACTCCATCCATCTCTGCTGCCTCAAGTTCAGATCCTTCTGCGAAAAGAGATACTTCAAAGACTTATGATCAGTATACAGCTCAAATCTCTCTCCCAGAAGATAATGGCGCCATGCTTTGAGCGCATACACAATCGCTGCCAGCTCTAGATCATGAGTGGGATAATTCTTCTCATGCACCTTAAGTTGCCTCCCTCCAAAACTTATAACTCTGCCTTCTTGCATCAGAACGGCGCCCAATCCCGTGCCACAAGCATCAGTGTATACGGTAAATATCTTACCACCATCGGGTAAAGCCAGAACTGGTGCAGAGGTAAGGGCTCTCTTGAGTCTCTGAAAAGCAAACTCACAATCCATATCCCAAGCAAAAACTAAGTTCTTCTTCGTCAACTTAGTGAGAGGAGCGGATATCTTCGCGAAGTCCTTAATGAACTTCCGGTAAAAACCTGCAAGACCGAGAAAACTTCTTACTTCGGTTGCATTCCTTGGAGTCTTCCAATCCTGAACAGCCACTACTTTAGCGGGATCCACCGCCAAGCCTTCCTTAGATACGATATGCCCAAGGAACCGAACTTCCCTTCTCCAAAAGTGACACTTGGAGAACTTGGCCTTCAACTGATGCGCCCTAAGCGTATCCATCACTTGCACAAGATGCCTCGCGTGTTCTTCTTCATCTTTGGAGAAGATCAGAATATCATCTACGAAGACCACGACAAACTTATTCAAGAACTCTCGGAACACCCTACTCATCAAGTCCACAAAATACGCGGGTGCATTCGTCAAACCAAACGGCATCACAAGCCACTCGAAAAATCCATCTGGAGTTCTGAATGCAGTCTTGTCTATACTATCTTCAGCCACTCTGAGCTGATGAAATCCAGTAGCAAGATCAAGCTGAGAGAAAACAGAAGCACCAACCAGCTGGTCAAAAAGATCATCAATCCTCGGTAACGGGTGTCTGTTCTTCTTAGTCAGCTTATTCAACTCTCTATAGTCCACACAAAGTCGAAGAGAACCATCTGCCTTAGTAGCAAAAACCACAGGCGCTCCCCATTCGGATATACTTCGTCGGATGAAGTTCTTCTCAAGCAATTCCTTCACTTGCTTGCTGAGCTCCCGTCTCTCACGCGGAGCCATGTGCCGAACGGGCAAAGAAACAGGCTTAGCATTATCCACCAGATAAATGCGAAAATCAATCTCTCGTCTAGGGGGCAACCCCTTAACTTCTTCAAAAACATCTGGATAATCTCGGACCACCCTTACAGACTGAAGGGCTTCCTCTGACGAATCGAGAGATTCAAGATAGCACAACATGACGGGATCCTTCGGATTGCATGAAATCTCTAAGGTGTTGCCAAGGCGAGTCACAAGCCTCACAACCCTATGCTCACAATCAAGAATGGCTCCATATCTAGACAGCCAATCCATGCCCAATATCAATCCGTATCCCCTGAAACCAAGAACATACGCACTACACAAGAACTCTACACTAAGTATAGAGATCCTCAGATCCTCACATATCATAGATAGATGAGCAGAACCCCCAATGGGATTCGAAACACAAACGGGATCATCCACTAAGCTAGTACTAAGGTGCAAACTATCAACAAGGTCAGATGAAATAAAGCTATGTGATGCACCAGAATCAAACAAGGTACGACCTGGAAGATCGGAAATATAAACAAGGTTCTCAACTAGTGACCGGGAACTGAAGCGGTATTGAGAGCATGAACTTGCCCTCCTGAAGGTCCAGCACGTTGAGTCTGACCCTGCCCTTTCTTCTTCGGGCATTCCTTGCTAAAGTGCCCAGTCTCTCCACAAGAAAAGCATCCACCACTAAGCTTCCTTTTCTTCTTCCTGCAATCCTTTGCAAAGTGCCCAGCTATGCCACAGTAATTGCACTTTCCCTTGCCTTTGTTGTTGTTGTTCCCCTTCTTGTTCTTGCCCTGATTCCCCTGGCTGCTTTGACCACCTTGATTGCCTTTGCCTTGAGAATCAGTCTTCTTTGCTTGAGTGTCACCTGACTTGACCTCTTTCTTTCCCTCTCCCTGAAGTAGAGCCATATCGACTAAACTCTCGAAAGTAGCTCCATGCGGAATATGCGACATCGCCAAACCCTGCAGTGGTTCATTTAACCCTCTAGCAAATCGGAGAGCTTTCTTCTCAGGAGTGTTTACTAAGTCCAAACCAAAACGGGCCAGCTAATTAAACTTGTTAACATACTCCTTGACAGTCATATCATCTTGCTTCAATGCAATGAACTTCTCCATCTGTAAATTCGCCTCGGCGGAGGATAGAAACTTGGCCACAAATCTAGCCCTCAAATCGGCCCAAGTCTCTACGGGCCTCGTCCCATTGGTGACCTCCCACCAATAGGCCGCTTCGTCCTTCAAAAGCCACACTGTCAATAAGATCTTCCTCTCGTCATCAATTCTAAAGATAGCAAACAAGTCCTCCGTGTCTTTCAGCCAATTCCTAGCTTCAACAAAAGATTCCGTGCCTAGGAAATTCTTGCCTCCCATAGCCTTGAAGTCTTTACAAACCTTTGTGAACTCAACTTGAGGATGCTGAGGGGGAGGAGGAGGAAGAGGAGCCTCAGCAACAGGAGGGGGAGGAACATTAGCAACGGGAGGGGGGATATTAACCGCTGGAGGAGGGGGAGCAGGAACCACCGGAGGAGGGATATTAGGGATAGGATTCTCAACTACAGGAGGAGGAGTGGGAGTAGGGTTGGCGGGACCAGCTGCCGCCCTAGCTTCTAGAAGTCTCCTATACCAGAGTGGTACGTTCACTCCATCTGGGATGTCAAGATTCTCAGCCATACTGAAACGAAAGATAAGATAAGATCAGGTCAAGAGAACGAGGGATAACGCTGATGGCTTTTGGGGATTAGCCTTAAAATAATCTAGACTTTATTTTGGAAAATACTTAGTAGGTTTTTGAAAATAGTTTTTCAAAAAGGGTCCTTTTTTTTTTCAAAAGTTTTGTTCAATCTTGTTAACCTTGTGCTCTGATACCAAATGTAACACCCCACCTCCACTAGGATCACTCCTTAGAATGTACTAGCTTTGGAGGGGCGTTATTGTGAAGGTAAGCATGCACAGAGATATCGCAAGACAGAATATATAAAAATAAATATAAGTAAAGCAGCGGTAGCAGATAAAAACCCATCATCATCATCTCACAAAACCAACATAGTCAAGTACATAGTATCAAAATGTCATGATCCAAAATACAACATAAGTCTAGATACGTAGAAACAAAATACATGGTAAAACATCAGTACTAATCCCCAGAAATAAAAGATAAGCCACAGCTAGCTCAGATCCATACATGAGTTATCCAACAAGCAAGCCAAAGATCCACTAAGCAGAGGTAGCCCCTCCCTGAGAACCTGTGGGGGGGGGGGAAACGGAAGGAAAGAAGCGAAAGAAAACAGGTCAGTCAAAAAGACTGGTAAGCCCTACTACGATCAATCTATAAACTAATAAAGTTAACAACATGATGGAAACTGAGATGAACATACTGGCAATAGATAAAGGTGACATCACATAGATGAGATTAAACTTTGCACCACAGTGTACTAGCAAACCCACAAAACAGATCTTGATCCCTTAGCCCAAACTTTGGCCCAATAACATGAAGTGACCTTAGAATAAGGTCCAGCCCAACGGTCTAGTCGATCGGCTCCCTATAAACCTAACACGTCCAGTGTTGGTGTCCATACGGCCCACATGGATGTAGTCAGACTGCGTTGGGTCCACCTTTGGGTGTATCAAGCCCTCGGGTGTCAACCCCAGACACCTAAGCAATAATGCACAGTCTAAACCTACTGGTACCCGTGCCTCGAGTTTGTCCAATATCGGACTACGTGCACGTCCGTAGCCCGCCGGACCCGCACCGCTGTACCACTCAGCCGTCGCTTTGGTCGCTTACATCCGTCCAGTAATCGTGCCCCGCCCTAACCTAGCTGTAGGGTTGTGGTGATACCAAACTGGGATTACTGCTGGAACAGACCACGTTGCTAGGGTTTCTAAGAGGGTTAAGTGTGGTTTTAACCCCTCACTAATCATGGATTAAATTAGTTAAGTGTACCCACCTAACCCCATCTAATCCTCGCATCCCCATTATTGGTTAAGTATTAGTGGGCCATGACTTAACCCTAATCATGAGGCATTAATTAATTAATGCACCCAACCTCTCACATTAGACATCCGTGGTTACCTGGGAAGATTTACACCACGTCTAGGTCTAACCTCGGGTCTTATGGTGCAACATGACCAACTACCCACATTAGACCCTACGTTGTGGTTACCTGGGAAGATTTACACCACAACTAGGTCCAACCTCGAGTTGGCCATATCATGTTATCTAATGTCATGTCCACCTCAAAACATATTTACAAGTTAACATATACTTGGGTAGACCTAACTTAATAGGTAAATTCCCAAGGGGTAGACCTAACTTAATAGGTAAATTCCCAACCTTTTAGTTTCATGTATTTTTAAGTTTACCCAAACCCTCCCAACGTCATTATCTCGCTTACATATTCGTCATAACGCATAAGGGTATAAAAGGTAACTTGGCATAACATACATGATGAACTTCACATATCATAATAAACATGCATATATGTTAAACTTGCAAATCGTGTCATAGTGAACTCGCATAAACATGCATAGCTTATTAAATATGCATAACATGGTAAGGTGAACTTGCATAAGCATGCATAATCCATTAAACTTGCATAACATGGTAAGGTGAACTTGCATAAACATGCATAACCCATTAAACTTGCATAACATGGTAAGGTGGACTTGCATAAGCATGCATAATCCATTAAACATGTAAAACATGGCATAGTAAATTCGCATAAGCATGCATAACTTATGAAACATGTAAAACATGGCATAGTGAGTTCGCATAAGCATGCATAACTTATGAAACATGTAAAACATGGCATAGTGAGTTCGCATAAGCATGCATAACTTATGAAACATGTAAAACATGGCATAGTGAGTTCGCATAAGCATGCATAATCAAATAAACTCACATAAATCTCAACTTTCACCACATATTAACTTTAGAGTTTGTAAAGTGAAGGTAAGAGGGCTTACAAATATAAACAAGTCACAAATCCACCAAATAAGATGAAGAAGCCCTTTGAAAACCCAAAACAAAGCTTCAAATAAGAAAACCCTTTTTGCAAAATCCCAAAAACACAAACTTAGCAAATCAAACTTGCAACTTAATGAAGTATGCAAGTTATTAAGCATTCATACAACATAGAAAAGGTTGTATGATCATCATATCTTCATAGGATTAAACTTTGAGGAAGGTGGAGGCTAGGGTTTTTAGGTGGAGGCCATTTGAGGATTCAATTTGACATAGTTTAGTTGCTAGATTGATTAATGAGGCTTTAGGGTAGGATTAGGGGTATATTTATAGGGAATTAGAGTGTTTTAAGCCCTAGGATTAACCCTAGGTGAATTTTGGCCCGTCAGATTTCGGAATGCTCTAGAACCAGGCCACACAACCAAGCCCAAACCAAAATGGTGCACCAGGCAATTATGCCTGGCTACCCCCTGTCGACAGGGCTGTCGACAGGGCAGTCGACTCCCCTAGACCCCTGTCGACATGCCTGTCGACTTGGGGGTCTTGGCGGGAATTTTTCCCGCTGACGCCAGCTGTGCCCAATCCTTCTTTTTAATTTTAAATTTAAATCTGTTTTTAACATGGAATTTTCTGAAAACTTCAATGGGCCTTAACTGGGTCATACGGACTCCGATTTTCGAAAACTCGGACTCTATTTCGCGTATTTTTCCGAGACGAACGCAATGGCATAGCCCGTTCCCCTTGATTCAGATTTTTAAATTAAATTCTGCCTCATTTATATTATAACAGGTTATTAAAATTACAGGTTGTTACAGTTTGCAAGGATTTGAGAATAGCTATATTAAGTATTAAGTTTAAGTGTAATGCTTATGTTTTTGGTTTCATGGGCTATGGGTTGATTCTAGGCATGAATTGGTTAGCTAGTAATTGTGAAAGGAGGGTAGTTAGACTTTTGACTTGCCTCGGGAATACCCTCAAGATTTCGTGTGATCCTAAGGGATCAGTTCGGCTTAGCTACCTAGAATCACTTGATGCATCTATCGACGATTTGCGATCCGTTGGAGTAGTCCATGAGTACATAGATGTTTTTGATTAGGTTAGGGATTTGTCCCCTAAAACGCGAGATAGACTTCTGTATATATCTAGTTGACAATGCAAAGCCAGTTGCATTACCTATACGACACATGAATCCAAGGGAAAGGAAGGGCTCCGCAAGCAAGTTAAAGAGTTGCTTGAGAAGGGGTTTATTAGGCGAAGTATTTCTGAATGGGGTGCTCCAGTAGTGTTCGCTACTAAAGCGGATGGTTCACTTCGCCTATGCGTGGATTATAGAGAATTTAACAAGCTGACTAAAGAAAAATGGACACGCACTTCCAAGAATAGATGATTTGTTTGACCAACTTGTGGGTGCATCTGTTTTCTCTTAACTAGATTTCGCTACAGGGTTTCATCAGCTAAGAGCAGCTGAGGACAGTATAGAAAATACTGTTTTCAGGACCCCTGACGGTTTCTTTGAGTGGCTCGTCATGCCTTTCGGTTTGACGAATGCACCCGCTTATTTTGTTGACTTGATGAGTAGGGTGTTTAGGGAGTTCCTTAAAAAGTTTGTAGTAGTCCTCGTGGACGATAACTTGATTTTCTCAAGGAACGAGGAAGAACATGCTTTGCATTTAAGAGAAGTCATAAATACACTTCGAGCACATCAACTTAAGGCGAAGTTCTCCAAAATGTCATTTTTGGAGAGAAGAAGTAAGGTTTCTAGGACATGTGGTGTCCAAAGAAGGGATAGCAGTAGATCCCGCAAAAGTAGTTGCGGTGCAAGACTAGAAGGTCCAAAGGAATGCAACAGAAGTAAGATGCTTTCCTGAACTAGCAGGCTAATATCGGAAGTTCATTAGGAATTTTGCGAAGGTATTAGCCCCACTTACTGGATTAACGAAGAAGAATCTAACCTTTGCTCGGGTTATTGATTGTGATGTCGCTTTCCAACGATCAAAGAGGGCTCTTACAACGGCCCCAATTTTGACTTTTACCTTATGGTAGTAAAAGGTTTACGGTATACACAGATGCATGCAGCATGGGACTAGGCGCCATTTTGATGTAAGAAGGAAGGGTAAGGTCGTAGCGGATGCCTTAAGAAGAAAAAGGTTGACTTCAAGTCCTCTTTATGTGAAAAGGAAAAGTTTGGAATATATATCAACCTTTGATTTTAAAACCTTCGGTTAAGTTAGTAGTTGGCGTCGCTAAGAGTAAGACCTACACTTTTGGATCAAATAGGGACTTCACAAAGAAAAGACTCTCATATAGTTCACGCAATGGATAAGTTAAGTAGAGAAGAGACCTCTAATCACCTTAATAACTACACCTGGTAACATGGTTAGCATCTGTTTATTTTCAAGAGATAGTTCTTCCACATGGAATACCCTCTAATGAATTTTGGAAGACCTTTTTAGCATGACACAACAGAAGTTGCAGTGCCGAGTATACTAGAAGGAGAAGGGGTAGAATGAGAGGTGACAGCGAAATGAGTTCCAACTCATATTTTGGAAACAGAAATTAAGAAGCTACGCAATCGTGAAGTTAAGACAGTCAGAGCACAATGGGGTGAAGCTCAAGAAGATGCGACTTAGAAGGCTGAAGACTAGATACATGCATCATACCCTTTTTGAGGGTATATCCTTGATCTCTCTTTTTCTATAAAGTTTATTTGCATGCTAGTCTTTATCTTTTAAGTATATCCTCTTGGTCCTATCCTCGATCCTTAGGTAGAAGCCAATGGATGTAAACATGTGTTTGAGACATGTTATGTTTAGTGGATGCAAGTGGATGTAAGTGTTTTCTAGTGATTGCTCGTGGATGCATATACACACACATTAGGCACTAGATCGGCTCAATAACTTTCGTATTGCATATGCATATATGTATTTGTATGTGGATTGAAACTTGATGTGTTATCATATGGATGTTGTTGTTGTATGAATGATTGGGCACTCAAGTAGAAGTTATAAAATACGATTAGGGGTAATTGCATACATGATGGACTCATAGTACTGACATAATTCACATTAAGGAGGTCAACTGAATCAGTAGACCGTCTGATTTTGCATTAGATAAGGGCATGTACACACACTATGCATATGATCATGAAAGCATTAGAAATCTTTTTAAGGACAATGAATGCCTGTGATTGATGGTTGAGTAGATGGATGTTGGATGTTAGGATACATTCTTCTTAACTTAGAGTTTTTTGGGACGAAATCATTTAAAAGAGGGGAGAATGTAACACACCATATTTTCTATGAATATTAAAGTAACGAATTAAAGAATAATTTTAAAAGTGGGAATTAAGCGAAAAGGGTTACGCAATTGCGTTCGTCTCGGAATTCTGCTTGAAATATAGTCCGAGTTTGCGTAAATCGGACACTGTGTGAAGAAGTTATGAGCCTTAGAAGTTTGTATACGTGTAGGGAAGAATATATATATATATATATATATATATATATATATTGGGTTCAGTACTTCAGAAATAGGACCAGAAAGTCAAAAATGGGTTTGAAATTCAAAATCAGCCAAAAACAGGATGGGCGGGAAAATTCCCGCCAGAGGGTGTCGACCCCCCTTAAGGGGTGTCGACATAGGTGTCGACCCCATTCATAGGGGTGTCGACCCCTCCCCCCAAGATCTAGGTGAAATACTTCGTTTTGTATCTGGCTGACGAGGCACTGTCGAATTTCTGAGTCGTAGGGCAACGTGGCGACTTCTGATTGGCCTGATGACGCATTCTCTTGGACTAGATGGTTTAGATGGACCCTATGTTGATCTAAAGGCTCTTAATAATCCTATATATCTATATATACACTCATAACCCAACCCTAATTCTATTGCTCAAAGGCTATGGCGTCGTCATGCTGTTCATCCCCAAACTAGCCTAGCCGTCATTCTTCAACCTAAATTCAAGAAGAAAATTAGAGAGCCTCAAATCAAATTAGAAGATTAGTTTCTCTACAACAACAACGATTCAATTATCTTTTCTTAATCCTAGCAATGTAAGCTCACGTTATTTTCAGATTTGAATACCTGATTGTAATCTTGACATGTAATAAAATGAATCGAAGTCTATGCCTGATTGTAAGATAATCTTTTCAGATTTACCCCTATCCTTCTATTGAATCTATGTCTTTATATGCCTTAGAGGTTATTTTTATTGATTAAATCAGGCCTATCTTTGTTGTACATCAGTTTTATAATCCTCTTTGGTTTGTCATGTTATTCTTATGCCTGCGATAATGATTGTATTAGTTTATTCAAGAATCTATCTTTGTTGGATCTAAATCTCTTGTATTAGGTCTGTTGTTACATGCCTATTTTTATGCCTATTCTTATTTTATGCTCCTTCTCTCTCTTCCCCTATTTCCTTTTTCTTTTATGAACCTGGGGTAATTTTGAACCTAGGCTGAAATCGCGAAATACAAACGATTGGAATACGGGGAATATTTTGGGTAAATATTGGGCATAATGTATTCGGTGAAATAATTGGGCATAACATATTCGGTGAAATTGTTGGACATAATTTGTAACTTGTGATTTGGGGTATAAATGTTATTGTTGCGAACTTGGGGTAAATTTAAAATATTAAATCTAGATTGGGAGGAAACTGTAAATTGGAATATTAAATCTAGATTGGGCATAACTATTGGTTGGGACGCCAAGCATAGTGTATATTGCGATTTTGGGAATGACTATTATTGCAAATTTGGGAAGATTGGGTGTAAACTATTTTGAGTAATAACTTGTATTGGGCATAACTTGGGAATTGGAACATGACTTGTTTGGTGAATTTGGGATAATTAGCATATAAAATCTAGACTTGGACATGTGTAGTATATATGTAAATTGGCTAAAGATGAACGTGTCTAACCCGAAGTTAGATTGAGTTGCGGTGTAAGACTGCTCGGAACCGCCCGACACATCCAGCGACTGCAACAATATAGACATAATGTGAGAGGTTAGCGCATTAAGCCCAAAACCCGAGGTTAGAATGAGTTTGCGGTAGAAGTCTACTCGGAACCGCCCGGCACATCCAGCAACCGCAAACAATAGTTCTAATGTGAGAGGTTGAGGCATTAATGAATGAATTAATGATAATGAACGGACATGCTAAGAATGGTAGGGTTAAGTTAACACAAGAGGGCAACACTTAACCAATATAACATGATGTGTTATAGAGCAACGCTTAACCAATGTAACATGACAAGTGGTAGGGTTAAGTAACACAAGAGGGCAACACTTAACCGATGTAACATGACAAGTGGTAGGGTTGAGGCATTAATGAATGAATTAATGCTAATGAACGAACATGCTAAGAATGGTAGGGTTAAATTAAAACAAGAAGGCAACACTTAACCAATATAACATGATGTGTGATAGGGCAACGCTTAACCAATGTAACATGACAAGTGGTATGGTTAAGTAACACAAGAGGGCAATACTTAACCAATGTAACATGGCAAGTGGTAAGGTTAAGTTAACACAAGAGGGCAATACTTAACCAATATAACATGATGAACGAGTAGGGATAAGTTAATGGGAAACACTTAACCAATATAAAATGATGAACGAATGGGGTTAAGCTAAGGGGAAACACTTAACCAATATAATATGATGAATGAACATGGTTAAGTTAATAGAAAACACTTAACCAATTACAACATGATGATTGAGAAGGGTTAAGTTAATAAGAAACACTTAACCAACATGACATGACGTGTGGATGGGTTAAGTTAACTTGAATGGATGGATAACACTTAGCCAATTTCGGGGGTATACGAATAGACCCTAGGAAGTAACGGGGACCCATTTCAGTTGTAACCCACATAGATGTATCACGGTACCCTAAACTAGGCAGGGTGGGGCACGATTACTGGGCAGATTATAAGCGGTCAAAATAGCGATAGGGGGTACGTCAGTGTGGGTTCCAACGGATTACGGGCATGCACGTACTCCGGAGTGGAAAAAGCAAGCACTGGGTACCAGTAGTTATACACTGTGCATCTTGAATCATGTCGGGTTGCTATTAAAGGGATTAATACACCTTACGGTGGGACCAGCACATGATATCTACACGCAAGAGAGGGCCGATTAACACAGACACAAGGAAAATTAATACAAGCAGCGAGTTGATCGATAGGGTAGTAAGGGTACATCTAACATCTTCATGGCAATTAGGCTGATTGAGGTAAGATCCTCATACTAGATGTACACTTGAAGGCTACCACAATTGTGGGGTTGGTATCACCTTATTATATAACATAGGATACTAGTTGGGACACTAGTAAGGGATACGGATCCTTTTTCACAGCATACTAGTTAGGACACTAGTAGGGAATACAAATCGTTCTATAAAAGACACTAGTTAGGATGCTAGTTGGGTAGTGCAGAGAAAATAGGAAATCAGAGAAAGAACCGAAGCGAATTCAGTGTATCTTACCTTTTCATATCTAACGATCATCGTTTGTTGTCTTGCTATGCTTATTATCATGGTTATGACTGGTATCCAGTTTATTCATGTCATGATGCTTTTACCTATTTACATGTTGAAAGTCACTGGACTTACTAGGCTTTATGTCTGACTCTGTTTGTTTCGTTCTCTTTTCTTCCATTTCCCCCTCCCTCCCCAGGTTCACTGGGAGGGAATATTAATACTTAGCTCTGTTTTCTTTCTAAGCTCGAAGATAGACAATGTATTGCTTTGGACTCTCCTTTCCACAGTTATTTCTGGCTCATGCTTTATTGGGGAATATCATTGTCATTTCATGCTTCTTTATTTTGTTAAACAAGACAGATGCTTTGTTGTAATGGGTATTGGTGTTTGGTGCTGGAAAACAATCTTTGTACAAGCTGTTTTACCAAGTTGCTGTTTATCAATAAAGTAAAGTTCTATTTATTTTCCTCTGTTTAAATTTCGTCTGTTTTGTAATTTATCTGTTCTACACTCTTATGATGCTCCACTGAAGTTAATGCATTCACTTTGTGAGTGACCTTAACGGAGGTGGGGTGTTACAATTGCTTACACTGACTTTGTCTAACTTGAAATTTTATGCTTTGCTTCTTATTACCATTGATACTCTTAAATAAGTATCAGAGACAGGTTAGGTGAATATATGGAGTTGTTCAAATGGCGAGCATGAGGCATTCACATACTACTATGTTTTATGCTTTTTCGATGTTCAAAGTTGTGGGGATTATTAATGCTTTTATTATTTATAGATAGGATTTTATGAGTTATTTTGGAGATGTATAACTCTATTACACTTCTTCATACTATTTCGGATTGTTGTTTTGATGTTGGGATTCATTTCAGTGTTTACTATCTCCTTTGTTTTATAAATTTTATGTTTTTTATTACATTTTATTTCACGTGTTGTGAGATATGCAATAAGTTTTATGTTGTTTAATTCTTTTCTACTTTGATGGTCACTTTACATTGTTCGGACAACGTAGTGTAAGCATTTATTGGTTAAACCAATCAAACCAATTAAGTATATTTGGTTTGATTTTGTAAGTTAATTGGTCGATTTTGGTTTTTATTTTTATATTACTTCAGTTTAATGGTTGGGTTTGGTTCCTAATATTTGAAAACCGAACCAACCAAAGAACCAAATTTAAAAATTAATTCATTTTAAAGTTAAATAGTTACCTTTAAAAATGCTATTATTTACAATATTTTTATAACAATGCTATTTTCCTTTAAATTCATGTTGACATTTATAGAAGAAGGGTGAGTTTTTAAAAATATTTACATCATATGAACTCAATTAGTTGTTTGATCCTATGTTATATCAACAACTAAAAGATATATTTCATTTTAAGATAAAACCAGATAAACATACCAAATTGAATCAAATATTTTCGATTGATTTTGGTTTCAAAAAGAATATTAGTTTTGTTTGGATTGATTTTTTTTTCTTGAATGATTATTTTGGTTTCAACATTTTCATTGGGTTTCAAACCAAACAAACCATTTTCTCACCCTTAGTAGCAGTGCAATCTTCAGGTATCTTAATGTTGGAAGTGTAGGGTGGTCCTCCATTTGGTATCTGGGATTAGATTGTGTTGTTTAACCTAAGGCTAAATTGAGAGTATACATACATGAGAGTGTGTACTTATTATATATTTTGGTTTTAAGAACTATACATGTATATGTTATATAATATAAGTCGCATTGTTCACAAGCATTAATTAAGTATGATTTATTACAATGAGGCTAGTCATCTTTATCCCTTATTGAAGAATGAGTGTCCATGCTAGGAATGTAACAAGGAATCCAAACTTACTAGCAGAGGAAGGGAAAAGTTCGGAAGCTGCTAATCCCATTCTACAGACCATATTTGACACCTTCATAAGGAGTACGATATAGTATGCCTAAGTAGCTGCCATGCTACTACTGAGGATAGTGCTCAACGCCAAGCTTAATAAAGACTTTACCTGGAGGCAAACCTTTCTTAGGAACGAAATTGGCATTAGAGGTCAAAGATTGGCTCGATGCTTATGAGTGAATCTTTAGTGATCTTAAATTGGATGATACTATGAAGAGGAGGTTGGTCTCGCGTCAACTCAAAGGATAGGCAATGAATTAGCGGAATTAAGGAAGGTTGTAACGACCCGTATTTTTCAACGACAAATAATTAAATATTTAATTATTTAAATAGTGAATTAGAAATTTAAAAGGTTGTTTAATTGAATAATATTGAATATTTAATTAAATTAAATAATAGAATAATATATTCAATTAAATTAAATAATATAATAATATATTTAATTTTTGAAATAGTTAGAAATAGTGAATTGACAATATAATGTGAACTGGATAATTCAAAGTATTTAATTCAGCTTAGAACTGAATTAGAATGACGAATATATTTTATAAACGATAGTTGAGCGTATAAATTATATTATAAATATAATCGGGCTCGAAAAGGCGCGGCAGTTCGTAATTTGGCGATTCGAACTTTAAACGAATATACAGAACCCGTTTTAAATCGAATTTCTGTGAAACAAGAAACGTCCAGAGCTGGTGAAGTATATTTTTCTAATGGAAGAGAAAAATCGGGATTTCGTCGTGTAGATTTTGAGTTATGTTCAAATCAAATTTTAAAATAGTCGTTATAGGATTCAGGTATGAACCGTAACTGTAACACCCCACCTCCGCCAGGGTGACTCTTGCAAGCACTCTAACTTTTGAGGGGCGTTTGAATCAGGTAAACATGCATAATGATATATCAAGGCAGAACAAGAACATATGTATATGAGTAAACAGAGTAAATAACATAGATAAAACAGCGGAAGATTTTAAACCATTTCAAAACAAGTCTGGTACAACATAATGTCAACTTTCCAAATAAACAAGTCTAGATAAAAACAACATCATCTGAAAAACTGAAATACATAAGTACTATCCCCAAAATAAGTGATAACCATAGCTAGCTTCATGTCAAGACCGTACATGAGCTAAAATCCCACAAGCAAGCGATCAGAAATCCAGCTAAGCTCCAATATTCCCTCCCTGAGAACCTGGGGGGGGGGGGGGAACGGAAGAAAAGAGGCGAAAGAAAACAGGTCAGTCAAAAAGACTGAGTAAGCCCTACTACAATCAATGTAAACTGGTAAAGTTAACTGGCATGAGAAGCAAGGATGATCATAAGGATAACAACATATTAGCATGATGATCAACTAACAAGGTAGATAAAGGTGTCATCGCATAATCAGGTTTAAGGTTTTGCACCACAGGTGTACTAGCAAACTAACATGACTTGAATAAACAAGTATTGATCCCTTGGCCCAAGCTTTGGCCCAATAACATGAAGTGACCCTAATAAGCGGTCCAACCAAACGGTCTAGTCGATCGGCTCCCTATAAGCCTAACTCGTCACGTGTTGGTGTCCATACGGCCCAAACATAATTGTAGTCAGACTGTGCCGGGTCTCCCGTCGGGTGTATCAAGCCCTAGGGTGTCAACCCCTGGACACCATAAACATGCGTGCACAGTCTCGATCTACTGGTACCCGTGCATGATTTCCCCGGCTCCGGACTACGTGCACGGCCATAGTCCGTCCGGAACTACACCGGCGTACCACTCTGCCGTCGCTTTTGGTCGCTTACCTCCAGTTCAGTAATCGTGCCCCCACCCTAGCCTAGTCCCTAGGGTCATGATGATACAAACTAGGGATTACTGCTGGAGTGGACCCCCATTGCTAGGATTTTTCTAGTGGGTTAAGTACGGTTTAACCCTTTTACTAATCATGGATTAACTTGGTTAAGTGTAACGATGAGTTCACGACTTAACCCTGATTAATCTACCAAGCCCAAATTGGTTAAGTATTAAGTGGACCATGACTTAACCCTAATCACGAGGCATTAATTAATTAATGCGCCTTAACCTCTCACATTAGACTTTGTTGTGGTTACTAGTTAAGCCGGGCGGGTCCGGGTAGCTTTACACCACAACTTGGTCTAACCTCGGGTTCAAGGTACAACATGGCCAACTTCTCACATTGGGTCCTATTGTTTGTAGCAACTAGTTAAGCCGGTCGGTTCCGGGTAGGTTTACGCTACAAACTCAACCCAACCTCGAGTTGGTCACACTTATATTTTCTAAGTGTCATGTCCATTATGTTTCCAAAACATATTACAAGTTTTCAAGCAATTGGGTAGACCTAACTTAATAGGTAAATTCCCAATGGGTAGACCTAACTTAATAGGTAAATTCCCAAGCTCATGTTTTTATGTCTTTTAAGTTTACCCAACCCCAAACGCAATCCCATCGCTTACATATCGCAATAGCGCATAAAGGATAGAAAGAGGGAACTTGGCATAATCATGACATAAAAGTGTTGAAGCCACAAGTTCAACATGGTGGCATATGAAATGTACATATGTTCATATACTTGCATTAGGCCTCAAAAGCATGCATAAAACCAAACTTAGCATATTGGTGATACATGGTGATAAATGACATGTAGGAATCACCATAAGTTCGCATTTAGCCTCACATGCAAGTTATCATAAGGGATATGATAACTTACATGTTGCCAAAATGCAACCTTTAGCATAAAGCTTGAAGCTTTATGTTCATATGCTCAAGATAAGCTTGCATAACATGATAACATGAACAAGATGATCATCCCAAACTTGCATAACATACTTGCATATCATATGATAAACTTTGCATATCATAACATGGCAAACTTGCATAGCATAACATGGTAAACTTGCATAATACATCATAGCATAGCAAACTTGCATATAAACTTGCATATCATAGCATAGCAAACTTGCATATAAACTTGCATATCATAGCATAGCAAACTTGCATATAAACTTGCATATCATACATTTAACTTTAGAGTTTAAGTATGAAAGTAGAATAGGGCTTACAATGCTTATGAAGTCACAAAAATATGACAAAGCCCTTATGCAACCAATTAAACCCAAAATGCAAGCTTCAATAGAAAAACCCTTAAGCAAAATTGATCAAAACTCTTTCTTTATGATGCAAATATAGAAACTTGACTTGAATGCAAGCTAATGATGCTCATACAAGCTTGAAAACACTTGTATGCATGGAAAATCTCATAAAAATTTGTTTAGGAATTTTATGAAGAGAGTGGAGGCCATGAGAGAATTGATTTTGCCATAGTTTAGTTGCTAGAATGAATAATGATGATTTAGGGTTAGGTTAGGGCCTTATTTATAGAGATTAGGACTAGTTCTAGCCTTAGGATTAAACCCTAGTTCCAATCTCAGCCCTCAAAACCGAATCTGGCCCCCAAGCTCAACACAAACCCAAAATGGTGCACCAGGCAAAACAGCCCGGCTGGACCAAGTCGACAGCCAAGTCGACAGGGCTGTCGACTTGGGTCCAACCAAGTCGACTCCCAAGTCGACAGGGCTGTCGACTTGGGTGCTCTGGCGGGATTTTTCCCGCCTAGCCCAATCTGACCTAATTTTTCAAATTCAAACTTGAATTTGAAATCTGTTTTTACTTTGAAATTTTCTGAAAACTTCGTTGGGCCTTAATCGGGTCATACGGACTCCGATTTTCGAAAACTCGGACTCTATTTCGCGTATTTTTCCAAGACGAACGTAATGGCATAGCCTGTTTCCCTTGATTCAGATTTATAAATTAAATTCTGCCTCGATTTACGTTATAACAGGTTATTGAAAATACGGGTTGTTACATTCTCCCCTCCTTAAAGGATTTCGTCCCCGAAATCTTCAAGTTAGGAAGAACGTATCCTACCATCCAATCATCCATCTACTCAAAACATCATCCACGAGCAATCATTGTCCTTACAAGATTCTAAATGTTGTATGAACATATGCAAAGGTGTGTGTATATGTACTTATCTAATGCAATTATCATCAATGCAAATTATGTTAGTGAAATGAATCCATATGTATGCAATTCCTAACATAATGTATAACATCTATATGTGTGCACATAACATACATCCATATGCAACATCCATGTGACAACACAAAAATTTTCATCCATGAATAAGCATAAACACTCATGCATATGCAATATGAGGAGTGTGTGAGCCGATCTAGTGCCTAACGTGTATAATGCATCCACGAGTAACCACTTGCAAACACTTGCAACCACTTGCAACCATCAAGCATAACATGTTTCAAACACATGTTTCATCCAAAGGGTTTCTACCTAAGGTTCTCATGACAAGATTTACACGATAAACTAGATAAACATGGATAGCAAAGAGAAAGATATGCTAACAAAGAAACGAGATTGAGAGTGTACCCTCAAAAAGGAATGGATAAAGCCCACGCATCTTCTCCTCGGTTTCCCAAGTTGCGTCTTCTTCGGCTTCACCACATTGAACCTTCACCAACTTGACCTCTCGATTCCTTAGCTTCTTGGTCTCCGTCCCCAAGATACGAATCGGAGCTCTCCTCAAGGTAGCCTCTTTCTCCACTTCCACGTCTTTCAGAACACTTGGCTCAACAACCTCTGCTGATTCATGTAAACACTTCCGGAGATGCGAGACATGAAAAACATCGTGTACTCCGGCAAGCTTCTCGGGCAACTTCACTCTATAAGCCATCTGCCCGATCCTCTCTATAATAGGGAATGGTCCAACAAACCTCGGTGCTAACTTCCCAACGGCTCCAAATCGGACCACATTCCGCAAAGGAGAAACCTTCACGAAAACCATATCCCCAACATCAAACTCCAAATCAGTTCTTCGCTTATCAGCATAGGATTTCTGTCGGTCTTGGGCCGCTTTCATCCGTCTCCGAATCAACTCGATCTTCTCGGATGTATCTCTGATCATATCAGGCCCACGTATAAGCTCATCTGTAGTCTCCCACCAACATGTAGGCGACTTGCACGACCTCCCATATAAAGCTTCGAATGGTGCCATCCCTATGCTTGCCTGATAACTGTTATTATATGCAAACTCAACAAGAGGAAGATGGTCTTCCCAAGTACCACCAAAATCCAGAATACAAAGCCTCAACAGATCCTCGAGTACCCTATTCACCCTTTCGGTTTGACCGTCCGTCTGTGGGTGATAAGCAGTACTTAGATTCAACCTCGTGCCCATGGCTTCTTGCAAGCTATTCCAGAACTGACTTGTAAAGATTGGGTCACGGTCACTGACTATACTAGAAGGGACTCCATGTAGTCTCACAATCTCACGAAGATATACAGACGCTAGCCAAGATGCGGTCCTCTTGCTCTTCACCGGAATGAAATGGGCACTCTTCGTAAGTCTATCCACAATAACCCAAATGCTCGTATTCCCTTTCCTTGACCTTGGTAGCCCATCGATAAAATCCATGGAAATACTCTCCCACTTCCATAGTGGAACGTCTAGAGGATGCAATAGCCCACCGGGCTTCTTCGACTCGGCCTTAACTTGCTGGCAAATGATACATCTAGAGACAAACTCTGCCACATCCTTCTTCATCCTAGGCCAAAAGAAAATGCGCTTCATATCTTTATACATCTTATCTCCGCCCGGATGTATAGTCAACTTAGAGCGATGCGCTTCCTCAAGAACTTTTCTTACTAAATATTCTACCATTGGAACACATAACCTTCCGTCTCTCCTCAGCCAACCCTTGTCATCAATAGAATATCGAGCGAGATGACTAGACGCCTCTCCTCGAATCAGCTTATCCATAATCTCAACTATCTGAGGGTCTTCTCTCTGCGAAGCCCCAACTTGATCAAGAAGGGTAGGTCTGAGTTCCAGAGATGCTAAAGAACCAGTCATCGACTCAATCGCCAAAGAGAAATCAAAGGTTTCCACATACTCTAAATTCTTCATCTCAACGAATAGAGGACTCAGAGTCAACCTTCTTCTACTCAATGCATCTGCTACTACATTCCCCTTGCCAGGGGTATAAGCTATCTCAAAATCATAGGATGCCAAGAATTCCATCCATCTTTGTTGCCTCAGATTCAGATCCTTCTGAGAAAAGAGATACTTCAATGACTTGTGATCGGTATAAAGCTCAAACCTTTCTCCCAGAAGATAATGGCGCCAAGCCTTGAGTGCATATACTATTGCTGCCAACTCTAAGTCATGAGTGGGATAATTCTTCTCATGCACCTTGAGTTGTCTACCGCCAAAGCATATCACTCTTCCTTCTTGCATCAGAACAGCTCCTAACCCCGTGCCACATGCATCGGTGTATACTGTAAATAACTTCCCTCCATCGGGCAAAGCTAGAACAGGTGCTGATGTGAGAGCTCTCTTGAGCTTCTGAAAAGCAAGCTCGCATTCTATGCTCCAAGCAAAAACTAAATTCTTCTTCGTCAATTTAGTGAGAGGAGCGAAAATCTTCGCGAAGTCCTTGATGAACTTCCGGTAAAAGCCTGCAAGACCTAGAAAACTTCTCACTTCGGTTGCATTCCTTGGAGTCTTCCAATCCTGAACTGCAACTACCTTAGCGGGATCCACCGCTAAGCCTTGCTTAGATACTATATGCCCAAGGAATCTAACTTCCCTTCTCCAAAAGTGACACTTGGAGAACTTGGCCTTCAACTGATGCGCTCTAAGCGTATCCATCACCTCCACGAGATGCCTTGCGTGCTCTTCCTCATCCTTAGAGAAGATCAGAATATCATCTACGAAGACCACGACAAACTTGTTCAAGAACTCCCTGAACACCCTACTCATCAAGTCCACGAAATATGCGGGTGCATTAGTCCAGCCGAACGGCATGACAAGCCATTCGAAGGATCCATCTGGAGTTCTGAACGCAGTCTTGTCTATACTATCTTCAGCTACCCTGAGCTGATGGAATCCAGTAGCAAGATCAAGCTGAGAGAAAACAGAAGCACCGACAAGCTGGTCAAAGAGATCATCAATCCTCGGTAACGGGTGTCTGTTCTTCTTAGTCAGCTTATTCAACTCCCGATAGTCAACACAAAGTCGGAGAGAACCATCTGCCTTGGTAGCAAATACCACAGGCGCTCCCCATTCAGATATACTTCGTCTAATGAAGTTCTTCTCAAGCAACTCCTTTACTTGCTTACTTAGCTCCCGCCTTTCACGCGGAGCCATGTGCCGAACAGGCAAAGCAACCGGCTTTGCATTATCCACCAGATAAATGCGGAAATCAATCTCTCGCTTAGGGGGCAACCCCCTAACTTCATCGAAAACATCCGGATACTCTCGAACCACTCTCACAGACTGAAGAGTTTCCATTGACGAGTCGAGTGATTCAAGATAGCACAACATGACGGGACCTCTCGGATTATAAGAAATTTCTAGGGTGTTTCCGAGGCGAGTCACGAGCCTCACAACCCTATGCTCACAATCAAGGATGGCTCCATATCTGGACAACCAATCCATGCCCAATATCAATCCGTATCCCCTGAAACCAAGAACATAAGCACTACACAAAAACTCTACACTCAGTATAGAGATCCTCAAATCCCCACATATCATAGACAAATGGGCGGAACCCCCAATAGGATTTGAGACACAGACGGGATCCTCTACCAAGCTAGTACTAAGATGCAAACTATCAACAAGATCAGATGAGATAAAGCTATGCGATGCACCAGAATCAAACAAGGTACGAACTGAAAAATCAAAAATATATACAAGGCTCTCAACAGAAATACTACCTCGATCGGGAACTGGAGCGGTATTGAGAGCATGAACTTGCCCTCCTGAAGGTCCAGCACGCTGAGTCTGACCCTGGCCTTGCCCTTGCTTCTTCGGGCAATCCTTACTGAAATGTCCAGTCTCACCGCAGAAAAAGCATTCACCATTCTTCCTTTTCCTCTTCTTACAATCCTTAATAAGATGCCCAACTGAACCGCAATAATGGCACTTCCCCTTGTTGTTCTTGCCCTTGTTGTTGTTCCCCTTGTTGCCTTGACTCTTGTTCTTGTTCTTGTTCTGATTGCCTTGACTGCTCTGACCACTTGGATTACCCTGATTTCCTTTCCCCTGGGAATCAGTCTTCTTGGCTTGAGAATCATTCATCTTGATCTCTTTCTTGACATCTCCCTGAAGTAACGCCATATCAACCAAGCTCTCAAACGTGGCCCCATGGGGAATATGTGACATAGCCAATCCCTGCAACGGCTCATTCAATCCTCTAGCAAAACGAAGAGCCTTCTTCTGGGGAGTATTCACCATATCCAAGCCAAAACGAGCTAACTGATTGAACTTGTTCACATATTCTTTGACAGACATATCTCCTTGTTTCAAAGTTATGAACCTCTCCATTTGCAGATTCTCCTCAGCAGAAGATAGAAACTTAAGCATGAACCTTGCCCTGAAATCGGCCCAAGTCTCAACAAGCCTAGTACCATTGGTGACTTCCCACCAATAAGCGGCTTCATCCTTCATAAGCCAAACCGCCAACAAGATCTTCCTCTGATCGTCTAATCCAAAGATAGCAAATAAATCCTCGGTCTCTTTCAACCAATTTCTGGCCTCTACAAAAGTCTCGGTGCCTTGAAAGTTCTTGCCACCCATTGCTTTGAAATCTTTGCAAGTCTTTGCGAAGTCAGCTTGAGGATGCTGAGGGGGAGGAGGAAGAGGAACCTCAGCGACAGGAGGAGGAGGAACATTAACTACATGAGGAGGAACATTAGCGACAGGAGGAGGAACATTAACCACTGGAGGAGGAGGAGGAGGAACATCTGCGGGGCCGGCTTCGGTCGCCCTAGCCTCCAAAAGTCTCCTATACCAAACAGGTACATGTACTCCCTCTGGAATAGCAAAGTTATCGGCCATACTGAAAAAGAAAAAGACAGATTCAGAATGGAGAAAAACGAAGGAATTTTTGCTAATGGCTTTTTGGGGAATAGCCTTTAAAATAAACTAGACTTTTCTTTGGAAAATACTTTATACTTGGTTTTGAAAATAGTTTTCCAAAAGTTTTCTAAAAACCTTTTTGTTCCTTCTCGTAAACCATATGCTCTGATACCAAATGTAACACCCCACCTCCGCCAGGGTGACTCTTGCAAGCACTCTGACTTTGGAGGGGCGTTTGAATCAGGTAAACATGCATAATGATATATCAAGGCAGAACAAGAACATATGTATATGAGTAAACAGAGTAAATAACATAGATAAAACAGCGGAAGATTTTAAACCATTTCAAAACAAGTCTGGTACAACATAATGTCAACTTTCCAAATAAACAAGTCTAGATAAAAACAACATCATCTGAAAAACTGAAATACATAAGTACTATCCCCAAAATAAGTGATAACCATAGCTAGCTTCATGTCAAGACCGTACATGAGCTAAAATCCCACAATCAAGCGATCAGAAATCCAGCTAAGCTCCAATATTCCCTCCCTGAGAACCTGGGGGGGGGGGACGGAAGAAAAGAGGCGAAAGAAAACAGGTCAGTCAAAAAGACTGAGTAAGCCCTACTACAATCAATGTAAACTGGTAAAGTTAACTGGCATGAGAAGCAAGGATGATCATAAGGATAACAACATATTAGCATGATGATCAACTAACAAGGTAGATAAAGGTGTCATCGCATAATCAGGTTTAAGGTTTTGCACCACAGGTGTACTAGCAAACTAACATGACTTGAATAAACAAGTATTGATCCCTTGGCCCAAGCTTTGGCCCAATAACATGAAGTGACCCTAATAAGCGGTCCAACCAAACGGTCTAGTCGATCGGCTCCCTATAAGCCTAACTCGTCACGTGTTGGTGTCCATACGGCCCAAACATAATTGTAGTCAGACTGTGCCGGGTCTCCCGTCGGGTGTATCAAGCCCTAGGGTGTCAACCCCTGGACACCATAAACATGCGTGCACAGTCTCGATCTACTGGTACCCGTGCATGATTTCCCCGGCTCCGGACTACGTGCACGACCATAGTCCGTCCGGAACTACACCGGCGTACCACTCTGCCGTCGCTTTTGGTCGCTTACCTCCAGTTCAGTAATCGTGCCCCCACCCTAGCCTAGTCCCTAGGGTCATGATGATACAAACTAGGGATTACTGCTGGAGTGGACCCCCATTGCTAGGATTTTTCTAGTGGGTTAAGTACGGTTTAACCCTTTTACTAATCATGGATTAACTTGGTTAAGTGTAACGATGAGTTCACGACTTAACCCTGATTAATCTACCAAGCCCAAATTGGTTAAGTATTAAGTGGACCATGACTTAACCCTAATCACGAGGCATTAATTAATTAATGCGCCTTAACCTCTCACATTAGACTTTGTTGTGGTTACTAGTTAAGCCGGACGGGTCCGGGTAGCTTTACACCACAACTTGGTCTAACCTCGGGTTCAAGGTACAACATGGCCAACTTCTCACATTGGGTCCTATTGTTTGTAGCAACTAGTTAAGCCGGTCGGTTCCGGGTAGGTTTACGCTACAAACTCAACCCAACCTCGAGTTGGTCACACTTATATTTTCTAAGTGTCATGTCCATTATGTTTCCAAAACATATTACAAGTTTTCAAGCAATTGGGTAGACCTAACTTAATAGGTAAATTCCCAATGGGTAGACCTAACTTAATAGGTAAATTCCCAAGCTCATGTTTTTATGTCTTTTAAGTTTACCCAACCCCAAACGCAATCCCATCGCTTACATATCGCAATAGCGCATAAAGGATAGAAAGAGGGAACTTGGCATAATCATGACATAAAAGTGTTGAAGCCACAAGTTCAACATGGTGGCATATGAAATGTACATATGTTCATATACTTGCATTAGGCCTCAAAAGCATGCATAAAACCAAACTTAGCATATTGGTGATACATGGTGATAAATGACATGTAGGAATCACCATAAGTTCGCATTTAGCCTCACATGCAAGTTATCATAAGGGATATGATAACTTACATGTTGCCAAAATGCAACCTTTAGCATAAAGCTTGAAGCTTTATGTTCATATGCTCAAGATAAGCTTGCATAACATGATAACATGAACAAGATGATCATCCCAAACTTGCATAACATACTTGCATATCATATGATAAACTTTGCATATCATAACATGGCAAACTTGCATAGCATAACATGGTAAACTTGCATAATACATCATAGCATAGCAAACTTGCATATAAACTTGCATATCATAGCATAGCAAACTTGCATATAAACTTGCATATCATAGCATAGCAAACTTGCATATAAACTTGCATATCATACATTTAACTTTAGAGTTTAAGTATGAAAGTAGAATAGGGCTTACAATGCTTATGAAGTCACAAAAATATGACAAAGCCCTTATGCAACCAATTAAACCCAAAATGCAAGCTTCAATAGAAAAACCCTTAAGCAAAATTGATCAAAACTCTTTCTTTATGATGCAAATATAGAAACTTGACTTGAATGCAAGCTAATGATGCTCATACAAGCTTGAAAACACTTGTATGCATGGAAAATCTCATAAAAATTTGTTTAGGAATTTTATGAAGAGAGTGGAGGCCATGAGAGAATTGATTTTGCCATAGTTTAGTTGCTAGAATGAATAATGATGATTTAGGGTTAGGTTAGGGCCTTATTTATAGAGATTAGGACTAGTTCTAGCCTTAGGATTAAACCCTAGTTCCAATCTCAGCCCTCAAAACCGAATCTGGCCCCCAAGCTCAACACAAACCCAAAATGGTGCACCAGGCAAAACAGCCCGGCTGGACCAAGTCGACAGCCAAGTCGACAGGGCTGTCGACTTGGGTCCAACCAAGTCGACTCCCAAGTCGACAGGGCTGTCGACTTGGGTGCTCTGGCGGGATTTTTCCCGCCTAGCCCAATCTGACCTAATTTTTCAAATTCAAACTTGAATTTGAAATCTGTTTTTACTTTGAAATTTTCTGAAAACTTCGTTGGGCCTTAATCGGGTCATACGGACTCCGATTTTCGAAAACTCGGACTCTATTTCGCGTATTTTTCCGAGACGAACGCAATGGCATACCCCGTTTCCCTTGATTCAGATTTATAAATTAAATTCTGCCTCGATTTACGTTATAACAAGTTATTGAAAATACGGGTTGTTACAGTAACGGTTATTTAAATATAATTGGATATCGGTTTCGATCCTAAACAGACCGTTTGAGACATAGTGATAATTTAATTTTTTGAATTTTACTGTAATTTTTAATTAATTAAATACGCAACTTTTTATTTGGAGTAATTTGCACCCTATATCAATATTTTAGGGTTTTATAATATGAGTTAACCTACCGATATTATTATATTTTTAGAATCGTGGCACATTGCTCATGACGATGATATTTTTATTTTTGTCTGTAGCAGTTAGTATTTGAATGGAATTTATATAATAAGGTACCCTAACATTTTCTTTTAAAAAACAAACAAGACAAAAACCCCACATTGCTTCCCTGCATATACCCATTTTATACTCAATTCCCTAGTACTATTTTATCACTTTATAGCCAAACATGCTACTACCGTCCTTCTAGCCAACTTCATGACAAAAGAACCCCTCGCAATGAGTTCTCAAATCAAACTCAAACTCTAAAACTAATGGCACATCTAAAAGCCACGGTATCAAAGTGCACAAACTCTAAAACAAATGGCACAGCTAAAAGCCACGATATCAAAGTGCACAAACTCTAAAACTAATGGCACAGCTAAAAGCCACGGTATCAAAGTTTCTAGCCAACAACCCCTGTACGGTCTCCACTTTTACTTAACTATTAAGTATCTACGGATTATAAATACATGACATTCCTTTCTCTTTCTGGTTTCCACAAATGAAGCTGCTACTTGTCAATGGCATAAATATACAAATTTAAAACCAAATACCTATATGTATTTAAAACGCTAAAACAGTTCGCACCCTAGACAGTGCTACTGGAAGCGACGGAAATAAGTTGTTCGCTCTCGGTAGGAAATGCCTGAACATCGTTGTGAGTACAGTTGGTTTGCGGTTGTGAGGAGCAAATACTGGTCGTAGTTTTTACAGGGAGATGGGGTGTGAGTGGAGATGTTTGGGGTTGGGATGGAGAAGGCTTGAACGAGCTGAAGTGGTGTGGTTGGGGTGTAGAAGGATGTTGCTGAGGAGTGGGAGGATTTAAAGATGCGGAAATTGGAAGTTGTAGGAGACAAATTTGGAGCGAGGTCATTACGATTTGGGGTAGAAATGGGAGCTCACGCTTTTGCCAGCAGAAGGAAGATGCGACTGTATATAGTAGGGCGGGTAGAAGGGTGTGTGGACCGACATAAACAAAAGAGGAGAACGGATGGGAGAGGAGTTTGATTATTTTGAGTGAAGTCTTGTTGATGGACGGAGGGACAGTAGACGTTCAAAGTTGGAAAATGGTTGTCTGAGCTCGCGTTTGGATTAAAGAGGAAGAAGGAAACTGTTGTGGTGGGTTCAGTTTAAATACGTTGGGCCATGATTTAATGGGTGAGGCCCAAATATGAAAATAATAACATATAAGTTAGTTTTTATTTCATTAATTTTATATACAATCTTACAAATACTATATCTTGCTCACACAATGTCAGAATTTCGAACGGTCTGATCCATTAGGATCATATGGACGACGACAACACCATGGAACTAACTGGAAGTGAATTGGGGCTCATTACAATTTATAGCAAAATAAATTGTCCGTATGAATCGAGCGATGGTTATCGTTATTACCGATGATCGTCCAATGTGAGTAAAACTCACCAACTTCGAACAATTCTATTTTTATAACGTATTCTTAGAACTGATAATTATCTGTTGGTTGCTGTGTGTTAACTGTTTGGTTGAATTTCTTGTGTATTGGTTTAAATTATAGATAACGATGTATATATAAATCGTTAATCGAAAATTGATTCTGTTTATCAGAATATTTTATACTCATGTTGTTTAACACCTGTGATGCCGGAAAACGGGTTGGAGGGATCCAACAGGATTCCTCAATATTTATAATACCGTTTGTTTTCATATATTTTGTTATATGATGGGGTGTATAATCTGTGATTTGATTATAATGACACCGGTCCTGTTAGTTGGTACTGTTGAATACCAAAAGAAATATTGGAATGAAAAAAGGGAAATTTCAAACTGTGTAGTGAAATAGAATATTTATAGAATCAAAGAATTTTATAAAACGATTATTTACTTAGAAAGTAAATAGAAGTGTAAACGATTATTTACTTAGCAAGTAAATAAAAGTATAAAGAAGGATGTTTACTTAGAAAGTAAATAGAATTTACAAATGGAATCGAAAAGGAGATATTTGTGAAACACTGATAAATAGAAGTAAAAGGAAATATTTATTGGGATAATAAATAGAAGTAAAAGGAAAATATTTATTTGTTAAATAAATAGAAAGATGAAAAGGGAATATTTGTATAAACATTTACAAATAAAATAGAAAGAGAAATATTTGTAAAAAATTTACAAATAAAATAGAAAGGGAAATATTTGTAAACATTTACAAATAGAATTGGAAAGGAATATTTATTTGGAAAATAAATAGGATTATAAAAGAAAATATTTGGAAAATGAATAGAATATGGAAATTTGTTTTTGACAGATAAATGGGAAGGATTTATTTAAAGTGGAATTAAATAGAAATCTGTTTTAACAGATAAATTGGAAAGAATAATTTATAAATAATATTTTATGAATTAACTAAAATATTTATCATTGGATAAATAGAATATATATAAGTCAGGACTGATATAGAGAAGTAAGAATCGATTTCAATATCGATAATTGAAACTAAATATGGACGAAGAGTTAACCAGTTAGAGTTAATCGATTAGAATTATAATTAATTGATTAGAATTAGAGTTAATTGAACATAGCTAGTCGAGTCGAGTTTGTCGAGTTGAGTTAGTCGAATCGAGTTGGTCGAATCAAGATTTGTCAAGTATGGTTAGCCAAACCAAGTTAATCGAATCAAGTTAGTCGAATATGGCTAGTCGAGTCGAGTTAGTCAAGTCGAGTTAGTCGAGTTGAGTTAAATAAGTTGAGTTAATTAAGTTAAGTTAGTCAAACTGAGTTAATCAAACCGAGTTAATCCAGATGAGTTAGTCAAAGGAGTTAGTCGAATATTAGTTATTCAATTAGAGTTGATCGAATATAGTTTATTCGAATATAGTTAAAGGAGTTATCGATTATAGTTAATCGAAAGGAGTTATCGATTTTAGTTAATCGAAAGGAGTTATCGATTATAGTTAATCGAAAGGAGTTATCGATTTTAGTTAATCGAAAGGAGTTATCGATTATAGTTTAATTGAAAGGAGTTAATCGAATGATAGTTAATCGAAAGGAGTTATCGATTTTAGTTAATCGAAAGGAGTTATCGATTATAGTTTAATCGAAAGGAGTTATCGAATATTAGTTATTCGAAAGGAGTTATCGATTATAGTTTAATCGAAAGGAGTTAATCGAATATTAGTTATTCGAAAGGAGTTATTCGAATATAGTTTATTCAAAAGCAGTTAATTGATAAGAGTAAATAAGTTAGAGTTAATTGAATAGAGTTAATCCAATAGGGTTAATCAAATAGAGTTAATCCAATAGAGTTAATCAAATAGAGTTAGTAGAATTGAGTTAATCAAATAGACCTTACTGATAAGAGTAAATCGATTAGAGTTAATCAAATAGTGTTAATAAAATAGAGTTATTTGAATATAGGATATTCGAAGAAGAGAGATTATCGAATATAGTTTATGTGAAGGAAGGAGTTATCGAATAGAGATTTATTCAATAGAGAGGTACGTAAGGAAGTTTGTTAAAGATTTAAAAGATAAACTTTGACTATTTCGAAGTTAAAACATTGTTCAGTTATGGTCTGAGAAGTAATTATGCCCCAACTTGATTGACTTCCTTCTTAACTAAGGAATGGTAAGGTTTGATAGTGAAAGATGGTTAAGAGAATTTAGTTAATGAGCGTAATGGTTTGTGTTGGCATAGCGATGTTTATTTAAACATCTGCTTAAAACCAAATGAAGGAGATTTGGAAATGTTTTCCAAATAAGAATCAGAAATGTTTTCTAATATAGAAAACAAGAAGGGAAATGTTTTCCCATGTTAATAACGTACATTTTCTAAGTATAGAAAATAAGAAACACTGAATATATGGAAGTAGGAAATGGAAAATAAATAAATTAATGAACTAAAGAGAATAAATGTTAAATGATGATTGATCGATATAATTTCCATCTAGAAATAATATCGTTGTTTGCACACCTGTTTTTCTTTGATAGTTAACTCACCGACTATTGAAGTTTTTGACCATTTTAACGTTGTTATTATGGAGAGACCGGTTGGATTATTATCCGAAGAACCACTCCGTATGGGCTTAAGCGTTGCGAATCATATATCCCAAAGATAATTGAAGACGGAGTAAAGTGCAAGGGCTGTTGTATAAATCTTAGGTAAAGATTGCCTAAGATGGTTGTACTGAATAGTGCCTTCGGTTTGTCAAGTCCTAGGACAACTTGTATGGATGAATGTCTGACAGAGTATATTTAATAGATCGCGTAAGTTGATCTCTTCAAACGTATTTACATTTGGTTGCGGAGGAATTCGTTTCTCTTAGCTGTATACCCATTGTATTTTTGGGGAAATCAATTTGTGATTTGACGGGTATGACGATGTGGCATTCAAAGTGAATGATTGAGTAATCTGTTGAAAGATACGTTATGACCTCCAGCCTCATCAACTGGGAATTGATAAAAATCGGGCAGGCAACATGGCTATGTAGGTCACACCTATTAGGGTGTATAATCACCTGATCTAGAGTTTCATTTACTTCTAAAAATCTATTATCGATGCTGTCCCATTCTGGAAATGGTTGTTGATCCCAACCGTTGGTGATATACATTCGATACACTTAAGGAAATGAGTGGTCGGTCATGTGTGGCCAGGTTGCAAGATGTTCTTGTTGAACCCAGTGTATTCTTCTCTAGATGTACACTAGCGAAAGGTGGTTCCATACCTTGTCATAGTTGGAAATCCATTTGTAACGTCCTGGATTTTTGATCATTTAATATTAAATATTTAAATTGATTTTAAATATTGATTTTAATATAAATGGATTTTTATTATGGAATTTATCGGTTTAATAATCGATATACGATTTAATATCAAAGATACTGAATTATCGAAATGCGAAACGATAATGATTCGCAGTTAAAAATTGAATCAAAACGATTTAGACGATTAATATAAATTCTATTTGAGTTAGAATGATAATTACAATTTATTATCGATGAATTTAATTGTTGAAATCGATTTATGTTTTAAATAGAATTTAATTCAAAACGTTAATTTAATTTGTTATTCGTTCTATATGGTCGAATTAAATTGCGAAATCTGTTCCGTTGAGTATAGAATACCAAATAACGTTGGGAACATCGGTTGTTTCATCTCAATAGGGGTCCGAAACTGCGAAATATATTATTATACAATTAAATGGATAGGATCAAAATCATATCAGATTAAATATAAAATCAAATCCAATTAAGTATGCTTGTCCTTCAGGAAACAAACATTTAATATCAGTGTACGATATGTTTCCTCACTTTCATCTATATATCGCAACCCTTCTCCCATTTCTTCTGAAAATAAAACCAAATCTCCTTAAACTCTTCTACTCTATCCTTTCATTTTCAGGTAAATTCGAATTAAAATCAAATGGTAGAAACGATGTTCCTTCCTCAAACAATTTCAGAAACTAAATCAATTTCCGTCCCTCTCGTCTTTGATTCGAAGTCGGCCTCTAGCAAAAATCAGTGATCGCGATGTAAAACATGAGATCTGTCGAAGCTCATCATCAACTCGCGAACTAGAAATCGCGATTCAATTACCTAAATCTCGACCGGAGAGCGGGCGTGTGGATAATACAATGGGTTCGAAGGGGAATTGATTTTGCATATCGTTCTGATGCACGACTAGTAGATGAAGTATGGAAATTTCAAGGGAGATCGGTCAGGTGATACAAGCTGCGAATTTGGGAGGAACTGGAGTGGTTTGGTTCGATTGTTGCATGCGTGATTTGAGGTAGTCGACCTCGCGAGGATAGTTGGATGGAGTTTAACGCATTGTTGTCGAGCTGGGTTATTAAAGAATATGCGATTTGGGATTGTTTGAATTCGAGGTTGACAATCGAATCAGGATTCGATAATGGCTTTGTGGTGGAGTACGGTATCGTATGGCAAAGTTGATGGGGTTCTGTGCAAAAACTATTCGCACCCTGTAGTTTGAGGTCGCGATTCGAAGGAGCAAGGAGTTTTGGGTCTGAACATATTCGTGATGGGGTTAAGGTAATTGTAGTGAGGTCTATGTAGTGAGATGTCTGAACTGTTGTGCTTTAAGGGGTTTGAGAGTTTGAATGAGATGATTAAAGAGGAGTGCAGTGTGTGTTAATATGAGGGAATGGGTCACGGTGAATAGAACTGGAGTGTTGCGATTTAACTGGTGTAGATTGAGGAGTCAGCAATTGGAAATAAAAGCTCGATGGGAGATTGTAGTGGGATATCCTGATTGTCAAACTGGGTATCAGTGCGAGAGTACCAATGTCGATCTAGAGTAGTGTGAGGTATTTATGGATGAACTGGAATGGTGCTAAATTATTGATGGTGCAAGGTGATTTTTGGATTGACAGAAGGTGATGGCAATAAGACTGTTGATGGGAGATGGAACTTGTCTAGACAACATGAGGCTGATTGGTTTAAGCAGCAATAATAAGGTATACGTTTTTACAAGTTTAAAATACTAAGAGTAAATAATTTATTTATTTATTTATTTATTTTAGTAGTCAATTTAATAATAGTTTAAATTGATAAATTAATATTTACAATCGTAGGTATAAAATAGATTCATGCGAATGGATTCGTAGCCGCGATGATATGGAAATAAATCGGGTATTCAGCGCAAATTAAATCAAGGTGAGTAAACCTCACTCAAAAATTTATTTTTATCATTTAAAAATGAATTATTGGCTGTTTATTTGCATTTATAGATTTTTTATTAGTTGTGGTTATTATATATATGTTAACTATCTAGGTTTGGTGATTGTGGCTATTATTATTGGATTTCCCGTAGTACCATTAGCGGATGCCCGCAGTATCATTAGCGGATGACCCTATCGCCCCACGTATATAAGTGGACCCCTTTTATACCGCGATATCCTATCCTGAAGCAGGATTGGTATTATTTATGTGACTAACATATGTGGATGCAGGGAAAAACAGGTTGCAGGGATCTAACCGGATTCCTCAAATTTATTTATTGTTGTTTACCTATTTATATGTGTGTGATTTGTTGAATTGGAGTGATGGTTTGTGTATTGGAATGATTAAATATCACTGGTCCTAGATATTGATATTAAAAAAATATCAAGAGGGATTTTTGGACATTAAAAAGGAAAATTTATTTTTTGATATAAAAGTGAATTTCGAATGAACTATGAAATATTTACTTGTCTTAATAACAAAAACAAGTATCCGAATTATTAACAAGGCTATAAGCGGAAAGGAAAATTATTGTCTGATAATATTTGGTTTTTAAATTCAAGTCTGAATTTAAAAAGGAAATTTATTTTCCAGAATGGGGATTGAAGTTCAAATAAGATTTGAAACAAGAACTTGTTTTAAATATTCAAAACAAGGAAAAGTGAAATTTATAAACAATGTTTAAAATGGAATAGAAAGTTTATAGTTGAACAATTTCGAAATGGAAACCCAAGTGCAAATCTTAATGGGAAACTATTTTCCGAAAGCAGAAAAGGAATTTGAAATTGAAACATGTTTCAATATTTGAAACAAGTAGTTGAAATTAATTATAAACGACGTTTATAAATGGAAGTGAATAATGATTCTAGAATAATTGGGTTATTCAAGTTCAAATATGAAGGGGGAGTTGGGAATCGTTTCAAAGGAAACGATGAAATCATTTTCGATGTTCGGAATAAATAAAAAGAAATAACTATTATTGGATAATTAGATTTTAGATTCAAGTATGGATTAAAAAGGAGAATTGAAAATCATGTAATTCATTTTGATGTTTGAAAGGTAAACTGAATTGGAATAAATCCGTAAGGGTTTATAAATAGAATTCGACTATGTCAGATTTATAAAAATATTTAATCTCAGAAAGGGTATTGGATTTATATTAAATAGAAATTGTAATTGAAATTTGATGTGAAAATTGATTCTGTATTTATATTATATATATATATATATTTATATATATAAGTTATATAAAAGAAACTATTCCGAAATTGGAATCGAGTTTCAAATCGATTGTTAAAATGGAAGTTTTGTTTTAACAAGGAAGCTAATTTATAAACTACGTTTATAAATGTAATGAAATAATTTTCATCGAGTAATTTTGAAAATAGATTCCAAATGTAAGAAATGGAATAAAAGGTGAGGTTTAAATTGAGTTGTTGTATTACAAACTTTTATCTGTCTCTAGATAAGAACGTTGTCGATCAAGGTCTGAGAGGTAATTAAAATACCCCAACTTGAACGACTTCACTATTATCGAGGGATGATATTAGTTTGTAATGATAAGAGGTGTTAAATTAATTAATTATTTGTATGAAGGAAAGTTATAATTAGAATTCGATGATATCGATATTCCATAAGGATTGGACTTAAATATAGAAATTTGAGTTTTAAATACACTCATAACTAAGTTATGAATATGGGATAAAAATCGATAGGTTTGAATAACATGAACTGTTAAGTCAGATTTGGAAAACGGGCTTAAATTACTTTAAAATATCGAAAATGGAGTTGGAATTATTTTATAAACGAAGTTTTTAAATGTTTATATTTAATTTAATTAAAATGAACTCGTCGCGGCGCGGTAGTTCGTAATTTGACGATTTGAACTTCAATTGAGTATATCGAACTCAATATAAGTCGGAATTCGCTGAAACAAGAAACTCCCGGACCTATTGAATGATAGTTTTCTAATGGAAGAGAAAAACCTGAATTTCCTCTTATAGATTTCGAGTTATATCAAAATCAAATTTTCAGAAAAACAGCGCCATAATCGTTGTTAAACCATAACGGTTTATAAAATAAATAAAAAGGGTTTTGAATGAATAAAAATCCGTATTTCCAATAGTAAAAATCCAGATTTGAGTTATAAATTAAATATGAATTCGAATGTAGTAGATGAAGTGATTCTTGAATGAAATTAACTAATTTCAAAAGAAATTAGTTAATAGTGTTTGAATCAAACCTAAATTAGTTTGGAAGAAATGTAAATTGTTAATTGATACTGGAAAATTGAATATGAAACTCGAGTTAGAAATGGAGTCTGATTTGTGTATTAGTGAATTAAAATATATTCGAATATGGTATGTTCAAATCGAAAGTGCATTAGGCAAAAAGAGCGAATTAATGAAGCGTTAGCAGATTTTGCTAAAATGGGAATGGATTGATTGAAATGAGTTGGAAATGGACATGTATATCTAAACAGGTATGGAATGGAGAGTATGAAGATAATGAAGATTATAGTTTAAGTGCCCGACAAAAAGGTACATGTTTAAATTTCCATATGAGGTTTTATGCACCGAATAGGCAAGCCGCTTGCCTTTTTGATTTTCTTTTTGAATGGAAAGGGCCTAGAGAGGCGAATTGGGGTTTGAACGATTGACTGGTACAGGGGAGGTGCTGGCAAAATTTTCCAGAAATTTAAGGAGTTAGAATATTTTTAAGAAATTTTGAAAATAGAAATCAATATGTCGATATATATATATAATTTGATAAGGGATTTGGAAAATAATTAATGAATGAAAAGGGCCAGTGATTGTTTGATTTGTTTGATGGATGTTTTGTTTTCCTTTGATAGTTAAATCACCGGCTATCAATGATTTTTACCATCGCTGTCAATACGGAGAGACAAGTCGGATTTAATATCCAAAAACCACTCCGTATAGGCATAGGCGTTGCGAATTAGATTATGCTGAAGATAATCGAAGACTAAGTGAAATTCAAGAGATGTTATGTTTGTCCAGTCCCAGGACAACTTGTATAGACGAATGTCTGACAGAGTATTCCTAACGGTCACATAAGACGATCTTTTCAAGATATTACGTCTGGTGGCGGAGAAATTCGTTTCTCTTAGCTTTTATACCCGTAATATTTTTGGGAAGATCAACTAGTGATTTGACGGGTTTGACGATGTGGCATTCAAAGTGTATGGTGGCCAGATGTTCTAAAAGATTGACGTAGCCTCAAGCTTCACAACCGGGAAATGACAAAAATCGGGCAGGCAACATGGCTATGTGGGTCGCTCCCATTAGGGTGTATAATCACCTATCTAGAGAAATTCCTTTTACTTCTTTAATCTATGTCGATGCTATTCCTTTTCGGGAAACGGTGGTTTGAGCCCAACCGTTGGTGATATACATTCGATACACTCAAGAGAAATGAGTGGTCGGTCATGTGTGGGTCGGGTTGCAAGACGTTCTTGTTGTACCCAGTGTGTTTCACTCTAGAGATACACTATCGGAAGTTGGTCCCATACCTTTTCATAGTTGGAATCCAATCTCTAATAAGCGCCCTGCGGGTTTTGATTTTATACTATATATGTAGAGAGTGAGATGCAAGCATTCAATTATTTGGTTATTTATTTGATTAGACATTATTATAATATCACTGGATTTTGATATCAAAAATGTTTGGATTATATTAAGGTAAAAACCGTCCATGTTTATGTGTGGGCTGGTCTTGCTTTTATTTCTTTCTTTCAAAAGATTTTTGAAGTTAAACCATATGGTTGGAGTTTACTCACACCAGTCCCATGACTGACCCAAAGTTTGTTTTGTTTTGTTTTTCCTAAACTCTTGGGTGCCCAAAATTTGTATGGGCAGTCAAGTGTTTCAGGATTTACAGATACACTTGGAGGAGCTTGATTTGTATTTCAAAAGGTTATGTTATATAATATATGATACAAAACAGATTTGTATTTCAAAAGGTTATGTTATATAATATATGATACAAAACAGATTTGTATTTCAAAAGGTTATGTTATATAATATATTTTATTCGTTCCGTTGTGAGGTTCTGTATTGTTATGTCTGTTCTTCTTCTATCTTTTCTATTTTCTTTAAATCTAATGACTCATATTTCTGTATTATTTGAGTTGGACGTGTGTTGTATTAGTCAGCTCAGATAGTATGTATTTTCGGGTTGTTACACCATTACCCAATACGTGCTTGCGGTTTTGATTGTATACTATCTATGTAGAACGTGAGATGAAAGTGTTTCTCCTAGATAATGATTATATTGTGGTTGATAGACATTATTATAATATCAAAAGGTTTTTGATATAAAGATAATTTGGATTCTCATAAGGGAAAAACCCGTTCCGTTATACGGCGTGGTCTTATGAGATATCGTTTACTTGTTCAAACTATTTTAAACTGTTTACTCATACCAGTCCCATGACTGACCCGGAGTTTATTTTGTTTTGTTTTCCCTAAACTCTTGGGTGCCCAATTTTGTACGGGCAGTCAAGTAGTCGGGATTTACAGATATACTGGAAGAGCTTGGAGCAGGAGGCTTCAGGATTATATAGCTATAGTTATTTCCGCTGTGTTGTAAGTGTTGTACTCTGATAATGTTATTGTATACATATACTGATTTTATTTCAAGGATATGTTATCTATTATGTGTTGTTCGTTCCGCTGTGAGAATCGTGTTACTCTGATGTTGTATCTTCTTCTTCTTCTATTATAAGTTTCTATTTTATCTATTCTCACCCTCTAACTTCTTTCATTAACTACCGGTATTTTCGATCCTTGGATGTTCGATATGTGTTGTATATCGGATAACCAGGATCGACTTTTTCCGGGATGTTACAGTTGGTATCAGAGCTTAAGGTTAAGTGAATTACCTTGGCTCTGTGGCGTGACTCAGTAAAGATGGGGTTAGTAATACCCTCAATTGAGCTGAGTGTATATATATGAGTAAACATATTTGTTATTCAATATAAAATAGTTTTATATTATGGAGATTTATTGGTTGAGTTGTTTATGGGTTCTGGTCGATCAGTTTGATCCACTGTATCGGTAGGGGTTTATAAACACTCGAATACGATGAACCGACACAGTATGTTTTGAAAAGAGGGTAAATGAAATAATTTTGCCTAAATTATATTTTGATATAAAAGATTGATATTTAAATGATTATAATATATGGGATATGATGGTTGTTATTATAATCGGGTAAGATTATAAATTAAATGGTTATGTAAATAACCAATCAGAATTCATATAAGTGAAATATATGAAAGCAGATGGATTAAATCTGAAATTCAAACCCTGGAAAAGTGTTGGTAAATGAATTTGGATTAAATATATGAGAATTTTAAAATCCTGGCAGATTTTAAATTGTTTTGAGAATGGTATTTTGACATGAATTTCAAAATGGAAGTGTTTAGAAATGGTTTTGAAAGAAATATAGTATTGAACTCATTTCGGTCGCTAGAAAATAGATTCCGATGATGATCTAGACATCATTAGGGTTCATTTTCGAGTTTCTAAGTGACGGATTACTACCAAAAGTTTTGTTTTTAAATTGTTTTGAGGAAACAAGTTGGTTAGAAATTCAATGGTTTTGAATTGGTATTATGATTTCAAATTGATTTGAAATAAATCCAGGAATTTAAATTCTATAATATAAATTTTACTTGTTAAGTTAAATAAACCGAGATGGTAAAGAAAAATAAGTAAATTAGAATTTGACTTGAACCAAGTTAAATAAAACTGGATTTGATTAGAAAATAATCTGGAATGGAATTGAGATGATAAGTTAAGAATTTGGAATTTGAAACTCGAAATTGAAATTGAATTCGGCTTGGATAAGCGAATGGTTGTGTTGGAGATAAAAGTGATATGAGTTTGATTGGGATGACATTGGTATATGCTGAATTAACAGCAGATGGAAATGATATAATGATATGCCCGATAAAAAGGTACATGTTTCATTCAGTATGGGATTTATGAGCCTGTTTGGCAAGCCGTTTGGTTGTTTGATTTTCTTTTGGGTTGGAGACGGCCCAGAGAGGCGAGTTGGAGTTTGAGCTACTGACCAGTACAAAGAAGGTGCTGGCGAAATTTTTCGAAAAGTTAAGGTGTTAGAAATTTTTTAGGATTTTTGAAAATTTTCGTTAAGAAGAATTAATTAATAATTAAATTGGTTCAGTTGAAACTGAAGTTAAGAAGTGAAAAAATATGTTGTAACCAGTCAATTGGGTTTGTTTTCTACCATAGCAATTTCGAGGACGAAATTATTCTAAGGGGGAAAGAATGTAACGACCCGTATTTTTCAGCGATAAATAATTAAATATTTAATTATTTAAATAGTGAATTAGAAATTTAAAAGGTTGTTTAATTAAATAATATTGAATATTTAATTAAATTAAATAATAGAATAATATATTTAATTGAATTAAATAATAGAATAATATATTTAATTAATAATAGAATAATATATATTTAATTTTTGAAATAGTTAGAAATAGTGAATTGACAATATAATGTGAACTGGATAATTCAAAGTATTTAATTCAGCTTAGAATTGAATTAGAATGACGAATATATTTTATAAACGATAGTTGAGCGTATAAATTATATTATAAATATAATCGGGCTCGAAATGGCGCGGCAGTTCGTAATTTGGTGATTCGAACTTTAAACGAATATACAAAACCCTTTTTAAATCGGATTTCTGTGAAACAAGAAACGTCCAGAGCTGGTGAAGTATTTTTTTCTAATGGAACAGAAAAATCGGGATTTCGTCGTGTAGATTTTGAGTTATGTTCAAATCAAATTTTAAAATTGTCGCTATAGTAATCGAGTATGAACCGTAACAGTTATTTAAATACAATTGGATATCGGTTTCGATTCTAGACAGACCATTTGAGACGTAGTGATAAATTAATTTTTAGAATTTTACTGTAATTTTCAATTAATTAAATACACAACTTTTTATTTGGAGTAATTTGCACCCTATATCAATATTTTAGGGTTTTACAATATGAGTTAACCTACCGATATTATTATATTTTTAGAATCATGGCACATTGCTCATGACGATGATATTTTTATTTTTGTCTGTAGCGGTTCGTATTTGAATGGAATTTATATAATATGGTACCCTAACCTTTTCTTTAAAAAAAAACAAGACAAAACCCCACGTTGCTTCCCTACATATACCCATTTTATATTCAGTTCCCTAGTACTGTTTTATCACTTCATAGCCAAACAGGCTACTACCGTCCTTCTACCCAACTTCATGACAAAAGAACACCTCGCAATGAGTTCTCAAATCAAACTCAAACTATAAAACTTATGGCACATCTAAAAGCCACGGTATCAAAGTGCACAAACTCTAAAACAAATGGCACAGCTAAAAGCCACGGTATCAAAGTGCACAAACTCTAAAACTAATGGCACAGCAAAAAGCCACGGTATCAAAGTTTCTAGCCAACAACCCCTGTACGGTCTCCACTTTTACTTAACTATTAAGTATCTACGGATTATAAATACATGACATTCCTTTCTCTTTCTGGTTTCCACAAATGAAGCTGCTGCTTGTCAATGGCATAAATATACAAATTTAAAACCAAATACGTATATGTATTTAAAATGCTAAAACAGTTCACACCCTAGACAGTGCTACTGGAAGCGACGGAAGTACGTTGTTCACTCTCGGTAGGAAATGCCTGAACATCGGTGTGAGTACAGTTGGTTTGCGCTTGTGAGGAAAAAATATTGGTCGCAGTTTTTACAGGGAGATGGGGTGCGATTGGAGATGTTTGGGGTTGGGACGGAGAAGGCTTGAACGAGCTGAAGTGGTCTGGTCGGGGTGTAGAAGGATGTTGCTGAGGAGTGGAAGGATTTAAAGGTGCGGGAATTGGAAGCTGTAGTAGAGAAATCTAGAGCGAGGTCATTACGGTTTGGGGTAGAAATGGGAGCTCGTGCTTTTGCCAGCAGGAGGAAGATGCGTCTGTATATAGTAGGGCAGGTAGAAGGGTGTGTGGACCAACATAAACAAAATAGGAGAACGGATGGGAGAGGAGTTTGATTATTTTGAGTGAATTCTTGCTGATGGACGGAGGGACAGTAGACGTTCAAAGTTGGAAAATGGTTGTCTGAGCCCGCGTTTGGATTTAAGAGGAAGAAGGAAACTGTTGTGGTGGGTTCAGATTAAATACGTTGGGCCAGGATTTAATGGGTGAGGCCCAAATATGAAAATAATAACATATAAGTTAGTTTTTATTTCATTAATTTTATATACAATCTTACAAATACTATATCTTGCTCACACGATGTTAGAATTTCGAACAGTCTGATCCGCCAGGATCGTAAGGACGATGACAACACCATGGAACTGACTGCAAGTGAATTGGGGCTCGTTACAATTTATAGCAAAATAAATTGTCCGTATGAATCGAGTGGTGGTTATCGTTATTAACGATGATTGTCCAATGTGAGTAAAACTCACCAACTCTGAACTGTTATATTTTTATAATGTATTCTTAGAACTGATAATCATCTGTTGATTGATGTGTGTTAACTGTTTGGTTGAATTGCTTGTGTATTTGTTGAAATTATAGATAACGATGTATACATAAATCGTTAATCGAAAATTGATTTTGTTTATCAGAATATTTTATACTCATGTTGTTTAACATCTGTGATGCAGGAAAACAGGTTGGAGGGATCCAATAGGATTCCTCAATATTTATAATACTGTTTGTTTTCATATATTGTGTTATATGATGTGGTGTATAATCTGTGATTTGATTATAATGACACCGGTCCTGTTATTTGGTACTGTTGAATACCAAAAGAAATATTGGAATGAAAAAGGGAAGTTTCAAACTGTGTAGTGAAATAGAATGTTTATAAAATCAAAGAATTTTATAAAACGATTATTTACTTAGAAAGTGTAAACGATTATTTACTTAGCAAGTAAATAGAAGTATTGAGAAGGATACTTACTTAGAAAGTAAATAGAATTTACAAATGGAATCGAAAAGGAGATATTTGTGAAACATTAATAAATAGAAGTAAAAGGAAATATTTATTGGGATAATAAATAGAAGTAAAAGGAAAATGTTTATTTGTTAAATAAATAGAAAGTTGAAAAGGGAATATTTGTAAAAACATTTACAAATAAAATAGAAACAGAAATATTTGTAAAACATTTACAAATAAAATAGAAAGGGAAATATTTGTAAAACATTTACAAATAGAATAGGAAAGGAATATTTATTTGGAAAATAAATAGGATTATAAAAGAAAATATTTGGAAAATGAATAGAATATGGAAATCTGTTTTTAACAGATAAATGGGAAGGATTTATTTAAAGTGGAATTAAATAGAAATCTGTTTTAACAGATAAATTGGAAAGAATAATTTATAAATAAAATTTTATGAATTAAGTAAAATATTTATCATTGGATAAATAGAATATATAAGGCAGGACTGATATAGAGAAGTAAGAATCGATTTCAACATCGATAATTGAAACTGAATATGGACGAAGAGTTAACTAGTTAGTGTTAATCGATTAGAATTAACTGATTAGAACTAGAGTTAATTGAACATAGTTAGTCGAGTCGAGTTTGTCGAGTCGAGTTGCTCGAATCGAGTTGATCGAATCAAGATTTGTCGAGTATGGTTAGCCAAACCAAGTTAATCGAATCGAGTTATTCGAATATGGCTAGTCGAGTCGAGTTAGTCAATCGAGTTAGTCGAGTTGAGTTAAATAAGTTGAGTTAATTTAGTTAAGTTAGTCAAACTGAGTTAATCAAACCGAGTTAATCCAGATGAGTTAGTCAAAGGAGTTAGTCGAATATTAGTTATTCAATTAGAGTTGATCGAATATAGTTTATTCGAATAGAGTTAAAGGAGTTATCGATTATAGTTAATCGAAAGGAGTTATCGATTTTAGTTAATCGAAAGGAGTTATCGATTATAGTTAATCGAAAGGAGTTATCGATTTTAGTTAATCGAAAGGAGTTATCGATTATAGTTTAATCGAAAGGAGTTAATTGAATGATAGTTAATCGAAAGGAGTTATCGATTTTAGTTAATCAAAAGGAGTTATCGATTATAGTTTAATCGAAAGGAGTTATCGAATATTAGTTATTCGAAAGGAGTTATTGATTATAGTTTAATCGAAAGGAGTTAATCGAATATTAGTTATTCGAAAGGAGTTAATCGAATATAGTTTATTCAAAAGCAGTTAATTGATAAGAGTAAATTAGTTATAGTTAATTGAATAGAGTTTATCCAATAGGGTTAATCAGAGTTAATCCAATAGAGTTAATCAAATAGAGTTAATAGAATTGAGTTAATCAAATAGAGCTAACTGATAAGAGTAAATCAATTAGAGTTAATCGAATAGTGTTAATTAAATAGAGTTATTCGAATATAGGTTATTCGAAGAAGAGAGATTATCGAATATAGTTTATCCGAAGGAAGGAGTTATCGAATAGAGATTTATTCGAAAGAGAGTTACGAAAGGAAGTTTGTTAAAGATTTAAAAGATAAACTTTGACTATTTCGAAGTTAAAACGTTGTTCAGTTAAGGTCTGAGAGGTAATTATACCCCAACTTGATTGACTTCCTTCTTAACTAAGGAATGGTAAGGTTTGATAGTCAAAGATGGTTAAGAGAATTTAGTTAATGAGCGTAATGGTTTGTGTTGGCATAGCGATGTTTATTTAAACATCAGTTTAAAACCAAATGAAGGAGATATGGAAATGTTTTCCAAATAAGAATCAGAAATGTTTTCTAATATAGAAAACAAGAAAGGGAAATGTTTTCCCATGTTAATAACGTATATTTTCTAAGTATAGAAAATAAGAAACGTTGAATATATGGAAGTAGGAAATGGAAAATAAATAAATTAATGAACTAAAGAGAATAAATGTTAAATGATAATTGATCGATATAATTTCCATCTGGAAATAATATCGTTGTTTGCATACCTGTTTTTCTTTGATAGTTAACTCACCGACTATCGAAGTTTTTGACCATTTTAACTTTGTTATTATGGAGAGACCGGTTGGATTATTATCCGAAGAACCACTCTGTATTGGCATAAGCGCTGCAAATCATATATGCCAAAAGATAATTGAAGACGGAGTAAAATGCAAGGGTTGTTGTATAAATCTTAGGTAAAGATTGCCTAAGATGTTTGTACTGAATAGTGCCTTCGGTTTGTCCAGTCCTAGGACAACTTTTATGGATGAATGTCTAACAGAGTATATTTAATAGATCGCGTAAGTTGATCTCTTCAAACGTATTTACATTTGGTGGCAGAGGAATTCGTTTCTCTTAGCTGTATACCCATTGTATTTTTGGGGAAATCAATTTGTGATTTGACGGGTATGACGATGTGGCATTCAAAGTGAATGAATGAGTAATCTGTTGAAAGATACGTTACGACCTCCAGCCTCATCAACTGGGAAATGACAAAAATCGGGCAGGCAACATGGCTATGTAGGTCGCACCAATTAGGGTGTATAATCACCTGATCTAGAGTTTCATTTACTTCTAAAAATCTATTGTTGATGCTATCCCATTCGGGAAACGGTTGCTGATCCCAACCGTTGGTGATATACATTCGATACACTCAAGCGAAATGAGTGGTCGGTCATGTGTGGCCGGGTTGCAAGATGTCCTTGTTGAACCCATTGTATTCCTCTCTAGAGGTACACTACCGAAAGGTGGTTCCATACCTTGTCATAGTTGGAAATCCATTACCCAATACGTGCTTGCGGTTTTGATTGTATAGTATATACGTAGAACGTGAGATGAAAGCGTTTCTGCTAGATGATGATTATATTGTGGTTGATAGACATTATTATAATATCAAAAGGCTTTTGATATAAAGATAATTTGGATTCTCATAAGGGAAAAACCCGTTCCGTTATACGATGTGATCTTATGAGATATCGTTTACTTGTTCAAAATGTTTACTCATACCAGTCCCATGACTGACCCGGAGTTTATTTTGTTTTGTTTTCCCTATACTCTTGGGTGCCCAATTTTGTATGGGCAGTCAAGTAGTCGGTATTTACAGATATACTGGAATAGCTTGGAGCAGGAGGCTTCAGGATTATATAGCTATAGTTATTTCCGCTGTGTTGTAAGTGTTGTACTTTGATAATGCTATTGTATACATATACTGATTTTATTTCAAGGATATGTTATCTATTATATATTGTTCGTTCCGCTATGAGATTCGTGTTACTATGATGTTGTATCTTCTTATTCTTCTATTCTAAGTTTCTATCTTATCTATTCTCACTCTCTAACTTCTTTCATTAACTACCGGTATTTTCGATCCTTGGATGTTCGATATGTGTTGTATATCGGATAACCAAGATCGACTTTTTCCGGGATGTTACAAAGGTCATTGCACTGGAGGATACATTCATATAGGGAAGTTTAAGGCTCGTTTCAAAGAGAAATTCAGTTTAATTGCTCATAAGTCAGTTTTGTTTAGGAGGTTTTCAGAATTGAAGTAGGGAAATATGACTATCTCGGAGTATAAAGCTTAGTTTGACATTTTGTCGATGTAACGCCCCGTATTTTTAATATTATTAAATATATTTATATGCATGGATATATAAATAATGGTGATGCATAGTTTATATTAATACATACATTGAAGAGAAGGGAAATTAATACGATAACAATGTATGTAACAGAAAAGATAATAAAATAAAGATACTTAATTTAAATATCATGAATTAAGTAAAATGGACATCACTATTGCGTCCGCCTCAGAATTCTAGTTCAGATGGTAAAACGGATAACGTATGAAGAAGTTATGAGCTTTAGAAGTTTGAATACATGTAAGGCTCATGTATATATACAAAATATCTCCAGAATTCAAAAATATTCAAAAACAGTAAAAAGCGGGTGAGCGGGAGAAATCCCGCACAAAGGGTTTCGACCCCCCCTAAGGGGTGTCGACCCCCTATAAGGGGGAAGACACAGGTGTTGACCCCCCTTAAGGGGGGCAGACACAGGTGTAGACCCCCTCGACCAGATTTATGCTGAATTATTTTTTGTGAAACTGGACAGTTTTGATGACTTAATTCATGAATCCTAAGCTATATAATGGACGCTAATCTCATTGTTTTTCTCACCTAAATTAATGGCGAAGCCATGATGCTGCTCCAACCTAAAATAATTCAGATTCTTCTTCTTCCCCAAGCAATTCTTAGATCTAATCTCTTCTCTTCCTCTCCAAATCTCTTCTTAAAATAAAAAGATAGATCTAGGAATCCTTTACCCCAAAATAAAAGAAAAGAATTCAAATGCCTAAATCTATGCTGCGCAAAAAGGGAGAAAACCATGGATCAGATCTAGAAGTGGGAAAGCATACAAGTGAGTGGATTTAAAATACATTTTTTGTATAATAGCAGATCTATCGTTCGCCATTCCCAATTTACACACATAATAAACATATTGAAGAGCTAATCCGATAAAGTGAGTTTGTGGTACTTATAGATTAAAATACCTAATAAGTAATTGGATCTAAGATTTGGACTAGAATCACATCAGTTCACCATAGTTTGTAGATCAGATCTAGAGTTCACCTACGCCTAATTTTATCATCGCATATTTAACTTGTTATTATGAACAATTGTTTATGCCTATGCTTGTTTTCCTCCTTTCTTCCCTTTTTATTTTTTTTATAGCTAGGCTATCTATGAGCCTACGTCTATTGCGGATTTATGCGATTGAAATGATATTGGGAATAAAAGGGGAAAGGTTGATTTGGGTATAACATGGGATTGGGAGGTTCGGGGCATAGCATATAATGGGGTTATGAGCATAACTGTGCTTGGAATTATGAATACAACTATGGCTGGATTTATGAATACAAATCAAATTGGAATTATGAATACAACTATGATGGGATTTATGAATAAAAATCAAACTGGAATTATGAATACAACTATGGTGGGATTTATGAATACAAATCAAACTGGAATTATGAATATGAAAATTGGGATTTTAAGTTGAACTGGGATTATAGGCATAATCTATTGATAGGATTATAAGCATAAACGTGAATTGGGGTGTATGGGTAATTGACATATATTATAATCCAAGATTTGAATCATGGGTATAAGTTATAATAAGAACTTGTATGCCTAAGACACGAGGTTAGATTCGGATTGCGATATAAGTCTTCTCGGAACCGCCCGGCATATCCAGCAACTGCAAACGGTAATCTAATGTGGGAGGTCGAAGGAAGAAATTAGATGTATAATAGTGCTAAGACACGATGTTAGATTTGGATTGCGATAGAAGTCTGCCTGGAACCGCCCGACATATCCAGCAACCGCAAACGGAAATCTAATGTGGGAGGTCTTGCATAATTACGGGTATAATGAAGTAATGAATACTTAACCAAGATAAGACATGTGGTAAGACATGGGAATAATAAAGGGTTAAGTAGGTAACATGGGTAGCATGGATAATTCGTTAAATTGGAATACTTATCCTAATTAAATCTGTAGCGGTATTATGAACCAATTCAATTGAGTAGAGGTTAAGTAAACTTCTTATAGAAGTGGGAAGGATAAAGTAAACCTTAATTAACGCCAAAATGGGGAATGATAGCAACCTATTATGAATGAACTTGAACAAGAAGAGGAAAGATAATAGGTAGGCTTGTCCTAGATACAAGAGGGAATTATAACCTAAGAAATAAGGTAAGTTATAATGAACGATAGAGGAAGATGAAATAACTTATGTAATAAAGTTGTACTTAATCGAAGATTAAGTAATTAGCGAGAATAAGAATAAATCCATAAATGAGCATAACAAAGTTATATAAAGGAAAAGAGAAACTTATTAGTAAACCTTAGTTAAGAGAACTATGTTAATAAGTAAATTATGATAAATTGTAATGACATTGTACGATGAGATTATGATTAAATGAGAAAAAAGATGGTAAACTTATGGAGATAAGTTAGTTGTATTTACTCATAAATGTTAGAAAACATGTAAATTAAGATGTACTTAATTATAAATTAAGTAGAACATGTTATGGCAACCATGAGATGGGACAAAGAGTAGTGTAAAGAGAATGAATTATGAATATTGAATTACAATATAGAGAATAACATGTTGTAGGCTTATTAATGAACTTAAATTAATTAAGTTACAAATGAGATTAATAAGCCAGAGAAACTTGGTAAGTTGAAGAAGAAGTCACGGGAAAATGGAAACAACCAAGTTAATGGGAAATCTATCGAGGTGGAGCAAGCGCGTAATTGATGATTAGACATAGGATCTAATGACACAGTAAACTGAGGCGCTTGGGATAGTCCGTATGTTAGAGGATGAATAACCAAATGGGGTAGATCATCGTGGTGTCGTAAGACACGAGGGGAGCACACGTTAATCTGATTATTCTGGCGGCTCCGACGGACTGGAAAGGGAAGCATGCGGCTTTCTGAGACATTAAAGGTGCTCCTTGTAGTCCTATGTGGTGGTGTAGTTTTGGACTGTGCTCACAGAGGTTGGGTCTGCGCGTAACGATCATGTGGGTGGGCCTTGACTGCTGTAACAACCCGAAAATCTGGGCCAGTTTAAAATTTTTATTTTGGCAATTTTAGCGGATTTTGAATATTTAAAATAGATTATTTTAAATAATATCGATGGGAAAATTTATTTTGAATAGAATTCAAATGTATATATTTATACGCGTCGTCGTTAGAATATAAATATTTATTTATAATTATAAATAGAATTGAAAATGGCGCGGTAGTTCGATAATTCGATTTCAAACTTCAATTGAATGTACCGGGTGTAAACAATCCGGATTTTAGTGAAACCAAAAACATTAGAATCTAATTGTGAATATCTTTCCAACGAATCCGAAAAATCAAGATTTCATAGCGGGAATCAAAAGATATGTCCAGTTGAAATTTCTGAATAGTCGCTATGGAATTCAGGCCCTTAAAAATGGGAATTTTGCAAACGACCTCGGATTTCGACGAAACCAGTTTTGTTGGGTCCGTGATGTCAAATTATTGCTAGGTTTCAAATTTCATAATTTTTCGAATCAATATGTGAGCGTGGCAAAGGAAAACGCGTTTGACCAGTTTCAGTTGATTTTAATCGACTGGAAATTGGCCATTTTTCAAACGGTCTCAGAATTCGACGAAACTAGTTTTGTTAGGACCGTATCGTCAATACGAAGCTAGAAAATATTTTTCGAGAATTTTTAGGGTTAGTATGTGACCCCGGTAATTTGAAATGTACGTTTAAAATCCAATATAGTGATTTAAATGTAAATTTTGATGGAAACTGATTCAAATGATCGAATCAACCTACGATACATATCCCATTATGTTCGGAATGGGGGTTAAACGCTATGGACGACAGGCGGTGGGTTCGATTTCGAGTTCGTATGTAAAAGTCAACATAAATTGAAAATAAAATAATAAAATAATAATAAAAAAAAACCTTTCTTCCCTTAAACTCCTCCAGGCCCCCCCCGATCCATTTCGAATCAGAAGAAAAAAAAGAAAAAAAAAACCTAATCGCGCCCACGCACCACCACCCATCGCCACCGCCCGTCGAAGCCAGCGCCCACCACCCTCGAGCTCCCCTCTACTCCTCCTCCGACCTCTTCTCTTCCGCCCCCTTCTGCTCTCGAGCAAACCGCACTCCAACCCGACGAGCGACGCACCGCCATTCCGCCACCACCCTCCTCGTGCGAACCCCCACCCTCTCCATCCCGATCCGACGCACCAACGCCCCCAAATCCCCGAGCTCTAGCCCAATCCGATGCCGCCGAGACCACTGATTGCCTCCCAGGCTGACACCCGCGACTTCTCCCCCTTCTAACCACCTGTAAGATTCCTATTTGTCTCTCTTTATTGGTAAATGATTTTCGTTTTAAATGTAAATAATTTTCGTTTTGAATGTAAATGATTTTCAGTTTTAAATGGTTATAGGAAATCAGTTTAAGTATTTAAACTAGTTTTAATTTATAGAAAAAGTATTTATTTTTATAAGGGAAAAACAATCGATTTTTATATATTGAATAGCATAGTAAAAATCCGATTTTTATATATTGAATAGCATAGTAAAAATTCGATTTTTATATATTGAATAGCGAAGTAAAAATGTGATTTTTATATATTGAACATCGAAGTAAAAATATGATTTTTATATATTGAACATCGAGGTAAAAATTCGATTTTTATATATGTAGTGGCTACGGGCAACGAAGATGACGAAAGTGCGATAGCAATGAAGATTTCCATCAAAGAAGAGTCAAGATGATTGGATAGCTATATGTGAGAATTTCTCACCTTTCGATTTCTTTTCTAGTTATATATATATACTAGGATGCAGACGGTGCTTAGTAGCACCCGACACAATCGTCCACAGACCATGGACTTGTTTGTTTGGTTGCATAAATTAATTTGATGACTTGATTTGAATTGGTTGTTTGGTGAATTTGATTGATGTCGTGAATGGCGTGGGCCTTCACTAGACCGGGGATAAGGCTAGGCCTTGTCCCGTTTCTAGTATCGTGTCGTCATGCCGCCGAAATTTTCTAAAATAAGTTAGAAAAATAAAAATATCATTTTATTTAAAGAATGAACTGAATAGAAATTCATATGTTAAAATAAAATGTTTTATCGTTAAAATTATAATTTTTAACGTGAATATGAATATAGTGAATGTGAATAAATAAAATATTCATTTACAAACCGGACGGTTTGTTTATGTACACCTATTTGAAGGACATTGATTAGGACGATAAATTTTACACATCGCCCAACTGCACAAATAAAATCTGTGTTTGATTGTTTGAAACCCCGCACGGGTGTTGGGATGAAATTTGAAGTTCACTCATCCTGATTGATTAAATATGTCGATCGATTGATTGACAGGCTGCTATAAGCGTTAGATATCTATATTTGATGCTTATACAGTGTAGTGCACTTTGGTTGATGGTTGATTATTTTTCAATGCTATTATATGTGTGTAATGTATGAAAATCCATATAATTAACATTATATGGTGATTGATTGGGCCTCATTCCAATTTAGAAAATAAAGAATAATATAAAATAAAGGTTCATGTGTTGACAGTACTCATCCATTGAGATTGGCCATGTGTTGAACGAAATATTTTAGTAATAAAATTTACATCTTTATCAATATAAAATAAAGGTTCATGTGTTGACAGTACTCATCCATTGAGATTGGTCATGTGTTGAACGAAATATTTTGATAATAACAACTATTTTGAAAAAGAAATATTTGAAATAGAATATTTGAAAAATAGAAATTTATGAAGCCGTGTTGATTAGATTGACGCCATTTTGACGTGAACGATATTTATATCGATTTTATTCATTTTGAAATGAATTGAATTGAAAACGATTTCGAAATGAATTGAATTGAAAACGATTTCGAAATGAATTGAATTGAAAACGATTTCGAAATGAATTGAATTGAAAACGATTTCGAAATGAATTGAATTGAAAACGAATTCAAATTGAATTGAAAGCGAATTGAAATGAATTCAAATTGAATTGAAATTTGAATTGAATAGAAATGAATTTTAAAACGAATTTATAAAGAAGAATTCAATTTTGATTTGAATTGAAAAGGAAGTTGAAATTGCTTTTGAAACGAATTTAAAACTATTTATATAATTCGTTTTAAATAGAAATCGACGAAATATATATTATATATATTATATATATATAATATAATGACCTGAATAGAACGCGCCGCGCCGCGGCAGTTCGTGAATTTCGACCATTTATTTCAAACGGACAAAACGGGAGATCCTACCGTCGGATTCTCCTAAAACCGGAACCGTTGGGTTCGTATCAAAAAGAGTTTTCTAACGAATATTAGAAATTTGAAATCTAACGGTTGGATTTGGAATCATGTCCAAATCAAATTTGAAAAAGGTCGCTGTAAGTGCAGTTCGATGACCGTTGATGGAAATCGACTATACGGGCCTTGATAAAATTATTAAAAAAAGTAATAATTTGTGTAAAATCATAAGAAATGATTTAGAAAGAATTGGGATGAAAAACTCCATATTTGAAAAGATAAAAATAGTTTTTTATCGAAATGAACTAGTTTTGAACTAGAATTATAATTCTATTTATTTTTAAATAAATAAATCGAATTTGAAATGGTTTTGAAAAATAACCAGAATTTCCAATAATTATATTGGAATGGATTTGAGTCGAAATTGTCTTTGGATTATTTCGATGTTGGATTTCGTGATGATACAGATATTGTTATGGGAATTTGAAAGATATATATATATCGTTATTTCCAATACGACATTTGTTAATCGTAGAATTTGATATTGAATATAAGCCGATATATTTTCTATTCAGAGCCTTGTATTGAATATCAAGTGTGATTTGGGTTTGTCGTGAATGGTGTCTTCATTAACACTGTTCTTGAACCCAGTTGAGAAAAGATTAAATCTTTTTATTTAGATTTAATGAAGTGTACCAATTAAATGATATTTAATTGGAATTGAATTGGTATTGATTTTTGGGTTTATCGTGAACAGTGTTTTAAATAACACTTGTTCTTTAACCCGATAATTAATGGAATGTGATTTTGGGTTTATCGTGAACAGTGTTTTAAATAACACTTGTTCTTTAACCCGATAATTAAAGGAATGTGATTTTGGGTTTATCGTGAACCGTGTTTTAAATGACACTGATTCTTTAACCCAGTCGAAGATTAAAACTAAGTGGAGTTTTAATGAATCTTTAATTAGATTGAAATGATCGAAAATGGAGTATCACCAGTTTTGCTCCAGGCGATAGTTAAATCTTTAATTAGATTTGAACGTGAAATGGTAATTGAATTTACCGATAACACTGTGGTGTTAGATATGAAGTATAACCAGTTTTACTTCATGGGATGAATAGGTTGGGATGGGGAAATTAAAATAAATGATAACTTCGGTAAGGTTCGCTAATCCCGACTAGTTTGAATTGAGATTCAAAAATAGAATAAAGAATAAATTCAAGGAATTTATCTTGGATAAAATTAATGGGAACCTTTCCCTATGAATGTGAAATTTAGAAACTAACTGTCGGTTAGCCAAGCAGAATGGTTTTCTGGATATTGATCTGATGTTGGTTTCGGCCTTCGGGGTTAATATTTGGGGAATTATTCTCTTGATTAATTTACGGTTAGTGACTAATGAATTGGAATGAGGCGTATGTTGTGTTTGTGTAACACTTATTTAAAATATACGCGAGTTATTCGGAAAGACCGGGTTTATCCCATTCTGAATAATTGATACGACGATAAGTCGAAGATGAAGACGGTGGTCGAAGACCGGAAGTCTTCACGTCGTTTGGGTGATTACTGATGATCTTGATTGGGTTGTACACCCAAGAAGATGGAAACAATTGGTGATCGTCCAGATGTGCTTGGAGATCGATGGATATGCGGGGTACTAGGTGCCTCCGGTTTCGTTCAGACCCAGAACGGACTTGTAAATGGACTGTGTGTATGACATTGGATTTTAGTCCGTGTGATTGATCTCTATTAAATATATATCTGTTTGGCGGCGGAGAATTTATTCTCTTGCTTAACGCCCTTCTCTGAGACGTACGAGCCCAGGGGTTATATATTGATGGATATCAAACGCATGGAGTGAATTGCCTGTGTGGCATGCCTAAGTGGCAATTGATCGAGGCTTCTGTTGAAAAGAAAAGTCTTGTGGTGATGATCAAAGCACGGCCTTTGTGGCGTAGCTTTGTGTAACGTTTGCTTCGCGAGTTTCACACCCCTGTTGTGAACCAAAAACGGGAGAGGACCTCAGGGAGGGCATGCGTTTCTTTCTAGCTAGGGTGGTGTCAGTGACCTACCAGCCCTGACATTTATATACTTTTCACCTGTGTGGTTGTTGCTGTTGCTAGGCGCCTCGGTTTGATCGGACGATCCGGGTCCGATGGAGTCATTCGTTGGCTCATTTGCGCCCCAAAGGGCGGGGAAACGTAGTGTTCAGGCATTTTAATCCACATCGGTGGACCGGCCCTGTCGCTCCAAGGGTCACTCGAGCTCTGATCCTGAGACATGGTAGGCTAGATTGTCTCGAATCGGTTGAGGACTATCTTTTGCCTCGGTTCACAGACGGAAATCCAATTTCCAAATACGCGACATTGCGATTTTGATTGTATAACCTATATATGGCGACATAGTGTTATGGGGCATTCAAGCCGCCTATGATTGATACTTATGATTTGAAGTTGTTTTATACACTATGCACTTATTATAGTATCAAATGATTTGTTTCAAACGTATCAAGCATTCTTTGGCTGTTATAAGGGAAAACCCTATCCCCCGGCTTGCGTTGCATTGTGTGATAGGATTTGGGTCTTATAACAGCTTCATTTTTCTTTATTTAGCATTGCGCTGTTTGTTTTATGCACTGGTATTCTTGGGAGGAAACCCGTTCCGTGTTATACGGCGTGGTCCCTTAATTTGCCTAACTTTAAAAATAAAGATTAATAACTGTTTTAGTTCTCACACCAGTCACATGACTGACCTGGAGTTTATTGTTTTAACCTAAACTCTGGGTGCCCTTATTTTGACACGGGCAGCTAGTAGTTTTGGTTTTGCAGATTTATATTCACAGGATCCTGGTTTACAGCTGGAACGATATCCGGAAAGCTTTGTATCCGTATATCTCTTTCTAGTTGTGTATTGTATTATTTTCCGCTGCGATGTATTTAAATGTAATTTAAATCTCTGATATTTCTGTGTAATATTCATTTGTACTCTGTATATTCTTGTATTCTGATGCATTGTTGTAATATACAATGAAATGTTCTTTTGTATGCGTTCTATTTTGTGGCTTGTTCTCGAACTATCCGCGCTTTCCTTTACGGGGAAGTTACGGGTTTTTACAGTTGGTATCAGAGCTTTGGTTTACAAAGCTCAGAGAACAAGACATATTAGAACCATACGAAAGAATTCATCAGATATTGGATTAGTAATATCCAACGGGAATGACTCGTTAGAGATGGGATCAGTAGTATCCTAGAACGAGTGTGAAGAGTATATTTTTCAAATGAAAACAAATTTTGTTTTGCAAATTTAAAATCAACTATTCGTATTTGATTATTTATTTGTATTGATTTGGACAGTTCAGTATATAAAGAATTTGCATATACGCCTTGCAAACGTATATTCGAAGTTTTAATATACTGGATAGATATAGAGTCACATTCTAGACACCCGGGGATAATTCTGATGATGTGGCCACATCATCAGTATTTATATTCGTGTTTCGAAGGTGTGATTTCTATATATTTCCATTAGACTGGTGTGAGAACCAAAATATAGCTAGAATACATTGTTGTGAATTGGCATCAAAAACATGATTTCTGTATATGTATCAAAGTTATGAATTTGAAACTCTAATTCACTAATTGATTGATGTTTGTGTTGTTTATTTATTTGTTTGTTAATTCTTAGCCATTTAGCCTAATTGCCTCAAATATTGAATTATATTGAAAATTGGTCGCATTTGCTTGCATACATGTATATCCTCGAACAGGTCATAGCAAGGAGGCTAGAGCCGAAGAATAAAATTTGTTTGCCCGACAAATAGGTACATGTTTACTCCATAATTTACTGTTTTGTTTGGGTGATGATGATTTTATGAGCCTATTGGCTAGCCGCTTGGCTTTTTCTTTTTCTTTTTGAGATCAGAAGGACCGGGGAAGCTATTTGAAATTCCCCGATGCTCCCGGTGCAGGGGAGGTTATGGCGAAATTTTTCAAAAATTTAGGGTGTTAGCCAAATTTTTGAAATTTTGAAAATTCTCAGAAACTAAAGAGTTGGAGAATGGAAGCCAAATCGAGCGTAGTGTTGATTAATCAAACCACTTTCGACTTTATTCCTTTTCGGGGACGAAAAGTTTTAAGTGGGGGAGATTGTAACAACCCGAAAATCTGGGCCAGTTTAAAATTTTTATTTTGGCAATTTTAGCGGATTTTGAATATTTAAAATAGATTATTTTAAATAATATCGATGGGAAAATTTATTTTGAATAGAATTCAAACGTATATATTTATATGCGTCGTCGTTAGAATATAAATATTTATTTATAATTATAAATAGAATTGAAAATGGCGCGGTAGTTCGATAATTCGATTTCAAACTTCAATTGAATGTACCGGGTGCAAACAATCCGGATTTTAGTGAAACCAAAAACATTAGAATCTAATTGTGAATATCTTTCCAACGAATCCTAAAAATCAAGATTTCATAGCGGGAATCAAAAGATATGTCCAGTTGAAATTTCTGAATAGTCGCTATGGAATTCAGGCCCTTAAAAATGGGAATTTTGCAAACGACCTCGGATTTCGACGAAACCAGTTTTGTTGGGTCCGTGATGTCAAATTATTGCTAGGTTTCAAATTTCATAATTTTTCGAATCAATATGTGAGCGTGGCAAAGGAAAACGCGTTTGACCAGTTTCAGTTGATTTTAATCGACTGGAAATTGGCCATTTTTCAAACGGTCTCAGAATTCGACGAAACTAGTTTTGTTAGGACCGTATCGTCAATACGAAGCTAGAAAATATTTTTCGAGAATTTTTAGGGTTAGTATGTGACCCCGGTAATTTGAAATGTACGTTTAAAATCCAATATAGTGATTTAAATGTAAATTTTGACGGAAACTGATTCAAATGATCGAATCAACCTACGATACATATCCCATTGTGTTCGGAATGGGGGTTAAACGCTATGGACGACAGGCGGTGGGTTCGATTTCGAGTTCGTATGTAAAAGTCAACATAAATTGAAAATAAAATAATAAAATAATAATAAAAAAAAACCTTTCTTCCCTTAAACTCCTCCAGGCCCCCCCGATCCATTTCGAATCAGAAGAAAAAAAAAGAAAAAAAAAACCTAATCGCGCCCACGCACCACCACCCATCGCCACCGCCCGTCAAAGCCAGCGCCCACCACCCTCGAGCTCCCCTCTACTCCTCCTCCGACCTCTTCTCTTCCGCCCCCTTCTGCTCTCGAGCAAACCGCACTCCAACCCGACGAGCGACGCACCCCCATTCCGCCGCCACCCTCCTCGTGCGAACCCCCACCCTCTCCATCCCGATCCGACGCCCCAACGCCCCCAAATCCCCGAGCTCTAGCCCAATCCGATGCCGCCGAGACCACTGATTGCCTCCCAGGCTGACACCCGCGACTTCTCCCCTTTCTAACCACCTGTAAGATTCCTATTTGTCTCTCTTTATTGGTAAATGATTTTCGTTTTAAATGTAAATAATTTTCGTTTTGAATGTAAATGATTTTCAGTTTTAAATGGTTATAGGAAATCAGTTTAAGTATTTAAACTAGTTTTAATTTGTAGAAAAAGTATTTATTTTTATAAGGGAAAAACAATCGATTTTTATATATTGAATAGCATAGTAAAAATCCGATTTTTATATATTGAATAGCATAGTAAAAATTCGATTTTTATATATTGAATAGCGAAGTAAAAATGTGATTTTTATATATTGAACATCGAAGTAAAAATATGATTTTTATATATTGAACATCGAGGTAAAAATTCTATTTTTATATATGTAGTGGCTACGGGCAACGAAGATGACGAAAGTGCGATAACAATGAAGATTTCCATCAAAGAAGAGTCAAGATGATTGGATAGCTATATGTGAGAATTTCTCACCTTTCGATTTCTTTTCTAGTTATATATATATACTAGGATGCAGACGGTGCTTAGTAGCACCCGACACAATCGTCCACAGACCATGGACTTGTTTGTTTGGTTGCATAAATTAATTTGATGACTTGATTTGAATTGGTTGTTTGGTGAATTTGATTGATGTCGTGAATGGCGTGGGCCTTCACTAGACCGGGGATAAGGCTAGGCCTTGTCCCGTTTCTAGTATCGTGCCGTCATGCCGCCGAAATTTTCTAAAATAAGTTAGAAAAATAAAAATATCATTTTATTTAAAGAATGAACTGAATAGAAATTCATATGTTAAAATAAAATGTTTTATCGTTAAAATTATAATTTTTAACGTGAATATGAATATAGTGAATGTGAATAAATAAAATATTCATTTACAAACCGGACGGTTTGTTTATGTACACCTATTTGAAGGACATTGATTAGGACGATAAATTTTACACATCGCCCAACTGCACAAATAAAATCTGTGTTTGATTGTTTGAAACCCCACACGGGTGTTGGGATGAAATTTGAAGTTCACTCATCCTGATTGATTAAATATGTCGATCGATTGATTGACAGGCTGCTATAAGCGTTAGATATCTATATTTGATGCTTATACAGTGTAGTGCACTTTGGTTGATGGTTGATTATTTTTCAATGCTATTATATGTGTGTAATGTATGAAAATCCATATAATTAACATTATATGGTGATTGATTGGGCCTCATTCCAATTTAGAAAATAAAGAATAATATAAAATAAAGGTTCATGTGTTGACAGTACACATCCATTGAGATTGGCCATGTGTTGAACGAAATATTTTAGTAATAAAATTTACATCTTTATCAATATAAAATAAAGGTTCATGTGTTGACAGTACTCATCCATTGAGATTGGTCATGTGTTGAACGAAATATTTTGATAATAACAACTATTTTGAAAAAGAAATATTTGAAATAGAATATTTGTAAAATAGAAATTTATGAAGCCGTGTTGATTAGATTGACGCCATTTTGACGTGAACGATATTTATATCGATTTTATTCATTTTGAAATGAATTGAATCGAAAACGATTTCGAAATGAAATGAATTGAAAACGATTTCGAAATGAATTGAATTGAAAACGATTTCGAAATGAATTGAATTGAAAACGAATTCAAATTGAATTGAAAGCGAATTGAAATGAATTCAAATTGAATTGAAATTTGAATTGAATAGAAATGAATTTTAAAACGAATTTATAAAGAAGAATTCAATTTTGATTTGAATTGAAAAGGAAGTTGAAATTGCTTTTGAAACGAATTTAAAACTATTTATATAATTCGTTTTAAATAGAAATCGACGAAATATATATTATATATATTATATATATAATATAATGGCCTGAATAGAACGCGCCGCGCCGCGGCAGTTCGTGAATTTCGACCATTTATTTCAAACGGACAAAACGGGAGATCCGACCGTCGGATTCTCCTAAAACCGGAACCGTTGGGTTCGTATCGAAAAGAGTTTTCTAACGAATATTAGAAATTTGAAATCTAACGGTTGGATTTGGAATTATGTCCAAATCAAATTTGAAAAAGGTCGCTGTAAGTGCAGTTCGATGACCGTTGATGGAAATCGACTATACGGGCCTTGATAAAATTATTAAAAATAGTAATAATTTGTGTGAAATCATAAGAAATGATTTAGAAAGAATTGGGATGAAAAACTCCATATTTGAAAAGATAAAAATATATTTTTATCGAAATGAACTAGTTTTGAACTAGAATTATAATTCTATTTATTTTTAAATAAATAAATCGAATTTGAAATGGTTTTGAAAAATAACCAGAATTTCCAATAATTATATTGGAATGGATTTGAGTCGAAATTGTCTTTGGATTATTTCGATGTTGGATTTCGTGATGATACAGATATTGTTATGGGAATTTGAAAGATATATATATATATCGTTATTTCCAATACGACATTTGTTAATCGTAGAATTTGATATTGAATATAAGCCGATATATTTTCTATTCAGAGCCTTGTATTGAATATCAAGTGTGATTTGGGTTTGTCGTGAATGGTGTCTTCATTAACACTGTTCTTGAACCCAGTTGAGAAAAGATTAAATCTTTTTATTTAGTTTTAATGAAGTGTACCAATTAAATGATATTTAATTGGAATTGAATTGGTATTGATTTTTGGGTTTATCGTGAACAGTGTTTTAAATAACACTTGTTCTTTAACCCGATAATTAATGGAATGTGATTTTGGGTTTATCGTGAACAGTGTTTTAAATAACACTTGTTCTTTAACCCGATAATTAATGGAATGTGATTTTGGGTTTATCGTGAACCGTGTTTTAAATGACACTGATTCTTTAACCCAGTCGAAGATTAAAACTAAGTGGAGTTTTAATGAATCTTTAATTAGATTGAAATGATCAAAAATGGAGTATCACCAGTTTTGCTCCAGGCGATAGTTAAATCTTTAATTAGATTTGAACGTGAAATGGTAATTGAATTTACCGATAACACTGTGGTGTTAGATATGAAGTATAACCAGTTTTACTTCATGGGATGAATAGGTTGGGATGGGGAAATTAAAATAAATGATTACTTCGGTAAGGTTCGCTAATCCCGACTAGTTTGAATTGAGATTCAAAAATAGAATAAAGAATAAATTCAAGGAATTTATCTTGGATAAAATTAATGGGAACCTTTCCCTATGAATGTGAAATTTAGAAACTAACTGTCGGTTAGCCAAGCAGAATGGTTTTCTGGATATTGATCTGATGTTGGTTTCGGCCTTCGGGGTTAATATTTGGGGAATTATTCTCTTGATTAATTTACGGTTAGTGACTAATGAATTGGAATGAGGCGTATGTTGTGTTTGTGTAACACTTATTTAAAATATACGCGAGTTATTCGGAAAGACCGGGTTTATCCCATTCTGAATAATTGATACGACGATAAGTCGAAGATGAAGACGGTGGTCGAAGACCGGAAGTCTTCACGTCGTTTGGGTGATTACTGATGATCTTGATTGGGCTGTACACCCAAGAAGATGGAAACAGTTGGTGATCGTCCAGATGTGCTTGGAGATCGATGGATATGTGGGGTACTAGGTGCCTCCGATTTCATTCAGACCCAGAACGGACTTGTAAATGGACTGTGTGTCTGACATTGGATTTTAGTCCGTGTGATTGATCTCTATTAAATATATATCTGTTTGGCGGCGGAGAATTTATTCTCTTGCTTAACGCCCTTCTCTGAGACGTACGAGCTCAGGGGTTATATATTGATGGATATCAAACGCATGGAGTGAATTGCCTGTGTGGCATGCCTAAGTGGCAATTGATCGAGGATTCTGTTGAAAAGCAAAGTCTTGTGGTGATGATCAAAGCACGGCCTTTGTGGCGTAGCTTTGTGTAACGTTTGCTTCGCGAGTTTCGCACCCCGGTTGTGAACCAAAAACGGGAGAGGACCTCAGGGAGGGCATGCGTTTCTTTCTAGCTAGGGTGGTGTCAGTGACCTACCAGCCCTGACATTTATATACTTTTCACCTGTGTGGTTGTTGCTGTTGCGAGGCGCCTCGGTTTGATCGGACGATCCGGGTCCGATGGAGTCATTCGTTGGCTCATTTGCGCCCCAAAGGGCGGGGAAACGTAGTGTTCAGGCATTTTAATCCACATCGGTGGACCGACCCTGTCGCTCCATGGGTCACTCGAGCTCTGATCCTGAGACATGGTAGGCTAGATTGTCTCGAATCGGTTGAGGACTATCTTTTGCCTCGGTTCACAAACGGAAATCCAATTTCCAAATACGCGACATTGCGATTTTGATTGTATAACCTATATATGGCGACATAGTGTTATGGGGCATTCATGCCGCCTATGATTGATACTTATGATTTGAAGTTGTTTTATACACTATGCACTTATTATAGTATCAAATGATTTGTTTCAAACGTATCAAGCATTCTTTGGCTGTTATAAGGGAAAACCCTATCCCCCGGCTTGCGTTGCATTGTGTGATAGGATTTGGGTCTTATAACAGCTTCATTTTTCTTTATTTAGCATTGCGCTGTTTGTTTTATGCACTGGTATTCTTGGGAGGAAACCCGTTCCGTGTTATACGGCGTGGTCCCTTGATTTGCCTAACTTTAAAAATAAAGATTAATAACTGTTTTAGTTCTCACACCAGTCACATGACTGACCTGGAGTTTATTGTTTTAACCTAAACTCTGGGTGCCCTTATTTTGACACGGGCAGCTAGTAGTTTTGGTTTTGCAGATTTATATTCACAGGATCCTGGTTTACAACTGGAACGATATCCGGAAAGCTTTGTATCCGTATATCTCTTTCTAGTTGTGTATTGTATTATTTTCCGCTGCGATGTATTTAAATGTAATTTAAATCTCTGATATTTCTGTGTAATATTCATTTGTACTCTGTATATTCTTGTATTCTGATGCATTGTTGTAATATACAATGAAATGTTCTTTTGTATGCGTTCTATTTTGTGGCTTGTTCTCGAACTATCCGCGCTTTCCTTTACGGGGAAGTTACGGGTTTTTACAACTGCACAAGTAGGGGGCAGTCAGAATGTTGTGAGGTGGTGACATTAAGGGTAGCCTGGTGGCTGCCTCACTTCAGAGGCGGAGGGTCAGGACCAAAAAGATAGTATAGGTCGTCGAGAACCTATCATCGGCAGCCAGCGAGATGCAGAAAGGCTAGAGCTAAACCCAAGAGGCTATCGACCTTTCACTATCGAGGCGGAGGATGAGGGTAGACGCCACATGGATGTTTAGATTGTTTGCTTAGGGGGTTGTCGCTCTGCTCTTGTAGGCTTTACTAGTTAAGAGAGCGGCCGAGGTAGGGCCATAGCCACCATAGAAAAACAGACCCTACGGATATTTGTGTGAGAGGCTCTTAAAGGCGGGCCTGCACAAATATAAGGAAAGCTACCAACCGAGTTCCGTGTGTAGCCCTGTCACGGAACTCGAGCACGCACACATGATAGGTGTGCGGGTTAGGCATCGAATACGTTTGGCGATACGTACGTGGGAAAGTCTTGGTACACACATGTCTGCTCTGGGTGGTGTATCATAGACTAGAGGGCATTATTCGATGATAGCCGCCATTATGCCTACGTAATATAGTTATAATGGTTCCATGCAGACGTAGCGTCGTTATATATAGAGATCCGTACGTCACTCGAACGTAGGATGAGGGACTGCGTATATTCTTGCGATGATACGGTGAGGACCGTGCGAGTGGGGTACCATGGGTGTACCTTAATTTGGGGATAGCTACATATACATTATATTAGGTTAATCTACTAAGGAGTAGATGGGTACAACGAGTGTGTGTAAGCGTGGAGCGCTGTTGACACCAATAATCTAATAAATAAGAAAATGTAAATGAACGGTATATGTAGGATTACCCAAAGTGTGTAATTTAAATTCACACAGAACTTATGTTCTGACCCCCTCCTCATAACACAGTTGCAGGTTAGGCTTGAGACAGAGATGTTATAGCTTTGGATACCAGATAGACAGTATTTTGATTATATTATATTTTGTTCCTTCTGTTGTTAGACGTTTTCCGAACTATGACATGTTTTATGTCTCTGTCTTTTTCTGCAGGATACCAGAGCAAACCAACACGGGTTTCGACGGATTGGGTTTTTAAAAGAAAAAAAATTAGTCTGTCGAGATCCGAGTTGTTACATTTGGTGTGAGAGCTTCGGTTTAGGAATCTTAGGGAGATAATGAGTTAGCGTATTTGTATTTTGAAAAATATGAATATATATAAACCTAGATCCATAAGGAGCCCACTAAATAGAAGGAGCAAAATATGGAAAGAGTTGGGATACTGGTTTGTGCACTAAAGGAATGTACCTAGAAGTTTTGAGACTCTTAGATGGTTTAGTTAAAAGTGTACAATATGATTTGGTATTGGAAAAAGAAAGTACCCCATATGATAGAAACTGAAATGTTAATATTTCAGATTATGTGGGTTTAGAAGTGAAACCTTATAAATTAGAAAAGGTTAGAAAGTGGAATGTGGATTAGGAATTTATATAGTTGAGAGAATTGAAAGTGTCTAGGAAAGCCTAGTTGGGTTGATAAGACCCACTTTGAGTCTAACCCAATGATTAACTTTTAAGGACTTGAATTTATATTAAAAAAAGTTTTAGCTAAAGAGTTTGCGATGTTTCTCAAGTTTTAATCTTAAAAGTATTTTTGAGGAAAATTATGCAAAGAACATATTTAGTGCATGTTGGGTTTTAAAGTAAAGTTGGGTATATTTTGTAAAACAATGATTACTTGTTTTAAAAAGAATTCTCTCATGAAAAATTGTACAACTCACTAGTTTTCATATTATAATATATGAAAGAATTAAGAAGTAAAGCATACAAAGTTTTGCATTTTGTAAAAGAAGTTTTGAAATTTCTATTCCGTTTTGAAAAGAAATTTTGTTGGGTAGACAAAATAAGTTGTAGAGAGTAAGAATGCAGCAGATGTTTGCACCTTGTAGATAACGGCCAAATTAAGATTGTAAGTAGAAACAATGTAAACCCAATAGTTGTCCATGTCTACTCCATTTTTGTGATTTAAAAAAAAAATGTTTTGCATTTTTCTGTTGCAACATGTTTTATGGTTTGGCAAAAGTAAGTTTTGGAAAAGAAAATATAGTTTTAGTACTTTTAAATTTTCGAAGAAAAATGTTATGAAAAAAAAATGAGACCAAACCATGTTTTAAAAAGAATGGAGTAGGTAAGGAATAATGCCTAAAAAGAATTGAGATAAGAAATTAAATAATTGGAACCAACTGAAGATTGTTTGAGTTGAGTGGTTCTATGAGTATCAATCTGATGTTGATTTCGGTCTTCGGGGTTGATACTTAGGGAGTTATTCTCTTACCAATTTACAGTCAGAGATAAGCTAATGTTGAACTAATAAAAATTCCCATAGAATGCATAAGTATTGTAAAGCCTAGGATTGTTGCTTGAGAGAAAAAGTATATGCTAGTAATACACAACAAGGACTAGTACTAGATAAGAAGGGCAAGTGAGCGTTGAGGGTTTGTGGTTGGACTTTTCTTTAGTGAAATAGTCTTATAGTTCTTGGCCCTTAGTAGTAGCTGTGTAGGATGATGGAAAGGCTTATTTGAAAATAAACTTAAATCGTGGGATTAAGTAAAATAAGCTAAGAAAGAAAAATAACCTAACTAAAAAGAAAACAATAAACTCAGAAAAGCAACAAATGTAATGGGAAAAGAAAATGAAAATCTTAAGAAAAGACGAATAAGAATGAATTTTTTTTCAAGATAAGTTGAAAAGGAAGTTTTCTTATGTGGGTTGTGCTTGGATAGGAAAGTAGGGGATCTTTATAGAATAGTTACATAAAATCCAAGTACAAAAAAAAGGTACATAAAAGAAAAATGGAAGCTGTGAATTTTTACGTTTTATACCTTTTTGTAACATAAGAAATTGAATTTAGAAAATTAGATTTTTATGAATTTTGAATTTACTGATGGTTGGTAGAGTTTTGGATGCAACAATTGGATGAACTATGCTCTTATTCTGTAAGAGTATGGGAAAATTTGGGTGAAAAATGTATTGATTTTTCAAAAATATTGCATTCATACAGAACTGCAAGTATATTTAGGATGTGAGCATCATGTTTTGAAAGAGTTTTTGAAAAGTTTGCATACATATAGGTGGTACCAAATTAGGCATACATGCATTATTATGATGTATTTCACTTTGCACATGTGCACTATGCTTGCAAAAATTGGATGCACACATGATGGTTGGATATTATGCGAGGGCATAACCATTTTACCCCTATCGAATTTCGGGAACGAAATTCTTTAAGGGTGTGAGATTGTAATGACCCGCATTTTCAGCGATATAATAATTAATTTATTTAATTATTTAAAAGGTGATTAAAAGGATTTAATGGTCATTGAATTAAATAATGGTGAATATTTAATTAAAATAATAATTAAATAGTATATTTAATTCTGAAATAATCAGAATTGGATGAAATGACGATATGGTGTGAACTGGATCATCTATGATATTTAATTCAGCTTGAATTTGAATTTGAATAACGAATATATTATATAAACGACAATTTGAACGTAGAGTTATAATATAATTAAAAGCGAGCTCGAAATGGCGCTGCAGTTCGTAATTTGGTAATGTGAACTTCAACGGAATATACAGGATTCGTTTTAAGCCGGATTTTCTGTGAAACAAGAAATGTTAGGAGCTGGTGGAGTATATCTTTCTAGTGGAAGAGAAAAATCGTGATTTCGTCGGGTAGATTTTGATTTACGTCCAAATCAAATTTCAGAAAAATCGTTGTTGAGTTCCTTTATAATTTGCAATGCTTTATTTATGTTATAAAAGGATTTTTCAATATATTTGAATATCGAGTTTGAATTTAGACAAGGTTCTTTTCAGACATAACGATAATTTAATTTTTAGAATTTTACTGAAATTTTTAATTAATTAAATAAGCAACTTTTTATTTGGAGTATTTGGCACCCTGTAGTCAATATTTTGGGGTTTCACAATATGAGTTAACCTACCGATATTTTTATATTTTTGGGATCCAGGGACATTGCTTGTCATAATGGTATTGTTAGTTCTGTCGTTATCGGTTCGTACGTGACGAAATTTTTCATGACAACTTAACTTCTCTAAACCCAATATCACTTTCTCAACACGGTCAAAACAGATGCCACGACCTTCAATCTTCTCAGCTGTAGGTTCTCTTCTAAAACGTGGAAGAAGCTAATTCATACAAACAAAATCAGATCCTATAAATACCTTAAAAAAATCCTTAAGAGAAAAACTCATTCTTCTGCAAAGTGAAAAGAGGCGCCTCCTGTTTAATATCCTCCTCTGTAAATCAAAACAAGATGGCGCCTCCGTCTTCAATCCTTCTACAAATGAAATAAACTTCAGTACTCCACGATATCTTGCAACTCCAGATCCGTTCGACTCGCACAAGTGAAGGCTTCAACTCAGTGTGCTAATTAAAAGGTGCGACGCCAGTTTTTATTCGTGGGTTTTTCGTAGAGCAAACTAGGGTTTAGATTCTTGGGGATTTGAGGTTGTAATTCATGGTGTGGTTCTCATTTTTGGGTTCACGAGACCGATAAGTGTTTGTTGGCCAAGTTTTGTGGGTTTTGAGAGGAATGAAGTTTGGTGTCTATCACCGTAGTGCCGAGCCTAGCGGTTCGACGCAAGGGAAAATGAGGGTCCGAGCACTTCATTTAGGGGATTAGGCCGTGGAGATTTGGTAGAAGAAGATTAGGGTGATCTTTGTTTTGAAATTCACGAAGAAGAAATGAGATTGTATAAGTGTTTGGATCACACGTTTATTACAGGGTTCAGAAGAAATTTCCTGGATGTTGATTTTCTCCAGGGGAGTGCGGGTTTGAAGAAACTGATTTGAAAATGAAGAGCTATCAAAGTGATGATCAACCATGGGTTTGTTGTGGAATCTCATGGTGTATTTTAGGGAGTAGGAGACCTGAAAGAAGCGGTGATGGCCATGTTTGGCGTTGTGATGGCTACTGGAGGAAACTCTCGGGTTAGAGATGATGAACGTGTGGGCCTGGGCAGTTATGAATGGGTTGGGCCTTATGAAATGGCGAGCCAAATGGTAAATAAATAAATGGTTTATTTAAATTAAATAAGGTGATAACTTGTGAACTTAATAACATTGTCATACGATATCAGAATTTCGAACGGTTTGATCCATTAGGATCGTATGGACGAGGGCTACACCATGGAACTGACTGAAAGTAAATTCGAACTCGTTACAATTTATAGCGAAATAAATTGCCCGTCTAAATCAAGCGATGGTTATCGTTATTAACGATGATCGTCCAATGTGAGTAAATCTCACTAACTCTGAACAGTTTATAATTTCATGTTGTATTTTTAGAACTGTTAAATATTGGCTGATGGCCTGTGTGTTGACTGTTTGATTGGACTGCTAGTCAGTTAGTTGAATTTCTATATTGATTCTGTTTATCAGAATAATTCATATTGAACTGAAAGTGATGATAATCATATTGTGTAACATCTGTGGATGCAGGAAAACAGGTTGGAGGAATCCGACTGGATTCCTCAACAGTTATTTTATTGTTTTTCATATATTGTGATATATGATGTAGTTTATAATCTGTGGTTGATTATATGTGTTTGGATGATATTAGACATCGTGATTTGATTTGTTAAGTACCATAAAATATCGGAATGGGAAAAGGAGATTTTCAAAGTGATATTGGAAACAGAATATTTATAATCTGGAATATTTATAAATAAGAAATATTTATAAATTGGAATATTTATAAATAGGAGATTTATAAAAAAGGGAATAATTATAAAATCAATTGATTTTATAAAAGAGAAAATATTTATAAAATCAACATAAGATTTTATAAATGGAGATATTTATAAATGAAGGGAAATCTTTATAAACGGAATATTTATAAATAGGGAATATTGTTAAGTGGAATTATAAATGAAGGGAAATCTTTATAAATGGAATATTTATAAATAGGGAATATTGTTAAGTGGAATTATAAATGAAGGGAAATCTTTATAAATGGAATATTTATAAAGTGAATTATTTATTTAGAAAAATAAATTAGATATTTAAATGGATTATTTATTTGTTAAATAAATAGGATAAGATAAAGAGATATTGACTTAGAAAATAAATAAGTTATAAAAAGGATTATTTATTTAGAGAACGAATAAAGAAATCTTTGGATAAATAGATATATATATAAGTCTGAAATTATATATGAAGAAGTAAATAGATAAAAGGAGCAGATTGATTTATAAATGATATTTATAAATTAAGTTAAATATTTATCATTTGGATAAATAGAATATATAAGTCGGGACTTATATAAAGAAGTAAGAATCGATTTCAACATCGATGTTTGAAACCGAATATGGACAAAGAGTTAAACCGTAGAGTTAAACAGTTAGAGTTAATCGGTTAGAGCAAATCAATAGAGTTTAATCGAACTAGAGTTAATCGGTTAGAGTAAATCGATAGAGTTTAATCGAACTAGAGTTAACCGGTTAGAGTAAATCGATAGAGTTAAATCGAACCAGAGTTATTGAATAGAGTTAAATCGAACTAGAGTTATTGAATAGAGTTAAATCGAACTAGAGTAATTTAATAGAGTTAAATTTAACTAGAGTAATTCAAATGGAGTTAATCGAATTTAGTTTATTCAAATAGAGTTGAAATGAGTTAATCGAATTCAGATATTCGAAGTGAGATCATCGAATAGTAGATATTCGAAGTGAGATAATCGAATAGTAGATATTCGAAGTGTTATAATCGAATAGTAGATATTCGAAGTAAGATAATTGAATTAGAGATATTCGAAGTGAGATAATCGAATTAGAAATATTCGAAGTGAGATAATCGAATCAGAAATATTCGAAGTGAGTTGATCGAATCTAGTTATTCGACAGGAGTTAAATCGAATAAGATTTATTCGAAGAAAGATATTATCGAATATAAGTATTCGAAAATAAGCAAATCGAATATAAGTTATTCGAATAAGTTATTCGAATAAGAGTTAATCCAGTAAGAGTTAAATAGAATAAAAGTTCATCGAATAAGAGTTATAGCTTAGAGTTAACCAAATAGGAGTTAATAAATTAGTTGATCGTTATATTATTCGAGTTAGGAAATAAAAGTCATATTAAAGATAATATATTTCGGATGTAGGAGATTATAACACCATTGTTATAATCACGTAAACTTGTAAAACAAGGGGGTTCGTAAATAGAATCCGAGGGTTCGTGAGGATGTGTTAAAGAGTTAAAAAGGTGAATCTAATCTATTTCGAGATTTGAAAGGTGGTTCAGTTAAGGTCTGAGAGGTAGCTATACCCCAACTTGATTGACTACGTTTTTAATTAAGAAATGGTTACGGTTCGAGGGTGAAGTGGTTAAGTGGATTTAGTAATCTAGTATAGTGGTTTGAGTCGTCATCGCAATATAGTTTTAAACATCTGTTTAAATCCCAATTAGGAAGTTTTGGAAATGTTTTCCAAATGAGAATCAGAAATGTTTTCTGATAATAAAAAATAAGAATTTAGAATATATGGGAACAAGAGATGAGTAAATTAATGAAATAAAGAGATAAATGTTGAATGATGATTGATCGATATAATTTCCTCTTGGAAATAATATCGTTGTTTGCACACCTGTTTTTCTTTGATGGTTAAATCACAGACTATCGAAGTTTTGACCATTTTAATGTTGTTAATATGGAGAGACCGGTTGGATTATTATCCAAAGAACCACTCTGTATTGGCATAAGCGTTGCGAATCATATATGCCAAAGATAATTGAAGACGGAGTAAAGTGCAAGGGCTATTGTATAAGTCTTAGATAACAGTGCCTAAGATGGATGTACTGAATAGTGCTTTCGGTTCATCCTGTTCCTGGATGACTTGTATGGATGAATATCTGACAGAGTATTTCCAAAAAGGTCACGTACATTGATTTCTTCAACCGTAATAAGAGTGGAAGCGGAGAAGGAAACTTCTTTAGCTAACACGTAATGTACTGTTGTAGACGTCAATTAGTGATTTACTGTGGATCTGACAATGTGGCATTCGAAGTGAATCTGATGTGATGATAAAGCGTAGCTTCTAGCCTCACATCCGGTAAATGACAGAAATCGGGCAGGTAGCATGGCTACGTAGGTCGCACCTATTAGGGTGTATAATCACTTGATCTAGAGTTTCATTTACTTCTAAAAATCTATTGTTGATACTGTCCCATTCGGGAAACGGTTGCTAATCCCAACCGTTGGTGATATACATTCGATACACTCAAGCGAAATGAGTAGTCGGTCATGTGTGGCCAGGTTGCAAGATGTTCTTGTTGAACCCAGTGTATTCCCCTCTAGAGGTACACTAGCGAAAGGTGGTTCCATACCTTATCATAGTTGGAAATCCATTACCCAATACGTGCTTGCAGTTTTTATTGTATACTATATATGTAGAATGTGAGATGAAAGCATTTCTGCTAGATGATTATTATATTGTGGTTGATAGACATTATTATAATATCAAAAGGTTTTTGATATAAAGATATTTTGGATCTCATAAGGGAAAAACCCGTTCCGTTATACGGCGTGGTCTTATGAGATATCGTTTACTTGTTCGAACTGTTTAAACTGTTTTACTCATACCAGTCCCATGACTGACCCGGAGTTTATTTTGTTTTGTTTTCCCTAAACTCTTGGGTGCCTAATTTTGTACGGGCAGTCAAGTAGTCGGGATTTACAGACACTTGAAGAGCTGGAGCAGGAGGCTTCAGGATCATATATCTATAGTGTATTTCCGCTGTGTTGTAAGTGTTGTATTTTGAAATGATATGTATATTCAAATACAGATTTATATTTCAAAGATATGTTATCTATTATATGTTATTCGTTCCGCTGTGAGGTTCGTGTTACTCTGATGTTGTGTTCTTCTTCTTCTTCTATTCTAAGTTTCTATCTTATCTATTCTCACCCTCTAATTTCTTTCATTAACCATCTGGTGTTTTCGATCCTTGGATGTTCGATATGTGTTGTATATCGGATAACCAAAATCGCATGTTTCCGGGTCGTTACAGTTGGTATCAGAGCTTAAGGTTAAGTATTACCTTGGCTCTGTGGCGTGACTCGGTAGAGATGGGGTTAGTAATGCCCTAGATTGAGTTTGAGTGTATATATACGAGTGAACGTATTTGTAGATGATATAAAAAAATAATTTTATATCATGAAGATTTATTGGATGAGTAGTTTATGAGTTCTTGTTGATCAGTTTGATCCACTGTATCGGTAGGAGTTTATAAACACTCAAATACGATGGGTCGGCACGATATGTTTTGGAAGAGGGTAAATGAAAATAATTTTACCCAAATTATATCTTGATATAAAGGATTTATATCGGAGTGATTATAATATATTGGATATATGGGTTGTTATTATAATCGAGTAAGATTATAATGGAGATGTGTAACACCCCACACCCGCTATGGTCACTCGCTAAGGGAATGCCATAACATCGGTGGAGTATTTTAAGTGAATATAGAACAGAAAAATTACAACAAGACAGATATAAGTAATACTTGAAAATCTTAAAACATCATTTCATTGCAGCGGAAAATAAACATGTTTGGTTACATCACAAAACCATAATAAGAGTCAAGTACAAAATATCCATCCTGATAAAATAGAAGTACATAATCCCACTACATAGACAATAGCCATAACAGAAAAGATAAACCGAGCTTTACTTCTACGATCCAAGCCCAAAAGATAGATATAGCGGTCTGATCCAAGCCCACTAGTGCTAGGCCCACTCTGATAACGTGAGGGTTGGGAAAAAGATAAAAACAACGGGGTCAGACATAAGTCTGAGTGAGTCCTATAACCCTAACAATACAACCATTAAAGTAATTAGGGTATGACATAAATAAGGTACGGTACCTCTGGGGATAATGACTACACTAAGTAGCCAACTAAACACCGGATGTACTACGATAACCGAAAAGACGCATTTATCCACCCAAAGATAATTCTTACCCTACCCCAGACTTATTCACCCAAGGGTAATTCCTACACTGCACTACACCAGTTCTACCCACCAAGAGTAATTCCTACTTAAAGGTTGATCCCACTAAGTGTACTTAGTAATTTTTACCCGGTAGTTTCTTGTACCCCTACACAGGTGCCGTTTGCCCCTATCTTTACTAGGTGTACCCACTACCCATCGATCGGCTCCCTACCGTAGATACCCGTGCTGGTCCCACAAAAGGGGGTGTATCATTCCCCAAAGTGGCTACCAGATAATATCACTGTGCACGGCTTTATATCTACACGATGCAACAACGACTTACCAACCAGCCCGGGTCCACACACGCATATGAAACCCGTTGATCCTGCGTTGCCACCGCTAACCCGTTTTGGCCACTTATAGTCAAACCCAATATGCGTGTCCCGTCACTCGACTTGAGTCGAGCCCACAAAGATACGTTTGGGATATTGGTTGAAATGGGCCCCCACAAGCTACCACCTAAGCTTGTAATTTTATCTAGTGCATCCCACTTAACCCCTCTTTATAATCATGCCCACTTACATGTTAAGTTTTGGTTAAGTCATCAATCATATTTCAAATTGCCACTAAGGGCACCCACTAGATTTCCACATGCCACCTAAAGCACTTACTTGATTCCCACATGCCACCCAAGGCACTTACTTAACCCTTTAATCATGCTTAATTACATGTTCCACTTTGGTTAAGTATTCTAATCGTATTTTCACATGCCACCCATGGCACTTACTTAACCCTTTAATCATGTTTAATTACATGTTTGACTTTGGTTAAGTATTCTAATCGTATTTTTCTATTGCCACCCAAGGCAACCCAATAGTCTCATCATGCCACCCCAAGGCACCCACTTAACCCCTCATGTCCCACTACATGCTAATATGGTTAAGTGTTTCTTAATTCATTAATTAAGATCATGACCTCATAAAGACCTCTCACATTAGACCGTCTTTTATGACTGCTGGATATGCCGGTTGGTTCCGGGCAGACTTCTGTCATCAAAAGGGTCTAACCTCGTGTCTTTACTTTAATCATGTATTTAATTTATGACTAAGACCTCTCACATTGGGCCAATCATTTGTAGCCGCTGGATGGCCGGTCGGTTCCGGGCAGACTTCCGCTACAAAAGGGTCCAACCTCGTGTCTTAGTTGATTAATTACACCTAATTAATCACCCCCATATTAATTATCCCTAATTAATATCAAGTTTTCATAACATGGGTAGACCTAACTCAATAGGTAAATTCCCATGGGGTAGACCTAACTCAATAGGTAAATTCCCATTTATGCTTAATCATTTTATGGTATGCTTAATCATAACCATTTCACACCATTCATTTACATGTCTATTAACCCCATCGTTTCCCCACGCACTTATGCTAACACGACATATTTCCAAGAGAAGATTCTCTCATACTTAACATGGGTTTCACTTAGCACACAATAGCATTAACATGGGTTAAAAGGTGTCTACTCACATCATAATATTAACCCAACTAGCATTGCTAAATAACCCAACTTGCATGAACATACATATGTCATATCTAAAGGCAACTTGCATAAGTGTTCATAGGTTATACAAAGATGAACTTGCATGTGTCTTAAAGGTGTGATCTTGCACAACATGTTACATGTTAACTTGCATAACATCATACACATAACTTGCATGATATCATAAACATAACTTGCATATCAACATACACATAACTTACATAACATCATGCATATAACTTGCATAATCTCATACACCTAACTTGCATATGAACTTGCACAACAACATGCACATAACTTACATAACATCATACACATACTTGCATAACATGTTGATCTTGCATATAAGCATACACATAACTTGCTTAACATGTTGAACTTGCATATATGACTTGCATCTTAAAAGAGGGTAAACATGCATAGCATATAAAAAATGTTATCTCACATATGTATGCATCACATTTAAGAGGGTAAACTTGCATGTCATGATTTATGCATAATACCAAACACTTAGCATGCATAAAACCACCTACTTAGCGTGCATAGAACCAATTTCTTATTATGCATAAACATACCACTTAACTTGCATAAACCCAAACACTTAGCATGCATAAAACCCAATACTTAACATGCATACAATCAAATACTTAGCATGCACAACATCAAATACTTAACATGCATAACACCAACTACTTAGCATGCATAAAATCACATGCATAACTTGCATATCATGTTACATATAACTTGCATATATTCTCACATATAGTTTGCATAACATATCACATATGCATAAATGTTTAACATGGTGTTTTGCATCATAAAACATGGCCTTAAACTTGCATTTAACATAAAACTTGCAAATCACATATCATACAAACTTGCATAAATACATTTATCCATAAACATAGCCATGTCTTATCACATCCTACCATAATCAATTTAACAATTGATTATTAAAGCCATAGAAACTCACCAAAACCAAGATTAGCAAATCAATGAAGTAAAACTAGTTGCCAAATATGAAGAAGAAGGTGATTAGGGGTTGATTAGCTTGCAACTCTCTTCATTTGAATTGTGGAGGCCATGACCAAGTTTCATTTTGCCATAGTTTAGTTACACAACCTAATTATGAATGAATTAGGATAGGGTTAGGGTCTTATTTATAGGATTAGGTTGCATTTTAGACCCTTAGATTAACCCTAGATTGGATTAGGACCCTTAGATTTAGGAAATCTCTAGAACCAGCCCTCCTAGCCAGCCTGAAACCCAACCTGGTGCAACCTGGTGCACCCAGGTTCACAGAACGGTGCCACCCTGTCGACAGGCAAGTCGACAGGCATGTCGACACCCCTGTCGACAGGCCTGTCGACAGCCCTGTCGACATGGGTTGGGCGGGAAGCTCCCCGCCTGACCCCGCCTGGCCCAATTTAAAATCTGAATTTTAAATTCTTAATTCTGTTTTAGATTTGAATTTTCTGAAAACTTCTTTGGGCCATAACCGGGCCATACGGACTCCGATTCTCGAAAACTCGGACTCTATTTTGCGTATTTTTCCGAGACGAACGCAATGACGCAGCCCGTTACCCCCAATTCCCCCATCTGAGATTATTTATCCTATAATTAGTGAATTTTAGTATTAACTAAAATTCGGGGTGTTACATTCTCCCCTCCTTAAAGGATTTCGTCCCCGAAATCTCTAAGCTAAGGAGAATGCATATCCTACCATCCAAACAACCATCTACTCAAACCATCATCCACGGGCATCCATTGTCCTTAAAACAATTTCTAATGATGTATGAGCATATGCAAAAAGTGTGTGTATATGTTCCCTATCTAATGTATGAACATATGCAAACCATGATAGTGCCATGCATCCATTATGTATGCGAGAGAACCCTATCGACACATACAATATCTACATGAGTGCACAATCATTCACCAAAATGCATCATCCATGTGATAACACAACCATTATACATCCATAAATATATTTTCCTACACACAAATTTATGCAATATGCAATATGAAGTGACTGAGCCGATCTAGTGCCTAGAGTGTGTGTATATGCATCCACGAGCAACCGCTAGCAAACACTTGCATCCACTTGCATCCATCAACCATAACATGTCTCAAACACATGTTTCAACCATAGGTTTACCCTATCTAAAGGTCAAAGGTACTAACGAGAGGACATACTAAAGATAAGATAAGCACAAGATATGCGATGAAGGAGAAGCAAAAGGACATACCCTCCGAAAGAAAAGGGTACCTCGAACGTATCTTCGCTTCCGTCTCCCAGGTAGCGTCACTCTCTTCATCTCCCCTTTGTACTTTGATTAGTTGAACCTCTCTGTTTCTCAACTTCCAAATCTCTGACCCAAGGATGCAAGTAGGAGCTCGTCGAATCGTCGCATCACGCTCTACTTCCACTTCTCTAAGCAGGCCCAGCTCTACCGCCTCTGCGGTCTCATGTAGGAACTTTCTCAAATGTAACCCATGGAATATATCATGTACACCACTAAGCCTGTCGGGCAACTCCACTTTATATGACATCTGTCCAATCCTTTCCTTAATAGGAAACGGTCCAACAACCTTGGTACTCACTTCCCAACAGATCCAAAGTGAACCACATTCCGTAACGGAAATATCTTAATAAAAAGCATGTCCTAATATCAAACTCAAGCTCTGTTCTCCTCTTGTCCGCATAAGATTTCTGTTTATCTTGCGTCGCTTTCATCCTTCTTTGAATCAAATCAATATTTTCCCGAAGTCTTTCTAACCTTATCGGCCCAAGCAAGATCTCATCCGTAGATTCCTACCAACGTGTTGGTGATCGACAAGGCCTTCCATAAAGAGCTTCGAAAGGTGCCATACCAATACTGGACTGAAAGCTGTTATTATATGCGAACTCCACCAATGGAAGATGCTCTTCCCATGTACCTCCCAAAATCTAAGATACAAAGCCTCAAAAGGTCTTCTAGGACATAATTCACCCTCTCGGTCTGGTCGTCCGTCTGAGGATGATATGCGGTATTCAAACACAACTGAGTCCCTACCGCCTCTTGCAAACTCTTCCGGCACTCGCTAGTGAAGATAGGATCTCGATCATTCACTATGCTAGAGGGTACCCCATGTAATCGAACTATCTCTCGAAGATATACTGAAGCTAGCCATGGAGCAGTCCTCTTGCTCTTCACAGGTATGAAATGGGCGCTCTTAGTAAGTCTATCTACCACCACCCAAATTCCTGTATTACCCTTCCTCGACCTGGGTAACCCGTCAATAAAATCCATCGAGACGCTATCCCACTTCCATTGCGGAACCTCCAATGGGTGAAGCAACCCACCTAGTTTCCCTTGCTCCGCCTTCACTTGCTGGCACACCGAACATCGAACGACACACTCGGCCACACCTTTCTTCATACCGGTCCAGAAGAAAACCCTCTTCATGTCTTGGTACATCTTATCCCCACCGGGATGAATGGTCATCCTAGAACGGTGTGCGTCATCAAGAATAGCCTTCCTCAAACCCTCGTCTTGCGGTACACAAATTCTACCGTCTCTACGCAAACACCCCTATCGTCTAGGGTGTTCCTACTCAAATGGCTGGACGACTCCCCCCTTATGAGCTTCTCTATCAACTCAACCAACTGTGGGTCGTCCCTCTGTGCTCTTCCAATCCACCCCAAAAGAGTAGGTCTAACCAAGGAGGCTAGCAAACCGGGTACAAAGTCAATGGAAGGTCTAAAGTCAAACTTAGAAATAAACTCTAAGCTCCGTCGTTCAACGAACAATGAACTCAAGGACAACCTTTTTCTACTTAAGGTGTCCGTTACCATGTTACCCTTACTCATAGGATGCTAAGGATCCCATCCACTTTTGCTGTCCTAAGACTATGCGCTTGAAGAGTCTCCAACACTTCCCTAAGATGTAGGGCATGCTCTTCTCCACCAGGATATCATCCAAAATTATCACAACTGTCTCCCACGCAGACCACCCTAGTCGAACTCGGCATCCCCCAAATGCAAGCCCCAAAGGCCTAAACCAATATCAGACAAACACCCAAGGGATACCTCCTTCGAACTCAGACGACCTACGTGAGATGATACGAATAAAAATGGCTAAATAATTAAGCCCTTGACCAATTCTGGATGTTCTCTCCAGTCTCGCTCCAAAACCGTCGTTTATCCTATACTGGCTCTGCTCAGCCTATTGAGCACATACGAAAACTTATTTCGCTCCTAGAAAAGACCAAAATGTCATCCATAAAGACCATCACAACTTATTTAGGTACTCCCTGAACACCCTTCTCATCAAATCAACAAAGTATGTGGGGGCGTTCGTCAAACCCAATGGCATCACCAGCCACTCATAAAAGAAATCATCCGGAGTCCTAAAGGCAGTCTTTTCTATGCTATTCTCAGCCACTCTCAACTGATGAAATCCCGTGGCTAAGTCCTACTACAAAAATACTGAGGCGCCAGCCAACCGATCAAAGAGATCATCAATCCTTGGCAATGGGTGTCTATTCTTCTTTGTGAGTTTCTTTAGTTCTCGTTAGCCTACACAAAGTCTGAGGGACCCATCCGCCTTCATAACAAAACTACTGGAGCGCCCCACTCCGATATACTTCGTCTTATGAACCCCTTCTCAAGCAAATCGCCTACTTACTTATGGAGTTCCCTCCTCTCGCTAGGAGCCATGTGGCACACTGGCCAAGATACTGGTTTAGCATTATCCACCAGGTATATTCGGAAGTCAATCTCCCGCTTCGGAGGTAAGCCCTTCACCTCCTCACACACATCCGGGTATTCCCGGACCGCTCTAACAGATCGCAAACTCTAGACCAACGTGTCAAGCGATTCTAGATACCTTAGCATAACAGATTCTATAGGATTACAAGAGATCTCGAGAGTGTTACCCAGGCGGCCCATAAGCCTAACAACTCTCCCTTCAAAATGAAGAACAGCACTCCTACTGGATAACCAGTCCATGCCCAAAACTAACCCATAGCCCGTGAAGCCCAACAAGCATCACATCTAAACCCAACGCTAAGTATAGAAACTTTCAAACCCAACCACATCATGGAGCCCAATTGGATTTGAAACAACTAAGGGATCATCTACCAACTGGTGTCTCAGTGCAGTGACTCTACTAGTAATGATGAGATAAACGAATTCGATGCGTCAGAATCAAATAAAGTTCGAATTGGATGATAAAGAAATCCAACCTCCAATCTAGACGGTCTTATCCCCATCTGGTACCCTAGTCGTGAGGGAATACAACTACCCCCCAGAAGATTCCATACCTTGCCCTTGCTTCTTTGGACAATCCTAATAAGGTGTCCTATTCCTCTCAAAAGGATAACCACTTGCCTTCTTCTTCCCTATTCCCCACTCGTAACTTCCCACCAATGAGGTTTCATCTTTCATTAACCAAACAACTATTTGAGCCTTCCTCCCACCGTCTATCCAATAGATACCTACCAGTCCTCCTCCTTCTTGAACCAACTTCTAATCCGACTAACGTCTAAATCCCTTGAAGTGGTTTTCCATCCTTATCTATCTTAGAAAGATCATCTATACGCGGAGGGGAAACTCAAAATGAGAGAAAGGAAGAGATTCAAAATGGAGAATTCGAAAGATATAGATATGGCTATTGGGGATTATGCTTTTCTTTCAAAAACTTTTCTCTTAAAAGACATGTTTTTGAAAATACTCCTTTCCAAAAATATTCTTAGAAAATAGTTTTTCTAAAAATTTTATCTGTTCCGGTAACCTTAAGCTCTGATACCACGTGTAACACCCCACACCCGCTATGGTCACTCGCTAAGGGAATGCCATAACATCGGTGGAGTATTTTAAGTGAATATAGAACAGAAAAATTACAACAAGACAGATATAAGTAATACTTGAAAATCTTAAAACATCATTTCATTGCAGCGGAAAATAAACATGTTTGGTTACATCACAAAACCATAATAAGAGTCAAGTACAAAATATCCATCCTGATAAAATAGAAGTACATAATCCCACTACATAGACAATAGCCATAACAGAAAAGATAAACCGAGCTTTACTTCTACGATCCAAGCCCAAAAGATAGATATAGCGGTCTGATCCAAGCCCACTAGTGCTAGGCCCACTCTGATAACCTGAGGGTTGGGAAAAAGATAAAAACAACGGGGTCAGACATAAGTCTGAGTGAGTCCTATAACCCTAACAATACAACCATTAAAGTAATTAGGGTATGACATAAATAAGGTACGGTACCTCTGGGGATAATGACTACACTAAGTAGCCAACTAAACACCGGATGTACTACGATAACCGAAAAGACGCATTTATCCACCCAAAGATAATTCTTACCCCACCCCAGACTTATTCACCCAAGGGTAATTCCTACACTGCACTACACCAGTTCTACCCACCAAGAGTAATTCCTACTTAAAGGTTGATCCCACTAAGTGTACTTAGTAATTTTTACCCGGTAGTTTCTTGTACCCCTACACAGGTGCCGTTTGCCTCTATCTTTACTAGGTGTACCCACTACCCATCGATCGGCTCCCTACCGTAGATACCCGTGCTGGTCCCACAAAAGGGGGTGTATCATTCCCCAAAGTGGCTACCAGATAATATCACTGTGCACGGCTTTATATCTACACGATGCAACAACGACTTACCAACCAGCCCGGGTCCACACACGCATATGAAACCCGTTGATCCTGCGTTGCCACCGCTAACCCGTTTTGGCCACTTATAGTCAAACCCAATATGCGTGTCCCGTCACTCGACTTGAGTCGAGCCCACAAAGATACGTTTGGGATATTGGTTGAAATGGGCCCCCACAAGCTACCACCTAAGCTTGCAATTTTATCTAGTGCATCCCACTTAACCCCTCTTTATAATCATGCCCACTTACATGTTAAGTTTTGGTTAAGTCATCAATCATATTTCAAATTGCCACTAAGGGCACCCACTAGATTTCCACATGCCACCTAAAGCACTTACTTGATTCCCACATGCCACCCAAGGCACTTACTTAACCCTTTAATCATGCTTAATTACATGTTCCACTTTGGTTAAGTATTCTAATCGTATTTTCACATGCCACCCATGGCACTTACTTAACCCTTTAATCATGTTTAATTACATGTTTGACTTTGGTTAAGTATTCTAATCGTATTTTTCTATTGCCACCCAAGGCAACCCAATAGTCTCATCATGCCACCCCAAGGTACCCACTTAACCCCTCATGTCCCACTACATGCTAATATGGTTAAGTGTTTCTTAATTCATTAATTAAGATCATGACCTCATAAAGACCTCTCACATTAGACCGTCTTTTATGACTGCTGGATATGCCGGTTGGTTCCGGGCAGACTTCTGTCATCAAAAGGGTCTAACCTCGTGTCTTTACTTTAATCATGTATTTAATTTATGACTAAGACCTCTCACATTGGGCCAATCATTTGTAGCCGCTGGATGGCCGGTCGGTTCCGGGCAGACTTCCGCTACAAAAGGGTCCAACCTCGTGTCTTAGTTGATTAATTACACCTAATTAATCACCCCCATATTAATTATCCCTAATTAATATCAAGTTTTCATAACATGGGTAGACCTAACTCAATAGGTAAATTCCCATGGGGTAGACCTAACTCAATAGGTAAATTCCCATTTATGCTTAATCATTTTATGGTATGCTTAATCATAACCATTTCACACCATTCATTTACATGTCTATTAACCCCATCGTTTCCCCACGCACTTATGCTAACACGACATATTTCCAAGAGAAGATTCTCTCATACTTAACATGGGTTTCACTTAGCACACAATAGCATTAACATGGGTTAAAAGGTGTCTACTCACATCATAATATTAACCCAACTAGCATTGCTAAATAACCCAACTTGCATGAACATACATATGTCATATCTAAAGGCAACTTGCATAAGTGTTCATAGGTTATACAAAGATGAACTTGCATGTGTCTTAAAGGTGTGATCTTGCACAACATGTTACATGTTAACTTGCATAACATCATACACATAACTTGCATGATATCATAAACATAACTTGCATATCAACATACACATAACTTACATAACATCATGCATATAACTTGCATAATCTCATACACCTAACTTGCATATGAACTTGCACAACAACATGCACATAACTTACATAACATCATACACATACTTGCATAACATGTTGATCTTGCATATAAGCATACACATAACTTGCTTAACATGTTGAACTTGCATATATGACTTGCATCTTAAAAGAGGGTAAACATGCATAGCATATAAAAAATGTTATCTCACATATGTATGCATCACATTTAAGAGGGTAAACTTGCATGTCCTGATTTATGCATAATACCAAACACTTAGCATGCATAAAACCACCTACTTAGCATGCATAGAACCAATTTCTTATTATGCATAAACATACCACTTAACTTGCATAAACCCAAACACTTAGCATGCATAAAACCCAATACTTAACATGCATACAATCAAATACTTAGCATGCACAACATCAAATACTTAACATGCATAACACCAACTACTTAGCATGCATAAAATCACATGCATAACTTGCATATCATGTTACATATAACTTGCATATATTCTCACATATAGTTTGCATAACATATCACATATGCATAAATGTTTAACATGGTGTTTTGCATCATAAAACATGGCCTTAAACTTGCATTTAACATAAAACTTGCAAATCACATATCATACAAACTTGCATAAATACATTTATCCACAAACATAGCCATGTCTTATCACATCCTACCATAATCAATTTAACAATTGATTATTAAAGCCATAGAAACTCACCAAAACCAAGATTAGCAAATCAATGAAGTAAAACTAGTTGCCAAATATGAAGAAGAAGGTGATTAGGGGTTGATTAGCTTGCAACTCTCTTCATTTGAATTGTGGAGGCCATGACCAAGTTTCATTTTGCCATAGTTTAGTTACACAACCTAATTATGAATGAATTAGGATAGGGTTAGGGTCTTATTTATAGGATTAGGTTGCATTTTAGACCCTTAGATTAACCCTAGATTGGATTAGGACCCTTAGATTTAGGAAATCTCTAGAACCAGCCCTCCTAGCCAGCCTGAAACCCAACCTGGTGCAACCTGGTGCACCCAGGTTCACAGAACGGTGCCACCCTGTCGACAGGCAAGTCGACAGGCATGTCGACACCCCTGTCGACAGGCCTGTCGACAGCCCTGTCGACATGGGTTGGGCGGGAAGCTCCCCGCCTGACCCCGCCTGGCCCAATTTAAAATCTGAATTTTAAATTCTTAATTCTGTTTTAGATTTGAATTTTCTGAAAACTTCTTTGGGCCATAACCGGGCCATACGGACTCCGATTCTCGAAAACTCGGACTCTATTTTGCGTATTTTTCCGAGACGAACGCAATGACGCAGCCCGTTACCCCCAATTCCCCCATCTGAGATTATTTATCCTATAATTAGTGAATTTTAGTATTAACTAAAATTCGGGGTGTTACAAGATGGTTATATATATATAACCAAATAAAATTCGTACAAGTGTTACGAAATGAATTAAATCTGAATTTAAATCAGAATTGAAATTGAAACCCTGGAAATGTTGAACAGAGTTTGTAAATAGACTTGGATTAAATATATGTAAATTTTAAGATCCTGGGAGATTTTAATTTGTATTCCAAACATTTGTGGATGATATTTTGAACTTATTTCAAAATAAAAGTGTTTAAGAATGATTTTGAAAGTGATATAGTATTGAACTCACCTCGATAGCTAGGAGATAACCCTGATGATGAATTGTGACATCATCAGTGTTCATTTTCAAGTTGTAAAGTGACGGATTACTACCAAAGAGATTGTTTTTGAAATTGTTTAGAAAAACAAGATGTTTTGAACTTCGAAAGGGAAGTTTGATTTTTGAGAAAAACAAAGATGTTTAAAAACTCCCAGAAATAGATGGTTTAATTTAAAACAAATTAAATGTGAATTTGTGAAAGCAAATTGCAAACTGGAATTGAAACCAGTTAAGTGGAAATTGAATTGTAATAGAAAATATCAAATAAAATTGGATTGGGAGGTATCTGGACTTATGTTGAATTGATAAGTTAAGTGTTGGATTTAAGAATGGAATTTGGCTTGGATATAAGCAAGTGATGTGGTTTTGAGGATAAATTGATTGGAGTTTGATTGGGATGACCTGGGTATATGTTGAATTGGTAACAGGTGGAAGGGATATAATGATATTCCCGACAAAAAGGTACCAGTTTATATTTTATATATGCGTTTGAGATTTTGATGAGCCCAATTGGCAAGCCGCTTGGCTGTTTGATTTTCTTTTGGGTTGGAGATGGCCCAGAGTGGCGAGTTGGAGTTCGACCTATTGACCAATACAAAGGAGGTGCTGGCGAAATTTTTCAGAAATTTCGGATGTAAGAAAAATTTCAGGATTTTTGAAAATATTCGTTAATAGAATTGAATTAATAATTTAATTAAAATAAATTGGTTTAGTGAAACCAGAGTTAAGAAATGAACAAATAAGTTCTAACCAGTCAATAGGGTTTGTTTTCTACCTTAGCAATTTCGAGGACGAAATTATTTTAAGTGGGGAAGAATGTAATGACCCACATTTTCATCGATATAATAATTAATTTATTTAGTTATTTAAAAGGTGATTAAAAGGATTTAATGGTCATTGAATTAAATAATGGTGAATATTTAATTAAAATAATAATTAAATAGTATATTTAATTTTGAAATAATAAGAATTGGTTGAAATGGCGATATGGTGTGAACTAGATCATTTGTGATATTTAATTCAGCTTGAAATTGAATTTGAATAAAGAATATATTATATAAACGACAGTTTGAACGTAGAGTTATAATATAATTAAAAGCGAGCTCGAAGTGGCGCTGCAGTTCGTAATTTGGTAATTTGAACTTCAACAGAATAAACAGGATTCGTTTTAAGCCGGATTTCTTTTAAACAAGAAACGTTAGGAGCTGCTGGAGTATATCTTTCTAGTGGAAGTGAAAAATCGTGATTTCGTTAGGTAGATTTTGATTTACGTCCAAATCAAATTTCAGAAAAATCGTTGTGGAATTCCTTTATAATTTGCAACACTTTATTTACGTTATAAAAGGATTTTTCAATATATTTGAATATCGAGTTTGAATTTAGACAAGGTTCTTTTGAGACATAACGATAATTTAATATTTAGAATTTTACTGAAATTTTTAATTAATTAAATAAGAAAATTTTCATTTGGAGTATTTGGCACCCTGTAGTCAATATTTTGGGGTTTCACAATATGAGTTAACCTATCGATATTTTTATATTTTTAGGATCCAGGGACATTGCTTGTCATAATGGTATTGTTAGTTCGGTCGTTATCGGTTCGTACGTGACGAAATTTTTCATGACAACTTAACTTCTCTAAACCCAATATCACTTTCTCAACACGGTCAAAACAGATGCCACGACCTTCAATCTTCTCAGCCGCAGGTTCTCTTCTAAAAAGTGGAAGAAGCTAATTCATACAAACAAAATTAGATCCTATAAATACCTTAAAAAATCCTTAAGATAAAAACTCATTCTTCTGCAAAGTGAAAAGAGGCGCCTCCTCTTTAATATCCTCCTCTGTAAATCAAAACAAGATGGCGCCTCCCTCTTCAATCCTTCTACAAATGAAATCAACTTCAGTACTCCACGATATCTTGCAACTCCGGATCCGTTCGACTCGCACAAGTGAAGGCTTCAACTCAATGTGCTAATTAAAAGGTGCGACGCCAGTTTTTTTTCGTGGGTTTTTCGCAGAGCAAACTAGGGTTTAAATTCTTGGGGATTTGAGGTTGTAATTCATGGTGTGGTTCTCATTTTTGGGTTCACGAGACCGATAAGTGTTTGTTGGCCATGTTTTGTGGGTTTTGAGAGCAATGAAGTTCGGTGTCTGTCACCGTAGTGCCAAGCCTAGCTGTTCGATGCAAGGGAAATTGAGGGTCCGAGCACTTCATTTAGGGGATTAGGCTGTGGAGATTTGGTTGAAGAAGATCAGGGTGATCTTTGTTTTGAAATTCACGAAGAAGAAATGAGATTGTATAAGTGTTTTGGTCACACGTTTATTACAGGGGCTCGGAAGAAATTTCCTGGATGTTGATTTTCTCCAGGGGAGTGCGGGTTTGAAGAAACTGATTTGAAAATTAAGAGCTATCAAAGTGATGATCAACCATGGGTTTGTTCTGGAATCTCATGGTGTATTTTATGGAGTAGGAGACCTGAAAGAAGCAGTGATGGCCATGTTTGGCGTTGTGATGTCTACTGGAGGAAACTCTCGGGTTAGAGATGATGAACGTGTGGCCCTGGGCAGTTATGAATGGGTTGGGCCTTATGAAATGGTGAGCCAAATGGTAAATAAATAAATGGTTTATTTAAATTAAATAAGGTGATAACTTGTGAACTTAATAACATTGTCATACGATATCAGAATTTCGAACGGTTTGATCCATTACGGTCGTATGGACGAGGGCTACACCATGGGACTGACTGGAAGTGAATTCGAGCTCGTTACAATTTATAGCGAAATAAATTGTCTGTCTAAATCAAGCGATGGTTATCGTTATTAACGATGATCGTCCAATGTGAGTAAATCTCACTAACTCTGAACAGTTTATAATTTCAAGTTGTATTTTTAGAACTGTTAAATATTGGCTGATTGACTGTGTGTTGACTGTTTGATTGAACTGCTAGTCAGTTGGTTGAATTTCTATATTGATTCCGTTTATCATAATAATTCATATTGAACTGAAAGTGATGATAATCATATTGTGTAACATCTGTGGATGCAGGAAAACAGGTTGGAGGAATCCGACTGGATTCCTCAACAGATATTTTATTGTTTTTCATATATTGTGATATATGATGTAGTTTATAATCTGTGGTTGATTATATGTGTTTGGATGATATTGGTCATCGTGATTTGATGTGTTAAGTACCATAAAATATCGGAATGGGAAAAGGAGATTTTCAAAGTGATATTGGAAACAGAATATTTATAATCTGGAATATTTATAAATAAGAAATATTTATAAATTGGAATATTTATAAATAGGAGATTTTTTAAAAAAGGGAATAATTATAAAATCAAACGATTTTATAAAAGAGAAAATATTTATAAAATCAACATAAGATTTTATAAATGGAGATATTTATAAATGAAGGGAAATCTTTATAAACGGAATATTTATAAATAGGGAATATTGTTAAGTGGAATTATAAATAAAGGGAAATCTTTATAAACGGAATATTTATAAATAGGGAATATTGTTAAGTGGAATTATAAATGAAGGGAAATCTTTATAAATGGAATATTTATGAAGTGAATTATTTATTTAGAATAAATAAATTAGATACTTAAATGGATTATTTATTTGTTAAATAAATAGGATAAGATAAAGAGATATTGACTTAGAAAATAAATAAGTTATAAAAAGGGATTATTTATTTAGAGAATGAATAAAGAAATATTTGTAAGCCATTTACAAATAAAATAGAAAGAGAAATGTGTAAAACATTTACAAATAGGTTATAAAGGATATTTATTTGTTAAATGAATAGAATAAGATAAAAGGAATATTTGTTTAGAAAACAAATAAGATATTATATAGGAAATATTCGCAAACCATTTGAAAATAGAATTTGAAAAGGAAATATTTGTAAACCATTTACAAATAGGTTTAAAAAAGAAATATTGGTAAAGGCATTTAGAAACAAACAGATTGCAAAGGAAATATTTATCTTTAGATAAATAGATATATATAAGTCTGAACTTATATATGAAGAAGTAAATAGATAAAAGGAGCAGATTGATTTATAATTGATATTTATAAATTAAGTTAAATATTTATCATTTGGATAAATAGAATATATAAGTCAGGACTTATATAAAGAAGTAAGAATCGATTTCAACATCGATGTTTGAAACCGAATAAGGACAAAGAGTTAAACCGTATAGTTAAACAGTTAGAGTTAATCGGTTAGAGTAAATCGATAGAGTTTAATCGAACTAGGGTTAATCGGTTAGAGTAAATCGATAGAGTTTAATCGAATTAGAGTTAATCGGTTAGAGTAAATCGATAGAGTTAAATCGAACTAGAGTTATTGAATAGAGTTAAATCGAACTAGAGTTATTGAATAGAGTTAAATCGAACTAGAGTTATTGAATAGAGTTAAATCGAACTAGAGTTATTCAAATGGAGTTAATCGAATTTAGTTTATTCAAATAGAGTTGAAATGAGTTAATCGAATTTAGATATTCGAAGTGAGATCATCGAATAATAGATATTCGAAGTGAGATAATCGAATAATAGATATTCGAAGTGTGATAATCGAATAGTAGATATTCGAAGTAAGATAATCGAATCAGAGATATTCGAAGTGAGATAATCAAATTAGAAATATTCGAAGTGAGATAATCGAATCAGAAATATTCGAAGTGATTTGATCGAATCTAGTTATTCGACAGGAGTTAAATCGAATAAGATTTATTCGAAGAAAGAGATTATCGAATATAAGTATTCAAAAATAAGCAAATCGAATATAAGTTATTCGAATAAGAGTTAATCCAGTAAGAGTTAAATAGAATAAAAGTTCATCGAATAAGAGTTATAGCTTAGAGTTAATAAATTAGTTGATCGTTATATTATTCGAGTTAGGAAATAAAAGTCATATTAAAGATAATATATTTCGGATGCAGGAGATTATAACACCATTGTTATAATCACGTAAACTTGTAAAACAAGGGGGTTCGTAAATAGAATTCGAGGGTTCGTAAGGAAGTGTTAAAGAGTTAAAAAGGTGAATCTTATCTATTTCGAGATTTGAAAGGTGGTTCAGTTAAGGTCTGAGAGGTAGCAATACCCCAACTTTATTGACTACGTTTTTAATTAAGAAATGGTTATGTTTCGAGGGTGAAGTGGTTAAGTGGATTTAGTAATTTAGTATAGTGGTTTGAGTCGTCATCGCAATATAGTTTTAAACATCTGTTTAAATCCCAATTAAGAAGTTTTGGAAACGTTTTCCAAATGAGAATCAGAAATGTTTTCTGATAATAGAAAATAAGAATTTGGAATATATGGGAACAAGAGATGAGTAAATTAATGAAATAAAGAGATAAATGTTGAATGATGATTGATCGATATAATTTCCTCCTGGAAATAATATCGTTGTTTGCACACCTGTTTTTCTTTGATGGTTAAATCACAGACTATCGAAGTTTTGACCATTTTAACGTTGTTAATATGGAGAGACCGGTTGGATTATTATCCAAAGAACCACTCTGTATTGGCATAAGCGTTGCGAATCATATATGCCAAAGATAATTGAAGATGGAGTAAAGTGCAAGGGCTATTGTATAAGTCTTAGATAACAGTGCCTAAGATGGTTGTACTGAATAGTGCCTTCGGTTCATCCAGTTCCTGGATGACTTGTATGGATGAATGTCTGACAGAGTATTTCCAGAAAGGTCACGTACATTGATTTCTTCAACCGTACCAAGAGTGGAAGCGGAGAAGGAAACTTCTTTAGCTAACACGTAATGTACTGTTGTAGACGTCAATTAGTGATTTTCTATGGATCTGACAATGTGGCATTCGAAGTGAATCTGATGTGATGATAAAGCGTAGCTTCTAGCCTCACATCCGGCAAATGACAGAAATCGGGCAGGTAGCATGGCTATGTAGGTCGCACCTATTAGGGTGTATAATCACCTGATCTAGAGTATCATTTACTTCTAAAAATCTATTTTTGATACTGTCCCATTCGGGAAACGGTTGCTGATCCCAACCGTTGGTGATATACATTCGATACACTCAAGCGAAATGAGTGGTCGGTCATGTGTGGCCGGGTTGCAAGATGTTCTTGTTGAACCCAGTGTATTCCCCTCTAGAGGTAAACTAGCGAAAGGTGGTTCCATACCTTGTCATAGTTGGAAATCCATTACCCAATACGTGCTTGCGGTTTTGATTGTATACTATATATGTAGAACATGAGATGAAAGCGTTTCTGCTAGATGATTATTATATTGTGGTTGATAGACATTATTATAATATCAAAAGGTTTTTGATATAAAGATATTTTGGATCTCATAAGGGAAAAACCCGTTCCGTTATACGGCGTGGTCTTATGAGATATCGTTTACTTGTTCGAACTGTTTAAACTGTTTTACTCATACCAGTCCCATGACTGACCCGGAGTTTATTTTGTTTTGTTTTCCCTAAACTTTTGGGTGGCCAATTTTGTAGCGCAGTCAAGTAGTCGGGATTTACAGATACTTGAAGAGGCTGAGCAGGAGGCTTCAGGATCATATAGCTATAGTGTATTTCTGCTGTGTTGTAAGTGTTGTACTTTGAAATGATATGTATATTCAAATACAGATTTATATTTCAAAGATATGTTATCTATTATATGTTATTCGTTCCGCTATGAGGTTCGTGTTACTCAGATGTTGTGTTCTTCTTCTTCTTCTATTCTAAGTTTCTATCTTATCTATTCTCACCCTCTTATTTCTTTCATTAATCATCTGGTGTTTTCGATCCTTGGATGTTCGATATGTGTTGTATATCAGATAACCAAGAACGCATTTTTCCTGGTCGTTACAGAGATTGTAACACCCAGCATTTTTTAATATAATTAAATATATTTATATGCATGGACATATAAATAATGGTGATGCGAAGTTTAGATTAATACATACATTGAAGAGAAGGGAAATTAATATGATATAACGTATGTAACAGAAAATATAATAAAATAAAGATACTTAATTTAAATATCAGGAATTACGTAGAATGGACATCACTATTTCGTCCGCCTCGGAATTCTAGTTCAGATGGACACCAAGTTTGTGTTAAACGGATAACGTATGAAGAAGTTATGAGCTTTAGAAGTTTGTATACATGTAAGGCTCATATATATATATATATATATATATATATACAAAATATCTCCAGAATTCAAAAATATTCAAAAATAGTCAAAAGCGGGTAAGTGGGAAAAATCCTGCTCAAAGGGTGCCGACCCCCCTTAAGGGGTGTCGGCATAGGTGCCGACCCCCCTATAGGGGGGAAGACACAGGTGTCGACCGGGGTAGACACAGGGGTAGACCCCCTCGACCAGATTTGTGCTGAATTCATTTTTATGAACCTGGACAGTTTTGATTTCTTGATTCATGAATCCTATGCTATATAATGGGCCCTAATCTCATTGATTTTCTCACCTAAATTAATGGCGATGCCATGATGCTGCTCCAACCTAAAATAATTCAGATATTTCTTCTTCCCCAAGCAATTCTTAGATCTAATCTCTCCCTCTCCAAATCTCTTCTTAAAATAAAAAGATAGATCTAGGATTCCTTTACTCCAAAATAAAAGAAAAGAATTTAGATGCCTAGTTCTATGCTGCGCAAAAAGGGAGAAAACCATGGATCAGATCTAGAAGTGGGAAAGCATACAAGTGAGTGGATTTAAAATACAGTTTTTGTATAATAGTAGATCTATCGTTCTCCATGCCCCATTTACACACATAATAAACATATTGAAGAGCTAATCCGATAAAGTGAGTTTGTGGTACTTATAGATTAAAATACCTAATAAGTAATTGGATCTAAGATTTAGACTAGAATCATATCAGTTCACCATAGTTTGTAGATCATATCTAGAGTTCACCTATGCCTAATTCGATAATGCACCATGATAGGTTAGTCTACTAGGGAGTAGATGGGTACAACGAGTGTGTATAAGCGTGGAGCGCTGTTGACACCAATAATCTAATAAATAAGAAAATATAACTGAACGGTGTATGTAGGATTATCCAAAGTGTATACTTTAAATTAATTCACACAGAACTTATGTTCTGACCCCCTCCTCATAACACAGATGTAGGTTAGGCTTCAGACAGAAATGTTATAGCTTTGGATACTGGCTAGATGGTATTATTATTAAGGTAAAGCTATGTTTTGATTATATTATATTTTGTTCCTTCCGCTGTGAGATATTTTCCGAACTCTAACATGTTTTATGTCTCTGTCTTTTCTGCAGGATACCAGCGCAAACCAACATGGGTTTCGACGGATTGGGTTTTTGAAAAAAAATCAATCTGTCGAGATCCGGGTTGTTACATTTGGTATCAGAGCTTCGGTTTAGGGATCTTAGGGAGATAATGAGTTAGCGTATTTGTATTTTCAAAAATATAAATATAAATTTATATAAACCTAGATCCATAAGGAGCCCACTAAATAGAAGGAGCAAAATATGGAAAGAGTTGGGAAACTGGTTTGTGCACTAAAGGAATGAACCTAGAAGTTTTGAGACCCTTAGGTGGTTTAGTTAAAAGTGTACAATATGATTTGGTATTGGAAAAAGAAAGTATCCCATATGATAGAAACTGAAATGTTAATATTTCAGATTGTGTGGGTTTAGAAGTGAAACCTTATAAATTAGAAAAGGTTAGAAAGTGGAATATGGATTAGGAAATTATATAGTTGAGAGAATTAAAAGTGTCTAGGAAAGCCTAGTTGGGTTGATAAGACCCACTTTGAGTCTAACCCAATGATTAACTTTTAAGGACTTGAATTTATATTAAAAAAAGTTTTAGCTAAAGAGTTTGCGATGTTTCTCAAGTTGAGTTGAGTGATTCTATGAGTATCAATCTGATGTTGATTTCGGTCTTCGGGGTTGATAATTAGGGAGTTATTCTCTTACCAATTTACGGTCAGAGATTAGCTAATGTTGAACTAATAAAAATTCCCGTGGAATGCATAAGCATTGTAAAGCCTAGTATTGCTTGAGAGAAAAAGTATAGGGTGGTAATACACAACAAGTACTAGTAGTAACTACTAGATAAGAAGGGCAAGTGTGCGTTTAGGGTTTGTGGTTGGACTTTTCTCTGGTGAAATAGTCTTATAATTCTTGGCCCTTAGTAGTATATTTGTAGGATGATGGAAAGGCTTATTTGAAAATAAACTTAAATCTTGGGATTACGTAAAATAAGCTAAGAAAGAAAAATAGCCTAACTAAAAAGAAAACAATAAACTCAGGAAAGCAACAAATGTAACGGGAAAAGAAAATGAAAATCTTAAGAAAGGACAAATAAGAATGAATTTTTTTTCCAAGATAAGTTGAAAAAGAAGTTTTCTTATGTGGGTTGTGCTTGGATAGGAAAGTAGGGGATTTTTATAGAATAGTTACATAAAATCCAAGTACAATTAAAAAGGTACAAAAAAGAAAAACGGAAAATGTGAATTTTTCTGTTTTATACCTTTTAATAGCAAAAGAAATTGAATTTAGAAAATTAGATTTTTCTGAATTTCGAATTTACTGATGGTTGGTAAAGTTTTGGATGCAACAATTGGATGAACTATGCTCTTATTCTGTAAGAGTATGGGAAAATTTGGGTGAAAAATGTTTTGATTTTTAAAAAATATTGCATTCATACAGAACTGCAAGTATATTTAGGATGTGAGCATCATGTTTTGAAAGAGTTTTTGAAAAGTTTGCATACATATAGTTGGTACCAAATTAGGCATACATGCATTACAATGATGTATTTCACTTTGCACACGTGCACAATGCTTGCAAAAATTGGATGCACACACGATGGTTGAGTATTATACAAGGGATTATCCATTTTACCCCTATCGAATTTCAGGGACGAAATTCTTTAAGGGTGGGAGAATGTAACACCCAATTTTTTTTTAATATAATTAAATATATTTATATGCATGGATATATAATAATGGTGATGCGCAGTTTAGATTAATACATACATTGAGGAAAAGGACAATAATACGATAACAATGTATGTAACAGAAAAGATAATAAAATAAAGATACTTAATTTAAATATCAAGAATTAAGTAGAACAGACATCACTATTGCGTCCGCCTCGGAATTCTGGTTCAGATGGACACCAAGTTTATGTAAAACGGATAACGTATGAAAAAGTTATGAGCTTTAGAAGTTTGTATAAATATAAGGCTCATATATATATATATACACACACACACACAAAATATCCTCTAGAATTCAAAAATATTCAAAAATAGTCAAAAGCTGGTGAGCGGGAAAAATCCCGCTCAAAGGGTGTCGACTCCCCCTAAGGGGTGTCGACATAGGTGTCGACCCTTTTTAAGGGGGTAGACCCCCTCGACTAGGTTTGTGCTAAATTCATTTTTATGAACCTGGACAGATTCGATGACTTAATTCATGAATCCTAAGCTATATAATGGACCCTAATCTCATTGATTTTCTCACCTAAATTAATGGTGTCGCCATGATGCTACTCCAACCTAAAATAATTCAGGTTCTTCTTCTTCCCCAAGCAATTCTTAGATCTAATCTCTTCTCTTCCTCTCCAAATCTCTTCTTAAAATAAAAAGATAGATCTAGGATTCTTTTACTCCAAAATAAAAGAAAATAATTCAGATGCCTAGATCTATGTTGCGCAAAAAGGGAGAAAACCATGGATCAGATCTAGAAGTGGGAAAGCATACAAGTGAGTGGATTTAAAATACATTTTTTTTTATAATAGTAGATCTATCGTTCGCCATTCCCCATTTACACACATAATAAACATACTGAATATCTAATCCGATAAAGTGAGTTTGTGGTACTTATAGATTAAAATACCTAATAAGTAGTTGGATCTAAGATTTGGACTAGAATCGTATCAATTCACCATAGTTTGTAGATCATATCTAGAGTTCACCTATGCCTAATTTTATCATCGTATATTTAACTTGTTATTATGAACAGTTGTTTATACCTATGCTTGTTTTCCTCCTTTCTTTCTTCCCTTTTTATTTTTATTTTTATAGCTAGGCTATCTTCGAGCCTACGTCTATTGCGGATTTATGCAATTGAAACGATATTGGGAATAAAAGGGAAAGGGTTGATTTGGGTATAACATGGGATTGGGAGTTTGGGGCATAACATATAATGGGGTTATGGGCATAACTATGCTTGGAATTATGAATACAACTATGGTGGGATTTATGAATACAAATCAAATTGGAATTATGAATACAACTATGGTGGGATTTATGAATACAAATTAAATTAAAATTATGAATATGAAAATTGGGATTTTAAGTTGAATTAGGATTACAGGCATAATCTATTGATAGGATTATAAGCATAAACGTGAATTGGGGTGTATGGGTAATTGACATATATTATAATCCAAGATTTGAATCATGCGTATAAGTTATAATAAGAACTTGTATGCCTAAGACATGAGGTTAGATTCGGATTGAGATATAAGTCTTCCCGGAACCACCCGGCATATCCAGCAACTGCAATGGATAATCTAATGTGAGAGGTCGAAGGAAGAAATTAGATGCATAATAGTGCTAAGACACGAGGTTAGATTTGGAATGCGGTAGAAGTCTGCCCGGAATCGCCCGGCATATCCAGCAACCGCAAACGATAATCTAATGTGGGAGGTCTTGCACAATTACGGGTATAATGAATTAATGAATACTTAACCAAGATAAGACATGTGGTAAGACATGGGAATTATAAAGGGTTAAGTGGGTAACATGGGTAGCATGGATAATTATTTAAATTGGAATACTTAACCTAATTAAATCTGTAGCGATATTACGAACCAATTCAACTGAGTAGGGGTTAAGTAAACTTGTTAAAGAAGTGGGAAGGATAAAGTAAACCTTAATTAACGCCAAAATGGGGAATGATAACAACCTATTATGAATGAACTTGAATAAGAACAGGAAAGGTAATAGGTAGGCTTGTCCTAGGGACAAGAGGGAATTATAACTTAAGAAATAAGGTAAGTTATAATGAACGATAGAGGAAGATGAAATAACTTATGTAATAAAGTTGTAATTAATCAAAGATTAAGTAATTAGCAAGAAAAAGAATAAATCCGTTAATAAGGATAACAAAAATTATATGAAGGAAAAGAGAAACTTACTAGTAAACCTTAGTTAAGAGAACTAAGTTAATAAGTAAATTATGATAAATTGTAATGATGTTGTATGTCGAGATTATGGTTAAATGAGAAAGAAGAAGGCAAACTTATGGAGATAAGTTTGTTGTATTTACTCATAAATGTTAGAAAACAAGTAAATTAAGATGTATTTAATTATAAATTAAGTAGAGCATGTTATGGCAACCATGATATGGGACAAAGAGTAGTGTAAAGAGAATGAATTATGAATACTGAATTTCAATATAGAGAATAACATGTTGTGGGCTTATTAATGAAATAAATGAATTAAGTTATGAATGAGGTTAATAAGCAAGAGAAACTTGTTAACTTGAAGAAGAAGTCAAGGAAAAATGGAAACAACCAAGTTAATGGGAAATCTGTCGAGGTGGAGCAAGCGCATAATTGATGATTAGACATAGGATCTAATGACACAGTAAACTGAGGCACTTGGGATAGTCTGTATGTTAGAGGATGAATAACCAAATGGGGTAGATCATCGTGGTGTCGTAAAACATAAGGGGAGCACACATTAATCTGATTGTTCTTGCGGCTCGGACGGACTGGAAGGGGATGCACGTGGCTTCCTGAGGCATTAAAGGTGCTCCTGGTAGTCCTCTGTGGTGGTGTGGTTTCGGACTGTGCTCACAGAGGTTGGGTCTGTGCGTAACTGTCAGGTGGGTGGGCCTTGACTGCACAAGTAGGGGGCAGTCAGAATGCTGTGACATGGTGACATTAAGGGTAGCTCGGCGGCTGCCTTACTTCGGAGGCGGAGGGTCTGGACCAACAAAGATAGTATAGGTCGTCGATAACCTGTCATCGGCAGCCAGCGAGATGCGAAAAGACTAGAGCTAAACCCAAGAGGCCATCGACCTTTCACTATCGAGGCGGTGGATGAGGGTAGACGCCACATGGATGTTTAGATTGTTTGCTTAGTGGCTTGTCGCTTAGCTCTTGTAGTCTTTACTAATTAAGGGTGGGGCCATAGCTACCATAGAAAAACATACCCTAGGGATATTTGTGTGAGAGGATCTTAAAGGCGGGCCTGCACAAATATAAGGAAAGCTCCCGACCGAGATCCGTGTGTAGCCCTGCCACGGAACTCGGGCACACACACATGATAGGTGTGCGGGTTAGGCATCGAATATGTTTGGCGATACGTGCGTGGGAAAGTCTAGGTACACACATGTCTGCTATGGGTGGTGTATCGTAGACTAGAGGGCATTATTCGATGATGGCAGTCATTACGCCTACGTAATATAGTTATAGTGGTTCCATGCAGACGTAGCGTCGTTATATACAGAGATCCGTATGTCACTCGAACGTAGGATGAGGGACTACGTATATTCCTGCGATGATATGGTGAGGACTGTGCAAGTGGGGTACCATGGGGTGTCCCTTAATTTAGGGATAGTTACATATACATTATATCAGGTTAATCTACTAGGGAGTAGATGGGTACAACGAGTGTGTGTAAGCTTGGAGCGCTGTTGACACCAATAATCTAATAAATAAGAAAATGTAACTAAACGGTATATGTAGGATTATCCAAAGTGTGTACTTTAAATTTATTCGCACAGAACTTATATTCTGACCCCCTCCTCATAACATAGTTGCAGGTTAGGCTTGAGACTGAGATGTTATAGGTTTTGATACTGGCTAGGCAGCATTATTATTAAGGTAAAGCTATTTTTTGATTACATTATATTTTTTTCCTTCCGCTGTGAGATGTTTTCCGAACTCTAACATGTTTTATGTCTTTGTCTTTTTCTGTAGGATACCAGAGCAAACCAATACGGGTTTCGACAGATTGGGTTTTTGAAAGAAAAAAAATTGGTCTTTCGAGATCCGGGTTGTTGCAGTCGAAGTATGGGATGTCTTTCACTGTCACCCCACGAAAGAAGAACGAGAAGTTTACTCTTATCTTGGAGGGCCATCTTGGAAAGAAGCTCTTAAATCACATTGATGAGATCTTCGAGGTAGTGGTTGGGAATGTGCTCAGACATGAGAGCAGCTATGCTAAGTCCAAAGTTGTACCTAATGTTGCTCCTAAGGATGAGCAAAGCTACAGGCAGCGGGGAGATAAGAAGATATGGCAGAATAAGAGGAAGACATTTCAGAATAAGGAAAGGAAGATGAAAAGGGTCTAATCCGAGATGACTTGCTTCGACCGTGGAGAAGAGGGTCATTATAAAAATCAGTGCAAGACAAGTGAGAAAAAGTGTAATATATATACTAAAAATGTACAATTCAAGAAGGATTTCTCAGACGCAGCTAAGATGCAACTGAAAACGTATGTTATCGAAGTTGTCCTAAGTTCAACGAATGCCCATTGACGAAGGAGAATGGAAAAGGCATTTTATCATTCAAGGCATGTTTTCCATTTTCGATGTTTATGTTCGGGTTCTATTCGATACTGGAACATTTCATTCCTTCATATCCAGAATCTTGGTAAATGATTAGGATTGGAACCTTGAAATTGTTAACAAACCTTTAGTAGTAATGGACATGGTTGATGGCTCTACCGATCTTAGTATGGTTTTTCATAACCTTGTTTTATCGAGCCATGGATGCTCTTTTGTTTGTGATTGTTTGTTTTAGGGTTAATTCATTTGTTGGGTTTGGTATCATACTTGGAATGAACTGGTTGAGTAAGTACGAAGTTGTGGTAGATTGCGAGAGGATGACTATAGGGACAAATGATGAGCAAAGAGCAATGTTTTCTTTTCTACCAGATGAGGAGGTAATGGCCAATTTTCTATAGTCGCTCGAGGTTCTAGATGATGAGTGGTCGTATATAGGGAGATATCCAGAGGAATTTGAGAAGTGACCAGGCTTTCACTGTACAAAGATATTAAATTCCGTATGGACCTGATGGAGGATTCCACACCGATAGTGTTGCCTTTGATAAGTATGGCATCCAAAGAGCAGAGAGAGCTCAAGGTGCAAGTGAACAATCTTTTGGGAAAATTTTCCATTCAAAGAAGTATATTCGAGTGGGGAGCACTTATAGTATTCATAACAAAGGAAAACATTTCCTTTGGATTGTGTGTTGATTATCACAAGCTAAACAAGGTGACAAGGAAGAATAAGTTTCTACTCCTATGTTTTGGTGACTTTTTTGATCAACTTCGTGGTGTTAGGATTTTTCTTAGTTAGATCCTTCAATTATGCTTCACCAGGGTGGCCACAGAGAATGTGCCAATAATGGCATTTCTTACACCATTTGGACTTTATGATTGGTTGATTATTTCATGCACTTACCTATTCTGTGAATCTTATGAATCTTGTCTTCAAAGGTTAGCTAAAAATGTTTATGCTTATGTTCTTTGATGACATTTTGGTTATTCTCAATCAGAGCAAGAGCACAAGACATATTTGAGGATTATTCTTGAGATGTTGAGAGAACACCGGAAGATAGCAAAGTTTTACATATGTCACTTCCAAAAGGAACAAGCGAGATTGTTGGGTCAAGTTGGTTCGAAGCAAGGTTTTGCTATGGATCCTGCAAAGGTCACGGGAGTGCATAATTGGACTACATCTAAAAATGTTACAGATGTTAGGAGTTTCATAAGAATGGCAGGATATCATTGAAAGTTCATACAATATTTCTCGAAGATAGCAACATCGTTAACCAATTTTACTAAGAAGAATAAGGCTTTTCTTGAGATGCTAGATATATGCATGCATTTATGAGTCTGAAAGAAAGGGTAACAATAGAGTTGTTATTCCAGGTAGGGACAAGGAGATGACTGTTTACATGAATGCTTGTTGTACCAAGTTATATGCGATACTGAAGTAGAAAGGTAAGTGTGTAGCTTTTGCTAGTAGGAACTTGAAGTAGCATGAGAAGAAGTATCCTACCCATGATTTGGAATTAGCGGCGGTTGTATTTGCACTAAAAAAAATAAAGGCATCATCTTTTAGGAAATAGGTTTGAACTGTAAACTGATTGCAAATCATTGAAGTACCTCTTTTCGCAAAATGATCTTAATTTTCACCAATGATGATGGTTAAAGTTTCTGGCTTCCTATGATTTTGGGATTGTGTGTACATAAGGGAAGATTAATGAAGTCGTTAATGCTTTGAGTCAAAAGCATGCCAGTTTGGGGGGCCTTTCCCCATAAATGGAAGCACTAGGGATATATTGCAGGTTATGATTTCCAACCTATTTGTGGGTCGGTGTCAGAGATATTGGCATGTTTGGCTATCAAACCCACTTTGGTTGAGAGGATCAGAGATAGTTAAAACATGATCTTAAGTTGGTTGAGATCATCGGTAAAGTCAAGACTAGAGCAAATTCTGAGGATGTAAAGAAGAATTGACTCGACCATGATGGTAGGCTCCGCAAGAAGGGAAGATTGTTCATTCCATATATTGATAGTTTAAGAGATGAAGTGCTTTGAGAGTGTCATCACTCAAGACTGACCATTCATCCCAGTGGTAATAAGTTGTACCAAGATATGAAATAAGCTTATTATTGGGAACAGAGGAAGAAGGATATTGGAGTATTCATCTCAAAGTGCATGAACTGTAGTTTGTTAAGGTAGAGCAGAAGAAGACTAATGGTTTAATGAAACTATTAGAGGTTCTAGAATGGTACTAGGAACAAGCATCAATGGACTTCATCGATTGACCATCAAAGACTCGATTAGGGTATGATAGCATTTGGGTCATAGTCAATCAATTGACTATATAAGTGCTAGATTTATACATGTTAAGCCAAATAGAATGGAAGTTAAGCCAACCAATTTGTAGTGAATCGGATAATACAATTCAATGGTGTATTAAAGAACATTGTGAGTGACCGAGACCTATTGTTCACTAGTGAGTTGCGGAGAAGCTTACAAGAGGTATTAGGGATACAAATGAACCGTAGTGCAGCTTTTCACCCTCAAACCAATGGCAAAATCAAGAGAGTGAATTGTATCTTGGAAGTTCTTCGAGCTTGCATATTATATATTGGTGGCTTATGGGACAATCATTTGCACCTTATTGAATTTGCGTACAATTATAGTTATCAGTCTAGCATTGATGTGACACCATTTGAGGCATTATATGGGTGAGTGTGCAATGCTCCTTCATGTTGGTAGGAAGCATGCAAGAAACTGATACTTAAGCTAGAGAAATTGAGATCATTCGACAACAAATGAAGTCCACTTCGGACAGATAGAAGAATTATGCCGATAAGAGGCATATAGATCTAGAGTTATATGTTAGTGATATGGTGCTTGTCAAGATTTCTCCTTTGAGAACTTTTGTTCGGTTCGGTAGAAAAGGGAAGTTGGCACCAAGGTTATTAGGTCCTTTTCTGATCTTAGCAAGGATTGGGAGGCTTGCTTATAGAGTTGACTTGCCTTAGAAGATGGTTGAAGGGAAAAATGTATTCCATGCTTCTCAATTAGAAATCTGTGCATAACTCTAGTATGATCATCACACCGGATCAATTGAATGACATTGAGATTAAGCCAAAAGGTTAGAGACCTCATAAGCTAATTCATGTTGTTGGACACGATAAGCTAAGGAGGAAGGCGGTGAAGTTAGTGAAGGTTCAATGGATCATAAGTGAGGGTGACTACACTTAGGAGACCAAGGAAAGAGTGAGAAATTTGTATCCAGTGCATTTAAATTAGTAAAATTTCCTGCTTTTACTTTCACGAATGATGTCATTAATATGCCTTACTATAGTATCCTTCATGCTAGGATAGTACTAAGTTACTCCTTTCCATGTTTGGTTGCTATGGATGCATGTATGATTTTGATGATTGCACATGCTTGTTATGCATGTGGGATGACTCTATAGACCTGTGTGTAGAATTACAATGGCAAAATTTTTAAGGGAGAAGAATGTAATGACTCGTTGTTTTGTGCAATTTTACATAAATAGGAAATATTATTTTCAAATATGGATGTACATTCTATAATTTTAGGAAATGACTATTAGGGGCACTTCCCTCATTTAGGACTTTTGTCCGATTTTTTAGTGACCATTTTGCCTTTGTCAAAATATTATTTCATCTATAACTTTTGAACGTGGAATTTGAACGTGAAACCACTTCCATTGGATTAGAATAATGGTTTCCCTTTTCATAGAGTGGTTAATACATAAAAGAGCTAACCATTTGAGATTTATGATTTTTTCTAGTATTTTTGAGTTTTAAGTTGCCGAATTCAATAGATAAGGGCCATTAATGATGTGGTCCATTCTTAATTTTGTTATTAAGGGATAATATGGTTGAAATGAGTTGATGCAAGTTATTTTACTCATATTCTATTCCTCTTCTTCTTCCCAAAAGTTTCAAACATCTATTAAATTCTTCTTTCACCTAAAATAACAAAATTTCTTATTAAAATTAATAATAAATTTGGGAACTAGATAGATCTACATTAGAGAAGAATTATAACTACAGTAGGGAGGTAGGATCCATTTTATTTTATTGATTTTACTTCAGATATGGCAGGTTATGTCAAATTAAATTTCTTAGGCAAGGGTAAATGATTATATATCTCACTTACTGATTTCTGCACCTTTTTTATTCTAAAACTGTTTTAAAAAGTAAAATCTATTAAGAACCCTATTTGACCTACTTTTGAATTGTATCTATGAATTTTAAATTGATCAAATATTCAATTTTGTGGTATTGTGCTTACGAAATCATTAGCTTATTCATAAGGAACCAACATTTCTTTTTTAAGATATGAATTGTTTGTGATTGGTTCAATTGAATAAAAATTGTTGTGAAAGGTCACATATATTGATCACTGATCTGAATGTCTGAAATTCCAACAGATGGCAACCTAAATTTAGGATTGAATTAGGATTTGTGAAAAAAAATCGGTCTACCGGAATTCGGTTTGTTACATCTGATATCAGAGCTTAGGTTTAGGATTCCTGTATAAATAGTGAGTGAACGTATTTGTATTTCTAAAAATATAATTATTATATGTAGATATACCAAGATCCATAGAGGAACCCACTAAATAGAAAAAGTATAATGTGGTAAGAATTGGAATGACTGTTTTGTACAGTAAAGGAATGAATATGGAAATTCGAGACTCTTAGGAAATTTGGGTGGGAAGTGTGCAATATATTTTGAAATAGAGAAAGGTGAATCCCATGTGTTAGTGTTTCAGATTATTGGGTTTGGCAGTAAAATCTTATAAATGGGAAAAGGTTAAAAAGAGAAAAATGTAGTAGGAATATATATAGTTGAGAGAATTGACCTTATGGGAATTTAAAATGCTTAGATATGCATGAGATCTGGAGGTAATGGGTTGGAAGGACTCCAGAGGTTCTACGCAAAATTTCAGGTTGTTTGGAGTTCGTATAAATAATTTATGGTCATTTGATGTTGGATCGAAATAAATTTGTAATTGCTTAGAATTGCATATAATCCATAAGGATGGAAGACTATATTTCCAAGATGATACATCTCAAATTTCAAGTCAATTAGTTTTCATATGGAGGAGTTATGTTCGTAGGAATAGGATCGACCTAAAATTTCAAAGTGCCTAGAAATATGTGTAATCCCATTCATGGCAGTTGATGGTCTCAAGAGGATATGTTTCAAGTTTTAAGAAAACGAGAAAGTTATGACTTTGGGTGAAGTCATAGCAAAGGATCTGATTGGCCTATGGAATTTTAGATGGAAACTTTTGGGAAGCTTAAGTATGGGATCATCATATATGGACTGACATGTTAGGAGCATGGTAGGGTTGGCATGAAGAGTTGTTGTAGTGGATCAGCATCATATCAGTATGAATTCAGCAAGGCATCAGATCGGTTCGGCTTTGAAGATGAAAACCAAGGGGAGCACCTAAGGCAAGGATCGATATCGGTCTCTAAACTGCCCATCCACTAATATAGGTGTGATTCCTATGGTGTTTAATAATGGGTGAAACAATTTTTATGAGAGTTTATTAAGGCCAAGGGAAGTTGTTGCTAAAGTTTCGATCATCGAAGACAACACGAAGTCTTTCAATAACTTGGTTTGATGACTATTCTAATTTAGAAAGAACAACTCCAACAAGACCAATTCAATTCTAGGAGGAAGAGTGATGAGACTGTAAGCCGGGATGATGAAACTATAAGTCATACTGATAAGACTACAAGTTGGGATGGCGAGACAACCAGTCGAGATGGAAGAACTGCAAGGAGAGGTATAAAGGGAGGAGTTTGATGATGAACGTTAGTTGTTTAAACAATTCCTAACCAAGAGACTTTAGACGAGGGTTATGAAGATGGTTATAGGACGGACTCTATAGTAGAGATACCTATGCAAAGGGATCTTTAGTGCATAGGTTCGGATGGGTATTTGGAGAGCCGAGGCTTGAGTGTTTGTTGAGTTTGTCCCATGAGTTTGATGACGAACGTTAGTTGTTTAAACAATTCCTAACCAAGAGACTTCAAACGAGAGTTATGAAGATGGTTATAGGACAGACTCTACAGTAGAGATACCTATTGTAATGAACCAGAAATTTCGATGCTCGAAATTTCGACACAATTACATCCGGTGTCCAAACTCGAGTACCGAACTTCTAGAAAGTTAAAAGAAAGAATTGAGAAGGTGAGAAAAGAAATAAATAAATATTAGAATAAAAGAATTAAGAAGAAGAAACGTGTCGGAATCAAAGTCTCACATCGCAGTAGAATAAATATAATAAATCTTTATTGTAAACTTGGAAAAATACTAACAATCAGAGTACGTCTGTCAAGACAATATGGACAGTTATAATAATCTGTTCACGTATACAACACATAACGAAATAAATACTAATACGTCTGAACTCCCCCAGCTCATCTCCTGAACTTCGTAGTGTCCAATAACCTGAAACTGTACAGCCCGGTCTAACCGGCGCATTACAAATACCGGGTCAGTCTGGTGAACCAGAGTGAGAAAAACTCGCTAAGTTTAAGGGAAATCATCCAACTCGATTTTAGAGTTCAAAATCTTTTCGAAAGAAAAGGATAATCGTAAGACCAAATCCACACATAAATACGGACGGTTTTTACCTTACGATAACCCAAAACATTTTGAAAATGATATTCTTCTGATATTATAATAATGTCTAAATACAAATAAATAGAATCTAGCAGAACGCTTGCATCTCCCGCTCCACATATGTAGTATACAAACAAAACCGCGGGTGCTTATTGGAGATTGGATTCCAACTATGACAAGGTATGGAACCACCTTCCGATAGTGTATCTCAAGAGGGGAATACACTAGGTTCAACAAAAACGTCTTGCAACCTGTCCCACACATGATCGACCACTCATTTCTCTTGAGTGTATAGAATATATTGTCACCTACGGTTGGTACCAACATAACCGTTTCCGGGAGATACAGAAATGAAAAGAAGTAATAAAATGAATATTCTCTAGATGGTGGTAATACACCCTAATGGGAGTGACCCACATAGCCATGCTGCCTGCCCGATTTTTGTCATTTCCCAGTTGTGAGGCTTGAAATTATAATTATCTTCATAGAACATCTGGCCACCATTCACCTTGAATGCCACATCATCAAATCCATCCATACCAGTTGTCCTGGGACTGGACAAACCGAAGACACCCTCCTACCACGTCCTAGGTATCACCCAATAGATCAGTAGCGAGTAGTCCTTGCAATCCATAGACTCCAACAATGAAAAAATCACAGTTTATCTCCGGGAGCGACCCAGAGATTATAAGTAATACTTTCATATTATGAAGATCTACAGTCTTCAAATGCTCCATCTCGATCGTCGTCTGACCTCTTCCACGATTACGTATTTGTTAGTCGGAATGGTTTTTGAACTTAAATAGATCCCGGTCTATTCGAACCAACCATCGATAACTAGCTAGATTTGATAGTCAGTTATTTAACTACCAAATAAACATCCATTCAACCATAAAATAAAATACCTCTACTGATTCTGTATTCAGCATCACTTGGCCTCTCTAACAATTAATGCATGGTTAATTTAAAACTCTATATCTTCAATTACTTGGGAAAACATTTTCCTTTCTTATTTAGTATAAGAATATCCAGTTATCATCTCCCTTCTACTTCATTAGCTCCTCGTTGTAATACCAACCCCGAAGGCCAAAAACAACATCAGATTGACACCCCGAAAGTTACTCAACTCAATCAATGTACAACAGGTTCTATTTTTGTTAAAACTGCCTCATATTCCTTATTTTACTAAGTAACTCTTTCTAAACCATTATATATTCGAATATACATCTAAATACCATTTAAAACTTCATTTAAAACTTACTTCAACATAGTTTGGTCATATCTTAGCCACATTCCATTTCTTGTTTAAAATACGCGATTTTTAAATCGTCTTCTTGTTTTAATTCGCCTAACTCATTTCAGTTTACTTCGGTTTCTATCTCGATTCTCATTTCATATCTTATACTTATACTATTTCATTTATTTTATAAATCATTTCAAAGTTCATAACTTTATTAACTCGTTTACATAATCACAATCATTTATGTTATTATCAAATAAACTTGGTTTGAAATATCTTCACCACATCTTGGATTTTCTGAAATCTGATTAAAGAGAATTCAATTTAAACAAACATATATGCAATTATTAATATGAACTTACTTCAATCCCATTCTGGTCACATATTAATACAATTCCATCTCTAACTTTAAAATACGCAATTTTGTATTTAATCCTTATAGTTTATCTTGCCAAACCATTCTAATTCGGTTCGGGTTCCCGTTTGGTTTCCAATTTATATCCTCGCACTTCTAGGTTTCATTCCATTCATACTCATTTCAATAATCGAAAACATATGCTCTAAAAACTTGCGTTTTAATATCGTCATCTATATTGGATTTTCAGAAATCAATTAAATAGAGTTTCAAGAAGAATTCCATTTAAACTTACTTGTATATTATTGTCAATATAAATTTGCTTAAAAACTCATTTAACTGATATCCGACTTTTAAGACTTTATAAAATTCCATTTTAGTTTCAAGACCATCACTTTTATTATTATTAAATAATAATCAAACTTCGATATTATAAAGCTGATTTACTTTATCACTTATCATTCCATTTATAACCGATTAAATATTCAAATCCCATTTAAGTCATTGACTTATCAATCTTAACATATCTAACCCATTAACACATTCCAATTTGTCCTTCCATTTAATTTAAATTAATAATATAATTAATTTTAATAAATTCCATTTAACTTGATTAATGATAACCAATTTCCATGTAATCGCAATCCAATGGTTTCTTAAAACGCTTCATCCCAGTTATATAAGATTAATTTCTACTTACCTGCTTTAATAGCTTATTTACATACAAATTTACTTTATAAACCATTTAATAATTTCTTATCAACTTAATTAATAAATAATAACTATTAATCTTTCTTTATAAACTTAAATTCAAAATAATATATTTCAAAACCATCTCCAGTTGTAAATATATTTTATAACTCTATCACTGTCGATTTACCTGACAGTAAAACAATATTCATAAAACAATTTATTTTCAAGCCATCTGCCGTTAATTACCTAACCAATACTGCCCATTAGTTAACAACAAACAAACATTGAATTTTAGATTCAATAATCAATGATTAAATCAATTGTCCAATCAGACTGGTTAAATAATCCATATAACTGTAATATGAAATAAACCATAAATTTTGAGGAATCCAGTTGGATCCCTCCAACCTGTTTGTCCCTGCATCCAAATACGTTAGCTCAAAATAACATTATATATGATATTCAACAGTCAACAATAACAGCAATTCAACGTCCATATTTCAATTCAATACGTTTATATTTTTATAAATGTAGCTAACGAGCTAAGTTACCTCCTTTGGAATAATCATTAAAAATAACGATTGATTTAAATTAAATTAAACAAACGTTTAATTTAATCAGTTCAATCAATTGTATTCAACAACCATCAAACAACTAACAACCATAACACACAAATATTTAAACCTGACTTATATAAAATATAGGTGGGATAAAAAATTAGTGAGTTGAACTCACCTTGATTTAGTTCTATGTTAAAACGATCCGTTTTAATAAAATTAAACATTCGTTTAATTTTATTAAAAATCTTGGTAGCTTCCAATGCTGATCAGACCTGCACCATCGCGTTGTGCTCGACAATACGGTTCCAACGGAATTGTCTGCTCCAAATTCTGAGAACGCACAATCGATATATCGTATTAATAAGATTATATAAATATGTTATATTTAATTAAACTTAAATTTTAAATTATACCGGCCCTTACCAAATTAACATTGGCCCACTACCAGATTTAAAACTTGCGAACCCGCTACCTTAATCCATCCCCTTCTTCACTGTCGAAAAACCAGACATCAACTACTCCATTTCGTTGCTGTCACTAACCCTCCAAACGTTCTATCCCCATACGTTCACGTGCCTCAGACAACAGCAACTCAGTATCTAGTACTCTTAACGGTTCCACCCTTCCTTTCTTTCATGTGCTCCATACGCTCTATCCCCATCTTCATGTTTCTCACGCAAGTCCACCTCAATGTTTCTCTACATGCATGTCAACCTGCCATTACTGTTCAAGAATCCGCGCTGTACACATGCCACGTCACAGCATGCTACCCCATTTTTCCTCAATTGTGTTCCCCACTCTCTTCTATACTTTCGCATGTTCTGCCCACTTTAATTTTCGTTTTACATTTTTTTCTTCTTTTTAATGCCGAAGCTTGTTACTGCATGGTCAAGCCCACTCGCATGTCTGTCTTCTCCAACGAAAAATACCATCTGCTGGTCCACCATTTCTCCTGGCAGCCGCTATCCTCTCACCACCGAATACCACTCCGTCCAAAATTTCCGCCAACTTCCTGTTTCTGAAATCCGCGTTTCAGCCCCATCCACCGACTCCACCTGACAGTACTACTCGCGCCACCAGCCTCAGCCTACCTCATTACCCAGTGCCACTTCTCTTCTTCCACACCCTCCATTATATATAAACCGCCTCTTTATCCATGCAGACAGACACACTCCCCCATCAACCTGGAACCGAGCTCAGTTCGCCCGCAACTACCCTTGACACTATCTCCTCTCTCACTCCCACTTTGAACTGTAACTCCACGTCAAACAGTTCTTGCCACAACAAAACCCACTAACTCAAATTCTGATGTAAAGAGAAATGCAACCGGTAATGGATCGATCTCCTCCAAGACTTGCGCGAGGCTGATAATGGACTACATGCGATCTTTCATACATAGATATTTTGATTTATAACGATATGGGTGGAATGGTTATAAGCCTATGTGGAATTGTTTTACTGGCCGTGTTTATTTATTTAACGGTGGCATGTATTCTGCATACCAAGAATGGGGAGAGAGGACGCGTATATACACACACGAAAGTGAAGAGGATAAGCACAAGGTCGTTTCCTACTTTGTGTAGCCATGTTCTTAGGTAATAGAGATTCAATGACTCGTTCATTCAAGCAGGAAAATTTTTGAGCTCTCTTGTCCGTAGATGAGTAGGTTAGTGTAGCTAAAATCATCCTTAGAGCATACCCAGCAGGAGGTGAATTCGAGCGTGAGTTGCCATTGAAATAAGCATGGAAACGCTTGCCTGTTCCAGCAGTGAAGAGCATTCCCACTGCTGGGAATGATGCAATAGGCTTAGATATAGAGAAAAGGCAGTGTATACAGTGACAGTGATGGTAGACAATACTTATGTTGAAAGAGATTAGACTTTGGTGGTTGCTACAAGAAATAGGATGGCTGGTGATGTTCATTTTTAAGTTCAGTGATGGAAGGTTGCATGTGCGGTAGCTGCACTATTAGTCATTGTAGGATTGAACAGTAAATACTTGGGGATGAAGAAAAAGAAATGGTTAGGTGTACAGTGCTTACATATAGCTGCGTGTTATGCACATCAGGGTGTATGGTTACTTAAAGTACGAAGTTTTTGTTTTTATTTTTATCTTCCTTTATATCAAGATTTGCATAGTATTTCATATGTATTATGATCACACTAAGCACTTTCTTCATTTGAAGATGTTTAACATTTTATTATTATTATTTAAGTTATAACTGAGATGTCAGAGTTCCATTGATTCCCACGTACAATGGGTAGTTTATGTAAATAGCAGTGCTTAAACAGAACAAGGAGAGGTGTCCGAGACTATTCAGCAAACTTCAGTGGAGTAAATACTTTAACGTTTCAAAGAGGAACATTGCTGTGTTTTCAATTGAAAGAAATCAAGATAGGGTTGGCCTTTATATTATTATTATTTATAGTTACTTAAGCGTTAAGTTACATACATATGTTATTTATTTCGTACGCGATTAATAAATTTGTATCGCTATTTATGCTATTTTTAAATATACGCACCGTCCAATGTCAAATCTAAACTCAACGAAAATAAATACACCGCAGTCTTGAAGTTTTGGTTCCAATAAAACAAATTTCATTGAAAACAGACTCCGTTTACGAAAAATGCGCTATTTTAGATCTCAATGTATTCGTCGGTTCACTCTTAAGTTTCGTCTACCGACAAAACAACTCTGTTTAGCTCCAAACTGGAAATATAGCAATAATTAATTATACGCATTCCAACAAAGTTCATTTCGTCAAAAACGGAGGTCGTTTGGAAAAATAGATGTTTTAACACTTAAATAATATCGATAAAATATTATAAAATTCAAATTCAACATTTAATATAATAAAACATATTAAATATTTGACCACTAAAAATACGGGACGTTACACCTATGCAAAGGGATCTTTAGTACATAGGTTCAGATGGGTATTTGGAGAGCCGAGGATTGAGTGTTTGTTGAGTTTGTCCCATATTCTAATCCAAATTAGTAGATTGCCTATTAGATATTCAACCAGAATACATGTTGCTAATCTCTAGGGAGACTTATGACAATGATTTGCGCTTATACTCAACCAGACGTATGTTGTAAGCCAAATTATTAGTTATCTCAGCAGAGAGCTCTATAAAGAAAGCATAAATTATAGGGAATCAAAACTATTATGTATCAAATGCACTGGGTAAATGTGAGGATGGATGATGTATGTTATGTTTTATTAATAATTTATCGCTCTTAAGGATGTATGTCACTCTATGTAGGTAGAGTTGATGCAGATATAGGTATCATTAATGTAAACATTTAGATATCTCAGTACTTTGACGCAGGGTACACCCATGATGTTGATATTGTAGAACAGTATACACTTTTCTATGTTAACTCTACGATAGCAGGAGCATGTTAGGTATGATTTCTTATACTATGCGTTCCAGTTATTCTAGTACTTGAGATTTCTATCGCTTGTACCAAACAGCTTCTAACTTGGTTATTCTTGCTGATATTACTCTGGATATACTTAAATAAATGGATTAGAGACATGTTAGGTAAGCACGTTGAGCTACTTAGATGGCGAGCATGAGGCAATTCACGTACTACTATATTTTAAGCTTTTATGTTCTTCAGCACTATAAGGCATATGAATGCATTTATAATCTGGAGACAGGATTTTATGAGTTATTTTAGAGACGTACAACTCCACTACACTATTGCATGCTGTTTTGGATCTAATGCTATGTTGTTGGGATTCAGTTCAATATTTACTATCATTCTTGTTTTATATCTATTATGCTTAGTGTTATATTTGTTAAGGAATGCTGATTAAGGATCTTAAGGCAAAACTAACACTAGAAGGGGGTGAATAGTGTTTTAAAGAGGTTACAGAAAATTTAAACAATCTTGAATTGCTATATGAATCACACAAGAAATGATCACAAACTTAGAAACAATCACAAATACAGATATAAGTAAATATAAAATGCAGAAAAGGAAAGAACACGTCGGATTTTATACTGGTTTGGATTACTCCTGGAAAAGGCAAAAATAACACTAGAAAAGAAAAGAACACTTTCATATCTTGGTTACAAAGCAACCAAATCAGATAATTCATTGTACACTAAAATTACCAATCAGACTACAGTGTATATTTTAGTGTATGTGGATGATATTCTAATTATAGAAAATGACACTTCAAAGATCAATAAGGTGATAAATCACTTGGATTAGATATTTTCTATCAAGGACATGGGTGATATGAATTACTACTTGGGAATACAAATTCAGAGAAAATCAGATTTAGAAATATTTCTTTCACAAAAGAAATATGTATTAGAAATACTCGTCAGGGCAAACATGGACAAGGCAATGCCACTACCTACTCCCATGACTAGTAACCTATGCCTCTCTAAATATACTGGTGATGCCATTGACAACACAAAGCGTATCGCAGTATAGTAGGAGCTTTACAGTATATAACTATCACAAGACCAGAGATTTGTTTTAGTGTAAATAAGGTTTGCCAATTCATGGTAAATCTGTTAAGTAGTAATTGTAGTGTAGTAAAAAGGATACTACGTTACTTACAAGGCACTCATGAACATGAATTGATGATTAAAGAAAGTAAAGACATAAATTTGAACACTTACAGTGACACTGATATGGCAAATGACCCAGATGATCGAAAGTCAACCTTTGGGTACTCCGTGTTCATGGGACTAAACTCAATCTCCTGGTGTACGAAGAAGCAGTCCACCATATCTAGATCGAGCACCGAGGCGGAATATCGAGCCATTGCATCAGCCACAGCGCAAATTATTTGGGTGAAAGCCCTAATTAATGAATTAGGGTTTATCTTTTCAAAGAGACCGACACTCTGGTGTGACAATCGAAGCACTGTATCGCTATCCATCAACCCAATTTAGCATTCAATGACGAAGAATATGGAGATTGACCTCCACTTCGTCAAAGGGAGAAGCGGGTCTGGAAAATTAATCGTGAATCATAATCCAGCGTTCTACCAAAAGGCAGATATCTTAACCAAAGCCTTATCGAGGAGCAATTTTGAGAGATTACAAAGAGAGATGGGGGTTTCTACTAGCGGCTCAAATGAAGAAAAGGAGAAACCCTAGTTTGTTTTGAGGCGGGGTGTTAGCATACGAGATATATCATATACCAAAACAAACAAGATAGGCTACAACCATTTTCTTTTATATTATCACATGGGCCTTTCTATATAGCCCATTATCTACTCATTAATGTGTATATATATTTGTACATAGCGTTAGACCAATTATTTGATTACTTTCTGTACAATCTCTCTCAAAGCAATAATAAAAGTTACAATTTCTTTTTACGCATTTCTTACAGTACCATTATATGCAAACAACAATGAAGCGCTAACAACCCCTCTAATGGCAAGTCAACAAAACCCTTGCCTTCAAATACATCATCATACATCAGATGTATAGCCAGGGACGAAGCCAGGAATCTGGGTTGGGGGGGGGGGAGGGAGATTCAAAGGGGGGCAAAAAATTTTTTTTACACCAATTTACTCTGAATTTGTTTTAATTTCAACCTACAATGTCTCGTATTATCAAACTATGAACGAGTGTTAAATATGTTGGATAATCTGGTCTACTTTTAAATTTCTCATGAGGAAATCCGACACATCTAAATTAAATTCAAATCTACTACACAGTGGCTATATATAGTTTGGAAAGCAATATAAAATACATAACAATAAAATTAGAGTCAAACACAGATATTCACATCACTAAGGCGGAAATAGATATGAATATAACACATGAGTGTAAATACAATATAGTGGTCATAGTCAATCCACTATACAATAAAAGAATAGGCACGAGGCTACTCAAAATAATATGTACACAAAGGAGTCTCATATACATATAACCCAAAAAGTACAACACTAAAGTAGTTAGCCCAAAAGTGGAGGATAGTCAATGCTGGAGTTAAGAAGAATCACCTGAAATACCTCGGTCTGACCCGAGTATTATTTACATAAAGATAAACAATAGACGGATCAGTCAAACCATTCTTATTCATAACATGAGACAATATTAAGAGATATAACATAAATGACATGATAAGAATAAACAGGATGATTCATAAATAATATTAAATTCATGATGTCAACATATATAAAATCTCATTAAATCTCATGAGAAGAGAAGAATATATAACAATAAGAATTGAAAAATAAATGCCAAACATATGTCAAATTGACGCGCATAACATTAAAGTAATCGTGAATCAAAAATCAAGCAAGAAATCAAGAAAACATCATAAAGAGGCCTATCACAAATGAGAAACGATCTCTAGGTAGCGAACCGATATGTTTGAGCCGAAGCTCCCACGAAGCCGAGTCATGACCCCAGAGAGTGAAATCCAAAATCGTAAATCCCACTAGGGCGATCGAGGACCACAAAAACATAAATCATAAAGGTTGGATCGAAGTCCCAGAAGTGAAATCCAAGAATCGTAAATCCCTCTCGCGCGATCGAGGACCACAAAAACATAAATCATAAATGTTGGACCGAAGTCCCAGAAGTGAAATCCAAGAATCGTAAATCCCACTTGGGCGATCGAGGACCACAAAACACAAATCATGTAGGATCACATCGATCCGGGTGAGTATAAATTACACGAGCTAGTTAATATAAGAAAATAGCTAAATGTCCCATAACCACTAGCTATTCTCGAATATTTACGAACCCGTTGTCGGTTCATACTCAGAACAGCGAAAATCACCACATATGTTCAAATGAACGAGTCCAAGAGTTATTCGCCGAAGTAAACATATAAGGGGTCATAGTCCTCAGTTTTACTAAGGTAAATAAACTAAATTTTTCGTTCGGTCGATAGGATAAGGAATCGTATATAAATCAATAGAATCAGAATCGGGTTTAGAAACCGAATTTGTTTTAAAATGATTTGAATTTAAAAACTGATTAAATGTTGGTTCAAAGACTATTGACAATATAAAACCCCATAATCCATTGTGGTTCAATATTCATAAAAACCGTCACTGTAGCGAATGGAACACAAAGATCATAGAACATAAATCCACATTTCATGGTTTTTAAATGATTTGAAAACCAAGTGAGATGGCGCGACAACGATGATCCGAACGAACTCAAGATTGCCGCGATACGCGCGGGGAAGTGTCGAAGAAGGAGGTCGAGAGAGCACGGAGACGTGCGCCTTGGCGCGCGACCGAAAATAAAGAAGAAGAGGGGGGATGACCAGGCCTGGGCTCACGCCCAGTTCTGTCACTGGTCGACCGGTCCAGGGAGGCCGGTCGACCGTTTTGGGGCAGAGCCCTAACCTGTCGACCGACCCAATAGGGCCGGTCGACCAGTTTTGCCTAGGCGTTAGTCCAGGCACCGGTGACAGGGGATTCATCCCCCATCGCAACCATTCCTTCTCCGCACTCCTCTCCGGCCCTATGACGACACTTTCTGGTATGTGCACACTTCCCATTCAAGCCGGAGACGAGTGAGATTCAATTCATAAGCACAAGAAGAGTTTCAAACCAAATTTCAACCAAAAACTTGAAATCAACATGTTTTCAAGGATCAACCATGAACCAAACTTATTCAAACAATTATGAATATCATGAATAGCCTACAATTACACTTGTACAAGCTTAAAGCTCGTGGCATTGATGTGAGTTCACAAGGAACTCATCTGTGACTCAATGATGGATAAATGAAGGATCTTTGAGGTTGAAAATGAATGAGAGGCTCTTAGACGAGGCAAGAACACTCTCACTTCAACCAAACAAAAGAATCATCAACCTAAGCTTCTCCATGGATTTGCACAAGATTTCAACAAGAATCAGAGCTTCTGGGATGAACTAGGGCTTAGGGTATTTCTATTTCCCTTTCTCTCTCTCATTTCTATTTCTTTGAAGTGTTGGAGAATGAATGAAGAGGAGTGGGCTATGGGAGGTACTAAGTAGGGCTGAAATGGGTTAGTTTGACTAACGCAAGCCCTACCCGAAGTCCCGAATTTCACAATCTCCAAACATACTGAAGTTTATACTTTTCGAACTCCAAAACGACGTTTTGAACTCAATGGTTGGTTTCGAGTCCAAATTCAACCGTATGCAAAATGTGACTTCTTGGATACATATTCGATTAACGATTGACGACGTTATATTTAAATAAAATACTTAAATATATTATCGTCAAATATGCGGGTTGTTACAGACTTCCCCCTTAAAGAAATTGTATCCTTGCAATTATTTAAGGAAAACTCAAAGATAACAACCCAGCATATTACTATGAATTGGTATACATAATCATAATGAACTAAGAATCGCTTATGAATTATAACAAAAATTTTAAACTTTGAGTTATGAATCACTATTAACTTATGTTTATACACGTATAATGTTCAAATAAAAGTCACGAACATATACGAGAGACTAAATTATTTTCTTTCATAAGTGATTTCAATAAATTAAAATTTCCTTACTCAAATTCTAACCGTTCAATATGAAGTAATAAACATATCAAATTAAAAGTTGGAAATATCGACTATCCAAAATCGTCAAACATTTCTTATCTCATTCTAGCTATAAAATGTTATCCCTTATAAAATTTCTTAGACGTATTCTAGCTCACAAAATTTTCTTACATCAAATAGGATAAGCGATCTCATTGGGGAAACAAGATCATGAAATAAAAATCCGGGTTATATACCCGAAATAGGAAATATTAGCATGTTCTCTAATATTTCAAAACAAATAAATTGGAAGTTTTAAGTTTCTAATAAACCCCAAAAATCTCGAATTTGAAATATTAGCACGTCCTCTAATATTTCACGAACAAATTCTAAATCAAATAAACATGATAAATGGTAGAAGTTGAAAGAATTTCATCAAGCTTGAAAACTTTTGTTTTCAAATACCCAAAGATACCACCGACAAGGTTGTGGTAAAAATAGTCGAGTTATGACCTCCAAAATTGTGTTCATTAAGGTTAACAAAAAAACTGGAATATTTGTTAACCACCATGATAATACGAGCACAAAAACAAAGGATTGGTGAAAATCGATCGCTAAGTCAAAAAGTGAAATGACCATAGTACAATTAACTTATCGAATAGATCATTAATCTGAGATAAGGATTATATTAAGCTTGTCGTGGTCTCCAAGCTTAAAACATTCATCGGATCTCTCCCTAAAATAGCTTCTCTTTATCCTTAGTGGTCGGTCACTGAGGAGGACAATCCAATAAATAGATTGAATCACAAAATAAAAAATCAAATTTTGAAATCAATTACTCACAAAAGTGTCACCCAAAAATGGGTGCAAGGATCCCAAAAATTCACGAGTAATGGGAAATACAAAAAGTCATCATTCTTAAGGTCACTCTCATTGTTATGAGAATTTACAAAACAAAAGGAAGCTAATGAATCTAAATTAGAATCGTTAAGAACAACAAAAATCTGTCTCATAGATGGGAGATGTCGAAAATGGATGATATTCTCAGAAAACAATATGCGGATGTCAAAATTGATAGGTCAATCCATTCTGAGAATCACCACAAAACTAAAACAAACAAGACATGCAAATAAGCATGGAAAGAATACACGCATAAAGGAGAGTTAATCATCCATAACTATCACCCGAAGGTTTTAAACTATATCGAAATAGACTCGAAGGATATCGAGTTGATCATTCATGTTTCGGAGTCGTGAATCATAATCGAACTAATATCGAGGGTCAAACTCGAATTAACGAGTAAATAGATTCATAAAATAGAGCACACGAGCTCTAGAACGATTTCTAATGCAATTCGCATTAAACAATGAGAATAGAGTCAATTAAAGATCAACATTCAATGAATCAATTAAAAATCAATGTCGATGAATCGAGCTACTAGAATCTGTGAATTCGTAAAGCTAAAGTTCACAAACGAAGTCCGAACGGCCTGAGCTCTGGCCTGGAAAGAGCCTGGATAGGGGTAGACTGTGGACAGTCCGAGGTCCCTCCGGTCCACAACAGAAAACCGGTCGATCGGTCAAAATGGGGCGTTCGAACGTTTTCACATAGAAACAAAACTCCTGTCGACCGGCCCATTTTGGGCCTGTCGACCAGTTCTGACCTGGGCCGTTGCCCAGGTCAAACCTACGGGGATTCATGTAACAACCCGAAAATCTGGGCCAGTTTAAATTTTTTATTTTGGCAATTTTAGCGAATTTTGAACATTTAAAATAGATTATTTTAAATAATATCGACGAGAAATTTATTTTGAAGAGAATTCAAACGTATATATTATATACGACATCGTTAGAATATATATAATTATAAAAGGAATTGAAAATGGCGCGGTAGTTCGATAATTCGATTTCAAACTTCAAATGAATGTACCGGGTGCAAAACAATCCGGATTTTAGTGAAACCAAAAATCATAGGATCTAATTGATGATATCTTTCCAACGAATCCGAAAATTCGAAATTTCATAGCGGGAATCAAAAGATATGTCCAGATGAAAATTCTGAATAGTCGCTATGGAATTCAGGCCCTTAAAAATAGCCATTTTGCAAACGACCTCGGATTTCGACGAAACCACTTTTGTTGGATCCGCAGTGTCGAATAATTGCTAGATTCCATTTTTCTGGAATTTTTCAAATTAGTATGTGACCCCGGTAAATTGAAATGTGCATTTAAATTGAATATATAAAGATTTATATTTTAAATTTGACGAAAACGGATCGTAACAGCCTTATTGGGTTATGAAACATATCCTAGTGTGTTCGGGATGGGGGTATTTGGCTAGGGACGATAGTCGTTGAGTTTGATTTCGAGCTCGTATGAACATAAGTGTATTTTTGAAATTAAATAAATTAAATTATAATATATAACCCTAAAACCCGGTCAAACCCTCACAAATTCAATTCCTAGGTCAACTCATTTTGAAGCCCGTCGCCACGCGATTGAACAGCGGAAGTCTCTCAAAACCTTTCCCCGATTTTTTTTCAACCGATCCTTGCACAGAAATTCAGAGCTACTAAGGAGAAGATCGATGCCCTTCCTCCCTCCTCTAAATCCGCACGAGTTTCAAGTACAATGGAGGCGCGAGGCGTTCAGATTTGGCTCTCAAAGCTGCCTCTGTCGCACGCTTTTCCATGCGCATTGGGCCCTTCGAACTCCGCCGTACGCCAGGTGCGGGTAGGTGGCTCCAAGGCCGTCATTGTGGGATGGTCAGATCATCGTCAAAAGTACTGGTGGTTCTCGCAATTTCCAGCCCTAGTTTCGAGCCTAGCTTGGAGTGTCGGCTTTTAAAAGATTGAGGAGTGTTTAACCGAAGAGGAAAGGTAATGAAAACCTTGTTTTTTTTTATTTATTTAAATTAACATTGTTTTAAAATCTGAAATTATTTATTTTATTGTTTAAGAAAATCTGAAAAATGTATATATATTATTGTTTTAAAGAATGTGAACTACTTTGTTTTTAAAGAATAAAAATACCATGGTTATAAAGAAATGATTATAAAAGAAAAATTATACATTGTTTTTGAAAATAAAATATTCATTGTTTTTGAAAATAAACTTATACATTGTTTTTAGAAATAAAAATATATGATTTTTACATGTATGTAGCTGAATAAAAAAATACGGTTTTTCTATATAGGAATGTGGAATAAAAATTCGATTTTTATATATTGAATAGCAAAGTAAAAGATTATATTTTTATATATTGAATAGCAAAGTAAAAGATTCGATTTTTATATATTGAATAGCGAAGTAAAAATTTGATTTTTACATATGTAGTGAAAGCGGACAACGAAAGCGACAAAAGGCGAGAACGCTGAAGATTTCTATCAATGAAGTGCCGTGAAGATTAGGATAGCTATCGGTGAGAACTTCTCACCTTTCAATTTAATTTTCTAGTTATATATATACTAGGATGCAGACGGTGTTTAGTAGCACCCGACACCCGTCATCCACAGACCATGGATGGCTTGTTTGTTTAATTATTTGGTTGTGTAGTTGGTTAGATTATTTGGTTTGGAATTGAATTGTTTGGTGAAATGAAATTGATTTGATTGATGTGTGAATGGCGTGGGCCTTCACTAGACCGGGGATAAGGCTAGGCCTCGTCCCGTTTCTAGTATCGTGCCGTTATGCCGTCGAAATTTTCTAAAATAAGTTAGAAAATAGAAATATCATTTTATTTAAAGAATGAACCGAATAAAAATTCATATGTTAAAATAAAAATGTTTTATCGTTAAAAATATGATTTTTAACGTGAATATGAATATAGTGAATGTGAATAAATAAATATTCATTTACAAACCGGACGGTTTGTTTATGTACACCGATTTGACTGACATTGATTGGGACGATAAATTTTACACATCGCCCAACTGCACAAATAAAATCTGTGTTTGATTGTTTGAAACCCCACACGGGTGTTGGGATGAGATTTGAAGTTCACTCATCCTGATTGATAGAATATGTCGATCGATGGATCGACAGGCTGTTATAAGCATTAGATATCTATATTTGATGCCTATACAGTGTAGTGCACTTTGGATGATGATTGATTATTTATCGTTGCTATTATATACATTTGTTGTATGAAAATCCATATAATTAATTTTATATGGTGATTGATTGGGCCTCATTCCAATTTAGAGAATAAAGAATATTATAAAATAAAGGTTCATGTGTTGACTGTACTCATCCGTTGAGATTAGTCATGTGTTGAACGAAATATTTTAATAATAAAATTTACATCTTTATCAATACAAAATAAAGGTTCATGTGTTGACTGTACTCATCCGTTGAGATTAGTCATGTGTTGAACGAAATAATTTAACAAAAATAGTCACACGTGGACAGTACTCATTCGTTGAGATTAGTCGTGTGTTGACAAAAATAAATATTCATTTGTTGAATAGAATAAAGGAATATATGAAGCCGTGTTGATTAGATTGACGCCATTTTGACGTGAACGATATTTATATCGATTTTATTCATTTTAAAATGAAATGAATTGAAAACGATTTCGAAATGAAATGAATTGAAAACGATTTCGAAATGAAATGAATTGAAAACGATTTCGAAATGAAATGAATTGAAAACGATTTCGAAATGAAATGAATTGAAAACGATTTCGAAATGAAATGAATTGAAAACGATTTCGAAATGAAATGAATTGAAAACGATTTCGAAATGAAATGAATTGAAAACGATTTCGAAATGAAATGAATTGAAAACGATTTCGAAATGAAATGAATTGAAAACGATTTCGAAATGAAATGAATTGAAAACGATTTCGAAATGAAATGAATTGAAAACGATTTCGAAATGAAATGAATTGAAAACGATTTCGAAATGAAATGAATTGAAAACGATTTCGAAATGAAATGAATTGAAAACGATTTCGATTTGAATCGATTAGAAAACCAATTTGAATTGGATTGATTAGAAAACGAATTCGAATTGAATTAAATAGAAAACGGATTTGAATCGAATTGAATTCAATTGAAATCGAATTGAATTCAATTGAAAACGAATTGAAATAGAATTGAAATCGATTTGAATTGAAATCAAATGGAAGTGAATGTAGAAAGAATTTATAAGAGGAAATTCAATTTTAATTTGAATTTGAATTAAAGGTTGAAATTGTCTTTAAAACAAATTTGAAATGACTTATAAAATTCGTTTTGAAAAGGTAATCGACGATATATATATAATATATATATATTATATATATAATGGCCTGAATAGAACGCGCCGCGCTGCGGCAGTTCGTGAATTTCGACCATTTATTTCAAACGGACATTACGGCAGATCCGACCGTCGGATTCTCCTAAAACCGAAACCGTTGGGTTCGTATCGAAAAGAGCTTTCTAACGAATATTTGAAATTCAAAATCTAACGGTTGGATTTGGAGATACGTCCAAATCAAATTTGAAAAAGGTCGTTGTAAGTGCAGTTCGATGGCCATTGATGGAAATCGACTGTACGCGCCTTGATAAAATTATTAAAAATATCAATAATTTGTGTAAAATCATTAGAAATGATTTGGGAAAATTTGGGATGAAAAACTCCATATTTGAAAAGATAAAAATAGATTTTTATCGAAATGAACTAGATTGAACTAAATTTAAAACCCGATTTTTTTTAAATAAATAAATTAGATTTAAAAAGGGGTTTTAAATAATCGGAATTCCTAATATATTTGATTGGATTTGAAATGGGTTTATCGTGAACTGTGTTTTAAATAACACTAGTTCTTTAACCCGATAATAAATAGAATGTGATTTGGGTTTGTCGTGAACTGTGTTTTAAATAACACCTAGTTCTTTAACCCAGTAAAAGGAGTTTTAAATGAATCTGTAATTAGATTGAAATGTGGATTGATAATTTAAATTATCAAATTTGGAAAATGAGTGAGAATGGAGTATCGCCAGTTTTGCTCCAAAGCGGTAGTTAAATCTTTAATTAGATTTGAACGTGAAATGGTAATTAATTTTACCGATAACACCATGGTATTAGATATGGAGTATTACCAGTTTTGCTTCAGGGGATGAATAGGTTGGGATTGGGAAATAAAATAAATAATTACTTCGGTGTGGTTCGCTAATCTCGACTAGTTTGGAAAACCATAATTTGGTTTGAAATGACATCCAAAGGAAGATCAAAGGATAAATTTTAAAGAATTTATCTTGGATAAAATTAATGGGAACCTTTCCCTAAGAATTGAAATTTAGAAACTAGCTGTAGGTTAGCTAAGAAGAATGGTTTTCTGGGTATTGATCTGATGTTGGTTTCGGCCTTCGGGGTTAATATTTGGGAAATTGTTCTCTTGTTGATTTACGGTTAGTAGCTACTGAATTGGAATGAGGCGTATGTTGTGTTTGTGTAACATTCGTTTTAATATACGCGGGTTATTCGGAAAGGCCGGGTTTATACCCATTCTGAATAATCAATTTGACGATATGTCGAAGAAGAAGACGGTGGTTGAAGACCGGAAGTCTTCACATCGTTGGGATAATTACTGACGATCCTGATTGGGCTGTACACCCAAGAGGATGGAAATAGTTGGTGGTCGTCCAGACGTACTTGGAGATGGATGGATATGCGAGGAAAGTACCTCCGGTTTCATTCAGACCTAGAACGGACTTGTAAATGGATGGTGTGTCTGACATTGTATTCCTTTATATTGTATTTGTTGATCTCTGCTAAATATATATCTGTTTGGCGGCGGAGAATTTATTCTCTTGCTTAACGCCCTTCTCTGAGACATATGAGCTCAGAGGTTATATATTGGCAGAAATCAGTGGTACGATATGGATTGATAGTGTGGCATGCTGAGATGCAGTGATCCAGACTTTTGTTGAAAAGCAAAGTTTGGTGGTTGATGATCAAAGCGCAGCTGATATAGCATGGCTTTGTGTATAGCGTTGATCCGTGAGCCTCACACCCCGGTATGGTGGTAAACTGATGGTTTGATCAGTATGCTTTTTCGTGGATGGGCACCTTAGTGGTGTCGTGGATTCGGTCGACCGAGATGAGCCTAGTGCTCAGGGATATATAGAGTAAGCGGTGTTTTCTCTCGCTGGGACGTAAGCCGTGGTGGTACTCTGGTCCCAAATGTGCGGATGCAGACGGTGTTTTCTCTTGTGGGGACATAAGCCGTGGTGAATTGCATTCCGCGATCGATCTTTCGAATCAGGAGCCACCATGATGGAAATCCAATTTCCAATACGTGTATTGCGGTATTAATTGTAGAACTAGTATGGCGACATGATATATGGTACCCATGCCGTCTATGATTGATATTTATGATTGGAATTGTTTTGACACTATACACATATTATAGTATCAAATGATTTGTTTTAAACGTACCAAGCATGTTTGGCTATTAAAGGGAAAACCCTATCCTCCGGCTTGCGTTGCATTGTGTGATGGGACCTGGGTCTTATAATAGCTTCATTTTTCGAAAAAGCATTGCGCTGTTTATTCTATGCACTAGTATTCTTGGGAGGAAACCCGTTCCGTGTTATACGGCATGGTCCCTTGAATTACTCTCTTTTAAAGTAAAGTTTTAAATAACTGTTTTAGTTCTCACACCAGTCACATGACTGACCTGGAGTTTATTGTTTTAACCTAAACTCTGGGTGCCCCTATTTTCCACACGGGCAGCTAGTAGTTTTGGTTTTGCAGATTTATATTCACAGGATCCTGGTTTTCAGCTGGAATGATATCCGGAAAGCTTTGTATCCGTATATCTCTTCTAGTTGTGTATTGTATTATTTTCCGCTGCGATGTATTTAAATGTAATTTAAATCTCTGATATTTCTGTATAATATTCATTTATACTCTGTATATTCTTGTATTCTGGTGCATTGTTGTAATATACAGTGAAATGTTCTTCCGTATGCGTTCATTTGTGTGTTGTTCTCGAACTATCCGCGCTTTCCTTTACGGGGAAGTTACGGGTTTTTACAGTTGGTATCAGAGTTTTGGTTTACAAAGCTCAGAGAACAAGACACATTAGGACCATACGGAAGAATTCATCAGAATTGGATTAGTAATATCCAACGAGAATGACTCGTTAGAGATGGGATCAGTAGCATCCTAGAACGAGTGTGAAGAGTATATTTTTGAAAATGAAAACAAATCTTGTTTTGAAATTTAAAACAATTATTCGTATTTGATTATCCATATATATGAATTTGGACAATCCAGTATATATAGATTTTGCGTATACGTCTGATCCGCGTGTATTCGAAGTTTTGATATACTGGGTAGATATAGAATCACCTTCTAAGTCGCCCGGAGAGAACTCTGATGATTGATGCATCATCATCAGAATTTATGTTCGAGTGACAAAAGGGAGATTTTCTATATATTTCCATTAGACTGGTGTGAGAACTAAAACTAATATAGCTAGAATACATTGTTGTGATTTGGCATCAAAACATGATTTTCTTTATATATATCAAAATTATGAATTTGAAACGTTAATCCACTAATTGATTGATGTTTGTGTTGTTTGTTTAGTTGTTGGTTAAATTTTGAACCATTATGCCTAACTGAATCAAATATTGCATTGTATTGAAAATTGGTCGCATATGCTTGCATATATATGTACTTACCTTGAACAGGTCATAGCAAGGAGGCTAGAGCAGAGAATAAAATTTGTTTGCCCGACAAATAGGTACATGTTTACTACATAATTTACTGTTTTGTTTGGGTGATGATGATTTTATGAGCCGATTGGCTAGCCGCTTGGCTTTTTCTTTTTCTTTTTGAGATTAGAAGGACCGGGGAAGCTATTTGAAATTCCCCGATGCTCCCGGTGCAGGGGAGGTTATGGCGAAATTTTTCGAAAATTTAGGGTGTTAGCCAAATTTTTGAAGAATTTGAAAATTCTCAGAAACTGAAAAGTTGGAGAATGGAAGCCAGATCGAACGTAGAGTTGATTAATCAAACCACTTTCGACTTTGTTCCTTTTCGGGGACGAAAAGTTTTAAGTGGGGGAGATTGTAACAACCCGAAAATCTAGGCCAGTTTAAAATTTTTATTTTGGTAATTTTAGCGAATTTTGAACATTTAAAATAGATTATTTTAAATAATATCGACGAGAAATTTATTTTGAAGAGAATTCAAACGTATATATTATATACGACATCGTTAGAATATATATAATTATAAAAGGAATTGAAAATGGCGCGGTAGTTCGATAATTCGATTTCAAACTTCAAATGAATGTACCGGGTGCAAAACAATCCGGATTTTAGTGAAACCAAAAATCATAGGATCTAATTGATGATATCTTTCCAACGAATCCGAAAATTCGAAATTTCATAGCGGGAATCAAATGATATGTCCAGATGAAAATTCTGAATAGTCGCTATGGAATTCAGGCCCTTAAAAATAGCCATTTTGCAAACGACCTCGGATTTCGACGAAACCACTTTTGTTGGATCCGCAGTGTCGAATAATTGCTAGATTCCAAATTTCATAATTTTTCGAATCAATATGTGAGCGTGGCAAAGGAAAACGCGTTTGACCAGTTTCAGTTGATTTTAATCGACTGGAAAATGGCTATTTTTCAAACGGTCTCAGAATTTGACGAAATTAGTTTTGTTAGGACCGTATCGTCAATACGAAGCTAGAAAATATTTTTCTGGAATTTTTCGAATTAGTATGTGACCCCGGTAAATTGAAATGTGCATTTAAATTGAATATATAAAGATTTATATTTTAAATTTGACGAAAACGGATCGTAACGGCCTTATTGGGTTATGAAACATATCCTAGTGTGTTCGGGATGGGGGTATTTGGCTAGGGACGATAGTCGTTGAGTTTGATTTCGAGCTCGTATGAACATAAGTGTATTTTTGAAATTAAATAAATTAAATTATAATATATAACCCTAGAACCCGGTCAAACCCTCTCAAATTCAATTCTTAGGTCAACTCATTTTGAAGCCCGCCGCCACGCGATTGAACAGCGGAAGTCTCTCAAAACCTTTCACCGATTTTTTTTCAACCGATCCTTGCAAAGAAATTCAGAGCTACTAAGGAGAAGATCGAAGCCCTTCCTCCCTCCTCTAAATCCGCACGAGTTTCAAGTACAATGGAGGCGCGAGGCGTTCAGATTTGGCTCTCAAAGCTGCCTCTGTCGCACGCTTTCCATGCGCATTGGGCCCTTCGAACTCCGCCGTACGCCAGGTGCGGGTAGGTGGCTCCAAGGCCGTCATTGTGGGATGGTCAGATCATCGTCAAAAGTACTGGTGGTTCTCGCAATTTCCAGCCCTAGTTTCGAGCCTAGCTTGGAGTGTCGACTTTTAACAGATTGAGGAGTGTTTAACCGAAGAGGAAAGGTAATGAAAACCTTGTTTTTATTTATTTATTTAAATTAACATTGTTTTAAAATCTGAAATTATTTATTTTATTGTTTAAGAAAATCTGAAAAATGTATATATATTATTGTTTTAAAGAATGTGAACTACTTTGTTTTTAAAGAATAAAAATACCATGGTTATAAAGAAATGATTATAAAAGAAAAATTATACATTGTTTTTGAAAATAAAATATTCATTGTTTTTGAAAATAAACTTATACATTGTTTTTAGAAATAAAAATATATGATTTTTACATGTATGTAGCTGAATAAAAAAATACGGTTTTTCTATATAGGAATGTGGAATAAAAATTCGATTTTTATATATTGAATAGCAAAGTAAAAGATTCGATTTTTATATATTGAATAGCAAAGTAAAAGATTCGATTTTTATATATTGAATAGCGAAGTAAAAATTTGATTTTTACATATGTAGTGAAAGCGGACAACGAAAGCGACAAAAGGCGAGAACGTTGAAGATTTCTATCAATGAAGTGCCGTGAAGATTAGGATAGCTATCGGTGAGAACTTCTCACCTTTCAATTTAATTTTCTAGTTATATATATACTAGGATGCAGACGGTGTTTAGTAGCACCCGACACCCGTCATCCACAGACCATGGATGGCTTGTTTGTTTAATTATTTGGTTGTGTAGTTGGTTAGATTATTTGGTTTGGAATTGAATTGTTTGGTGAAATGAAATTGATTTGATTGATGTGTGAATGGCGTGGGCCTTCACTAGACCGGGGATAAGGCTAGGCCTCGTCCCGTTTCTAGTATCGTGCCGTTATGCCGTCGAAATTTTCTAAAATAAGTTAGAAAATAGAAATATCATTTTATTTAAAGAATGAACCGAATAAAAATTCATATGTTAAAATAAAAATGTTTTATCGTTAAAAATATGATTTTTAACGTGAATATGAATATAGTGAATGTGAATAAATAAATATTCATTTACAAACCGGACGGTTTGTTTATGTACACCGATTTGACTGACATTGATTGGGACGATAAATTTTACACATCGCCCAACTGCACAAATAAAATCTGTGTTTGATTGTTTGAAACCCCACACGGGTGTTGGGATGAGATTTGAAGTTCACTCATCCTGATTGATAGAATATGTCGATCGATGGATCGACAGGCTGTTATAAGCATTAGATATCTATATTTGATGCCTATAAAGTGTAGTGCACTTTGGATGATGATTGATTATTTATCGTTGCTATTATATACATTTGTTGTATGAAAATCCATATAATTAATTTTATATGGTGATTGATTGGGCCTCATTCCAATTTAGAGAATAAAGAATATTATAAAATAAAGGTTCATGTGTTGACGGTACTCATCCGTTGAGATTAGTCATGTGTTGAACGAAATATTTTAATAATAAAATTTACATCTTTATCAATACAAAATAAAGGTTCATGTGTTGACTGTACTCATCCGTTGAGATTAGTCATGTGTTGAACGAAATAATTTAACAAAAATAGTCACACGTGGACAGTACTCATTCGTTGAGATTAGTCGTGTGTTGACAAAAATAAATATTCATTTGTTGAATAGAATAAAGGAATATATGAAGCCGTGTTGATTAGATTGACGCCATTTTGACGTGAACGATATTTATATCGATTTTATTCATTTTAAAATGAAATGAATTGAAAACGATTTCGAAATGAAATGAATTGAAAATGATTTCGAAATGAAATGAATTGAAAACGATTTCAAAATGAAATGAATTGAAAACGATTTCGAAATGAAATGAATTGAAAACGATTTCGAAATGAAATGAATTGAAAACGATTTCGAAATGAAATAAATTGAAAACGATTTCGAAATGAAATGAATTGAAAACGATTTCGAAATGAAATGAATTGAAAACGATTTCGAAATGAAATGAATTGAAAACGATTTCGAAATGAAATGAATTGAAAACGATTTCGAAATGAAATAAATTGAAAACGATTTCGAAATGAAATGAATTGAAAACGATTTCGAAATGAAATGAATTGAAAACGATTTCGAAATGAAATGAATTGAAAACGATTTCGAAATGAAATGAATTGAAAACGATTTCGAAATGAAATGAATTGAAAACGATTTCGAAATGAAATGAATTGAAAACGATTTCGATTTGAATCGATTAGAAAACCAATTTGAATTGGATTGATTAGAAAACGAATTCGAATTGAATTAAATAGAAAACGGATTTGAATCGAATTGAATTCAATTGAAATCGAATTGAATTCAATTGAAAACGAATTGAAATAGAATTGAAATCGATTTGAATTGAAATCAAATGGAAGTGAATGTAGAAAGAATTAGATTTGAAAAGGGGTTTTAAATAATCGGAATTCCTAATATATTTGATTGGATTTGAAATGGGTTTATCGTGAACTGTGTTTTAAATAACACTAGTTCTTTAACCCGATAATAAATAGAATGTGATTTGGGTTTGTCGTGAACTGTGTTTTAAATAACACCTAGTTCTTTAACCCAGTAAAAGGAGTTTTAAATGAATCTGTAATTAGATTGAAATGTGGATTGATAATTTAAATTATCAAATTTGGAAAATGAGTGAGAATGGAGTATCGCCAGTTTTGCTCCAAAGCGGTAGTTAAATCTTTAATTAGATTTGAACGTGAAATGGTAATTAATTTTACCGATAACACCATGGTATTAGATATGGAGTATTACCAGTTTTGCTTCAGGGGATGAATAGGTTGGGATTGGGAAATAAAATAAATAATTACTTCGGTGTGGTTCGCTAATCTCGACTAGTTTGGAAAACCATAATTTGGTTTGAAATGACATCCAAAGGAAGATCAAAGGATAAATTTTAAAGAATTTATCTTGGATAAAATTAATGGGAACCTTTCCCTACGAATTGAAATTTAGAAACTAGCTGTAGGTTAGCTAAGAAGAATGGTTTTCTGGGTATTGATCTGATGTTGGTTTCGGCCTTCGGGGTTAATATTTGGGAAATTGTTCTCTTGTTGATTTACGGTTAGTAGCTACTGAATTGGAATGAGGCGTATGTTGTGTTTGTGTAACATTCGTTTTAATATACGCGGGTTATTCGGAAAGGCCGGGTTTATACCCATTCTGAATAATCAATTTGACGATATGTCGAAGATGAAGACGTGGTTGAAGACCGGAAGTCTTCACATCGTTGGGATAATTACTGACGATCTTGATTGGGCTGTACACCCAAGAGGATGGAAATAGTTGGTGGTCGTCCAGACGTACTTGGAGATGGATGGATATGCGAGGAAAGTCCCTCCGGTTTCGTTCAGACCTAGAACGGACTTGTAAATGGATGGTGTGTCTGACATTGTATTCCTTTATATTGTATTTGTTGATCTCTGCTAAATATATATCTGTTTGGCGGCGGAGAATTTATTCTCTTGCTTAACGCCCTTCTCTGAGACATATGAGCTCAAAGGTTATATATTGGCAGAAATCAGTGGTACGATATGGATTGATAGTGTGGCATGCTGAGATGCAGTGATCCATACTTTTGTTGAAAAGCAAAGTTTGGTGGTTGATGATCAAAGCGCAGCTGATATAGCATGGCTTTGTGTATAGCGTTGATCCGCGAGCCTCACACCCCGGTATGGTGGTAAACTGATGGTTTGATCAGTATGCTTTTTCGTGGATGGGCACCTTAGTGGTGTCGTGGATTCGGTCGACCGAGATGAGCCTAGTGCTCAGGGATATATAGAGTAAGTGGTGTTTTCTCTCGCTGGGACGTAAGCCGCGGTGGTACTCTGGTCCCAAATGTGCGGATGCAGACGGTGTTTTCTCTTGTGGGGACGTAAGCCGTGGTGAATTGCATTCCGCGATCGATCTTTCGAATCAGGAGCCACCATGATGGAAATCCAATTTCCAATACGTGTATTGCGGTATTAATTGTAGAACTAGTATGGCGACATGATATATGGTACCCATGCCGTCTATGATTGATATTTATGATTGGAATTGTTTTGACACTATACACATATTATAGTATCAAATGATTTGTTTTAAACGTACCAAGCATGTTTGGCTATTATAAGGGAAAACCCTATCCTCCGGCTTGCGTTGCATTGTGTGATGGGACCTGGGTCTTATAATAGCTTCATTTTTCGAAAAAGCATTGCGCTGTTTATTCTATGCACTAGTATTCTTGGGAGGAAACCCGTTCCGTGTTATACGGCATGGTCCCTTGAATTACTCTCTTTTAAAGTAAAGTTTTAAATAACTGTTTTAGTTCTCACACCAGTCACATGACTGACCTGGAGTTTATTGTTTTAACCTAAACTCTGGGTGCCCCTATTTTCCACACGGGCAGCTAGTAGTTTTGGTTTTGCAGATTTATATTCACAGGATCCTGGTTTTCAGCTGGAATGATATCCGGAAAGCTTTGTATCCGTATATCTCTTCTAGTTGTGTATTGTATTATTTTCCGCTGCGATGTATTTAAATGTAATTTAAATCTCTGATATTTCTGTATAATATTCATTTATACTCTGTATATTCTTGTATTCTGGTGCATTGTTGTAATATACAGTGAAATGTTCTTCCGTATGCGTTCATTTGTGTGTTGTTCTCGAACTATCCGCGCTTTCCTTTACGGGGAAGTTACGGGTTTTTACAATTCACCCCCATGCGAGTGTCCGTAGTCGATCACTAAGGCTCGTGACTTCTTTGGGGCATCAAAGAGACTCTCCGATCCACCGTATCGACTCGCAACACTTGAATGCATTGGTTTTGATTGTTGGTTCTAAAACGAACAAAATTCCAAACCTAAAACAAATAAACACGATATAAGTGAATTGTGGAGTCTTAGAACTTGCCGGGTGCGACAATGGTACTTCACAACCCCACTTAATCGACTTATGACTTCAAAGCGATGTAAATATATATAAGGTAGTCATTACGAAAATGGCTAACTCATGAATAACACAAAATCACAAAGTGATCATCAACGATCAACCAAGAAAGCGTAATTTACATTAAGCTAGTAAATAGGCAAGTTTAGCCAAATGTCCCATAAGCACTGACTTAACCCAAATATTTACTAACAAATTGCAAATTCCATTATAAAAATGCAAAAATGATCATAGCATAATTGCAAAAAGGCATAAACCAAAGGTTGCTCAAGAAAACATATAGATGGCCATCATAGCCGAGCATAAGAAGAATCGAAGCAAATTCAAACAATTCTTATTTAGAAATATGAAAATAAACCTCGATGATGCTGCAATCATCACCAATGTTATTTTCTTTAAATATGTCGAGTTCGACATCCAATAATGGAATTATATTTCAATTGACCAAGTCCAAAAATTAACCGACAAAGTAAATGCAAGTGTGTCGACCCACTCGTTTTTACCAAGACGTTTAATTAAATTGCTTATTCAATCGAAAAAGCAAAATTACTTGTTTGAAACAAGTAACACACAAAAGCAAAAGAGAATATGTACTCATTACCCAAAGAAAACTAAATTCATATCAATAGAAAAATAAATGGGTAATGAAAACTCAAGGTAGCATGTAAGAATTTTCACAAAACATAGGTTTTGAAAATCTACATACTTAGATATAAAACAAGAACCCTCCAATTCCTAAGGGCATTGTGCCGTTAAGTTCATTTGACGCATAAAGGTAGATGATCGTAATTTCAAAAGAAATCAAATGAGATGATCACGGTAATCATCATCATAAAAGATAAAGAGGATGGTACCCTTATATGCACTAGTTTCCTTACCAAAATTAAGATATATCAAATTCATAGCTAAAAATTCAAACTATGAAAGGTGTAAAGGATATATACGATGGTCATATATATCCCATTCTCAAATTATTATTCCATTGAAATCCCTACGGTTGCAAATGAAAAATCAATACTAATGATTAGCCTCGCCATTTATTTATTTAATATTTCTAATGCTATAGTTCAATGGCGATGCACATCATTAATATTTAATATGGGGGTTGTGTCAGAATCATCTCATTAAAGTGTTCAGAAGCTCCTATCGATATCATGGCGTCCCACTTCTCAATTAGAACTTCTAACATACTCCATGGGCAAAACACAACACGATAAAACAAATTGCATCCAAATAGGAGCGCAAGTTTATAAATAAATAATTCAGGGGTGCAACCATTTATTTACGAACTAAATTTGTAATCATAAATAAATGAACAATTATTTCATAGTGCTTAGCGGAAATAATTTTACTCATTTTTGCCTTGCAAAGCTAATCTTAAACGGATTAGTATTTTACTTGGCCAAAATTATTTTATTAAACCGTTTTATAAAATAATTTAGAAATCTTCAAAATTAGGTCCCAAAAGTTATTTGAACCTAAACATAGAGAATAGTTTCTAAATTTCAACTCAAGAAAAGGGACGGAACTCTAGATTTGTCAAGGCCAAGATTTCACAAAGGCGAACTCAAATAAATTTGATTGGATCATGCTATAAGATAGGATATGATGGGTCCTAAGACTCGATCTAAATCCTAAACACGATTTCCTAAGAGAGACTTAGGACAATGACCCTCGCCATAATATCTTATATTGTTCCGAACTTCGCTCTGATACCAACTGTAACGTCCCACCTCTATACTCTCATTAGCCAAGGCCATTGCAAGCAGCGGTGTCAACTACCCCGATGAATAAGGCTGTTGAGGAGCGACCATCTGTATATTAGCTTTGAACGAGTGTTATATATGTTGGATAATGTGGTCTACTTTTAAATTTCTCATGAGGAAATCCGACACATCTAAATCAAATTCAAATCTACTACACGGTGGCTATATATAGTTCAGAAAGCAATATAAAATACGTTGCATTAAAATCAGAGTCAAACACAGATATTCACGTCACTAAGGCGGAAATAGATATGAATATAACACATGAGTGTAAATACAATTAGTGGGCATAGTCAATCCACTATACAACAAAATAATAGGCACGAGGCTACTCAAAATAATATGTACACAAAGGAGTCTCATATACATATAACCCAAAAAGTACAGCACTAAAGTAGTCAGCCCAAAAGTGGAGGATAGTCCATGTTGGAGTCAAGAAGAATCACCTGAAATACCTCAGTCTGACCCGAGTATTATTTACATAAAGATAAACAATAAACGGATCAGTCAAACCATTCTTATTAATAACATGAGACAATATTAAGAGATATAACATAAATGACATGATAAGGATAAACAGGATGATTCATAAATAATATGAAATTCATGATGTCAACATATATAAAATCTCATTAAATCTCATGACAAGAGAAGAACATATAACAATAAGAATTGACAAATAAATGCCAAACATAAGTCAAATTGACGTGCATCGAATCAAAGTAATCGTGAATCAGAAATCAAGCAAGAAATCCAAAAAACATCGTAAAGAGGCCTATCACAAATGAGAAACGATCTCTAGGTAGCGAACCCATATGTTTGAGCCGAAGCTCCCCACGAAGCTGGGTCGTGACCCCGGAGAGTGAAATCCAAGAATCGTAAATCCCACTAGGGCGATCGAGGACCACAAAAACATAAATCATAAAGGTTGACCGAAGTCCCAGAAGTGAAATCCAAGAATCCTAAATTCCTCTTGGGCGATCGAGGACCACAAAAACATAAATCATAAAGGTTGGACCAAAGTTCCAGAAGTGAAATCCAAGAATCGTAAATCCCTCTCGGGCGATCGAGGACCACAAAAACATAAGTCATAAAGGTTGGACCGAAGTCCCAGAAGTGAAATCCAAGAATCGTAAATCCCACTCGGGCGATCGAGCACCACGAAACACAAATCAAGAAGGATCACATCGATCCGGGTGAGTATAAATTACACCGAGCTAGTTAATATAAGAAAATAGCTAAATGTCCCATAACCACTCGCTATTCTCGAATATTTACGAACCCATTGTCGGTTCATACACAAAACAGCGAAAATCACCACATGTGTTCAAACCAACGAGTCTAAGAGTTATTCGCCGAAGTAAACATATAAAGGGTCATAGTCCTCAGTTTACTAAGGTAAATAAACTAAATTTCTCGTTCGGTCGATAGGATAAGGAATCGTACATAAATCAATAGAATCAGAACCGGGTTTAGAAACCGAATTTGTTTTAAAAGGATATGAATTTAAATCTGATTAGACGTTGGTTCGATGCCTATTGACAATATAAAACCCCATAATCCATTGTGGTTCAGTATTCATAAAAACCGTCGCCATAGCGAATGGAACACAAAGATCATAGAACATAAATCCACATTTCATGATTTTTAACGATTTGAAACTAAGTGAGATGGCGCGACAATGACGAACCGAATAAACTCAACATTGCCGCGATACACGCGGGGTAGTGTCGAAGAAGGAGGTCAGGAGAACACGGAGACGCGCGCCTCGGCGCGCGACCGGAGATAAAGAAGAAGAGGGGGATGACCAGGCCTGGGCTCACGCCCAGGTCTATCATTGGTCGACCGGTCCAGGGGGCCAATCGACCGTTTTGTGGCAGAGCCCCAACCTATCGACCGGCCCACTAGGGCCGATTGACCGGTTTTGCCTGGGCATTAGCCAAGGCACCGGTGACGGGGGATTCATCCCCCGTCCCGACCATTCCTCCTCCGCACTCCTCTCCGGCTCTATGACGAATCTTTCTGATACGTACAAACCTCCCATTCAAGCCGGAGACGAGTGAGATTCAATTCATAAGCACATGAAGTTTTTCAAACCAAATTTCAACCAAAAACTTGAAATCAACATATATTCAAGGATCGACCATGAACCAAACTTATTCAAACAAACATGAATATCATCAATATCCTACAATTACACTTGTACAAGCTTAAAGCTCGTGGCATTGATGTGAGTTCACAAAGAGCTCACCTTTGACTCAATGATGGATAAATGAAGGATCTTTGAGCTTGAAAATGAATGAGAGGCTCTTAGACGAGGCAAGAACACTCTCACTTCAACCAAACATAAGAATCATCAACCTAAGCTTCTCTATGGATTTGCACAAGATTTCAACAAGAATCAGAGCTTCTAGGATGAACTAGGGCTTAGGGGATTTCTATTTCTTTGAAGTGTTGGAGAATGAATGAAGAGGAGTGGGCTGTGGGAGGTACTAAGTAGGGCTGAAATGGGTTAGTTTGACTAACGTAAGCCGTACCCGAAGTCCCGAATTTCACAATCTCTAAACATATCGAAGTTTATACTTTCGAACTCCTAAACGACGTTTTGAACTCAATGGAAGTGGTTTCGAGTCCAAATTCAACCGTATGCAAAATGTGACTTTTTGGATACACATTCGATTAACGATTAACGACGTTATATTTAAATAAAATACTTAAATATATTATCGTCAAATATGCGGGTTGTTACATGAATACTGCTAAAATGCCTTAAAATAATACTTTTTATACTAATGGGGTTAAATCTATTTTTTTTTTGTAAAAATATTTTAAAATCAAGGGGGAGCACCTCCCCCTTGTGGGCCCCCCTCGCCCCTGTGTATAGTTGTGCATTGGTAGATTCATTTTATTCAAATTCCAAGTGATTTTTCTTTATGGAATACCTTTTTATTGAACAAAAGGGTACTTATATTACAGGAAAGGATTACAAATACAGGACAGAGCTGGTACAAAATACAGACTCGAGCAAAAAAAATACTATACAAAACAAAATAAAACAGCTCCGTCCTAAACAAGTATAACACCATAAACAGACACTTAAAAACCACTTCACAAACCCAGATATATTACCTCACCAGACACAAAACAAACACCCAGAAGGAATAAACTAGGTCCATAGCAAATTAAATCAAACATGGCAAATAAGACACCATAGCATACCCACATGCTATCTACCTCCACATCACTACAGCAGAAAAGATCAAAAAACCCACTCTGGATTTAGAAAACCATAACGCAGCAGCCAAACACTAGATGCTGAAATCACTTCTTTAATACACCTCCATTAGAAACACTACCAGGATATCCTCCTCCTTTTGTTTATCTTGTTTTGGGTCGATTTTGAAGTTGTTGCATAAGTTTAATTCAATCCGGATTCTCCTCAACTAAGGGTTCGTCAATTTCGAGTTTATTATCCTTTCTGCTTATACTGTTTTTGAATTTTTTTTCTTCTCCTTTTGAAACTATTTGTAGAGCTAAAGGAACTACATGAACTGTCGGTTTCATACATAAAAGCATCTTTATGTGCATCTTCTCCTTCATGAAGCTCACTGCTATCCTCAGAGTTACCTATTTTAACAGACTTTTCAACTTTATTCAATGATGCTTTCACTAGTTGATGTTGATACATTGAGTCTTCTCTTGCTTGGTCCATCTCTACCTCTTCATCTACAGCTTTGGCATCATTCTTACTAATACTTTTTCTTCAGTGAAATTTTTAGATACCCTAGCTGACTCATTAGGTTTCACACATTCTTTACTTTTCACTTTAGAATACTGCATGGAATTGGAATTATCTATTGCAGATTGCAACTTATCACCACTCTGATGATTAGCTGTTTCTTTAACATGTGTTGCTACTTTTCCTTCACAAACAGACTTAGAAAAAGTATTACACTCATTTATAACTTTCTTCTCTGAACACTCAGCTATATTTTTTCTCTGAGTATTCCCTATTTCATCAATATCCATCTCAGATTGTATATTATTATTTGACTTTAGAGACCCGACCTTAAGAGCCTTACATTCTTTCTGTGTATGACCAAATATTTTGCATACTGAACATATAGATGGAGTCCATTCATAAGTGACTCTTTGCCATATTATTTCACCTTTATAATTTCGAATAGGAATAAATTCAGGAAATTTAAAATCAGAGTTCACTTCAACCAATATTCTAGCAAATGAAATCTTAGCATAATTTTATGTCGAGTTATCAAACTTCAAAGGCTTACCCAATAAAGAGACAATTCTACTAATTCCTTCAACAACCCAGAAATCTAGATCTAAATTAGGAAGTCGTATCCAAATTGGTAGAGCATGCAAGAATTCCCTATTCAATTTAACTTCTGGAGCCCACTTCTTCATGACATTTAATTTTTTTATTATAATAATAAGGTCCATCAGTTAAAATTCTTTCACAGTCATCTCCATTCTCACACTTTAGGATGTAAAAACCATTCTCTCTAGAAAATAATTAGAATTTTCCTTGTAATCCCCAATTCCTATCTATGTAATTCTTAAGAAAATGATAATACGGTTTGCTTCCAAATACGTAAAATACTATGGAATTAATCCATCTTTCTCTTGCTGCATTAGTCAATTCCTCATTTATAACAACTATTCTAGTGTTTTCCTCAACTTCTGGTTAATAGAAATTAAGTTGTATTGAAAATTGATGGAAGTGGTTTCCTTAACAATATCTATCCATGCTTTTGAATGATTCAAATTAGCCGGATTTACATTATTAGACCTTAGAATTAGACTCGGAAAATCATCTTTCGATTTGAGATCTGACAAAAAAGGTTTACCTTAAAAATTGGATTTTCCAAGTGTTGCACGTCGCCCTGAATAATGAAGATCTAGAGGCACAACCATATGATGATCGAAATCCATATAATCGGCTGATTTAATTCTGGAATTTGGGATTTTTGAAAATCCTGAAGTCGCCATATTTCGAAGAAGAAGATCTGTGTTTCTCTAATCAGCGAGGCTGAATTGTTTTGCAGAGAGTATTAGAGTTCAAACGCACCCTTAAAGATCCTAAAAGACCATTAACGATATGAATAAAAGATTTCACTACTAAAAATTATAACAAAGTTTTGTTTTGTTCTGGCCAAGCTAACCTACTTCATATATGCAGATGCGGTAAGACTTGCAAATTAACAGTGGAAACAGAATTTTTCAAAGTCACGAAATGGATACAAATTAAAGGCATGATATTAGCCGAGATTGAGGCTACTTTCGGTGCAAAGATACCTGAACCAATATTTCACAGGATTTGAGATGTGGCTCCTAACAAGGTATTATCTCTGTTTTATTTAGGGTGTGTTCGCTGCAAGCGGAAGTGGAGAATTTGAGCGGAGTATTTCAGCAGAGTATTATAGCGGAGAATTGTAGTTAGCGGAGAATGCGTTTGGCGCATTAAGTGGAGTATTTAAGCGGAGTATTTGAGCGAAACATTTTATTTATATTTTGTAATTTAATTAATTACCGATTAAAACATGACATTATCATTACAACAAAATAATACAGTTAACCAAACAGAACATAAATATGCAGAAGTACAACAAAAAACTGAAATAATAGTAGAAATCCTAAACATTACTTGGTCCGTACTTGATCAGATAGTACTTTAGTCAGCAAAAAGTTGATCGCGCTTTGTCTCAAATGCCATCCATGGTATTGCATCGTCGTCGTTTAAGAGGTTGAATATATCTGCTTTGTTGGGATTTGCAAGTATATGTAAACCTTTACTGAAATTAAAATTTTCTCCTTCACTCAAGCGTTTAACGCGTGCTATCATATCAGCCTGACTTAAAGAATTCCATGTTGACCGTACACTATTTGTTGTCAGAGTGTATGGCGTTGGACTTTCCGTACTTGTAGACTTTTGCACTTTTCGAGCATGGATATAATCGACGAGATCAGCCATCTTATTGTCCATTTCACCACGACGTTTTCTGAAACCTCCCTTTTTAACAGAGGATGAACCAACATGTCGAGTTCACTGCACGGGAGTTTCTGGCACGTTTGGTTGAACGAGCGGTTCAGAAATCCAAGAATGATGTGTTGGTGAATTCAAATTTGGAACATTATTTTGCCCTTCTTCTTCTGTTTCATTGAGTTGACTTTGGAATTGATCAAATGCCTATGGATTTGCGTAATTTCCAGGCAAAGTGGGAGTATTAAAAAAACAAAACAGAAGTTTACCGAGAATACCTTTAAACGATCATCCGACAATTCATCAGAGCATGAAACAGTTTGATGATTAGGATCCCAACCAGCTCCACTTTTGTTGTTCAAGCTATCCCATTTAACCTATTCCCTTCGAAGACTATCATGTAACGTTGATTTCGACCGCTGCAGCGTTAAATTTTTCCGCTATCGCTTTGGTAACCCCTTTCTTCTTATTACCACATTTACCATACACAGCAACGACGCATTTCAGTAAGAGTCGTGTTGATTCACTGTTCCAATGATGTTTTTATTGTCGATTAACCATTATTGTGGGGAGATAGGAGAGTGTTTAGAGGGATAAAAGATGGATTAATTTGCAGTAGAAGGATGAATGGAAGGGGGTAGGAATTTATAGAGGAGAGTGTTTTTTGCCCAACAGCTAAAAATAGAGCCGTTGGGCTCGGATGCGTCCGAGCCTAACGGCTCCATTTTGAGCCGTTGGGCAACCGGTCCAAAATAAACCGTTATCTGACGGACGCGTTGGACATGTCCGTCGGATAACTAGTCCGTTTTGGACCAAAGAACAGGCCCTTATACTTGCTATTGATGGTACATACTTACAAAGTTGACATAGTTTTGCACAATCTATGTCGTTCTGCTCTCGCTATCAGATAAGGATCAAACAAGCTGAATTAAACAGAACTTAGCTACATGGCCTCGTAGCTTGATGGTCCTTTAATAATGCCAAGCCGGCATATGCTTTTATTGTTTGTTCATACAATATACATATTAATATTGTTATCTAATACAACTACTGTGCACAAAACTATCGTTGAAATTATTGGATTACAATTGGCTTTTTTCATTACATTCTCTTAGCTCTTTTTCTTAATTACATAATGATTATGGATCTTTAAATGTGTTGTCTGAGTGACTTCTCTTACTGCAGGCAATATTCTGTTTAACTTTCAGGCTTCCAAAAGATGTATTTTCTAAAGAAATTCATAAATCAGAAGGCAAGAACGATGTCTAATTTTATTTACCTCCAATATTAAATTTCATTACCAGGTATTTTAAAATTTTGAGCATCGTCAAAATAAACGCTTCTATCCAAACCTAAGTTAGCATCCCCATGGATAGTGGCATACTATATAGTAAGAGTAAACTGACAAATCTGCTCGAAGATCAACATCAAAAGTTTGATTACTAACAGGTACAACGAAACCATAGCTGTTAGCCAAGAATGCTTAACATCGTCTAACAAAGTAATGTGAGTGGTTATTAATAGGAAAAAAAATAAGATATACTTCTTTTACATAAGCACGAGTGGTTGCTCCTGATGTAGTCCATGTTGAAGCGCGGTCTCTCCATGCTTCGTTTCCCTCTAATGAAGCTTATGTCTGGTATGCTTCTAGCCTTCCCATCTCGGATACTCAAGCTTATGCTGCTGTCGTAATAGCCACTCCATACCAGACTTTTGAAGATCACATGTCTATGCATTTAATTCATATTGTTGTTCATAACAATGCAAATATAGCACGAACTCGATAGCGATCAATGAATTGTCACTATCCAATTGTCACGTCAAGAAGTGTTACCAGTTTGAAGTATAATCAAAAGCAGTAACAGCAAAAGGCGTGATCAGATTTGCAACAACACAGAAGCGTTGCAAAACAAACAGAAGAGAGAAGTACCTGTCAGTAACGTCCGAGTCCAGAGAAAATCTGTTTCCTTGAAACAATATTGCTCCCTTTACGGCGCTGAAGGTTATTGAACAATTGTCCCCAAAGATAAAACGGACCGGTTTCTGCAGTTTGAAGCGCTTTCAAATGTAGATCAATTTCGAACTCAAGAGAGTAGTGTTTAAGGACAATTTTGCAGAGAAGAAAGAAGGGAATTTTCTAGTGATTTTTTCTGTTCTGTCATGAAGTCCTTATATAGTGGCCAGGGGATGTTTTCTGGGCAGATGCGACTGTCCATACGGACGCGGGCGCGTTGACTTAGCACGAAAGGAAACGGGCGCACCTGTTCGCTACGCAAGCCCAAGAGCCAAAAGGAAACGGGCGCATCCGCTCCATTCAAAACAGATCTGTCCCACTGCAACAAGGCCGAGCGGGTTAGCTGCTCATCGAAATCAGGAGACCCCAAGAGCCCCAAGGCCCAAGGCCCTATCTATGACAGTTTAATATTTATTATGAAGGCCTAATGCCCACATAGCCCCATTCACTCAATGCTTCATGTGCTCATTTCTTTTGTTTTGAAATGGCTTATTGGGCTTTGGTATATATGGAGATATATTCACAAATCACACACAATATGGGGCTTTGTTTTCTACACAACCTCTTCTTTCCTAATCTTCTCATTTATTTCCATCAATCCCCTACATGAATGAGAGATTACTTTTTGTTCTTAAATTTTTCGAAACATTTAGCGTATCGGTAAAAGTAGTGCAGTAGCCTTGAACTTTCCTAGTGTTTTATCGTTATAACCTACTGGCGAATCAGTGGACTAGATTGTCTGTGAACTGTAAGCCTTTTGTGTAAGTATATAAAGATAACACATACTAAGTGTTTCTAAACCCCCTTTGTTCTCTGTTTGTGTTCGTTTTTGCCATGAACACCTACTTGGTCTCATGAGTGTTTAAAGAATTCGACCTTACAATTCTTTTTGAAGCGGCGCCTTCACACTCACGTAGGTGATTCTATATAGAGTATCCCATAATACTCCACTTGGGTCTTTTATAACACCACAGTATAGACATCATTAAAAGCTAAACTTATCCTATCCTCTGACGGGTTGTGCTCTGACTTATCATAGGAATGGTTTTTAATTTACAGTGCCGTCAAGTTTATCTTAAACTTAGTTGTCCTTTTGAACCTAGATCTTGGGATCTCCAGTCAACTAGGTGGGGTTTCCGTTTTAGAAAACTTTCAGTTAACAGGTCTTAAGCCCATTCCTATCGATAAGATTTGAACTTTCTCTCTTGGCAAGCCTTTTGTTAGTGGATCCACTATGTTATCCTTTGACCTTATAGAGTCTATAGAGATAACTCCATTAGAGAGAAGTTGTCTTATGGTTTTATGTCTACGACGAATATGTCGAGATTTACCATTATACAATGTACTGTTAGCCCTTCCTATAGCAGATTGACTATCACAATGTATACATATTGGAGGTACTGGTTTTTCCCAATTTGGAATGTCTTCGTAAAAAACTCCTAATCCAATCTGCTTCTTCTGCGGCTTTATCTAGAGCAATGAACTCAGACTCCATTTCCTAATGTAAACACATATCCACTTGTGGATTTTGTGTCATTTGAGCCCATTATCCAATTGGCATCACTATATCCTTCTATTACAGAAGGATACTTCTCATATTGCAACACATAGTTTTTTTTGTATAATTTAGATATCCTCGAACTCTGATTATTACTTTCCAATGATTTTTACCAGGATTGCTGGTATATCTACTATGCTTGCTTACAGCGTACGCAATATCAGGCCTAGTGCAATTCATGACATACATAATACTTCCCAGTATACGAGAGTATTCAAGCTGATATATACCATCACCAGTGTTCTTTACCCAATTTAGGTTCATATCTACTGGTGATTTTGCAGTAGTTATATTATACTGCTTGAATTTTTGAAGAATTTTAGCAATGTAATGTGACTGAGATAACGCATATCCCTGTGGTGTCTTTATAATTTTTACACCCAAAATTACATCGGCCACTCCTAGGTCCTTCATATCAAATCTAGAGGATAACATGTCCTTCGTAGATTTTATTATGACCTTATTATTTCCTAGGATCGGTAAATCATCGACATAGAGACAAACAACGACATATCCAGCATCTATACATTTTATATAGACGCATTTATCTGATTCATTTATTTTGAATCCATTTGATAACATTGTTTCATCAAATTTCTCATGCCATTGTTTTGGTGCTTGTTTAACGCCATAAAGAGATTTTACTAATTTGTACACTTTTTTTTCATTTCCTGGGCTTAGAAACCCTTCTGGTTGCAACATATATATTTCTTCTTCCAGTTCACCGTTCAAAAATGCAGTTTTCACGTCCATTTGGTGCATTTCCAAATTCAATATAGATGCGATTGGAATAAGCATCCTAATTGATGTTATTCTAGTAACTGGAGAATATGAATCAAAGTACTCCAGATCTTCCTTCTGTCTGAATCCTTTTATTACAAGTCTTTCTTTAAACTTGTCTATTGAGCCGTCAGCCTTTAGTTTCTTCTTAAATATCCATTTATATCCTAGTGGTTTTGATCCTTTAGGGAGATCCACTAGTTCCCGCGTATAGTTTTGTAGAATGGATTCTATTTCACTATTGACGGCTTCTTTCCAATAAGGAGCATCGGGAGATGACATTGCTTGTTGATAAGTTAGAGGTTCATTTTCTATCATATATGCATAGAAATCAGGTCCAAAGGATTTAGAGGTCCTTTGTCACTTGCTCCTTCTTGGTTCCTCTACCTCTGTTTCAATATCTTTTTCATTTGAACTTTGTTTAACATTATCCTCAGGAGTATCTGTATCCCTTGATCTCTTTTGAACTATAGTTTCAACATATTTTTTAAGAGGATAAATGTGTTCAAAGAATCTAGCATTTCGAGATTCGATAATGGTGTTTTCATGAATGTCATCGATTTCAAATTTGTACACCAAAAATCGATAAGCAGCACTATTATGAGCATATCCTATAAATATGCAATCTATAGTCTTTGGTCCAATTTTGACCTTCTTTGGTTTTGGTATTTCTACTTTGGCAAGACACCCCCACACTCTCAAGTATTTGTAGGATGGTGGTCTCCCTTTCCACAGTTCACGCGGTGATTTAGAAGTCGTCTTTTGAGGCACTTTATTAAGAATATGATTAGCAGAAAGTATAACTTCTCCCTAAAGGTTATCTGGTAAACCAGAGCTTACGAGTAGAGTGTACATCATTTCTTTTAGTGTACGGTTTTTACGTTCTGCTATCCCATTTGATTGAGAGGAATATGGTGCCATTGTCTGGTGTATAATTCCATGTTCTGCGCAGAACTCCTCAAAAGGAAATTCGTATTCTCCTCCTCTATCACTTCTTATTGATTTAATTTTTCTGCTGAGTTGATTCTCAACTTCTGCTTTATACTGTTTAAACATATCGAATGCCTCATCCTTACTTCTAAGGAGATATACATAACAGTATCTTGTACAATCATCTATAAAGGTGATGAAGAACCTTTTTCCTCCTCTAGTTTGACACATTTTCAAGTCGCATACATCAGTATGTATTAAGTCTAGAGGTTCGGTATTCCTTTCAACTTGATGAAAAGAAGTTCTAGTTAGTTTTAATTCGGCACATGTTTCACGTTTGTAATTGGAATCTATTGTAAACTTAGGTATAAATTCTAAGTTTATCATTTTTCGCAATGTATCAAAGTTTACATGGCCTAATCTAGCATGCCATAAATTAAATGACTTAGCAATATAAATAGAAGGTTCCACTTTATTTATATCTTTTGGAACAATAGCCATTACATTCATTTTGAATAGACCATCCCTCACATACCCTTTACCCACATACACTCCGTTTTTAGACAATACAAAATTATCAGAAACAAAGACCAACCTGAATCCATTCTTTCTCAGTAGTGATCCCGAGACCAAGTTCTTCCAAATGCCTGGAACGTGGAGCACGTCATTCAACAGGACCTTTGGTTCCTCCTACTGTCACATTCTCGCTTGGAGAACGACCAGAAAAATTCACTGGTGTTGACTTCAAAAGATGGCAGCAAAAATGTTGTTCTGTCTGACCGCTTTAGGATTGGCAAATTTCCTTACAGAGGATCCTCCTAAAGTCGATGAATTGGAGCCGGACGCTACAAAGGTCGAGGCACTCACTGCTTGGAAAAGTTCCGACTTCATATGTAAAAATTACATATTAAATGGGTTGGATAACAGTCTGTACAATGTGTATTGTACAATGAAGACATCGAAGGAACTCTAAATGTCTCTTGATAAAAAGTACAAGACCGAAGATGTTGATCATCTCCTCTGCGTCAGTGGAAGAGCAATATTGCTTCAAGATTGTTGTTCGTAATAATGAAAATATAGCACGAACCCAATAGCGATCAATGAATTGTCACTATCCAATTGTCACGTCAAGAAGTGTTACCAGTTTGAAGTATAATCAAAAGTAGTAACAACAAAAGGCGTGAACAGATTTGCAACAGCACAGAAGCGTTGCAAAACAAACAGAAGAGAGAAGTACCTGTCAGCAACGTCCGAGTCCAGAGTAAATTTGTTTCCTTGAAACAATATTGCTCCCTCTATGACACTGAAGGTTATTGATCAATTGTCCCCTAAGATAAAACGGACCGGTTTCTGCAGTTTGAAGCGCTTTCAAATGCAGAGCAATTTCGAACTCAAGAAAGTAGTGTTTAAGGACAATTTTGCAGAGAAGAAAGAAGGGAATTTTCTAGTGATTTTTTCTGTTCTGTCATGAAGTCCTTATATAGTGGCCAGGGGATGTTTTCTAGGAAGATGTGACTGTCCGTACGGACGCGGGCGCGCTGGTTTAGCCTGAAAGGAAACGGGCGCACCTGTTCGCTACACAAGCCCAAGAGCCGAAAGGAAACGGACGCATCCGCTCCGTTCAAAATAGATCCTCCCCACTGCAACAAGGCCGAGCGGGTTAGCGGCCCACGGAAATCAGGAGACCCCAAGAGCCTCAAGGCCCAAGGCCCTATCTATGACAGTTTAATATTTATTATGAAGGCCTAATGCCTACATAGCCCCATTCACTCAATGCTTCAAGTGCTCATTTCTTTTGTTTTGAAATGGCTTGTTGCGCTTTGGTATATATGGAGATATATTCACAAATCACACACAATGTGGGGCTTTGTTTTCTACACAACCTCTTCTTTCCCAATCTTCTCATTTATTTCCAACAATCCCCCACATGAATGAGAAATTACTTTTTGTTCTTAAATTTTTCGAAACATTTAGCGTATTGGTAAAAGTATCGCAGTGGCCTTGAACTTTTCCTAGTGTTTTATCATTATAACCTACTGGCGAATCAGTGGACTAGACTGTCTTTGAACTGTAAGCCTTTTGTGTAAGTATATAAAGATAACACATATTAAGTGTTTCTAAACCCCTTGGTTCTTTGTTTGTGTTCATTTTTGCCATGAACACCTACTTGATCTCATGAGTGTTTAAAGAATTCGACCTTACAATTCATTTTGAAGCGGCGCCTTCACACTCACGTAGGAGACTCTATATAGAGTATCCCATAATACACCACTTGGGTCTTTTATAACACAACAATATAGACATCATTTAAAGCTAAGCTTATCCTATCCTCTGATGGGCTGTGCTCTGACTTATCACAGGAATGGTTTTTAATTTACATTGCCGTCAAGTTTATCTTAAACTTAGTTGTCCCTTTGAACCTAGATCTTGGGATCTCCAGCCAACTAGGCGGGGTTTCCGTTTTAGAAAACTTTCAGTTAACAGGTCTTAAGCCCATTCCCATCGATAAGATTTGAACTTTCTCTCTTGGCAAGCCTTTTGTTAGTGGATCCGCTATGTTATCCTTTGACCATACATGGTCTATAGTGATAACTCCATTAGAGAGAAGTTGTCTTATGGTTTTATGTCTACGACGAATATGTCGAGATTTACCATTATAAAATGTACTGTTAGCCCTTCCTATAGCAGATTGACTATCACAATGTATACATATTGGAGGTACTAGTTTTCCCAATTTGGAATGTCTTCCAAAAAACTCCTAATCCAATCTGCTTCTTCTGCGGCTTTATCTAGAGCAATGAACTCATACACCATTTCCTAGTGTAAACACATATCCACTTGTGGATTTTGTGTCATTTGAGCTCGTTATCCAATTGGCATCACTATATCCTTCTATTACTGAAGGATACTTCTCATAATGCAACACATAGTTTTGTGTATACTTTAGATATCCTAGGACTCTGATTATTTCTTTCTAATGATTTTTACCAGGATTGCTGGTATATCTACTTAGCTTGCTTACAGCGTACGCAATATCAGGCCTAGTGCAATTCATGACATACATAATACTTCCCAGTATACGAGAGTATTCAAGCTGATATATACCATCACCAGTGTTCTTTATCCAATTTTGGTTCATATCTACTGGTGATTTTGCAGTAGTTATATTATACTGCTTGAATTTTTCAAGAATTTTAGCAACGCAATGTGATTGAGATAACGCATATCCCAGTGGTGTCTTTATAATTTTTACACCCAAAATTACATCGGCCACTCCTAGGTCCTTCATATCAAATCTGGAGGATAACATGTCCTTCGTAGATTTTATTATGACTTTATTATTTCCTAGGATCAGTAAATCATCGACATAGAGACAAACAATGACATATCCAGCATCTATACATTTTATATAGACGCATTTATCTGATTCATTTATTTTGAATCCATTTGATAACATTGTTTCATCAAATTTCTCATGCCATTGTTTTGGTGCTTGTTCAAGGCCATAAAGAGATTTTACTAATTTACACACCTTATTTTCATTTCCTGGGCTTATAAACCTTTCTGGTTGCTGCATATATATTTCTTCTTCCAGTTCACCGTTCAAAAATGCAGTTTTCACATCCATTTGGTGTATTTCCAAATTCAATATAGATGCGATTGCAACAAGCATCCTAATTGATGTTATTCTAGTAACTGGAGAATATGTATCATAGTAATCCAGATCTTCCTTTTGTCTGAATCATTTTATTACAAGTCTTGCTCTATACATGTCTATTGAGCCGTCAGCCTTTAGTTTCTTCTTACCATTTATATCCTAGTGGTTTTGATCCTTTAGGGAGATCCACTTGTTCCCACGTATGGTTTTGTAGAATGGATTCTATTTCACTATTGACGGCTTCTTTCCAATAAGGAGCATCGAGAGATGACATTGCTTGTTGGTAAGTTAGAGGTTCATTTTCTATCATATATGCATAGAAATTAGGTCCAAAGGATTTAGAGGTCCTTTGCCGATTGCTCCTTCTTGGTTCCTCTACCTCCGTTTCAACATCCCTTTCATTTGAACTTTGATTAACATTACCCTCAGGAGTATCTGTATCCCTTGATCTCTTTTGAACTATAGTTTCAATAGATGTTTTAAGAGGATGAATGTGTTCAAAGAATCTAGCATTTCGAGATTCGATAATGGTGTTTTCATGAATGTCATCGATTTCAGATTTGTACACCAAAAATCGATAAGCAACACTATTATGAGCATAACCTATAAATATGCAATCTATAGTCTTTGGTCCAATTTTGGCCTTCTTAGGTTTTGGTATTTCTACTTTGGCAATTCTACTTTGGCAAGACACCCCCACACTCTCAAGTATTTGTAGGATGGTGGTCTCCCTTTCCACAGTTCATGGGGTGATTTAAATGTCGTCTTTCAAGGCACTTTATTAAGAATATGATTAATAGAAAGTATAGCTTCTCCCCAAAGGTTATCTGGTAAACTAGAGCTTATGAGTAGAGCGTTCATAATTTCTTTTAGTGTACGGTTTTTACGTTCTGCTATCCCATTTGATTGATGGGAATATGGTGCCGTTGTCTGGTGTATAATTCCATGTTCGGCGCAGAACTCCTCAAAAGGAAATTCGTATTCTCCTCCCCTATCACTTCTTATTGATTTAATTTTTCTGTTTAGTAGAGAATGAACTTCTGCTTTATGCTATTTAAACATATCGAATGCCTCATCCTTACTTCTAAGGAGATATACATAACAGTATCTTGTACAATCATCTATAAAGATGATGAAGTATCTTTTTACTCCTCTAGTTTGACGCATTTTCAAGTCGCATACATTAATATGTATTCAGTCTAGAGGTTCGGTATTCCTTTCAACTTGATGAAAAGAAGTTCTAGTTAGTTTTGATTCGGTACATGTTTCACATTTGTAATTGGAATCTATTGTAAACTTAGGTATAAATTCTAAGTTTATCATTTTTCGCAATGTATCAAAGTTAACATTGCCTAATCTAACATTCCATAAATTAAATGACTCAGCGATATAAATATAAGGTTCCACTTTATTCATATCTTTTGGTACAATAGTCATTACATTCATTTTGAACAGACCATCACTCAGATACCCTTTACCCGCATACACTGCGTTTTTAGACAATACAAAATTATCCGAAACAAAGACCAACTTGAATCCATTCTAGCTCAGTAGTGATCCCGAGACCAAGTTCTTCCGAATGAACGTGGAGCACGTCATTCAACAGGAACTTTAGTTCCTCCTACTGTCACATTCTAGCATGGAGAACGGCCAGAAAAATTCACTGGTGTTTACTACAAAAGAAGGCAGCAAAAAATGTTGTTCTACCTGAACAGTTTAGGATTTGCAAATTTCCTTACAGAGGATCCTCCTAAAGTCGTTGAGTTGGAGCCTGACGCTACAAAGGTTGAGGCACTCACTGCTTGGAAAAGTTCGGACTTCATATGTAAAAATTACATATTGAACGGGCTGGATAACAGTCTGTACAATGTGTATTGTACAATGAAGACATCGAAGGAACTCTGGATGTCTCTTGATAAAAAGAACAAGACAGAAGATGCTGATCATCTCCTCTGCGTCAGTGGGAGAGCAGTATTGTTTCAATATTGTTGTTCGTAACAGTGCCAATATAGCACGAATCCGATAGCGATCAATGAATTGTCACTCTCCAATTGTCACATCAAGAAGTGTTACCAGTTTGAAGTATTATCAAAAGTAGTAACAGCAAAAGACGTGACCAGATTTGCAACAGCACAAAAGCATCGCAAAACAAACAGAAGAGAGAAGTACCTGTCAGTAACGTCCGAGTCCAGAGTAAATCAGTTTTCTTGAAACAATATTGCTCCCTCTACGGCGCTGAAGGTTACTAAACAATTGCCCCCCAATATAAAACGGACTGGTTTTTGCAGTTTGAAGTGCTTTCAAATGCAGAGCAATTTCGAATTCAAGAGAGTGGTGTTTAAGAACAATTTTTCAGAGAAGAAAGAAGGGAATTTTCTAGTGATTTTTCTGTTCTGTCATGAAGTCCTTGTATAGTGGCCAGGGGATGTTTTCTGGGCAGATGCGACTGTCCGAACAGATCCATCCCACTGCAATTAGGCCAAGCGGGTTAGCGGCCCATGGAAATCAGGAGACCCCAAGTGCCCCAAGGCCCAAGGCCCTATCTATGACAGTTTAATATTTATTATGAAGGCCTAATGCCTACATAGCCCCATTCACTCAATGCTTCATGTGCTCATTTCTTTTGTTTTGAAATGGCTTATTGGGCTTTGGTATATATGGAGATATATTCACAAATCACACACAATGTGGGACTTTGTTTTCTACACAACCTCTTCTTTCGTAATCTTCTCATTTATTTCCAACAATCCCCCATATGAATGAGAGATTACTTTTTGTTCTTAAATTTTTCGAAACATTTAGCGTATCGGTAAAAGTAGCGCAGTGGCCTTGAACTTTTCCTAATGTTTTATCGTTATAACCTACTGGCAAATCAGTGGACTAGATTGTCTTTGAACTGAAAGCCTTTTGTATAAGTATATAAAGATAACACATATTAAGTGTTTCTAAACCCCTTGGTTCTCTGTTTGTGTTCGTTTTTTCCATGAACACCTGCTTGGTCTCATGAGTGTTTGAAGAATTTGACCTTACAATTTTTTTGAAGTGGCGCCTTCACATTCACGTAGGTGATTCTATACAGAGTATCCCGTAATATTCCACTTGGGTTTTTTATAACACCACAGTATAGACATCATTAAAAGCTAAGCTTATCCTATCCTCCGACGGGTTGTGCTCTGACTTATCATAGAAATGGTTTTTAATTTACAGTGCCGTCAAGTTTATCTTAAACTTAGTTGTCCCTTTGAACCTAGATCTTGGGATCTCCATTCAACTAGGTCGGGATTCCGTTTTAGAAAACTTTCAGTTAACAGGTCCTAAGCCCATTCCCATCGATAAGATTTGAACTTTCTCTCTTGGCAATCCTTTTGTTAGTGGATCCGCTATGTTATCCTTTGACCTTACATAATCTCTAGTGATATCTCCATTAGAGAGAAGTTGTCTTATGGTTTTATGTCTACGACGAATATGTCGAGATTTACCATTATACAATGTATTGTTAGCCCTTCCTATAGCAGATTGACTATCACAATGTATACATATTGGAGGTACTAGTTTTTCCCAATTTGGAATGTCTTCCAAAAAACTCCTGATCCAATCTGCTTCTTCTACGGCTTTTATCTAGAGCAATGAAATCGGACTCCATTTCCTAATGTAAACACATATCCACTTGTGGATTTTGTGTCATTTGCGCCCGTTATCCAATTGGCATAACTATATCCTTCTATTACTGAAGGATACTTCTCATATTGCAACACAAAGTTTTGTGTATACTTTAGATATCCTAGGGCTCTGATTATTGCTTTCCAATGATTTTTACCAGGTTTACTGGTATATCTACTTAGCTTGCTTACAGCATACGCAATATCAGGCCTAGTGCAATTCATGACATACATAATACTTCCCAGTATGCGAGAGTATTCAATCTGATATATACCATCACCAGTGTTCTTTACCCAATTTTGGTTCATTTCTACTGGTGATTTTGCAGTAGTTATATTATACTGCTTGAATTTTTCAAGAATTTTAGCAATGTAATGTGACTGAGATGACGCATATCCCTGTGGTGTCTTTATAATTTTTACACCCAAAATTACATCGGCCACTCCTAGGTCCTTCTTATCACATCTAGAGGATAACATGTCCTTCGTAGATTTTATTATGACCTTATTATTTCCTACGATCAGTAAATCATCGACATAGAGACAAACAATGACATATCCAGCATCTATACATTTTATATAGACGCATTTATCTGATTCATTTATTTTGAATCCATTTGATAACATTGTTTCATCAAATTACTCATGCCATTGTTTTGGGGCTTGTTTAAGGCCATAAAGAGATTTTATTAATTTGCACACCTTATTTTCATTTCCTGGGCTTGGAAACCCTTCTGGTTGCTGCATATATATTTCTTCTTCCAGTTCACCGTTCAAAAATGCAGTTTTCGCATCCATTTGGTGTATTTCCAAATTCAATATTGATGCGATTGCAATAAGCATCCTAATTGATGTTATTCTAGTAACTGGAGAATATGTATCAACGTAATCCAGATCTTCCTTCTGTCTGAATCCTTTTATTACAAGTCTTGCTTTATACTTGTCTATTGAGCCGTCAGCCTTTAGTTTTTTCTTAAATATCCATTTATATCCTAGTGGTTTTGATCCTTTAGGGAGATCCACTAGTTCCCACGTATGGTTTTGTAGAATGGATTCTATTTCACTATTGACGGCTTCTTTCCAATAAGGAGCATTGGGAGATGACATTGCTTGTTGGTAAGTTAGAGGTTCATTTTCTATCATGTATGCAAAGAAATCAGGTCCAAAGGATTTAGAGGTCCTTTGTCGCTTGCTCCTTCTTGGTTCCTCTACCTCTGTTTCAACATCGCTTTCATTTGAACTTTGATTAACATTATCCTCAGGAGTATCTGTATCCCTTGATATCTTTTGAACTATAATAGATGTTTTAAGAGGATAAATGTGTTCAAAGAATCTAGCATATCGAGATTCGATAATGGTGTTTTCATGAATGTCATCGATTTTAGATTTGTACACCAAAAATCAATAAGCAACACCATTATGAGCTTATCCTATAAATATGCAATCTATAGTCTTTGGTCCAATTTTGACCTTCTTTGGTTTTGGTATTTCTACTTTGGCAAGACACCCCTACACTCTCAAGTATTTGTAGGATAGTGGTCTCGCTTTCCACAGTTCATGCGGTGATTTAGAAGTAGTCTTTCGAGGCACTTTATTAAGAATATGATTAGCAGAAAGTATAGCTTCTCCCCAAAAGTTATATGGTAAACCAGAGCTTATGAGTAGAGCGTTCATCATTTCTTTTAGTGTACAGTTTTTTCGTTCCGCTATCCCATTTGATTGACGGGAATATGGTTCCGTTGTTTGGTGTATAATTCCATGTTCGGCGCAGAACTCCTCAAAAGGAAATTCGTATTCTCCTCCTCTATCACTTCTTATTGATTTAATTTTTCTGTTGAGTTGATTCTCAACTTCTGCTTTATACTGTTTAAACATATCGAATGCCTCATCCTTACTTCTAAGGAGATTTACATAACAATATCTTATACAATCATCTATAAAGGTGATGAAGTACCTTTTTCATCCTCTAGTTTGACACATTTTCAAGTTGCATACGTCAGTATGTATTAAGTCTAGAGGTTCAGTATTCCTTTCGACTTGATGAAAAGAAGTTCTAGTTAGTTTTGATTCGGCACATGTTTCACATTTATAATTGGAATCTATTGTAAACTCAGGTATAAATTCTAAGTTTATCATTTTTCGCAATGTATCAAAGTTAACATAGCCTAATCTAGCATGCCATAAATTAAATGACTCAGCGATATAAATAGAAGGTTCCACTTTATTCTTATCTTTTGGTACAATAACCATTACATTCATTTTGAACAGACCACCACTCACATACCCTTTACCCACATACACTCCGTTTTTAGACAATACAAAATTATCAGAAACAAAGACCAACTTGAACCCATTCATACTCAGTACTGATCCCGAGACCAAGTTCTTCCGAATGTCTGGAACGTGGAGCACGTCATTCAACAGGACCTTTGGTTCCTCCTACTGTCACATTCTCACAAGGAGAACGGCCAGAAAAATTCACTGGTGTTGACTTCAAAAGATGGAAGCAAAAAATGTTGTTCTACCTGACCACTTTAGGATTGGCAAATTTCCTTATAGAGAATCCTCCTAAAGTCAACGAATTGGATCCTGACGCTACAAAGGTCGAGGCACTCACTGTTTGGAAAAGTTCCGATTCTTATGTAAAAATTACATATTGAATGAGCTGGATAACAGTCTGTACAATGTGTATTGTACAATGAAGACATCGATGAAACTCTGGATGTCTCTTGATAAAAAGTACAAGACCGAAGAAGGGAATTTTCTAGTGATTTTTTCTGTTCTTTCATGAAGTCCTTATATAGTGGCCAGGGGATGTTTTCTGGGCAGATGCTATTGTCCGTACGGACGCGGGCGCGTCGGCTTAGACCGAAAGGAAACGGGCGCACCTGTTCGCTGCGCAAGCCCAAGAGCCAAAAGCAAACGGGTGCATCCACTCCGTTCAAAACAGATCTGTCCCACTGCAACAAGGCCGAGCGGGTTAGCGGCCCACGGAAATCAGGATACCCCAAGAGCCCCAAGGCCCAAGGCCCTAACTATGACAGTATAATATTTATTATGAAGGCCTAAGCCTACATATCCCCATTCACTCAATGCTTCATGTGCTCATTTCTTTTATTTTGAAATGGCTTGTTGGGCTTTGGTATATCTGGAGATATATTCACAAATCACACATAATGTGGGACTTTGTTTTCTACCCAACCTCTTCTTTCCCAATCTTCTCATTTATTTCCACAATCCCCCACATGAATGAGAGAATACTTTTTGTTCTTAAATTTTTCGAAACAAAAGATAACACATACTAAGTGTTTCTAAACCCCTTGGTTCTCTGTTTGTGTTCATTTTTGCCATGAACACCTGCTTGGTCTCATGAGTGTTTAAAGAATTCGACCTTACAATTCTTTTTGAAGCGGCGCCTTCACAGTCACGTAGGTGATTCTATGCAGAGTATCCCGTAATACTCCACTTGGGTCTTTTATAACACCACAGTACAGACATCATTAAAAGCTAAGCTTATCCTACCCTCCGACAGGTTGTGCACTGACTTATCATAGGAATGGTTTTTAATTTACAGTGCCATCAAGTTTATGTTAAACTTAGTTGTCCCTTTGAACCTAGATATTGGGATCTCCAGTCAACTAGGTGGGGTTTCCATTTTAGAAAAATTTCAGTTAACAGGTCTTAAGCCCATTCCCATTGATAAGATTTGAACTTTCTCTTGGCAAGCCTTTTGTTAGTGGATCCGTTATGTTATCCTTTGACCTTGCATAGTCTATAGTGATAACTCCATTAGAGAGATGTTGTCTTATGGTTTTATGTCTATGACGAATATGTCGAGGCCATTATACAATGTACTGTTAGCCCTTCCTATAGAAGATTGACTATCACAATGTATACATATTAGAGGTACTGGTTTTTCTCAATTTGGAATGTCTTCCAAAAACTCCTAATCCAATCTGCTTCTTCTGCGGCTTTATCTAGAGCAATGAACTCAGACTCCATTTCCTAAGGTAAACACATATCCACTTGTGGATTTTGTGTCATTTGAGCCCGTTATCCAATTGGCATCACTATATCCTTCTATTACCGAAGGATACTTCTCATATTGCAGCACATAGTTTTGTGTATACTTGTCTAAAATTACATCGGCCACTCCTAGGTCCTTCATATCAAATCTAAAGGATAACATGTCCTTCGGAGATTTTATTATGACCTTATTATTTCCTAGGATCAGTAAATCATCGACATAGAGACAAACATTGACATATCCAGCATCTATACATTTTATATAGACGCATTTATCTGATTCATTTATTTTGAATCTATTTGATAACACTGTTTCATCAAATTTCTCATGCCATTGTTTTGGTGCTTGTTTAAGGCCATAAAGAGATTTTACTAATTTGCACACCTTATTTTCATTTCCTGGGCATAGAAACCCTTCCGGTTGCTGCGTGTATATTTCTTCTTCCAGTTCATCATTCAAAAATGCAGTTTTCACATCCATTTGGTGTATTTCCAAATTTAATATATATGCGATTGCAATAAGCATCCTAATTGATGTTATTCTAGTAACTGGAGAATATGTATCAAAGTAATCCAGATCTTCCTTCTAACAGAATCCTTTTATTACAAGTCTTGCTTTAAACTTGTCTATTGAGCCGTCAGCCGTTAGTTTCTTCTTAAATATCCATTTATATCCTAGTGGTTTTGATCCTTTAGGGAGATCCACTAGTTCCCACGTATGGTTTTGTAGAATGGATTCTATTTCACTATTGATGGCTTCTTTCCAATAAGGAGCATCGGGAGATGACATTGCTTGTTGGTAAGTTAGAGGTTCATTTTCTATCATATATGCATAGAAATCAGGTCCAAAGGATTTAGAGGTCCTTTGTCGCTTGCTCCTTCTTGGTTCCTTTACCTCTGTTTCAACATCCCTTTCATTTGAACTTTGATTAACATTATCCGCAGGAGTATCTGTATCCCTTGATCTCTTTTGAGCTATAGTTTCAATAGATGTTTTAAGAGGATAAATGTGTTCAAAGAATCTAGCATTTCGAGATTCGATAATGGTGTTTTCATGATTGTCATCGATTTCAGATTTGTACATGAAAAGTTGATAAGCAGCACTATTATGAGCATATCCTATAAATATGCAATCTATAGCCTTTGGTCCAATTTTGACCTTCTTTGGTTTTGGTATTTCTACTTGGAAAGAAACCCCCACACTCTCAAGTATTTGTAGGATGGTTGTCTCCCTTTCCACAGTTCATGCGGTGATTTAGAAGTCGTCTTTCGAGGCACTTTATTAAGAATATGATTAGAAGAATGTATAGCTTCTCCCCAAAGGTTATCTGGTAAACCAGAGCTTATGAGTAGAGCGTTCATCATTTCTTTTAGTGTACGAATTTTACGTTCTGCTATCCCATTTGATTGAGGGTAATATGGTGTCATTGTCTGGTGTATAATTCCATGTTCGGCGAAGAACTCCTCAAAAGGAAATTCGTATTCTCCTCCTCTATCACTTCTTAATGATTTATTTTTTCTGTTGAGTTGATTCTCAAATTCTGCTTTATACTGTTCAAACATATCGAAGCCTCATCCGTACTTCTAAGGTCATATACATAACAGTATCTCGTACAATCATCTATAAAGGTGATGAAGTACTTTTTTCCTCCTCTAGTTTGACACATTTTCAAGTCGCATACATCAGTATGTATTAAGTCTAGAGGTTCGGTATTCCTTTCAACTTGATGAAAAGAAGTTCTAATTAGTTTTTATTCGGCACATGTTTCACATTTGTAATTGGAATCTATTGTAAACTTAGGTATAGATTCTAAGTTTATCATTTTTCACAATGTATCAAATTTAACATGGCCTTATCTAGCTTTCCATAAATTAAATGACTCAGCGATATAAATAGAAGGTTCCACTTTATTCATATCTTTTGGTACAATAGTCATTACATTTATTTTGAACAAACCATCACTCACATACCCTTTACCCACATACACTCCGTTTTTAGACAATACAAAATTATCAGAAACAAAGACCAACATGAATCCATTCTTGCTCAGTAGTGATCCCGATACCAAGTTCTTCCGAATGTCTGGAACGTGGAGCAAGTCATTCAACAGGACCTTCGGTTCCTCCTACTGTCACATTCTCACATGGAGAATGGCCAGAAAAATTCACTGGTGTTGACTTCAAAAGATGGCAGCAAAAAATGTTGTTCTACCTGACCACTTTAGGATTGGCAAATTTCCTTACAGAGGATCCTCCTAAAGTCGATGAATTGGAGCCTGACGCTGCAAAGGTCGAGGCACTCGCTGCTTGGAAAAGTTCCGACTTCATATGTAAAAATTACTTATTGAACGGACTGGATAACAGTCTGTATAATGTGTATTGTACAATGAAGACATCGAAGGAACTCTGGATGCCTCTTGATAAAAAAGTACAAGACCGAAGATGTTGATCATCTCCTCTGCGTCAGTGGGAGAGCAATATTTTTTCAAGATTGTTGTTCGTAACAATGCAAATATTGCACGAACCCGATAGCGATCAATGAATTGTCACTATCCAATTGTCGCGTCAAGAAGTGTTACCAGTTTGAAATATAGTCAAAAGCAGTAACAGCAAAAGGCATGACCAGATTTGCAACAGCACAGAAGCGTTGCAAAACAAACAGAAGAGAGAAGTACCAGTCAATAACATCTGAGTCCAGAGTAAATCTGTTTCCTTGAAACAATATTGCTCCCTCTACGGCGTTGAAGGTTACTGAGCAATTGTCCCCTAAGATAAAACGGACCGGTTTCTGCAGTTTGAAGCGCTTTCAAATGCACAACAATTTCGAACTCAAGAGAGTAGTGTTTAAGAACAATTTTGCAGAGAAGAAAGAAGGGAATTTTCTAGTGATTTTTTCTGTTCTGTCATGAAGTCCTTAGATAGTGGCCAGGGGATGTTTTATAGGCAGATGCGACTATCCGTATGGAAACGGGCGCGTTGGCTTAGCCCGAAAGGAAACGGGCGCACCTATTCTTTGCGCAAGCCCAAGAGCCGAAAGGAAATGGGCACATCCGTTCCGTTCAAAATTTATATGTCCCACTGAAACAAGGCCGAGCGGCCCACGGAAATAAGGAGACCCCAAGAGCCCCAAGGCCCTATCTATGACAGTTTAATATTTATTATGAAGGCCTAATGCCTACATTGCCCCATTCACTCAACGCTTCATGTGCTCATTTCTTTTGTTTTGAAATGGCTTATTGGGCCTTGGTATATATGGAGATATATTCACAAACCACACACAATGTGGGACTTTGTTTTCTACACAACCTCTTCTTTCCCAATCTTCTCATTTATTTCCAACAATTCCCCACATGAATGAGAGATTACTTTTTGTTCTTAAATTTTTTGAAACATTTAGCGTATCGGTAAAAGTAGCGTAGTGGCCTTGAACTTTTCCTAGTGTTTTTCCGTTATAACCTACTGGCGAATCAGTGGACAAGATTGTCTTTGAACTGTAAGCCTTTTGTGTAAGTATATAAAGATAACACATACTAATTGTTTCTAAACCCCTTGGTTCTCTGTTTGTGTTCGTTTTTGCCATGAACACCTGCTTGGTCTCATGAGTGTTTAAAGAATTCGACCTTACAATTCTTTTTGAAGCGGCGCCTTCACACTCACGTAGGTGATTTTATACCGAGTATCCCGTAATACTCCACTTGGGTCTTTTATAAGACCACAGTATAGAGTTCATTAAAAGCTGAGCTTATCCTATCCTTCGACGGGTTGTGCACTGACTTATCATAGGAATGGTTTTTAATTTACTGTGCCGTCAAGTTTATCTTAATCTTAGTTGTCCCTTTGAACCTAGATCTTGGGATCTCCAGTCAACTAGGTGGGGTTTCCGTTTTAGAAAACTTTCAGTTAACAGGTCTTAAGCCTATTCCCATCAATAAGATTTGAACTTTCTCTCTCGCCAAGCCTTTTGTTAGTGGATCCGCTATGTTATCCTTTGACCTTACATAGTCTATAGTGATAAATCCCTTAGAGAGAAGTTGTCTTATGGTTTTATGTCTACGACGAATATGTCAAGATTTACCATTATACAATGTACTGTTAGCCCTTCCTATAGCAGATTGACTATCACAGTGTATACATATTGGAGGTACTAGTTTTTCCCAATTTGGAATGTCTTCCAAAAAACTCATAATCCAATCTGCTTCTTCTGCGGCTTTATCTAGAGCAATGAACTCATACTCCATTTCCTAATGTAAACACATATCCACTTGTGGATTTTGTGTCATTTGAGCCCGTTATCCAATTGGCATCACTATATCCTTCTATTACTGAAGGATACTTCTCATATTGCAACACATAGTTTTGTGTATACTTTAGATATCCTAGGACTCTGATTATTGCTTTCCAATGGTTTTTACCAGGATTGCTGGTATATCTACTTAGCTTGCTTACAGCATACGCAATATCAGGCCTAGTGCAATTCATGACATACATAATACTTCCCAGTATACGAGAGTATTCAAGCTGATATATACCATTACCAGTGTTCTTTACCCAATTTTGGTTCATATCTACTGGTGATTTTGAAGTAGTTATATTATACTGCTTGAATTTTTCAAGAATTTTACCGATGTAATGTGACTGAGATAACGCATATCCTGTGGTGTCTATATAATTTTTACACCCAAAATTACATCGGCACTCCTAGGTCCTTCATATCAAATCTAAAGGATAACATGTCCTTCGTAGATTTTATTTCGACCTTATTATTTCCTAGAATCAGTAAACCATCGACATAGAGACAAACAATGACATATCCAGCATCTATACATTTTATATAGACACATTTATCTGATTCATTTTTTTTGAATCCATTTGATAACATTGTTTCATCAAATTTCTCATGCCATTGTTTTGGATCTTGTTTAAGGCCATAAAGAGATTTTACTAATTTGCACACCTTATTTTCATTTCCTGGGCTTAGAAACCCTTCTGGTTGCTGCATATGTATTTCTTCTTCCAGTTCACCGTTCAAAAATGCAGTTTTCACATCCATTTGGTGTATTTCCAAATTCAATATAGATACGATTGCAATAAGCATCCTAATTGATGTTATTCTAGTAACTGGAGAATATGTATCAAAGTAATCCAGATCTTCCTTCTGTCTGAATCCTTTTATTACAAGGCTCGCTTTATACTTGTCTATTGAGCCGTCAGCCTTTAGTTTCTTCTTGAATATCCATTTATATCCTAGTAGTTTTGATCCTTTAGGGAGATCCACTAGTTCATACGTATGGTTTTGTCGAATGGATTCTATTTCACTATTGACGGCTTCTTTCCAATAAGGAGCATCGGGAGATGACATTGCTTGTTGGTAAGTTAGAGGTTCATTTTCTATCATATATGCATAGAAATCAGGTCCAAAGGATTTAGAGGTCCTTTGTCGCTTGCTCCTTCTTGGTTCCTCTACCTCTGTTTCAACATCCCTTTCATTTGAACTTTGATTAACATTATCCTCAGGAGTATCTGTATCCCTTAATCTCTTTTGAACTATAGTTTCAACAGATGTTTTAAGAGGATTAATGTGTTCAAAGAATCTAGCATTTCGAGATTCGATAATGGTGTTTTCATGAATGTCATCGATTTCAGATTTGTAAACCAAAAATCGATAAGCAGCACTATTATGAGCATATCCTATAAATATGCAATCTATAGTCTTTGGTCCAATTTTGACCTTCTTTGGTTTTGATATTACTACTTTGGAAAGACAACCCCACACTCTCAAGTATTTGTAGGATGGTGGTCTCCCTTTCCACAGTTCATGCGGTGATTTAGAAGTCGTCTTTCGAGGCACTTTATTAAGAATATGATTAGCAGAAAGTATAGCTTCTCCCCAAAGGTTATCAGGTAAACCAGAGCTTATGAGCAGAGCGTTCATCAATTCTTTTTGTGTACGGTTTTTACGTTCTACTATCCCATTTGATTGAGGGGAATACGGTGTCGTTGTCTGGTGTATAATTCCATGTTCGGCGCAGAACTCCCCAAAAGGAAATTCGTATTCTCCTCCTCTATCACTTCTTGTTGATTTAATTTTTCTGTTGAGTTGATTCTCAACTTCTGCTTTGTACTGTTTAAACATATCGAATGCCTTATCCTTACTTCTTAGGAGATATACATAACAGTATCTTGTACAATCATCTATAAAGGTGATGAAGTACCTTTTTCCTCCTCTAGTTCGACACATTTTCAAGTCGCATACATCAGTATGTATTAAGTCTAGAGGTGCGTTATTCCTTTCAACTTGATGAAAAGAAGTTCTAGTTAGTTTTGATTCGGCACATGTTTCACATTTGTAATTGGATTCTATTGAAAACTTAGGTATAAATTCTAAGTTTACCATTTTTCGGAATGTATCAAAGTTAACATGGCCTAATCTAGCATGCCATAAATTAAATGACTCAGCGATATAAATAGAAGGTTCCACTTTATTCATATCTTTTGGTACAATAGTCATTACATTCATTTTGAACATACCATCACTCACATACCCTTTACCCACATACACTCCGTTTTTAGACAATACAAAATTATCAGAAAAAAAGACCAACTTGAATCCATTCTTGCTCAGTAGTGATCCCGAGACCAAGTTCTTCCGAATGTCTAGAACGTGGAGCACGTCATTCAACAGGACCTTTTGTTCCTCCTATTGTCACATTATCTCATGGAGAACGACCAGAAAAATTCACTGGTGTTGACTTCAAAAGATGGCAGCAAAAAATGTTGTTCTACCTGACCACTTTAGGATTGGCAAATTTCCTTCCAGAGGATCCTACTAAATTCGATGAATTGGAGCCTGACGCTACAAAGGTCGAGGCACTCATTGCTTGGAAAAGTTCCGACTTCATATGTAAAAAATTACATATTGAACGGGCTGGATAACAGTCTGTACAATGTGTATTGTACAATGAAGACATCGAAGGAACTCTGGATGTCTCTTGATAATAAGTACAAGACCGAAGATGCTGATCATCTCCTCTGCGTCAGTGGGAGAGCAATATTGTTTCAAGATTGTTGTTCATAACAATGCAAATATAGCACGAACCCGATAGCGATCAATGAATTGTCACTATCCAATTGTCACGTCAAGAAGTGTTTCTAGTTTGAAGTATAATCAAAAGCAGTAACAACAAAAGGTGTGAACAGATTTGCAACAGCACAGAAGCGTTGTAAAACAAACAGAAGAGAGAAGTACCTGTCAGTAACGTCCGAGTCCAGAGTAATTCTGTTTCCTTGAAACAATATTGCTCCCTCTACGGCGTTGAAGGTTATTGAGGAATTGTCCCCCATGATAAAACGGATCGGTTTCTGCAGCTTGAAGCGCTTTCAAATGCAGAGCAATTTCGAACTCAAGAGAGTAGTGTTTAAGAACAATTTTCCAGAAAAGAAAGAAGGGAATTTTCTAGTGAGTTTTTCTGTTCTATCATGAAGTCCTTATATAGTGGCCAGGGAATGTTTTCTGGGTAGATGCGAATGGGCGTACGGACGCGAGCGCGTCGGCTTAGCCCGAAAGGAAACGGGCGCACCTGTTCGTTGCGCAAGCCCAAGAGCCGAAAGGAAACGGGCGCATCCGCTCTGTTCAAAAAAGATCCGTCCCACTGCAACAAGGCCGAGCGGGTTAGTGGCCTACGGAAATCAGGAGACCCCAAAAGCCCCAAGGCCCTATCTATGACAGTTTAATATTTATTATGAAGGCCTAATGCCTACATAGCCCCATTCACTCAATGCTTCATGTGCTCGTTTCTTTTGTTTTGAAATGGCTTATTGGGCCTTGGTATATATGGAGATATATTCACAAATCACACACAATATGGGACTTTGTTTTCTACACAACCTCTTCTTTCCCAATCTTCCCATTTATTTCCAACAATCCCCCACATGAATGAGAGATTACATTTTGTTCTTAAATATTTCGAAACATTTAGCGTATCGGTAAAAGTAGCGCAGTGGCCTTTAACTTTTCCTAGTGTTTTATCATTATAACCTACTGGCGAATCAGTGGACTAGATTGTCTTTGAACTGTAAGCCTTTTGTGTAGGTATATAAAGATAATACATACTAAGTATTCTAAACCCCTTAGTTCTCTGTTTGTGTTCGTTTTTGCCATGAACACCTGCTTGGTCTCATGAGTGTTTAAAGAATTCGACCTTACAATTCTTTTTGAAGCAGCGCCTTCACACTCACGTAGGTGATTCTATACAGAGTATCGCGTAATACTCCACTTGGGTCTTTTATAACACCACAGTATAGACATCATTAAAAGCTAAGTTTATCCTATCCTCCGACGGGTTGTGCACTGACTTATCATAGGAATGGTTTTTAATTTACAGTGCCGTCAAGTTTACCTTAAATTTAGTTGTCCCTTTGAACCTAGATCTTGGGATCTCCAGCCAACTAGGTGGGGTTTCCATTTTAGAAAACATTCAGTTAACAGGTCTTAAGCCCATTCCCGTCGATAAGATTTGAGCTTTCTCTCTTGGCAAGCCTTTTGTTAGTGGATCCGCTATGTTATCCTTTGACCTTACATAGTCTATAGTGATAACTCCATTAGAGAGAAGTTGTCTTATGGTTTTATGTCTACGACGAATATGTCGAGTTTTACCATTATACAATGTACTATTAGCCCTTCCTATAGCAGATTAACTATCATGATGTATACATATTGGAGGTACCGGTTTTTTCCAATTTGGAATGTCTTCCAAAAAAATCCAAATCCAATCTGCTTCTTCTGTGGCTTTATCTAGAGCAATGAACTCAGACTCCATTTCCTAATGTAAACACATATCCACTTGTGGATTTTGTGTCATTTGAGCCCGTTATCCAATTGGCATCACTATATCCTTCTATTACTGAAGGATACTTCTCATATTGCAACACATAGTTTTGTGTATACTTTAGATATCCTAGGAGTCTGATTATTGCTTTCCAATGATTTTTACCAGGATTGCTGGTATATCTACTTAGCTTTCTTACAGCGTACGAAATATTAGGCCTAGTGCAATTCATGACATACATAATACTTCCCAGTATACGAGAGTATTCAAGCTGATATATACTATCACCAGTGTTCTTTACCCAATTTTGGTTCATATCTCTGGTGATTTTGCAGTAGTTATATTATACTGCTTGAATTTTTCAAGAATTTTAGCAATGTAATGTGACTGAGATAACGCATATCCCTGTGTTGTATTTACATTTTTTACACCCAAAATTACATCGGCCACACCTAGGTCCTTCATATCAAATCTAGAGGATAATATGACCTTCGTAAATTTTATTATGACCTTATTATTTCCCAGGATCAATAAATCATCGACATAGAGACAAACAATGACATATCCAGCATCTATACATTTTATATAGATGCATTTTTCTGATTCATTTATTTTGAATCCATTTGATAACATTATTTCATCAAATTTCTCGTGCCATTGTTTTGGTGCTTTTTAAGGCCATAAAGAGATTTTACTAATTTGCACACCTTATTTTCATTTCCTGGGCTTAGAAACCCTTCTGGTTGCTGCATAAATATTTCTTCTTCCAGTTAGCCGTTCAAAAATGCAGTTTTCACATCCATTTGGTGTATTTCCAAATTCAATATAGATGCGATTGCAGTAAGCATCCTAATTGATGTTATTCTAGTAACTGGAGAATATGTATCAAAGTAATCCAGATCTTCCTTCTGTCTGATTATTACAAGTCTTGCTTCATATTTGTCTATTGAGCCGTCAGCCTTTAGTTTCTTCTTAAATATCCATTTATATCCTAGTGGTTTTGATCCTTTAGGGAGATCCACTAGTTCCCACGTATGGTTTTGTAGAATGGATTCTATTTCACTATTGACGGCTTCTTTCCAATAAGGAGCATCGGGAGATGACATTGCTTGTTGGTAAGTTAGAGGTTCATTTTCTTTCATATATGCATAGAAATCAGGTCCAAAGGATTTAGAAGTCCTTTGTCGCTTGCTCCTTCTTGGTTCCTCTACCTTTGTTTCAACATCCCTTTCATTTGAACTTTGATTAACATTATCCTCAGGAGTATCTGTACCCTTGATCTCTTTTGAACAATAGTTTCAATAGATGTTTTAAGAGGATAAATGTGTTCAAAGAATCTAGCATTTCGAGATTCGATAATGGTGTTTTCATGAATGTCATCGATTTCAGATGTGTACACCAAAAATCGATAAGCAGCACTATTATGAGTATATCCTATAAATATGCAATCTATAGTCTTTGGTCCAATTTTGACCTTTTTTGGTTTTGGTATTTCCACCATAGCAAGACACTCCAACACTCTCAAGTATTTGTAGGATGGTGGTCTCCCTTTCCACAGTTCATGCAGTGATTTAGAAGTCATCTTTCGAGGCACTTTATTAAGAATATGATTAGCAGAAAGTATAGCTTCTCCCCCAAATGTTATCTGGTAAACCAGAGCTTATGAGTAGAGCGTTCATCATTTCTTTTAGTGTACGGTTTTTACGTTCTGCTAACCCATTTGATTGAGGGGAATATGGTGTCATTGTCTGGTGTATAATTCCATGTTCGGCGCAGAACTCCTCAAAAGGAATTTCGTATTCTCCTCCTCTATCACTTCTTATTGATTTAATTTTTCTGTTGAGTTGATTCTCAAATTCTGCTTTATACTGTTTAAACATATCAAATGCCTCATCCTTACTTCTAAGGACATATACATAACAGTATCTTGTACAATCATCTATAAAGGTGATGAAATATCTTTATCCTCCTCTAATTTGACACATTTTCAAGTTGCATACATCAGTATGTATTAAGTCTAGAGGTTCGGTATTCCTTTCAACTTGATGAAAAGAAGTTCTAGTTAGTTTTGATTCGGTACATGTTTCACATTTGTAATTGGAATCTATTGTAAACTTAGGTATAAATTCTAAGTTTATCATTTTTTCGCAATGTATCAAAGTTAACATGGCCTAATCTAGCATGCCATAAATTAAATGACTCAGCGATATAAATAGAAGGTTCAACTTTATTCATGTCTTTTGGTACAATAGTCATTACATTCATTTTGAACAGACCATCACTCACATACCCTTTACCCACATACACTCCGTTTTTAGACAATACAAAATTATCAGAAACAAAGACCAACTTGAATCCATTCTTGCTCAGTAGTGATCCCGAGACCAAGTTCTTCCGAATGTCTGGAACGTGGAGCACGTCATTCAACAGGACCTTTGATTCCTCCTACTGTCACATTCTCGCATGGAGAACGGCCAGAAAAATTCACTGGTGTTGACTTCAAAAGATGGCAGCAAAAAATGTTGTTCTACCTGACCACTTTAGGATTGGCAAATTTCCTTATAGAGGATCCTCCTAAAGTCGATGAATTGGAGCCTGACTCTACAAAGGTCGAGGCACTCACTACTTGGAAAAGTTCTGATTCATATGTAAAAATTACATATTGAACGGGTTGGATAACAGTCTGTACAATGAAGACATCGAAGGAACTCTGGATGTCTTTTGATAAAAAGTACAAGACCGAAGATGCTGATCATCTCCTATGCGTCAGTGGGAGAGCAATATTGTTTCAAGATTGTTGTTCGTAATAATTCAATTATAGCACGAACCCGATAGCGATCAATGAATTGTCACTATCCAATTGTCACGTCAAAAAGTGCTACCAGCATGAAGTATAATCAAAAGAAGTAACAGCAAAAGGTGTGACCAGATTTGCAACAGCCAGAAGAATTGCAAAACAAACAGAAGAGAGAAGTACCTGTTGGTAACGTCCGAGTCCAGAGTAAATCTGTTTCCTTGAAACAATATTGCTCCCTCTACGGCGCTGAAGGTTATTGAGCAATTGTCCCCCAAGACAAAACGGACCAGTTTCTGCAGTTTGAAGCGCTTTCAATGCAAAGCAATTTCGAACTCCAGAGAGTAGTGTTTAAGAACAATTTTGTAGAGAAGAAAGAAGGGAATTTTCTAGTGATTTTTTATGTTCTGTCATGAAGTCCTTATATAGTGGCCAGGGGATGTTTTCTGGGCAGATGCGACTGTCCGTACGGACGCGGGCGCGTCGGCTTAGCTCGAAAGGAAACGGGCGCACCTGTTCGCTGCGCAAGCCCAAGAGCCGAAAGGAAACGGGTGCATCCGCTCCGTTCAAAACAGATCCGTCCCACTGCAACAAGGCCGAGCGGGTTAGCGGCCCATAGAAATCAGAAGACCCCAAGAGCCCCAAGGCCCTATCTATGATAGTTTAATATTTATTATGAAGGCCTAATGCCTACATAGCCCCATTCACTCAATGTTTCATGTGCTCATTTCTTTTGTTTTGAAATGGCTTATTGGGCTTTGGTATATATGGAGATATATTCACAAATCACACACAATGTGGGACTTTGTTTTCTACACAACCTCTTCTTTCCCAATCTTCTCATTTATTTCTAATAATCCCCCACATGAATGAGAGATTACTTTTGTTCTTAAATTTTTCGAAACATTTAGCGTATCGATAAAAGTAGCGTAGTGGCCTTGAACTTTTCCTAGTGTTTTTTCGTTATAACCTACTAGCGAATCAGTGGACTAGATTGTCTTTGAACTGTAAGCCTTTTGTGTAAGTATTTAAAGATAACACATACTAAGTGTTTCTAAACCCCTTGGTTCTCTGTTTGTGTTCGTTTTTGCCATGAACACATGCTTGGTCTCATGAGTGTTTAAAGAATTCGACCTTACAATTCTTTTTGAATCGGCGCCTTCACACTCACGTAGGTGATTCTATATAGAGTATCCCATAATACTCCACTTGGGTCTTTTATAACACCACAGTGTAAACATCATTAAAAGCTAAGCTTATCCTATCCTCCGACGGGATGTGCACTGACTTATCATAGGAATGGTTTTTAATCTACAGTGCCATCAAGTTTATCTTAAACTTAGTTGTCACTTTGAACCTAGATCTTGGGATCTACAGTCAACTAAGTGGGGTTTCCATTTTAGAAAACTTTCAGTTAACAGGTCTTAAGCCCATTCCCATCGATAAGATTTGAACTTTCTCTCTTGGCAAGCCTTTTGTTAGTGGATCCGCTATGTTATCCATTGACCTTACATAGTCTATAGTGATAACTCTATTAGAAAAAAAGTTGTCTTATGGTTTTATGTCCACGGCGAATATGTCGAGACGTACCATCATACAATGTACTATTAGCCCTTCCTATAGCAGATTGACTATCACAATGTATACATATTGGAGGTACTGGTTTTTCCCAATTTGGAATGTCTTCCAAAAAACTCCTAATCTAATCTGCTTCTTCTGCGGCTTTATCTAGAGCAATGAACTCAGACTCCATTTCCTAATGTAAACACATATCCACTTGTGGACTTTGTGTCATTTGAGCCCGTTATCCAATTGGCATCACTATATCCTTCTATTACTGAAGGATACTTATCATATTGCAACACATAGTTTTGTGTATACTTTAGATATCCTAGGACTCTGATTATTGCTTTCCGATGATTTTAACCAGGATTGCTGGTATATCTACTTAGCTTGCTTACAGCGTACGCAATATCAGGCCTAGTGCAATTCATGACATACATAATACTTCCCAATATACGAGAGTATTCAAGCTAATATATACCATCACCAGTGTTTTTTATCCAATTTTGGTTCATATCTACTGGTGATTTTGCAGTAGTTATATTATACTGCTTGAATTTTTCAAGAATTTTAGCAATGTAATGTGACTGAGATAACGCATATCCCTGTGGTGTCTTTATAAATTTTACACCCAAAATTACGTCGTCCACTCCTAGGTCCTTCATATCAAATCTAAAGGATAACATGTCTTTCGTAGATTTTATTACGACCTTATTATATCCTAGGATCAGTAAATCATCGACATAGAGACAAACAATGACATATCCAGCATCTATACATTTTATATAGACGCATTTATCTGATTCATTTATTTTGAATCCATTTGATAACATTGTTTCATCAAATTTCTCATGCCATTGTTTTGGTGCTTGTTTAAGGCCATAAAGAGATTTTACTAATTTGCACACCATATTTTCATTTCCTGGGCTTAGAAACCCTTCTGGTTGCTGCATAAATATTTCTTCTTCCAGTTCACCGTTCAAAAATGCAGTTTTCACATCCATTTGGTGTATTTCCAAATTCAATATAGATGCGATTGCAATAAGCATCCTAATTGATGTTATTCTAGTAACTGGAGAATATGTATCAAAGTAATCCAGATCTTCCTTCTGTCTGATTATTACAAGTCTTGCTTCATACTTGTTTATTGAGCCGTCAGCCTTTAGTTTCTTCTTAAATATCCATTTATATCCAAGTGGTTTTGATCCTTTAGGGAGATCCACTAGTTCCCACGTATGGTTTTGTAGAATGGATTCTATTTCACTATTGACGGCTTCTTTCCAATAAGGAGCATCGGGAGATGACATTGCTTGTTGGTAAGTTAGAGGTTCATTTTCTATCAAATATGCATAAAAATCAGGTCCAAAGGAATTAGAGGTCCTTTGTCGCTTGCTCCTTCTTGGTTCCTCTACCTCTGTTTCAACATCCCTTTCATTTGAACTTTAATTAACATTATCCTCAGGAGTATCTGTATCCCTTGATCTCTTTTGAACTATAGTTTCAATAGATGTTTTAAGAGGATAAATGTGTTCAAAGAATCTAGCATTTCGAGATTCGATAATGGTGTTTTCATGAATGTCATCGATTTCAGATTTGTACACCAAAAATCGATAAGTAGCACTATTATGAGCATATCCTATAAATATGCAATCTATAGTCTTTGGGTCCAATTTTGACCTTCTTTGGTTTTGGTATTTCTACTTTGGCAAGACACCCCCACACTCTCGAGTTTTGCAGGACGGTGGTCTTCCTTTCCACCGTTCGTGCGGTGATTTAGAAGTCGTCTTTCGAGGCACTTTATTAAGAACATGATTAGCAGAAAGTATAGCTTCTCCCCAAAGGTTATCTGGTAAACCAGAGCTTATGAGTAGAGCGTTCATCATTTCTTTTAGTGTACGGTTTTTACGTTCTGCTATCCCATTTGATTGAGGGGAATATGGTGCCGTTGTCTGGTGTATAATTCCATGTTCGGCGCAGAACTCCTCAAAAAGGAAATTCGTATTCTCCTCCTCTATCACTTCTTATTGATTTAATTTTTCTGTTGAGTTGATTCTCAACTTCTGCTTTATACTGTTTAAACATATCGAATGCCTCATCCTTACTTCTAAGGAGATATACATAACAGTATCTTGTATAATCATCTATAAAGGTGATGAAGTACCTTTTTCCTCCTCTAGTTTGACACATTTTCAAGTCGCATACATCAATATGTATTAAGTCTAGAGGTTCGGTATTCCTTTCAACTTGATGAAAAGAAGTTCTAGCTAGTTTTGATTCGGCACATGTTTCACATTTGTAATTGGAATCTATTGTAAACTTAGGTATAAATTCTAAGTTTATCATTTTTCGCAATGTATCAAAGTTAACATGGCCTAATCTAGCATGCCATAAATTAAATGACTCAGCGATATAAATAGAAGGTTCCACTTTATTCATATCTTTTGGTACAATAGTCATTACGTTCATTTTGAACAGACCATCACTCACATACCCTTTACCCACATACACTCCGTTTTTAGACAATACAAAATTATCAGAAACAAAGATCAACTTGAATCCTTTCTTGCTCAGTAGTGATCCCGAGACCAAGTTTGTAACACCCCACCTCCGCCAATGCCACTCTTACAAGGACATTAGCTTTGGAGGGGCGTTAAACAAGGTAAACATGCATGCAGATATCACAAGACAGAACATATAAGTAAAACAGAGTAGTAAAGCAGCGGATAAAACTTAGCATTTCAAAACCACAGTTATGTTACAACAAAGTACTTGGTCATTATTTTCCAACAATAAAGTCTAGATAAAAGCATAAACTGAAAAACTGAAATACATAAAGTACTATCCCCAAAATGAAGTGATAAACCATAGCTAGCTCAATGTCCAAAACCGTACATGAGCAAATCCAGTAAGCAAGCTGTAAAGATCCAAGCTAAGCTCCAATGTTCCCACCCTGAGAACCTGAGGGGGGGGGGGGAACGGAAGAAAAGAGGCGAAAGAAAACAGGTCAGTCAAAAAGGCTGGTAAGCCCTACTACTATCTGTCTATGAACTAGTAAAGTTAACTGGCATGAGAAGCTGAGATGAACATAAGGATAACAACATACTGGCATGATGATTAGCTAACAAGATAGATAAAGGTGTCATCGCATAATTAAGGTTAAGTTTTGCACCACGGGTGTACTAGCATTCTAACATGTCAAGTAAAAACAAGAATTGATCCCTTGGCCCAAGCTTGGCCCATCATCATGAGGTGACCTAAATTAAGGTCCAACTACACGGTCTAGTCGATCGGCTCCCTATAAGCCTAACTCGTCAAGTGTCGGTGTCATACGGCCTAATCATGTAATGTAGTTGACTGTGCAGGGTCCACCCTAGGGTGTATCTGGCCCTACGGTGTAACCCTCAGACACCATACCATGATGCACAGTCCAAACCTACCGGTGCCCGTGTTCAACTCCGGACTTGATGTGCACGACCATGGTCCGCCTGAACAACCGGGGCATCATTCAACCGTCTCTTTTTTGGTCTCTTATAATCAGCCCAGTAATCGTGCCCCACCCTAGCCTAGTCCTAGGGTCTTATGATACAACTAGAAGGTTACTGCTGAAAAGGACCACGCAACTAGGGTTTCTTAACGGGTTAAATGTGGTTAACCCGATCCACACGTGGATTAAATTGGTTAAGAGTACCCAAGGCTCCTGACTTAACCTCGATTAATCCATCAAGCCCATATTGGTTAAGTATTAAGTGGACCATGACTTAACCCTAATCAGGAGGCATTCATTAACTTAATGTGCTTTAACCTCTCACATTAGACCTTGTTGTGGTTACTAGTTAAGCCCGGCGGGTCCGGGTAGCTTTACACCACAACCTGGTCTAACCTCGGGTTCGAGCACAACATGACCAACTTCTCACATTGGGTCCTATTGTTTGTAGCCACTAGTTAAGCCGGGCGGGTCCGGGTAGATTTATGCTACAAACTCAACCCAACCTCGAGTTGGCCACACTCATCTTTTCTAAGTGTCATGTCCATTATGTTTCCAAAACATAATTACATATCACGTCATGTTATAAAAATCATGTTCATGTCATTATGTTACCCAACCCCAACGTAATCCCATCGTTTACATAATCGCAATAACGCATAAAGGATAAAATAGGGAACTTGGCATAACCATGACAAAAAGGTGTTGAAGCCACGAGTTTAACATGGTGGCATATGAAATGTACATATGTTCATATATTTGCATATTGCATTATGAGGCTTCAAAAGCATGCATAAAACCAAACTTAGCATATGAGTGATACATGGTGATAAATAACATGTAGAGGTTGCTAGAAGTTCGCATTTGGCCTCACATGCAAGTTATCATAAGGGATATGATAACTTTCATGTTGCCAAAATGCAACTTTTAACATAAAGCTTGAAGCTTTAAGGTCACAAACCCAAGTTTAACTTGCATAACATGATAACATGATCAACCCAAACTTGCATAACATGATAACATGATCAACCCAAACTTGCATAACATGGCAACATGTGTCATACATAACTTGCATAATGATCAACCAAACTTGCATATGATGATCAACCAAACTTGCATATAATGATCAACCAAACTTGCATAACATGGCAACATGTGTCATACATAACTTGCATAATGATCAACCAAACTTGCATATGATGATCAACCAAACTTGCATATAATGATCAACCAAACTTGCATATGATGATCAACCAAACTTGCATATAATGATCAACCAAACTTGCATCATTCATTTAACTTTAGAGTTGAAAGAAAGAAAGTAGAAAAGGGCTTACTACGCTATGAAGACACAAATGAATATTTATTATAAAGATTGAGACGAAGCCCTTATGCAAGCACCAAAAACCCAAATATGCAAGCTCCAAATGAAAACCCTTGAGCCAAATCAATAAAAACTCTTGCTTTGAAAGAGAAATGTTGCAACTTGACTTGAATGCAAACTAAGAACACTCATACAAGCTTGAAAATACTTGTATGCACTCAAAATCTCTCATATAGATAGACTTAGGAATTTTAGCATGAGAGTGGAGGCCATGAGAGGAACAAATTTGGCATAGTTTAGTTGTAGGAATGAATAATGATGATTTAGGCTAGGTTTAGGGGTCTTTTTATAGAGGATTAGGATAGTATTAGCCATAGGATTAACCCTAGATTCAATCCAAGCCATCAAAGCATGTCTTGGGGAAGAAGTCAAGTGTAAGAACCATCTAGGGCCTTTAGATTAAAGTTGAACCATGAGAACCATTCAAATGCAAAATCTGCATTTGAGCGAATCGGCCCATGGGTTGACAGCCAAACACCCTGGATTAACCCCTAGTCGACCCAGCGAGCTCGGGTCGACCTCAAAAATCGGCCGGTTCGGTTATTCCCCTCTCCCAATTCGCTGTTTTGAACATTTTTGCATATTTATTTATTTAATTTTCAATTTTATATATATATATATATCAATATATATATTTCTCTGCGCAACCCATTTCACTTAATTAAGTATACTTTAATTTGTGAATTTTTCGTGAAACTTCGTGAGGCCATATCTTGGTCATACGGACTCCGATTTTCGAAAACTCGGACTCTATTTCGCGTATTTTTCCGAGACGAACGCAATGGCACAGCCCGTTTCCCTTGATTCAGATTTTACAGTTTAATTCTGCCTCCATTTGTGTTATAACATGTTATTCAAAAATACGGGTTGTTACATTCTCCCCTCCTTAAAGGATTTCGTCCCCGAAATCTCCAAGTTAGGAAGAACGTATCCTACCATCCATCATCCATCTACTCAAAACATCATCCATGAGCAATCATTGTCCTTAAAAGGTTCTAAATGCTGTATGATCATATGCAAAGGTGTGTGTATATGTACTTATCTAATGCGAAAATCAGGAGGTTACTGATTCAGTAAACCCCCTTAATGCAAAATATGTTAGTGAAATGAGTCCATATGTATGCAAATTTCTAACATAATTTATAATCTCTACATGAGTGCACATAACATTCATCCATATGCAACATCCACGTGATAGCATAACAAGTTTTCATCCATGAATAAGCATAAACACTCATGCATATGCGGTATGAAAGTGTGTGAGCCGATCTTAGTGCCTAACGTGTATTATGCATCCACGAGTATCCACTTGCAAACACTTGCAACCACTTGCAAACATCAAACATAACATGTTTCAAATACATGTTTCAACCAAGGGTTTCTACCTAAGGTTCTCATGACAAGATTTACAAAACAAGATAAACTAGATAAGCATGGATAGCAAAGGGAAGATATACCAATCTAGGAAAAGAGATCGAGAATGTACCCTCAAAAAGAAATGGATAAAGCCCACGCATCTTCTCCTCGGTTTCCCAAGTTGCATCTTCGTCGGCTTCACCCCACTGAACTTTCACCAATTTGACTTCTCGATTCCTTAGTTTCTTGATCTCTGTTCCCAAGATACGGATCGGAGCTTTTCTCAAGGTTGCTTCTTTCTCTACCTCAATGTCTTCAAGAATGCTTGGTTCAACCACCTCAGCGGACTCATGCAGGCACTTTCGGAGATGCGAGACATGAAAGACATTATGCACTCCGGCTAGCTTTTCGGGCAATTCCAACTTATAGGCCATCTTTCCAATTCTCTCTACGATAGGGAAGGGCCCTACGAACCTTGGTGCCAACTTCCCAACTGCTCCAAAACGTACCACATTACGCAAAGGAGAAACCTTCACGAAAACCATGTATCCCACTTCGAATTCCAAATCTGCCCTTCGCTTGTCAGCATAGGATTTCTGTCTATCTTGGGCCGCTTTCATCCTTCTTCTCACCAATTCAACTTTCTCGGATGTGTCCCGTATCATATCGGGCCCAAGTATAAGTCTATCTGTTGTCTCCCACCAACAAGATGGTGACCTACACAGCCTCCCATATAAAGCTTCAAATGGTGCCATCCCTATGCTGGCTTGATAGCTATTATTATAAGCAAATTCTACAAGAGGAAGGTGGTCTTCCCAAGTACCACCGAAGTCGAGAACACAAAACCTCAAAAGATCTTCTAGCACTCTATTCACCCTTTCGGTTTGGCCATCCGTCCGGGGGTGATAGGCTGTACTCAGATTCAATCGCGTACCCATTGCTTCTTGCAAACTGTTCCAGAACTGGCTAGTGAAAATTGGGTCACGATCGCTAACTATGCTAGAAGGAACTCCATGCAGCCGCACTATCTTTTGAAGATAAACAGATGCTAGCCGTGATACGGTCCTCTTGCTTTTCACCGGAATAAAATGGGCTCTCTTTGTAAATCTATCAATTATTACCCATATCCCATAAAGCCCAAATAGTTTGGTGGCGAACTTCTTCACCCCAACCATATACCACAAATAGGCTAGCCATACCCTTAGGGGGTTTGTAACAGAACTAAGATTGAGGATAGGACTGAGAGGATATACTTAAAAGGTATCATGCGAGTAAGCTCTACGGAACAATAGGGTTCAAGGATATACTCTTAGAAAGAGATTAAATGCGCATATCTAGACTTCAATCTTCTAACCCGCATTTTCTTGTGCTTAATCCCATCGTGCCCTGACCGTCTTTTTAACTTCACAATTCCGTAGTTCTTAATTCTTATTTCCAAAATATGAGTTAAAACTCATTTCACCGTTGCCTCTCATTCCCCTTCCACTTATCCTTTGCCTAACATACTTGGCTTCTACCCAACTGCATACTCATGGTTTCATGCAGGCTTTCCAAAATTCGTTAGTGAATCTCGGATCTCGTTTACATACTATACGGTATCCCACGCAGAAAACTATCTCTTGAAAACAAGTGCCAATCCACGTTGCCAACTGTACTTACTAGGGTGATTTTTCTAACCCATGCTTAAGTAAAATGGACTATCCGCCTTAGTAGCGAATACCACCGGAGCACCCCATTCTGAAATGCTTCGCCTAATGAAATTTTTCTCAAGCTACTCCTTGATTTGCTTACCAAGCTCTCTCCTTTCTCGTGGGGCCATGTGCCTAACGGGCAATGTAACTGGCTTGGCATTATCAACCAGATAAATGCGGAAATCTATCTCTCGTTTAAGGGGTAACCCCTTAACTTCTTCAAAGACATCGGGATAGTCTCGGACCACCCTTACAGATTGCAGATCATCGATGGACGAGTCGAGAGATTCAAGATAACATAACATGACGGGACCTCTAGGGTTACAAGAAATTTCTAGGGGATTACCGAGGCGAGTCATGAGCCTCACTACCCTATGCTCACAGTCAAGAATGGCTCCATAACTGGACAACCAATCCACCTCCAAAATCAACCCGTATCCCATAAACCCGAGAACCTAAACATTACACATGAATTCTATGCTCAAGATAGAGATTTTCAAATCCACACAAATCACAGGTAGATGGGCGGAACCCCCAATTGGATTTGAAACACAAACGGGATCCTCAATTAAGCTAGTACTTAGGTGCAAACTTTCAACAATATCAGAAGAGATAAAGCTATGCGATGCGCCAGAATCAAATAAGGTGCGAACAGGAAAATCAGAAATGTAAACATGAATTTCTATAAAAAATCTACCTCGATCAAATGCTGGAAGAGCGAGGAGAGCCTGCAATTGCCCTCCAGAGGGTCTTACTTGCTGAGTTTGTCCTTGCCCTTGTCCTTGCTTCTTGGGGCAATCCTTACTGAAATGTCCAGTCTCTCCACAATGAAAGCATTCGCCCAACTTCCTTTTCTTCTTCCTACAGTCTTTGGCTATGTGCCCAGTAATCCCACAGAAGTTGCACTTCCTCCTTTCTCTTGAAGTAGGGTCATATTCACCAAACTCTCGAAAGTCGCCCCCATGGGTATATGAGACATGGCCAAACCGCGTGTAACGGCTGGAAATTTCCGACTCCTCGAGAGTCGGAAATTCCGAGACGTTAGTGAAAGAATTTAGAAGGTGAGAAAGAAAAGATAGAACTAATAGAATAGAAGAAGAAGAAGAACATCAGAATCATCAGAGTAACACGAATCTCACAGCGGAACGAATAACATATAATATATAACATAACTTTGAAGTTAACAGTTATATATATACAATAGCACTTATCAGAGTACAACACTTACAACACAGCGGAAATAACTATAGCTATCAAATCTTGCAGCCTCCTGCTCCAAGCTCTCCAAGTATATCTGTAAATCCCGACTACTTGACTGCCCGTACAAATTTAGGCACCCAAGAGTTTAGGGAAAACAACAAAGTAAACTCCGGGTCAGTCATGGGACTGGTATGAGTAAAATAGTTTAAGAACAGGTATAGGATATCTCATAAGACCACGCCGTGAATACGGAACGGGTTTTTCCCTTATGAGTATCTGAACAACTTTGACAAGCAATATCATTGTGATATTATAATAATGTCTAAGTACAAATAGGTATCAACCTAGCAGAAACGCTTGCATCTCACGTTCTACATACATAGTATAAAATCATAAACCGCAGGGCGCTTATCGGAGAATGGATTCCAACAGACAAGGTATGGGAGCACCTTCTGAATAGTGTACTCTAGAGGTGATACACTCAGGTTCAACAAGAACGTCTTGCAACCCGGCCACACATGACCGCTCACTCGTTTAGCTTGAGTGTCGCGAATATATTGCCACCACGGTTATAGGCCATCAAACCGTCATCCGAAGATACAGAATTAAAAAGAAGTATAAATATGAATATTCTCTAGATCGGTGACAATACACCCTGCTTGGGGACGACCCAACTAGCCATGCTGCCTAGCCCAACTTTTGTTACTTCCCGGTGTGAGGCTAGAAGCTACATTTATCTTCAGAACATCTGATCACCATTCACTTTGAATGCCACATCGTCATACCCGCCAAATCACAAATTGACTTATTCAAAAATAACACGGGTATACAGCTAAGAGAAACGAATTCCTCCACCACCAAACGTGAATACGTTTGAACAGATCAACTTACGCGATCTATTGGATATACTCTGTCAGACCTTCTTCCATATACGTTGTCCTGGGACTGGACAAACCGAAGGCACTATTCAGTATATCCATCTTAGTCACTGTTATCTAAGACTTATACAACAGCCCTTGCACTTTACTCCGTCTTCAATTTATCTTTGGCATATATTGCTCGCAACGCTTATGCCAATACAGAGTGGTTCTTTGGATAATAATCCAACCGGTCTCTCCATATTAACAACGTTAAAATGGTAAAAACTTTGATAGTCTGTGATTCAACTATCAAATGAAAACATGTCGGTGTACAAACAACGATCTTATTTCCAAATGGAAATTCGATCGATCAATCATCATATGTTCATATTTCCTTATTTCATATATTTAGAAAATATATGTTATTAATCATTGGAAAACATTTCCATAGCTTATTTGCACATCACTATTATTTCGCAACTATCAGTCCCTAACTGTAACTAGTATGAGAACAATTCTCTAAGTATCAATACGGAAGGTCGAAACCAACATCAGATCGTCACTTAGAAAACCGTTCAACTTACCCTCTCCAGTTAGTTTCTGAATTTGCTTAACTCTATTTCTTAAATTCTTATCATGAAAACATTTCATTCCTATGTTTAGAAAACATATCTGACTATATTTGGAAAACGTTTCCAAAACTCATTTACGGATTTCCAATGAACGTTGTATAAAACATCGTTACGCTTAATCCATTAATCGCTTATTACTTAACTATATTTCAAATCAACCTTTTCTATCGAACCACAACTATTCCTTTGTCAAATTTGAAGTCAATCAAGTTGGGGTATAATACCTCTCAGACCTTAATTGAACAACGTCCTTTACTGTGAAATAGATGAAGCTCGTCACTCACTTTTTCCAATCATATGTTTACGCAAATTCTCGGATTCAGGTTACGAATCCACTTCTTATATGACAGTGTTTGATTATAACTATAACGTTATAATTCCTACTTCTACAATATCTAACCTGAATTATAACTTTATCTCTTAACTCGAAAAATTAAACAGACACCTAACTTCTTACTCAATAACTAAACCTTGATTTAAACCCTGGAAAGTAAATAGTACTTTCCCGAATTCGCTATAATCGAATTCGACGTATAACTCTCTTTCGAGTAATCTCTATTTGATTAACTCTTCTTCGAATAACCTATATTCGATTATCTCTCTTCGAATAACTCATATTCGAAATCTCTCTCTTTCGAATAAACAATATTCAATCTCTTCCTTTCGAATATGCTATATTCGAAAATCTTCTTTCGATTTACTAATCGATAACTCCTTTCGATCAAACTAAAATCGATAACTCCTTTAACTCTATTCGAATAACTAATATTCGACTAACTCCTTTGGATCGACTCATTTGATTAACTCCTTCGAATAACTAATTCGAATAACTTACCTTTGAATAACCAATATTCGATTTACTCTAACTCGATTAACTTAATTCTAATCGATTTACTCCATTTCGATTCAACTTAATTCAAATCGATTAACTTAACTCAAATTGATTAACTCCTTTCGAATAACTAAATTCGATTTAACTTCTCTAACTCTACTCGGATAAATTATATTCGATTAACCCTTTTAACTTTACTCGAATAAACATATTCGATTAACACCTTCTTTCGAATAACTATATTCGATTAACTCTTCGACTAACTCCTTTGGATTAACTAACTTCGAATAACTCCTTTGGATTAGCTAACTTCGAATAACTCCTTTGGATTAACTAACTTCGAATAACTCTTCGACTAACTCCTTCGGATTAACTAACTTCGAATAACTCCTTTGGATTAACTAACTTCGAATAACTCTTCGACTAGCTCCTTCGGATTAACTAACTTCGAATAACTCCTTTGGATTTACTAACTTCGAATAACCAATATTCGATAACTACTCTTCGAATAAATAATATTCGGTAACTCTTCTCAAATGAATAACATTTGATTTCTCCATTCGAATAAACTATATTCGATTACTCTTCCCTCGAATACACTATATTCGATAACTCTACTTCGAATAAGTGATATTCGGCAACTCTACTCGGTTAACTCTACTTGGACAACTCTAACTGATCAACTCTAACTGGTCAACTCTAACTGGTCGACTCTAACTGGTCAACTCTAACTGGTTAACTCAAATGGTTTAACATAACTGGTTAACTCAAATGGTTTAACATAACCGGTTAACTCGAATGGTTTAACCTAACTGGTTCACTCAAATGGTTTAACCTAACTGGTTCTCTCAAATGGTTTAACCTAACTGGTTAACTCGTCTCGATTAACTGAACTAATCCACTTAGTTTAACTTAGCTAATTCACGTTGATTAACTCTAACCGATTCACTTAGTTTAACTCAACTAATTCACTTCGATTAACCACTTAGTTAACTTAACTAATTCACTTCGATTAACCACTTAGTTTAACTTACTAATTCACATCGATTAATCACTTAGTTTAACTTAACTAACTTGCTTTGATTTACTTAACCAATTACTTTGTTTAACTCGACTAACTTTGCTTTGGTTAACTTAACCAATTACTTTGTTTAACTCGACTAACTTTGCTTTGGTTAACTTAACCAATTACTTTGTTTAACTCTATTCGAATAAGTAATTCGAATCACTCTCATGTGTTTAATTCTATTCAAATATCTAATTTGAATCCATATCATGTTATACCGTGTGCGAAGCACGGGTTTTAAACCTATCCTTGTATAATTCTATTTATTTTCCGAACAAGTGTTCCTTTATTTATTTCCTAAATAAATATTCCTTTATTCCATTTATTTAAAATCTAAATAAATGTTCCTTTATTTATTTCCCAAATAAATAAATGGTTCCATTTTATAAAATCCTATCGATTTTATAAATAAGATTTATTTTCAATATAAACATTGAAAATTCCCTTTTTACATTCTAGTATCACCTACGGTGTTTACCGTGTCGTATAACACTGATTGGTATCATTCAAAACATATGAAATCAATAACAGATTTCATAACACATCATATATCACAATATATGAAAAACGGTAAAATAAATGTTGAGGAATCCAGTCGGATTCCTCCGACCTGTTTCCCTACATCACAGATGTTAGAAAATATAGATAACATCACTTTCAGTTCCATATGATGTATTCTGTTAAACAGAATCAATATAGAAATTTAACTAACTGACTAGCAGTTCAATCAAACAATCAACACACAGTCAAACAGACAATTTTAACAGTTCTAACAATACAACATGAAATTATAAACTGTTCAGAGTTAGTGAGATTTACTCACATTGGACGCGTTAACCGTTAAATGTCGGTTTGCGTTATTTGGCTCAGTTGGACAATTTATTCCGCCATAAATTGTAACGAGCTCGGATTGACTCCCGGTCAGTCTCATTGTGTTGCTCCCGTCCATACGATCCTGTCGGATCTTGTTTCACTCAATTCTGACATCGTATGACGAAGGTATCACATTTAAAAGATCGTGTACATTTTAAATTAAATTAAACTAAGGGTTTTTAGACTTGGGCCTTACCACATGAACTCAGCCCATATACCAAATTCCACCCGTAACCTCTTCTCCTACAAACATCGATACAGAACCCGAATCCCTTTTCTCATTACCATTAATCGATTTTCATTTCCCACAATACCATTTCAAACTTTCCACCGAAATCCAAATTGAAATTACCATAGTTCCTCTCATCAATCCTCTTCAGTGAACAAGAATGGAAATACTGAATCGTACCACCACTGCCGACTGTCACAGCTCCACCTCCGTCCATCCATTCTCGTCGCCGACCGTACCAAACACCTCAGCTCCCTATCGCCCACCCCCCTGTCACCAGCTCCCTCCACTCGCAGCAACCAGGAAAAATAGAACAAATCCGACTTTAAACTTTCCAGTATTCAACGAAGAACCTCGACAACGTGAACCCACCACCGCAGTCATCGGGGCGATCGGACCCCTCCTCTGTGGTGCCAACAGTTGCGCCTTGCTTCCAGGAGGTCGACTACCACCTTCTTTCCACCTCCGGCCTTCCTTACATCCAGCAAACGAAAGCCCTAGTCGAACTCGTGGAAGTCCAGTACCCCCAAAACGACATCGCACTCCTCATAGGTCGTACCGAATCAAAGAGAAGACCACCAGATTTTGTTTCAGCATTTTTAGGAATTTATTTGTATATTCTTTTGATTTTCTTTCTTGGAAATTTTTCACTGTAAACACATTGGTGGACTTATATAGTTGCGTTGGTAGTTGGTATCAGTTGTGGCTGAGGAGGAATGGTGCGTGGCCATCAGTTTGACCGAGAAAATATGTTGGGATATTTTTTTTATTGATTTATTTTGGTGATTTTCTTCTCGTTCTTGGTCCTTTAAAAATCACTGTGACCGCATACGATACCCAAAAATCACCAAACTGAACATGTAGCTAGAGTTCGACATTACGGTCCCAACGAAACTGGTTTCGTCGAATTCCGACTCCGTATGCTCACACAGTGTATTTTTAACTGTCACAATATTGACTATTTCTCACTCTAAAAATCCGTACGGCCACACAGTGACTCTAAAAATCATGAAACTTCACATCTAACAATAATTTGACATTGCGGATCCAACAAAACTGGTTTCGTCGAATTCCGACTTCGTTTGCAAAAGTGGCTATTTTTAACGCTCTAAATAGCCTATTTAAATATATAAATATATTTAAATATTATTAAATTAATTATTTAAAATTAATTATTATCGTCTATATCCACAGTGGCATACCATACAGCTCCAGACTATCACCTCAGATTTTATGACTTGATTTCCAGCCTCCAGATTATCCCGATATTCAGTTCGTATCGAAAAATTGATTTATAACGTATATAAAGCGTTACGAATTATAACGGAATTCCACAGCGACTTTTCTGAAATTTGATTTGGACGTACATCAAAATCTATACGACGAAATCCCGATTTTTCTCTTCCACTAGAAAGATATACTCCACCAGCTCCACATGTTTCTTGTTTCACAGAAATCCGGCTTAAAATGAATCATGTACATTCAGTTGAAGTTCAACTCGCCAAATAACGAACTGTCGCGTCGTTACGGGCTCGATTATAATTATTATTATTATAATTTATACGTTCAACTATCGTTTATTTAATATATTCGTTATTTAAATAATTAAATAACTTAATTATTATACCTTACAAAACGCGCCATTACAGACTTCCCCCCTTAAAATAATTTCGTCCTCGAAATTGCTAAGCTAGGAAAATGCTACCAACTTTACGAACTAGATTCAAATATCTTTTAGTTTACTTCTCAACTCCAGTTTCAACTGAACCATTTAATTTTCAATTAAATTATTAATTCATTCTGGCTAACTGAATTTCCATAAATCATGAGAATGTTTTAACGCCTGGAATTTTCGGAAAATTTCGCCATAACCTCCTTTGTATTGGTCAATATGACAAACCACCTCTCGCCTCTCTAGGCCTTCTCCAACCCAAAAGAAAATCAAACAGCCAAGCAGCTTGCCCATTTCGGCTCATAAAATCCAAACTCATATATGATATAAACTTGTACCTTTTTGTCGGGCATTTAACTCTATCCCTTTCATCTGCTACCACTTCAACATATACCAATGTTATCCATTCCAATTGATCTCCAATCAGTTCATATCCTCAAATCCAAATCGAATTTCATTCGAACTCTAATATCAAATTCCAAATTATTGACTTATCAATTTGGTTCCATTCTAGATTATCTCTAATCCCAATTCAATTTTATTTAACTCGGTTCAAGTTAAATTTCAATTTATTTTTACCATCTCATTTTATTTAACTTCATTAGTTAAATTTTAATTCCAGAACTTAAGTTCCTAGGCTCATTTCAAATCAATTTGAAATCATAATGCCAATTCAAAACCTTTGAATTTCTAAACAACTTGTTTTCTCAAAACAATTCAAAAACAAAACCTTTGGTAGTAATCCGTCACTTAGAACTCGAAAATGAACACTGATGATGTCTAGATTCATCATCAGAATCTATTTTCCAGCTATCGAAGTGAGTTCAATACTATATCATTTTCAATTGGAAAAACATTTTCAAAATCTCCCAGGAACTTAAAATTTCCTTATTTTAATTCCAAATCTGATTTAAATTCATATTTAATTCAAACTATTTCATATATTACATTCATATGAATCCTGATTGGTCATTTATAACCATTTCACCCTTTTATAATCTTATTCGATTATAATAACCACCAACACAATCAATATACTATAATAATTTCAAGATATATATTTCTTCTATAAACAAATATATTTTGGGAAAATTATTTCATTTACCCTCTTTCAAAACATACCATGACGGTTCATCATATTCGAGTGTTTAGTAACCCTTATCGATACAGTGGATCAACTGATCGACCAGAATTCATAAGCCACTCAACCAATGAGTCTCCACAATATAAAACCATTTTATATTGAATAACAATTACGCGCTCATATATATACACTCAAACTCAATCTAGGATATTACTAATCCCATCTCTATCGAGTTATGCCACAGAGCCAAGGTAATCACTTAACTTAAGCTCTGATACCAACTGTAACGGCTGGAAATTTCCGACTCCTCGAGAGTCGGAAATTCCGAGACGTTAGTGAAAGAATTTAGAAGGTGAGAAAGAAAAGATAGAACTAATAGAATAGAAGAAGAAAAAGAACATCAGAATCATCAGAGTAACACGAATCTCACAGCGGAACGAATAACATATAATATATAACATAACTTTGAAGTTAACAGTTATATATATACAATAACACTTATCAGAGTACAACACTTACAACACAGCGGAAATAACTATAGCTATCAAATCTTGCAGCCTCCTGCTCCAAGCTCTCCAAGTATATCTGTAAATCCCGACTACTTGACTGCCCGTACAAATTTAGGCACCCAAGAGTTTAGGGAAAACAACAAAGTAAACTCCGGGTCAGTCATGGGACTGGTATGAGTAAAATAGTTTAAGAACAGGTATAGGATATCTCATAAGACCACGCCGTGAATACGGAACGGGTTTTTCCCTTATGAGTATCTGAACAACTTTGACAAGCAATATCATTGTGATATTATAATAATGTCTAAGTACAAATAGGTATCAACCTAGCAGAAACACTTGCATCTCACGTTCTACATACATAGTATAAAATCATAAACCGCAGGGCGCTTATCGGAGAATGGATTCCAACAGACAAGGTATGGGAGCACCTTCTGAATAGTGTACTCTAGAGGTGATACACTCAGGTTCAACAAGAACGTCTTGCAACCCGGCCACACATGACCGCTCACTCATTTAGCTTGAGTGTCGCGAATATATTGCCACCACGGTTATAGGCCATCAAACCGTCATCCGAAGATACAGAATTAAAAAGAAGTATAAATATGAATATTCTCTAGATTGGTGACAATACACCCTGCTTGGGGATGACCCAACTAGCCATGCTGCCTAGCCCAACTTTTGTTACTTCCCGGTGTGAGGCTAGAAGCTACGTTTATCTTCAGAACATCTGATCACCATTCACTTTGAATGCCACATCGTCATACCCGCCAAATCACAAATTGACTTATTCAAAAATAACACGGGTATACAGCTAAGAGAAACGAATTCCTCCGCCACCAAACGTGAATACGTTTGAACAGATCAACTTACGCGATCTATTGGATATACTCTGTCAGACCTTCTTCCATATACGTTGTCCTGGGACTGGACAAACCGAAGGCACTATTCAGTATATCCATCTTAGTCACTGTTATCTAAGACTTATACAACAGCCCTTGCACTTTACTCCGTCTTCAATTTATCTTTGGCATATATTGCTCGCAACGCTTATGCCAATACAGAGTGGTTCTTTGGATAATAATCCAACCGGTCTCTTCATATTAACAACGTTAAAATGGTAAAAACTTTGATAGTCTATGATTCAACTATCAAATGAAAACATGTCGGTGTACAAACAACGATCTTATTTCCAAATGGAAATTCGATCGATCAATCATCATATGTTCATATTTCCTTATTTCATATATTTAGAAAATATATGTTATTAATCATTGGAAAACATTTCCATAGCTTATTTGCACATCACTATTATTTCGCAACTATCAGTCCCTAACTGTAACTAGTATGAGAATAATTCTCTAAGTATCAATACGGAAGGTCGAAACCAACATCAGATCGTCACTTAGAAAACCGTTCAACTTACCCTCTCCAGTTAGTTTCTGAATTTGCTTAACTCTATTTCTTAAATTCTTATCATGAAAACATTTCATTCCTATGTTTAGAAAACATATCTGACTATATTTGGAAAACGTTTCCAAAACTCATTTACGGATTTCCAATGAACGTTGTATAAAACATCGTTACGCTTAATCCATTAATCGCTTATTACTTAACTATATTTCAAATCAACCTTTTCTATCGAACCACAACTATTCCTTTGTCAAATTTGAAGTCAATCAAGTTGGGGTATAATTACCTCTCAGACCTTAATTGAACAACGTCCTTTACTGTGAAATAGATGAAGCTCGTCACTCACTTTTTCCAATCATCTGTTTACGCAAATTCTCGGATTCAGGTTACGAATCCACTTCTTATATGACAGTGTTTGATTATAACTATAACGTTATAATTCCTACTTCTACAATATCTAACCTGAATTATAACTTTATCTCTTAACTCGAAAAATTAAACAGACACCTAACTTCTTACTCAATAACTAAACCTTGATTTAAACCCTGGAAAGTAAATAGTACTTTCCCGAATTCGCTATAATCGAATTTGACGTATAACTCTCTTTCGAGTAATCTCTATTTGATTAACTCTTCTTCGAATAACCTATATTCGATTATCTCTCTTTGAATAACTCATATTCGAAATCTCTCTCTTTCGAATAAACAATATTCGATCTCTTCCTTTCGAATATGCTATATTCGAAAATCTTCTTTCGATTTACTAATCGATAACTCCTTTCGATCAAACTAAAATCGATAACTCCTTTAACTCTATTCGAATAACTAATATTCGACTAACTCCTTTGGATCGACTCATTTGATTAACTCCTTCGAATAACTAATTCGAATAACTTACCTTTGAATAACCAATATTCGATTTACTCTAACTCGATTAACTTAATTCTAATCGATTTACTCCATTTCGATTCAACTTAATTCAAATCGATTAACTTAACTCAAATTGATTAACTCCTTTCGAATAACTAAATTCGATTTAACTTCTCTAACTCTACTCGAATAAATTATATTCGATTAACCCTTTTAACTTTACTCGAATAAACATATTCGATTAACACCTTCTTTCGAATAACTATATTCGATTAACTCTTCGACTAACTCCTTTGGATTAACTAACTTCGAATAACTCCTTTGGATTAGCTAACTTCGAATAACTCCTTTGGATTAACTAACTTCGAATAACTCTTCGACTAACTCCTTCGGATTAACTAACTTCGAATAACTCCTTTGGATTAACTAACTTCGAATAACTCTTCGACTAGCTCCTTCGGATTAACTAACTTCGAATAACTCCTTTGGATTTACTAACTTCGAATAACCAATATTCGATAACTACTCTTCGAATAAATAATATTCGGTAACTCTTCTCAAATGAATAACATTTGATTTCTCCACTCGAATAAACTATATTTGATTACTCTTCCCTCGAATACACTATATTCGATAACTGTAACACCCCACCTCTACTAGGATCACTCCTTGGAATGTACTAGCTTTGAAGGGGCGTTATTGTGAAGGTAAACATGCACAGAGATATCGCAAGACAGAATATATAAAAATAAATATAAGTAAAGCAGCGGTAGCAGATAAAAACCCATCATCATCATCTCACAAAACCAACATAGTCAAGTACATAGTATCAAAATGTCATGATCCAAAATACAACATAAGTCTAGATACGTAGAAACAAAATACATGGTAAAACATCAGTACTAATCCCCAGAAATAAAAGATAAGCCACAGCTAGCTCAGATCCATACATGAGCTATCCAACAAGCAAGCTGAAGATCCACTAAGCAGATGTAGCCCCTCCCTGAGAACCTGTGGGGGGGGGAACGGAAGAAAAGAAGCGAAAGAAAACAGGTCAGTCAAAAAGACTGGTAAGCCCTACTACGATCAGTCTATAAACTAATAAAGTTAACATCATGATGGAAACTGAGATGGACATACTGGAAATAGATAAAGGTATCATCACATAGAGAAGATTAAACTTTGCACCATAGTGTACTAGCAAACTAACATAACAGGTATTGATCCCTTAGCCCAAACTTTGGCCCAATAACATGAAGTGACCTTAATATAAGGTCCAGCCCAACGGTCTAGTCGATCGGCTCCCTATAAACCTAACACGTCAAGTGTTGGTGTCCATACGGCCCACATGGATGTAGTTAGACTGTGCTGGGTCCACCTTCGGGTGTATCAAGCCCTAAGGTGTCAACCCCAGACACCTAAGCAATAATACACAGTCTAAGCCTACTGGTACCCGTGCCTCGAGTTTGTCCAACATCGGACTACGTGCACGTCCGTAGCCCGCCGGACCCGCACCGCTGTACCACTCAGCCGTCGCTTTGGTCGCTTACATCAGTCCAGTAATCGTGCCCCGCCCTAACCTAGCTGTAGGGTTGTGGTGATACCAAACTGGGATTACTGCTGGAACAGACCACGTTGCTAGGGTTTCTAAGAGGGTTAAGTGTGGTTTTAACCCCTCACTAATCATGGATTAAATTAGTTAAGTGTAACCACTTAACCCCATCTAATCCTCGCATCCCCATTATTGGTTAAGTATTAGTGGGCCATGACTTAACCCTAATCATGAGGCATTAATTAATTAACGCACCCAACCTCCCACATTAGACATCCGTGGTTACCTGGGAAGATTTACACCACGTCTAGGTCTAATCTCGGGTCTTATGGTGCAACATGACCAACTACCCACATTAGACCCCACGTTGTGGTTACCTGGGAAGATTTACACCACAACTAGGTCTAACCTCGAGTTGGCCATATCATATTATCTAATGTCATGTCCACTTTAAAACATATTTACAAGTTAACATATACTTGGGTAGACCTAACTTAATAGGTAAATTCCCAAGGGGTAGACCTAACTTAATAGGTAAATTCCCAACCTTTTAGTTTCATGTATTTTTAAGTTTACCCAAACCCTCCCAACGTCATTATCTTGCTTACATATTCGTCATAACGCATAAGGGTATAAAAGGTAACTTGGCATAACATACATGATGAACTTCACATATCATAATAAACATGCATACATGTTAAACTTGCAAATCATGTCATAGTGAACTCGCATAAACATGCATAGCTTATTAAATATGCATAACATGGTAAGGTGAACTTGCATAAGCATGCATAACCCATTAAACTTGCATAACATGGTAAGGTGAACTTGCATAAACATGCATAACCCATAAAACATGTATAACATGGTAAGGTGAACTTGCATAAGCATGCATAATCCATTAAACTTGCATAACATGGTAAGGTGAACTTGCATAAACATGCATAACCCATAAAACATGTATAACATGGCATAGTAAACTCGCATAAGCATGCATAACTTATGAAACATGTAAAACATGGCATAGTGAATTCGCATAAGCATGCATAACTTATGAAACATGTAAAACATGGCATAGTGAATTCACATAAGCATGCATAACTTATGAAACATGTAAAACATGGCATAGTGAGTTCGCATAAGCATGCATAATCAAATAAACTCACATAAATCTCAACTTTCACCACATATTAACTTTAGAGTTTGTAAAGTGAAGGTAAGAGGGCTTACAAATATAAACAAGTCACAAATCCACCAAATAAGATGAAGAAGCCCTTTGAAAACCCAAAACAAAGCTTCAAATAAGAAAACCCTTTTGCAAAATCCCAAAAACACAAACTTAGCAAATCAAACTTGCAACTTAATGAAGTATGCAAGTTATTAAGCATTCATACAACATAGAAAAGGTTGTATGATCATCATATCTTCATAGGATTAAACTTTGAGGAAGGTGGAGGCTAGGGTTTTTAGGTGGAGGCCATTTGAGGATTCAATTTGACATAGTTTAGTTGCTAGATTGATTAATGAGGCTTTAGGGTAGGATTAGGGGTATATTTATAGGGAATTAGAGTGTTTTTAGCCCTAGGATTAACCCTAGGTGAATTTTGGCCCGTCAGATTTCGGAATGCTCTAGAACCAGGCCACACAACCAAGCCCAAACCAAAATGGTGCACCAGGCAATACTGCCTGGCTACCCCCTGTCGACAGGGCTGTCGACAGGGCAGTCGACTCCCCTAGACCCCTGTCGACACGCCTGACGACTTGGGGGTCTTGGCGGGAATTTTTCCCGCTGACGCCAGCTGTGCCCAATCCTTCTTTTTAATTTTAAATTTTAAATTTTAAATCTGTTTTTAATTATGGAAATTTCTGAAAACTTCCATGGGCCTTAACTGGGTCATACGGACTCCGATTTTCGAAAACTCGGACTCTACTTCGCGTATTTTTCCGAGACGAACGCAATGGCATAGCCCGTTTCCCTTGATTCAGATTTTTAAATTAAATTCTGCCTCGATTTACATAATTACCCGTTATTGAAAATACGGGTTGTTACATTCTCCCCTCCTTAAGGGATTTCGTCCCCGAAATCTTCAAGTTAGGAAGAACATATCCTACCATCCAATCATCCATCTACACAAAACAGCATCCACGAGCAACCATTGTCCTTAAAAGATTCTAAATGCTGGATGAACATATGCAAAGGTGTGTGTATATGTACTTATCTAATGCAAATATCATCAATGCGAATTATGTTAGTGAAATGAATCCATATGTATGCAATTCCTAACATAATGTATATCATCTATATGTGTGCTCAATCATACGTCCATATGCAACATCCATGTGATAACACACAATTTTCATCCATGAATAAGCATAAACACTCATGCACATGCAATATGAGGAGTGTGTGAGCCGATCTAGTGCCTAATGTGTATCATGCATCCACGAGTAACCACTTGCAAACACTTGCAACCACTTGCATCCATTAATCATAACATGTCTCAAACACATGTTTCATCCAAAGGATTTTACCTAAGGTTCTCATGATAAGATAGACACGATGAACTAGATAGACATGGATAGCAAAAGAAAGAGATTGTGAGTGTACCCTCAAAAAGAAATGGATAAAGCCTACGCATCTTCTCTTCAGTCTCCCAAGTCGTGTCTTCCTCGGCTTCACCCCATTGAACTTTCACCAACTGGACCTCATGATTCCTTAGCTTCTTGATCTCTGTCCCTAAGATACGAATCGGAGCTCTCCTCAAGGTAGCCTCTTTCTCTACTTCCACATCTTCTAGAACACTTGGCTCAACCACCTCTGCTGACTCATGCAAGCACTTCCGGAGATGCGAAACATGAAAGACATTATGCACTCCAGCAAGCTTCTCGGGCAACTCTACTCTATAAGCCATCTGCCCGATCTTCTCTATGACTGGAAACGGTCCAACAAACCTCGGTGCTAACTTCCCCACGGCTCCAAACCGAACCACATTTCGCAAAGGAGAAACCTTCACGAAAACCATATCCCCAACCTCAAACTCCAAATCAGACCTCCGCTTATCAGCATAAGATTTCTGTCTGTCTTGGGCTGCCTTCATTCGTCTTCTGATCAACTCGACCTTCTCGGATGTATCTCTAATCATGTCCGGTCCAAGTATAAGCTTATCTGTAGTCTCCCACCAACATGTAGGTGACTTGCACGGCCTCCCATATAAAGCCTCAAATGGTGCCATCCCAATGCTTGCCTGATAACTGTTATTATATTCAAACTCAACAAGAGGAAGATGGTCTTCCCAAGTACCACCAAAATCTAGAATGCAAAGCCTCAACAAGTCCTCAAGTACCCTATTCACCCTTTCGGTTTGGCCGTCCGTCTGTGGGTGATAAGCAGTACTCAGATTCAATCTCGTGCCCAAAGCTTCCTGCAAGCTATTCCAGAACTGACTTGTAAAGATTGGGTCGCGGTCACTGACAATACTAGAAGGGACTCCATGAAGTCTCACAATCTCACGAAGATATACGGACGCTAGCCAAGATGCGGTCCTCTTGCTCTTTACTGGAATAAAATGAGCACTCTTCGTAAGTCTATCTACAATAACCCAAATGCTCGTGTTCCCTTTCCTTGACCTTGGAAGCCCATCAATAAAGTCCATGGAGATACTCTCCCACTTCCAAAGTGGAACGTCCAGAGGATGCAATAGCCCACCGGGCTTCTTTGACTCGGCCTTAACTTGCTGGCAAATGACACATCTAGAGACAAACTCCGCCACATCCTTCTTCATCCCAGGCCAAAAGAAAATACGCCTCATATCTTGGTACATCTTATCCCCGCCTGGATGTATAGTCAACTTAGAGCGATGTGCTTCCTCCAGAACTTTCCTTACTAAATCTTCCACCATCGGAACACAAAGCCTTCCGTCTCTCCTCAGCCAACCCTTGTCATCTATAGAATATCGAGAAAGGTGACTAGATGTCTCTCCTCGAATCAGCTTATTCACAATCTCAACTATCTGAGGGTCTTCCTTTTGCGAAGCCCCAACCTGATCCAGAAGGGTAGGCCTGAGCTCAAGAGATGCTAAAGAACCGGTCATCGACTCATCTGCCCAAGAGAAATCAAAGGTTGCCAAGAACTCTAAATTCTTCATCTCAACAAATAGAGGGCTTAGTGTCAACCTTTTTCTACTCAACGCATCTGCTACAACATTCCCCTTGCCAGGGGTATAGGCTATATCAAAATCGTAGGACGCCAAGAATTCCATCCACCTTTGCTGCCTCAAGTTCAGATCCTTCTGCGAAAAGAGATACTTCAAAGACTTATGATCAGTATACAGCTCAAATCTTTCTCCCAGAAGATAATGACGCCAAGCCTTGAGTGCATATACTATCGCTGCCAACTCTAGATCATGAGTGGGATAATTCTTCTCATGCACCTTAAGTTGCCTACCACCAAAACATATAGCTCTGCCTTCTTGCATCAGAACGGCGCCCAATCCCGTGCCACAAGCATCGGTGTACACGGTAAACATCTTACCACCATCGGGTAAAGCTAGAACTGGTGCTGAGGTAAGGGCTCTCTTGAGTCTCTGAAAAGCAAACTCACAATCCATATCCCAAGCAAAAACTAAGTTCTTCTTCGTCAACTTAGTGAGAGGAGCGGATATCTTCGCGAAGTCCTTAATGAACTTCCGGTAAAAACCTGCAAGACCGAGAAAACTTCTCACTTCGGTTGCATTCCTTGGAGTCTTCCAATCCTGAACAGCCACTACTTTAGCGGGATCCACCGCCAAGCCTTGCTTAGATACTATATGCCCAAGAAACCGAACTTCCCTTCTCCAAAAGTGACACTTGGAGAACTTGGCCTTCAACTGATGCGCCCTAAGCGTATCCATCACTTGCACAAGATGCCTCGCGTGTTCTTCTTCATCTTTGGAGAAGATCAGAATATCATCTACGAAGACCACGACAAACTTATTCAAGAACTCTCGGAACACCCTACTCATCAAATCCACAAAATACGCGGGTGCATTCGTCAAACCAAACGGCATCACAAGCCATTCGAAGAATCCATCTGGAGTTCTGAATGCAGTCTTGTCTATACTATCTTCAGCCACTCTGAGCTGATGAAATCCAGTAGCAAGATCAAGCTGAGAGAAAACAGAAGCACCAACCAGCTGGTCAAAAAGATCATCAATCCTCGGTAACGGGTGTCTGTTCTTCTTAGTCAGCTTATTCAACTCTCTATAGTCCACACAGAGCCGAAGAGAACCATCTGCCTTAGTAGCAAAAACCACAGGCGCTCCCCATTCGGATATACTTCGTCTGATGAAGTTCTTCTCAAGCAATTCCTTCACTTGCTTGCTGAGCTCCCGTCTCTCACGCGGAGCCATGTGCCGAACGGGCTAAGAAACAGGCTTAGCATTATCCACCAGATAAATGCGAAAATCAATCTCTCGTTTAGGGGGCAACCCCTTAACTTCTTCAAAAACATCTGGATAATCTCGGACCACCCTTACAGACTGAAGGGCTTCCTCTGACGAATCGAGAGATTCAAGATAGCACAACATGACGGGATCCTTCGGATTGCATGAAATCTCTAAGGTGTTGCCAAGGCGAGTCACAAGCCTCACAACCCTATGCTCACAATCAAGAATGGCTCCATATCTAGACAGCCAATCCATGCCCAAAATCAATCCGTATCCCCTGAAACCAAGAACATACGCACTACACAAGAACTCTACACTGAGTATAGAGATCCTCAGATCCTCACATATCATAGATAGATGAGCAGAACCCCCAATGGGATTCGAAACACAAACGGGATCATCCACTAAGCTAGTACTAAGGTGCAAACTATCAACAAGATCGGATGAAATAAAGCTATGTGATGCACCAGAATCAAATAAGGTACGAATTGGAAGATCGGAAATATAGACAAGGTTCTCAACAGAAACAATACCTCGTTCCGGAACTGTAGTGGTGTTGAGGGCATGCACTTGCCCTCCAGATGATCCTGCACGTTGAGCCTGACCCTGCCCTTTCTTCTTCGGGCATTCCTTGCTGAAGTGTCCAGTCTCGCCACAGGAAAAACATCCACCATTAAGCTTCCTTTTCTTCTTCCTACAGTCCTTAGCAAAGTGTCCAGGTATACCACAGTAATTGCACTTTCCCTTGCCTTTGTTATTGTTGCCCTTCTTGTTTTTGCTCTGATTCCCCTGACTGCTTTGACCACCTTGATTGCCTTTGCTCTGAGAATCAGTCTTCTTTGCTTGGGTATCACCCGACTTGACCTCTTTCTTTCCATCACCCTGAAGCAGAGCCATGTCGACCAAACTTTCAAAAGTAGCCCCATGCGGAATATGCGACATCGCTAAACCCTGCAGCGGCTCATTTAACCCTCTAGCAAATCGGAGAGCTTTCTTCTCAGGAGTGTTTACTAAGTCCAAACCAAAACGGGCCAGTTGATTGAACTTGTTAACATACTCCTTGACAGTCATATCATCTTGCTTTAATGCAATGAACTTCTCCATCTGTAAATTCGCCTCAGCGGAGGATAGAAACTTGGTCACAAATCTAGCCCTCAAATCGGCCCAAGTCTCTACGGGCCTCGTCCCATTGGTGACCTCCCACCAATAGGCCGCTTCGTCCTTCAAAAGCCACACTGTCAATAAGATCTTCCTCTCGTCATCAATTCTAAAGATAGCAAACAAGTCCTCCGTGTCTTTCAGCCAATTCCTAGCTTCAACAAAAGATTCCGTGCCTAGGAAATTCTTGCCTCCCATCGCCTTGAAGTCTTTACAAACCTTCGTGAACTCAACCTGAGGATGCTGAGGGGGAGGAGGAGGAAGAGGGGCCTCAGCAACTGGAGGAGGAGGAAAAGGAACCACTGGAGGAGGGACATTACGGTGAGGATTCTCAACTACAGGAGGAGGAGTGGGAGTAGGATTTGCGGGGCCAGCTACTGCCCTAGCTTCTAGAAGTCTCCTATACCAGAGTGGTACGTTTACTCCATCTGGGATGGCAAGATTCTCAGCCATACTGAAACGAAAGATAAGATAAGATAAGATTAGGTCAAGGGAACGAAGGATAACGCTAATGGCTTTTGGGGATTAGCCTTAAAATAATCTAGACTTTATTTTGGAAAATACTTAGTAGGTTTTTGAAAATAGTTTTTCAAAAAGGGTTTTTTTTTCAAAAAATTTGTTCAATCTTGTTAACCTTGTGCTCTGATACCAAATGTAACACCCCACCTCTACTAGGATCACTCCTTGGAATGTACTAGCTTTGAAGGGGCGTTATTGTGAAGGTAAACATGCACAGAGATATCGCAAGACAGAATATATAAAAATAAATATAAGTAAAGCAGCGGTAGCAGATAAAAACCCATCATCATCATCTCACAAAACCAACATAGTCAAGTACATAGTATCAAAATGTCATGATCCAAAATACAACATAAGTCTAGATACGTAGAAACAAAATACATGGTAAAACATCAGTACTAATCCCCAGAAATAAAAGATAAGCCACAGCTAGCTCAGATCCATACATGAGCTATCCAACAAGCAAGCTGAAGATCCACTAAGCAGATGTAGCCCCTCCCTGAGAACCTGTGGGGGGGGGGGGAACGGAAGAAAAGAAGCGAAAGAAAACAGGTCAGTCAAAAAGACTGGTAAGCCCTACTACGATCAGTCTATAAACTAATAAAGTTAACATCATGATGGAAACTGAGATGGACATACTGGAAATAGATAAAGGTATCATCACATAGAGAAGATTAAACTTTGCACCATAGTGTACTAGCAAACTAACATAACAGGTATTGATCCCTTAGCCCAAACTTTGGCCCAATAACATGAAGTGACCTTAATATAATGTCCAGCCCAACGGTCTAGTCGATCGGCTCCCTATAAACCTAACACGTCAAGTGTTGGTGTCCATACGGCCCACATGGATGTAGTTAGACTGTGTTGGGTCCACCTTCGGGTGTATCAAGCCCTAAGGTGTCAACCCCAGACACCTAAGCAATAATACACAGTCTAAGCCTACTGGTACCCGTGCCTCGAGTTTGTCCAACATCGGACTACGTGCACGTCCGTAGCCCGCCGGACCCGCACCGCTGTACCACTCAGCCGTCGCTTTGGTCGCTTACATCAGTCCAGTAATCGTGCCCCGCCCTAACCTAGCTGTAGGGTTGTGGTGATACCAAACTGGGATTACTGCTGGAACAGACCACGTTGCTAGGGTTTCTAAGAGGGTTAAGTGTGGTTTTAACCCCTCACTAATCATGGATTAAATTAGTTAAGTGTAACCACTTAACCCCATCTAATCCTCGCATCCCCATTATTGGTTAAGTATTAGTGGGCCATGACTTAACCCTAATCATGAGGCATTAATTAATTAACGCACCCAACCTCCCACATTAGACATCCGTGGTTACCTGGGAAGATTTACACCACGTCTAGGTCTAATCTCGGGTCTTATGGTGCAACATGACCAACTACCCACATTAGACCCCACGTTGTGGTTACCTGGGAAGATTTACACCACAACTAGGTCTAACCTCGAGTTGGCCATATCATATTATCTAATGTCATGTCCACTTTAAAACATATTTACAAGTTAACATATACTTGGGTAGACCTAACTTAATAGGTAAATTCCCAAGGGGTAGACCTAACTTAATAGGTAAATTCCCAACCTTTTAGTTTCATGTATTTTTAAGTTTACCCAAACCCTCCCAACGTCATTATCTTGCTTACATATTCGTCATAACGCATAAGGGTATAAAAGGTAACTTGGCATAACATACATGATGAACTTCGCATATCATAATAAACATGCATACATGTTAAACTTGCAAATCATGTCATAGTGAACTCGCATAAACATGCATAGCTTATTAAATATGCATAACATGGTAAGGTGAACTTGCATAAGCATGCATAACCCATTAAACTTGCATAACATGGTAAGGTGAACTTGCATAAACATGCATAACCCATAAAACATGTATAACATGGTAAGGTGAACTTGCATAAGCATGCATAATCCATTAAACTTGCATAACATGGTAAGGTGAACTTGCATAAACATGCATAACCCATAAAACATGTATAACATGGCATAGTAAACTCGCATAAGCATGCATAACTTATGAAACATGTAAAACATGGCATAGTGAATTCGCATAAGCATGCATAACTTATGAAACATGTAAAACATGGCATAGTGTCGCATAAGCATGCATAACTTATGAAACATGTAAAACATGGCATAGTGAGTTCGCATAAGCATGCATAATCAAATAAACTCACATAAATCTCAACTTTCACCACATATTAACTTTAGAGTTTGTAAAGTGAAGGTAAGAGGGCTTACAAATATAAACAAGTCACAAATCCACCAAATAAGATGAAGAAGCCCTTTGAAAACCCAAAACAAAGCTTCAAATAAGAAAACCCTTTGGCAAAATCCCAAAAACACAAACTTAGCAAATCAAACTTGCAACTTAATGAAGTATGCAAGTTATTAAGCATTCATACAACATAGAAAAGGTTGTATGATCATCATATCTTCATAGGATTAAACTTTGAGGAAGGTGGAGGCTAGGGTTTTTAGGTGGAGGCCATTTGAGGATTCAATTTGACATAGTTTAGTTGCTAGATTGATTAATGAGGCTTTAGGGTAGGATTAGGGGTATATTTATAGGGAATTAGAGTGTTTTTAGCCCTAGGATTAACCCTAGGTGAATTTTGGCCCGTCAGATTTCGGAATGCTCTAGAACCAGGCCACACAACCAAGCCCAAACCAAAATGGTGCACCAGGCAATACTGCCTGGCTACCCCCTGTCGACAGGGCTGTCGACAGGGCAGTCGACTCCCCTAGACCCCTGTCGACACGCCTGTCGACTTGGGGGTCTTGGCGGGAATTTTTCCCGCTGACGCCAGCTGTGCCCAATCCTTCTTTTTAATTTTAAATTTTAAATTTTAAATCTGTTTTTAATTATGGAAATTTCTGAAAACTTCCATGGGCCTTAACTGGGTCATACGGACTCCGATTTTCGAAAACTCGGACTCTACTTCGCGTATTTTTCCGAGATGAACGCAATGGCATAGCCCGTTTCCCTTGATTCAGATTTTTAAATTAAATTCTGCCTCGATTTACATAATTACCCGTTATTGAAAATACGGGTTGTTACAATAACTCTACTTCGAATAAGTGATATTCGGCAACTCTACTCGGTTAACTCTACTTGGACAACTCTAACTGATCAACTCTAACTGGTCAACTCTAACTGGTCGACTCTAACTGGTCAACTCTAACTGGTTAACTCAAATGGTTTAACATAACTGGTTAACTCAAATGGTTTAACATAACCGGTTAACTCGAATGGTTTAACCTAACTGGTTCACTCAAATGGTTTAACCTAACTGGTTCTCTCAAATGGTTTAACCTAACTGGTTAACTCGTCTCGATTAACTGAACTAATCCACTTAGTTTAACTTAGCTAATTCACGTTGATTAACTCTAACTGATTCACTTAGTTTAACTCCACTAATTCACTTCGATTAACCACTTAGTTAACTTAACTAATTCACTTCGATTAACCACTTAGTTTAACTTACTAATTCACATCGATTAATCACTTAGTTTAACTTAACTAACTTGCTTTGATTTACTTAACCAATTACTTTGTTTAACTCGACTAACTTTGCTTTGGTTAACTTAACCAATTACTTTGTTTAACTCGACTAACTTTGCTTTGGTTAACTTAACCAATTACTTTGTTTAACTCTATTCGAATAAGTAATTCGAATCACTCTCATGTGTTTAATTCTATTCAAATATCTAATTTGAATCCATATCATGTTATACCGTGTGCGAAGCACGGGTTTTAAACCTATCCTTGTATAATTCTATTTATTTTCCGAACAAGTGTTCCTTTATTTATTTCCTAAATAAATATTCCTTTATTCCATTTATTTAAAATCTAAATAAATGTTCCTTTATTTATTTCCCAAATAAATAAATGGTTTCATTTTATAAAATCCTATCAATTTTATAAATAAGATTTATTTTCAATATAAACATTGAAAATTCCCTTTTTACATTCTAGTATCACCTACGGTGTTTACCGTGTCGTATAACACTGATTGGTATCATTCAAAACATATGAAATCAATAACAGATTTCATAACACATCATATATCACAATATATGAAAAACGGTAAAATAAATGTTGAGGAATCCAGTCGGATTCCTCCGACCTGTTTCCCTGCATCACAGATGTTAGACAATATAGATTACATCACTTTCAGTTCTATATGATGTATTCTGTTAAACAGAATCAATATAGAAATTTAACTAACTGACTAGCAGTTCAATCAAACAATCAACACACAGTCAAACAGACAATTTTAACAGTTCTAACAATACAACATGAAATTATAAACTGTTCAGAGTTAGTGAGATTTACTCACATTGGACGCGTTAACCGTTAAATGTCGGTTTGCGTTATTTGGCTCAGTTGGACAATTTATTCCGCCATAAATTGTAACGAGCTCGGATTGACTCCCGGTCAGTCTCATTGTGTTGCTCCCGTCCATACGATCCTGTCGGATCTTGTTTCACTCAATTCTGACATCGTATGACGAAGGTATCACATTTAAAAGATCGTGTACATTTTAAATTAAATTAAACTAAGGGTTTTTAGACTTGGGCCTTACCACATGAACTCAGCCCATATACCAAATTCCACCCGTAACCTCTTCTCCTACAAACATCGATACAGAACCCGAATCCCTTTTCTCATTACCATTAATCGATTTTCATTTCCCACAATACCATTTCAAACTTTCCACCGAAATCCAAATTGAAATTACCATAGTTCCTCTCATCAATCCTCTTCAGTGAACAAGAATGGAAATACTGAATCGTACCACCACTGCCGACTGTCACAGCTCCACCTCCGTCCATCCATTCTCGTCGCCGACCGTACCAAACACCTCAGCTCCCTATCGCCCACCCCCCTGTCACCAGCTCCCTCCACTCGCAGCAACCAGGAAAAATAGAACAAATCCGACTTTAAACTTTCCAGTATTCAACGAAGAACCTCGACAACGTGAACCCACCACCGCAGTCATCGGGGCGATCGGACCCCTCCTCTGTGGTGCCAACAGTTGCGCCTTGCTTCCAGGAGGTCGACTACCACCTTCTTTCCACCTCCGGCCTTCCTTACATCCAGCAAACGAAAGCCCTAGTCGAACTCGTGGAAGTCCAGTACCCCCAAAACGACATCGCACTCCTCATAGGTCGTACCGAATCAAAGAGAAGACCACCAGATTTTGTTTCAGCATTTTTAGGAATTTATTTGTATATTCTTTTGATTTTCTTTCTTGGAAATTTTTCACTGTAAACACATTGGTGGACTTATATAGTTGCGTTGGTAGTTGGTATCAGTTGTGGCTGAGGAGGAATGGTGCGTGGCCATCAGTTTGACCGAGAAAATATGTTGGGATATTTTTTTTATTGATTTATTTTGGTGATTTTCTTCTCGTTCTTGGTCCTTTAAAAATCACTGTGACCGCATACGATACCCAAAAATCAACAAACTGAACATGTAGCTAGAGTTCGACATTACGGTCCCAACGAAACTGGTTTCGTCGAATTCCGACTCCGTATGCTCACACAGTGTATTTTTAACTGTCACAATACTGACTGTTTCTCACTCTAAAAATCCGTACGGCCACACAGTGACTCTAAAAATCATGAAACTTCACATCTAACAATAATTTGACATTGCGGATCCAACAAAACTGGTTTCGTCGAATTCCGACTTCGTTTGCAAAAGTGACTATTTTTAACGCTCTAAATAGCCTATTTAAATATATAAATATATTTAAATATTATTAAATTAATTATTTAAAATTAATTATTATCGTCTATATCCACAGTGGCATACCATACAGCTCCAGACTATCACCTCAGATTTTATGACTTGATTTCCAGCCTCCGGATTATCCCGATATTCAGTTCGTATCGAAAAATTGATTTATAACGTATATAAAGCGTTACGAATTATAACGGAATTCCACAGCGACTTTTCTGAAATTTGATTTGGACGTACATCAAAATCTATACGACGAAATCCCGATTTTTCTCTTCCACTAGAAAGATATACTCCACCAGCTCCACATGTTTCTTGTTTCACAGAAATCCGGCTTAAAATGAATCATGTACATTCAGTTGAAGTTCAACTCGCCAAATAACGAATTGCCGCGTCGTTACGGGCTCGATTATAATTATTATTATTATAATTTATACGTTCAACTACCGTTTATTTAATATATTCGTTATTTAAATAATTAAATAACTTAATTATTATACCTTACAAAACGCGCCATTACACCGCGCAATGGCTCATTCAATCCTAGAGCAAAGTGTAGGGCCTTCTTCTGAGCTGTGTTTACCAATTCTAGGCCGAACTGAGCAAGTGGATTAAACATATCCACGTATTCCCTAACTGTCATGTCCCCTTGCTTTAGAGATAGGAAGCTCTCCATCTGAAGATTCTCTTCAGTCGATGATAGAAACTTTAGTCCAAACCTTCTCCTAAAGTCATCCCAAGTCTCAATGGGTCTAGTAGTGGTGGTGACTACCCACCAATAAGCAGCTTCCCCTTTTAATAGCCATACCGCCAGCAGAACTTTCCTACGATCTTCCACCTCAAAGATAGCAAAGAGGTCTTCAGTTTCCTTTAACCAGTTTCTTGCCTCCACAGAAGTCTCCGTTCCGACAAAATTCTTGCAACCCATCGCCTTAAAGTCTTTGCAAAGCTCCGCGAAATTCACTTGTGTATGCTGAGGGGGAGGAGGAACCTCAGCTACGGGAGGAGGAGAGATGTTAGCGACGGGGGAAGGAGGAGGAATGTTCGCGGGGCCGGCTTCATTCGCCCTTACCTCCATAAATCTTCGGAACCAGACGGGTACTTGTACGCTTTCCGGGATGTTAAAGCGATCGGCCATACTAAAACGAATAAAAAGATAGATTCAGAACGAAGAAACGAAGGATAGTGCTATGGCTTTTGGGGAATAGCCTTTTAAAATAAACTAGACTTTTCTTGGAAAAATACTTAATTGGTTTTGAAAATAGTTCTTCAAAAGGTAAGTTTTAAAAACACTTTTGCTCAAATCTTGTAAACCTTATGCTCTGATACCAAATGTAACACCCCACCTCCGCCAATGCCACTCTTGCAAGGACATTAGCTTTGGAGGGGCGTTAAACAAGGTAAACATGCATGCAGATATCACAAGACAGAACATATAAGTAAAACAGAGTAGTAAAGCAGCGGATAAAACTTAGCATTTCAAAACCACAGTCATGTTACAACAAAGTACTTGGTCATTATTTTCCAACAATAAAGTCTAGATAAAAGCATAAACTGAAAAACTGAAATACATAAAGTACTATCCCCAAAATGAAGTGATAAACCATAGCTAGCTCAATGTCCAAAACCGTACATGAGCAAATCCAGTAAGCAAGCTGTAAAGATCCAAGCTAAGCTCCAATGTTCCCACCCTGAGAACCTGAGGGGGGGGAAACGGAAGAAAAGAGGCGAAAGAAAACAGGTCAGTCAAAAAGACTGGTAAGCCCTACTACTATCTGTCTATGAACTAGTAAAGTTAACTGGCATGAGAAGCTGAGATGAACATAAGGATAACAACATACTGGCATGATGATTAACTAACAAGATAGATAAAGGTGTCATCGCATAATTAAGGTTAAGTTTTGCACCACGGGTGTACTAGCATTCTAACATGTCAAGTAAAAACAAGAATTGATCCCTTGGCCCAAGCTTGGCCCATCATCATGAGGTGACCTAAATTAAGGTCCAACTACACGGTCTAGTCGATCGGCTCCCTATAAGCCTAACTCGTCAAGTGTCGGTGTCATACGGCCTAATCATGTAATGTAGTTGACTGTACAGGGTCCACCCTAGGGTGTATCTGGCCCTACGGTGTAACCCTCAGACACCATACCATGATGCACAGTCCAAACCTACCGGTGCCCGTGTTCAACTCCGGACTTGATGTGCACGACCATGGTCCGCCTGAACAACCGGGGCATCATTCAGCCGTCTCTTTTTTGGTCTCTTATAATCAGCCCAGTAATCGTGCCCCACCCTAGCCTAGTCCTAGGGTCTTATGATACAACTAGAAGGTTACTGCTGAAAAGGACCACGCAACTAGGGTTTCTTAACGGGTTAAATGTGGTTAACCCGATCCACACGTGGATTAAATTGGTTAAGAGTACCCAAGGCTCCTGACTTAACCTCGATTAATCCATCAAGCCCATATTGGTTAAGTATTAAGTGGGCCATGACTTAACCCTAATCAGGAGGCATTCATTAACTTAATGTGCTTTAACCTCTCACATTAGACCTTGTTGTGGTTACTAGTTAAGCCGGGCGGGTCCGGGTAGCTTTACACCACAACCTGGTCTAACCTCGGGTTCGAGCACAACATGACCAACTTCTCACATTGGGTCCTATTGTTTGTAGCCACTAGTTAAGCCGGGCGGGTCCGGGTAGATTTATGCTACAAACTCAACCCAACCTCAAGTTGGCCACACTCATCTTTTCTAAGTGTCATGTCCATTATGTTTCCAAAACATAATTACATATCACGTCATGTTATAAAAATCATGTTCATGTCATTATGTTACCCAACCCCAACGTAATCCCATCGTTTACATAATCGCAATAACGCATAAAGGATAAAATAGGGAACTTGGCATAACCATGACAAAAAGGTGTTGAAGCCACGAGTTTAACATGGTGGCATATGAAATGTACATATGTTCATATACTTGCATATTGCATTATGAGGCTTCAAAAGCATGCATAAAACCAAACTTAGCATATGAGTGATACATGGTGATAAATAACATGTAGAGGTTGCTAGAAGTTCGCATTTGGCCTCACATGCAAGTTATCATAAGGGATATGATAACTTTCATGTTGCCAAAATGCAACTTTTAACATAAAGCTTGAAGCTTTAAGGTCACCAACCCAAGTTTAACTTGCATAACATGATAACATGATCAACCCAAACTTGCATAACATGGCAACATGTGTCATACATAACTTGCATAATGATCAACCAAACTTGCATATGATGATCAACCAAACTTGCATATAATGATCAACCAAACTTGCATAACATGGCAACATGTGTCATACATAACTTGCATAATGATCAACCAAACTTGCATATGATGATCAACCAAACTTGCATATAATGATCAACCAAACTTGCATATGATGATCAACCAAACTTGCATCATTCATTTAACTTTAGAGTTGAAAGAAAGAAAGTAGAAAAGGGCTTACTACGCTATGAAGACACAAATGAATATTTATTATAAAGATTGAGACGAAGCCCTTATGCAAGCACCAAAAACCCAAATATGCAAGCTCCAAATGAAAAACCTTGAGCCAAATCAATAAAAACTCTTGCTTTGAAAGAGAAATGTTGCAACTTGACTTGAATGCAAACTAAGAACACTCATACAAGCTTGAAAATACTTGTATGCACTCAAAATCTCTCATATAGATAGACTTAGGAATTTTAGCATGAGAGTGGAGGCCATGAGAGGAACAAATTTGGCATAGTTTAGTTGTAGGAATGAATAATGATGATTTAGGCTAGGTTTAGGGGTCTTTTTATAGAGGATTAGGATAGTATTAGCCATAGGATTAACCCTAGATTCAATCCAAGCCATCAAAGCATGTCTTGGGGAAGAAGTCAAGTGTAGGAACCATCTAGGGCCTTTAGATTAAAGCTGAACCATGAGAACCATTCAAATGCAAAATCTGCATTTGAGCGAATCGGCCCACGGGTTGACAGCCAAACACCCTGGATTAACCCCTAGTCGACCCAGCAGGCTCGGGTCGACCTCAAAAATCGGCCGGTTCGGTTATTCCCCTCTCCCAATTCGCTGTTTTGAACATTTTTGCATATTTATTTATTTAATTTTCAATTATATATATATATATATCAATATATATATATATTTCTCTGCGCAACCCATTTCACTTAATTAAGTATACTTTAATTTGTGAATTTTTCGTGAAACTTCGTGAGGCCATATCTTGGTCATACGGACTCCGATTTTCGAAAACTCGGACTCTATTTCGCGTATTTTTCCGAGACGAACGCAATGGCACAGCCCGTTTCCCTTGATTCAGATTTTAAAGTTTAATTCTGCCTCCATTTGTGTTATAACATGTTATTCAAAAATACGGGTTGTTACAAAGTTCTTCCGAATGTCTGGAACGTGGAGCACGTCATTCAACAGGACCTTTGGTTCCTCCTGCTGTCACATTCTTGCATGGAGAACGGCCAGAAAAATTCACTGGTGTTGACTTCAAAAGATGGCAGCAAAAAATGTTGTTCTACCTGACCACTTTAGGATTGGCAAATTTCCTTACAGAGGATCCTCCTAAAGTCGATGAATTGGAACCTGACGCTACAAAGGTCGAGGCACTCACTGCTTGGAAAAGTTCCGACTTCATATGTAAAAATTACATATTGAATAGGCTGAATAACAGTCTGTACAATGTGTATTGTTAAATGAAGACATCGAAGGAACTCTGGATGTCTCTTGATAAAAAGTACAAGACCGAAGATGCTGATCATCTCCTCTGCGTCAGTTGGAGAGCAATATTGTTTCAAGATTGTTGTTCGTAACAATGAAAATATAGCACGAACCCGATAGCGATCAATGAATTGTCACTATCCAATTGTCACGTCAAGAAGTGTTACCACTTTGAAGTATAATGAAAAGCAGTAACAGCAAAGGCATGACCAGATTTGCAACAGCACAGAAGCGTTGCAAAACAAATAGAAGAGAGAAGTACCTGTCAGTAACATCCGAGTCCAGAGTAAATCTGTTTCCTTGAAACAATATTGCTCCCTCTACGGCGCTGAAGGTTATTGAGCAATTGTCCCCCAAGATAAAACGGACCGATTTCTACAGTTTGAAGCGCTTTCAAATGCAGAGCTATTTCGAACTCAAGAGAGTAGTGTTTAAGAACAATTTTGCAGAGAAGAAAGAAGAGAATTTTCTAGTGATTTTTTCTGTTCTGTCATGAAGTCCTTGTATAGTGGCCAAGGGATATTTTCTGGGCTGATGCGACTGTCCGTACGGACGTGGGCGCGTCGGCTTAGCCCGAAAGGAAACGGGCGCACTTGTTCGCTTCGCAAGCCCAAGAGCCGAAAGGAAAGGGCGCATCTGCTCCATTCAAAACAGATCCGTCCCACTGCAACAAGGCCGAGCAGGTTAGCGGCCCACGGAAATCAGGAGACCCCAAGAGCCCCAAGGCCCTATTTATGACAGTTTAATATTTATTATGAAGGCCTAATGCCTACATAGCCCCATTCACTCAATGCTTCATGTGCTCATTTCTTTTGTTTTGAAATGGGTTATTGGGCTTTGATATATATGGAGATATATTCACATATCACTCACAATGTGAGACTTTGTTTTCTACACAACCTCTTCTTTCCCAATCTTCTCATTTATTTCCAACACATACTCCCTCTGGTCCCTTACTGCATGCATCCCTAGCAGTTTCATAAGGTTTAGCCTTGGCAGTCTCTATTCCATATGCTACGACCTTGCGATGATGTGTTCCTCGTGTTGCAAAGCATTCTCTTGTAGACAATCTCGTTGGCTCATATGGGTCTTCTCAGTCTAAAGCTTTGATCTCATGTGCCCCCAATCACAAGCCTTAACTCTGCGTTCTATCCTCTTATGCTAACAGACTCCTTTAAGGCTCTAAAACCTCTCCAAATGATTAGAAATGCTTCCATTAATGATAATCTACACACATTTGTATCTTATAAGTTTAACTAATGTATTTGCAAAATTAATCGAATTACATGCGATAGAATTTTGTTCAGCAAGTAGCTTATGTAATCAAACTTCATATCCAAATTAGAAGTTTTGTAACTACTGTTAGGATTATGTCAAATACCAATCGTCAGCTACAGAGCCTTTGCTTACTACTTCAAGAAAGAACATGTGCGTTGGTGTGTTTTCAGATAAAGTGAAAACGTGATGAACAAATGTATCATGAGCACACAATGTTTTATATTATGAGTGCTCTATATATTAGAGAAATCCGAGACAAAGCTATCCAAATCTGCACCAATTAACAGAATGAGCACCCTACAGTTGACCTAAGGAAAAAAAATCTAAGTTAAGCAGTGCATAAATTAGAACACCCTCATTCTTTATTAAAGCACATCAATTGTTGAGTATTTTAAGCTTTCGTTTGCCTTTAATAATTATTCCTGTAGTATTTAAACATAGCTACTTACCGACCGTCAATAGCTATTCTAGCAATGTCTAAACATATTCCTGTAATGGTGTCATTTTCTTCTATTTTTCACGATGCTTGTTCTGAATTCACCGGTTGAAGCTTCCATTTACACGTTCTACGGCCGTAATGGTATTTAAGCAATATTCTATTCCAGAACTGGCTGGAACTGAAACGACATGGATGGGATTCTGAGTTTTTGATCGGAATCTTAAACCACGGATAAAACAATTTTCCATTTGACAATGATTTAGGTAGCATGGAAAAAAGGCTGATATACAGGTGAAATACAGATAAATTAATTTATAACATGGGTAATAATGAACTGAAATAACTTTCAAGGTTTAAAACAACAAAAATATTTTCAAACTAGAGTTAGTGTTTTCCAAATTTCATATCATAAAAAAATTGTTGCAATTGTGAAAATAACGCATGAAAACATAGAAAACCTGATATATCTAAACAAAAATTACTTGTTGCTACGTTGCTATAGTGTATAAATCATGTAAAATAACATATTTTAGTAGACATGGAACAACTAATATCTCTAAAATAAGATATAGAAACATATAACCAAAAAATCGATGGATAGTAAATGGGTCACACGTTGGTAATTCATTATCTAGATGCATGCGCCTTCAATGATGAAATATTTACTAATTAAGAAGACAGTGCATACACATATACAGAGCGATTAAATAACATCATATAGAAAACAACAATGAAAATGTAATAACAAATTCACAAATCCTTCTGGTCAGCCCTTTTGAGATATTGCCTACGGAATAAAACCAAAATCTGTATAAATCATGCAACAAAAAAGAGTTGAATAACATATCTATTATTGATTGGTTATAAAGTTTGTGACAGGTCCGAACATTATAAATGACTAAACCTATAATATATAATTATAAGCATCATAAACACTTTGTTAATTTTTATTTTCCATTATACTGGTTGTTTACATTTCCTCTCTTATTCCATTGTCTTAGTTACATATTGGTTTTTTTGTCTATTACATCTTCAACCCTTCAGCTACAACATCTATAATTTAAGCTTTTCATCCTTTCAACTTGCACCATCACATACACTCCATGTTTTCATAACCGGACTGGATTCGTGCTTAAACCATAAAAAACGCAAACTGAAAGCCTTTAAGGCCCGGATTGTATTTAAACCGTTATTACTACTAAACCGCAAGAACCTTACAGAACCGCGGTTAAACATAAATTAACCCAGTTTGTTTTGAACTAAAATGAAAAATTAATGCAACTTTTGCAGGCCTATGCAGTATTGGCTTACTGGAGCAGCACGGCTAAGCGCTCAGCTGCTGTTGCAAGTACAAAAAGTTCAACGCTGGTATATTTATAGCCAATACATACGATTAGTTTTCTTTTGTTGCCAATGTGGGATTTTTGCTAACAGCCGACCTAACATATTTTAGAATTATACTTTCAGTTTTTTCCATGCTGTGCTACCATATTAACCATACTTTGTTTTTCTATTTTATAGTTTATCTTCGTAATTCTATTTCTTGTATTAAGTAAAATTAATCATATTAAATACAAAATTAATGTATTATTTTTTATACGGCTTTAACGGTTCAACCGATCGGACCTTCAAAACCCTCGACTATGGAGCATTACGGTTTAACGGTCGGTTCGGTCTTCAAAACTATGTATACACTACACCATCTGCAACAAATTGCACCATGAACATGACATAACCCATTGATGACTGATGCTATACTAAGACTCATAAATATATGGACCATTGTCAATTGTATTTGTAAATCATGTAAAGTATAAAAGTTTAATATGAAGTGGTATGGATGCACTTCTGATTTATATTTCGATTCAAGCATCCATATTTTGTCAATGTAACATTTTAACCGTAAATTTGAATGTTTGTAACTGTAAACAAAACAAAAAAGTGGATTATTCCATTTAACATGAGAATGATGTGATATATTACTAGGCAAGAAAGCAAACTCTGTGTTATTCTCTTTTGATTTTGTGTAGCAGTCCAGTTTCATAGTAGTTATTCTCTTTTTGTGTTATTCTCTTTTGATACATCATTGCTCGTTTATATGTTGTGTTTATTGATTTATTTATTTTGATTACTATTGTACTAGTCAAATTCATGATATGATGACCTCCCAGCATCTATAGAAATTGTTATAGCGTAAATATAAGGTAAATAATTGTTGTTTTTTTGCAATAAACACGGTCATCCCATAAAAATTATTTTTGGGGGAAAAACAAAACCAAAACCAAAGCCATACGGTAAATAATTGCCATTTTTATGAATTATACAGTGAATCCTGTAACGACCCGGATTCTCCAGTCATTTGACTTTGAACATTTGAGATTATTTTAAATGTTATATTTGAAATATTAATAGATTTTTATTAAAATAATTAATAAAACGAAGTTTGAACGTATAAATTTATATTTAGTTTAAAACGAGCTCGCAACAGTGCGGTAGTTCGTAATATTAAGTTTTGAACTTCAATTGAATATATAGAATCCAATATAGGTCAGAGTTTCTTGAAACAAGAATCATCCGAATCTATATGATTACATTTTTCTAATGAAAAAGGAAAATCATGATTTCATATTATAGATTTTTAATTATGTCAAAATCAAATTTTCAAAAAGTCGCTATAGAATTGTTTATAAACCATAACGATTTATTTAATAAAATAAAAGAATTTTAATATAAGTTGAATATCGATTTAACGATGAAATTTTATATTGTTGAGTTTAAAATCCAAATTAGTTTATCTCGAAGCTATATCATATTCTATTTGAATATATACGATTATATTAGTTTATTATTATTAAATTAATTTGTTTATGAATTAACTAATATTTTATCGATTTTATTTAAGCCTTAGAAATAGCCATTTTTCAAACAACCCCCGTTTTCAACGAAATGAATTATATTAAATCTGTAATAGCTAGTTATTGCTAGATTTAAATTTGGTAAGCTGAAATTAAAATAACTCGATTTGCAAACGAAGTCGGATTTCAACAAAATTAGTTTCATTTGACCTGAAATGTCAGAATACAGCAGTGCATCTATTTTCATTGTAATGGCCCGAATTTCTGTACTCCTTGAGTCGACTAATAACACCACCGTCCAACCCAAATTGCATGGAAATACGAATCATTATTAGAAAGAAGTTAGAGAATGAGAAATAAAAAGAAAGAAAAATTAGAATAGAAGAAAACGAAGAACACAAATCTCACAGCGGAACGAATAAAATATATTATATAACATAACTCTTGAAATAGAAATCATTAACTGTATATACATACCATCATCAGAGCACAACAGCTATTTCTGGAACAGTTATAAACACCTGTTTCCAGATATGAACATAATACACAGCAAAAAAATATGATAGTCTATAGCTAACAGGTAAAGCCTCCTACTTCAAACTCCTCCAAGTGAATCTGTAAAATCCTGACTACTTGACTGCCCATACAAATTTGGGCACCCAAGAGTTTAGGGAAAACAAACAAAATAAACTCTAGGTCAGTCATGGGACTGGTGTGAGTAAACTCCAACCATTTGATTTAACTTTCAAAAATCCTTTAGAAAGAAATGATAATCATAAGACCGATCCACACATAAACATGGATGGTTTTTATCTTACGATAACCAAAAAATATTTTTGATATCAAATCCAGTGATATTATAATAATGTCTACACCAAATAATAGAATCACACGCTCCATATATAATACAAAATCGAAAACCACAGGGCGCCTATTGGAGATTGGATTTCCAAAATGACAAGGTATGGAACCACCTTCCGATCAGTCTACTCTAGAGGGGATACACTGGGGTTCAAAAAGAACATCTTGCAACCCGGCCCACACATGACCGACCACTCATTTCGCTTGAGTGTATCGAATGTATATCACCTACGGTTGGGATCAACAACCGTTTTCCGAAAGGGACAACATCGATAGATTAAGAAGCAAATGGTATTTCTCTAGATAGGTGACTATACATCATAATAGGAGCGACCCACATAGCCATACTGCCTGCCCGATTTTTGTCAATTCTCGGTTGTGATGCTTGAGGTTTGAATTATCTTCCAGAACATCTGGCCACCATTCACTTTGAATTCCACATCGTCAGATCCATCGGAAATCACTAATTTATTCACACAAGAATACTCAGATTGTTAGGCAAAAGAAGTTCCCTTCTTTGCCAGCAACTTCGTACGTTTGAAGGAATCAACGTACGTAATCCCTTTTGAAATTGTAACTACCCGAGTTCCGACGGACCGAATTTTTTTCAAAAATCCAATCTATTGAAACCCGAGTTGGATTCTTTGGTATCCTGCAGAAAAAGACAGAGATAAAGAAACATGTCAGAACTCGTAAAGCATCTCACAGTGAAGGAAATAAAGTATAATATATTCAAATATATCCTTACCTTATTAACAATACTGCTAAACCAGTATCCAAAGCTATACCATCTCTGTCATGAACCTAACCTAGAAGTATGTAATGAGGAGGGGTCAGAACATAAGTTTTGTGTGACTGGACTTAGAATAAACTTCTGTATAATCATACATATACCATTCAGTTATATTTTCTTGGTTATTAGGTTGTTAACAATGTTAGCTCTTTATGCTATACTTATCCATCCACTAGTAATTAACCTAATACAATGTATATGTAGTTACCCCCTACTCGAGTCCTCTTTTCATGTGTACGCAGTCCCTTATCCAACTCGTGTCATCTTGTCATACGTATGCAGTTCCCTATCCAATGTCGCACGTCGTACGGGCTTACATGTGTGTGTGTATATATATATATATATGCGCACTAAGTCTGCGTAAAACCACCATTTCTGTGTTACTTAAGCGTTTGGACTGCCAACCTTGGTCTTACTAGGTTCTGTTATCGAATACTACCTAGATCCAGCTAGGGTTTACCATCGAGTGTTACCTAGGTCTAGGGTTTACTTTATCGAACGCTTCCTAGGTTCAACAAGGGTTTATGTTACCTAGGTCCAACTAGGGTTTATGCTACCTATCGAACAATGCCCTCTAGTGTAGGACACACTACCCCGAGCGATATGCGTTCCTAGACATTACGTCCAAACCTATCGTTAAATGTGCTAGATATCTAGCTGCACATGTCCTCTATATGTGCGACCCGAGTCCCGTGACAGGGCAAATCAAGAAACAAGGAGCTTGGTCGGGAGCTTTAAGTTATCTGCCGATGCAGATGCTAAGATCTGTTTTTACTGTGGCTATGGTCCCACTTGACCCCTCCCTCAACTAATGGAAGGCACCCAAGAATATCAAGAATGAGAACTGTACGCAGTCCTCTATGCCCCCAAAAACCTATTGGCCAACCTCACGTATAACTAGATAGCAAGTATATGGTCTTTTGGAGTTCTCCGCCTTTCCGCTTTTCGTGCTCGATTGACTTAAGATGGTAGGTAGCCGACGACGTGCTATCACAGGGCCAACTGGTAATCACCGACTCACGCTGGTCCATTCTAGTCTTTAGGTTGCTTTATTATTGCAACCAAGGCATACTCTTGGTTCTTCTTACGTAGACCTTAACCTCTGTGAGCCCAGGCGGATCATCTGCATTCTACAGAGGGATACCAAGTGCATCCTCACGTCCTCTCGAAGCCGCGTGCTTTGTAACCCAGTCCGTTGGAGCCTTCTATATGATCAAATGGACATACGCTCCCCCTCGCGCCCTACGACACTGTGATGATCTACCGAGTTTGGACTGGTCCAAGCACCTTATCCTTTCGTACTATTAGACCTTATGTCGTATGGACTGGTCCAAGCACCTTATCCTTTCGTACTATTAGACCTTATGTCTAAACTTCTTATTACGCGCTTGCTTTGTCTTATTAACTAAGTTATCCTCGTTTATGATGTCCTTCAATTCTAATTACCAAGTTTCCCTTTAACTAAGGTTTATTACTTAGTCCTATTCAACTAAGCTTACTTACTTAGTTATCTTTACTGTTGCTTACTTAGTTCTCTAACTAAGGTTCGTTACTTCGGTTGCCATTTTACTTAGTTTTCTAACTAAGGTTCATTACCCAGTTGCCATTAGTTCTCTAACTAAGGTTCAACACATGGTTAACTTCATCTTTATTTACTTAGTTCTCTAACTAAGGTTCAACACTTGGTTGCCTTTATCGTTATTTACTTAGTTCACTGACTAAGGTTTACCAATGAACTCAAACATGACTTAAGTTTTCTTTATCAAACGATAGCGTACGGGTGTTTTCCCACCTTTTCAGCTTAGATTAACTTATTTCATAGAATAAGTCGTCCCACCCTTCAAGTCTTGTATTACATCTTAAGTCATAATCTTCCCTTGTCTCTAGGACAAGTTTACCTATTATTTAATTTTACATTACCGCAACTCTGATTTATAATAGGTAGTTATCATTCCCCATTACTGCGTTGGTTAAGTTTGTCCATATGTAAAGTTTTACTTAACCCTACCTTCTCGCTCATGCATTACTCGTATATTCCACAAATTTGGTTAAATGTTGTCTTTCAGTTCATATTGACTTAACCTACCCACGCATCATGTCAAATTGGTTAAGTGTTGTTAACCTAACCTTACCATACTAGCATGTGTCATTAGCATAAATTGATTATTAATGCACCAACCTCTCACATTAGACCTATTGTTGCGGTTGCTTGATGTGCCAGGCGGTTCCGGGCAGTCTTACACCACAACTCAATCTAACCTCGGGTTTAAGCGCGTTATGACTAACTTCTCACATTTGACCCTATTGTTTGCGGCCACTGGATATGCCGGGCGGTTCCGGGCAGAATTACACCGCAACCTCATTCTAACCTCGAGTTAGTCATGTTTCATCTTTAGCCAATTTACAATTTTTATGAGAACGTTAAACATCAATTTCGGGTTATGAGTTAGGTTTCATAATCACATAAGGTCTCTTAATCGCGTAAGCTAAGTTTTATCCGTTCCTTTATCAACTTAGGATTCTTACTTTTAGATTCATTTTTCCCAAAACCCAAAATTTAATCTTATAGTTTAAAATCTCAATCCCGCAATATCAGATTAGAAATAAATCACTTCTTCCCAATCCCATTCCATGTTCAATAATTCCAATTAAATTTACACAATTCCAGGTTAACATTATAAATCGGAATTCATAGTTGCGCACTATTCAGCATAGATTCATGTTTCCAAAACATACCCAAAGATTCATTATTGAAATACACTCCAAAATTCCCAATTCATACTTTATTTCATTGAATAATCCCAATATCCAATTCGCCAATTGTCCCAATATTTGCAATAATAATTGTTATGCCACAATCCCCAAATTACATATTATATTCCTCGATTGCATAAAATAAATTATGCCCCAATATTCCCATATTTCAAACGTACGTATGTATAATAAGATTTCGTTTAGGTTCGAGATAACCTAGATCCAAAAATAAAAAGGGGAAGGAGAATAAAAGGACAATTATTATAACATGAATCTTGAATTGAATTTATAACTGGAGAATGATGAACGATAATAATACTATTATGCAACAAGTTTATTGTAATTCCACTCACTGATTAAAGAACGGATCTTGAATTCTGGGATCTGATTTTCTAAATTTGAATAGCTAATCCTTTAATGTAGAATCCAACTCTTATTATCCAATTCGTGAACTCTAATTTGAAATCTCTAACTTTGATTGTTGCCTTTAAAACTCTAATTTGATTTGATTTGATGGAGGCTAGGTTAGATTAGAGTTAAGTAGCATGGTGACGCCATTACTTTGATTAATGAATTTAGGGTTAGGTCTAGGTGTGTTTATATAGGTGTTCGAGACCTTATCGTACACGCAGCGCTGAGTCAGCATTGAACCTAGTTAAGAAAATAGCTAATCCTTTGATATAGAATCCAACTCTTATTATCCAATTCGTGAACTCCAATTTGAAAGCTCTAACTTTGATTATTGTCTTAAAAACTCTAATTTGATTTGATTTGATGGAAGCTAGGTTAGATTAGAGTTGAGTAGCATGGTGACGCCATTACTTTGATTAATGAATTTAGGGTTAGGTCTAGGTGTGTTTATATAGGTGTTCAAGACTTTATCATACACGCAGCACTGAGTCAGCATTGAACGCAGTTAAGAAAATAGTCCAGGTTCGCAGATGAATCTAGCCAAATCTTATCGTACACGCAGCGCTGAGTCAGCATTGAACCCAGTTAAGAAAATAGTCCAGGTTCGCAGATGAATCTAACCAAATCTTATCGTACACGCAGTGCTGAGTCAGCATTAGGTCCAGCAAGCTGTTTTGGCGCAGAAATTTGAATTTCGAATTTTTGAATTTCTGGAATTTAATTAACTGTTTTATTCACATGAAATATTCTTATATGTATACAATTCCTCTAACGACCATTTTACGCGTATATGTATACACACAACTTTTGTTTTATTTTCAAAATTCAAACGATGTTGCACCATTATTTGATTCTTGCCATATTTCAATGACTGTAGCCTTATCTTGAAATTTTATCTTTCATATGCATGTATTTTCTGCATATATATATATATATATATATATATATATATATATATATTCTCATATATATACATATATTTTCCTTTATTTCCTTATATGTACATTCTTATTTTGAATTTGTATGCGTACATATGTTTGCATGTTCAGTTGGCCCTCTCTAAAATAAAGATAAAAATTATGCCGCCGCCGGAACCTCTGACCTCTATGTTACAAATCCAATGCCTTAACCAACTGAGCTATGAAGTCTTTTGTTAAGAAGTCTTAGAACAATGATAATTATTGTTCTCTCCTTGCTTCTCTTTTTCATGTTAGTTACAGTACTTAAATTAAACCATTGCATGAATCATTTTCTTTTATTTTTCTTTTAATGTTAATGCATTATGTTTGCAGATCAGTGCATGCAACATATTTACATTGCATGCAACCAATCCTTTCTTTTTTTCAATGCATGAATTACATTTTTCTCTCTATTTTTTTTTCAGCGCATGTATTTATTACATGCAATCCTTATCTTATTCTTTATTTTATATTTTAATTTGTTTGTATATATATATATATATATTTCTCTTGTGCGTATACAAACTTCGAACCTTAAAAACTTCTTCATATGGTGTCCGATTTACGCAAACTAAGTGTCCATCTGAACCAGAATCTCGAGGCAGACGCAATGGTAATGTCCTTTTTACTTAATTCCTGATATTTAAATTAAGTGTTTTTATTTTATTTTCTCTTCTATTACATGTATCGTTAACGTATTAATTTTTCCGTTTCTTCCACTAATTTAAATTGCACAGCACCATTATTTATATATCCATGCACATATATATATACACACACACACACATTTTTAATTATCTCAAAAATGCGGGGTGTTACATTCTCCCACCCTTAAAAAAAAATCGTTTCCAAAATTTGATAGGGATTAAATATATCATCTCTCGCATAATATACATCCATCATGTGTGCATCCAATTTTTGCAAACATTGTGCACATGTGCAAAGTGAAATACATCATAGCAATGCATGTATGCCTAATCTGGTACCACCTATATGTATGCAAACTTTTAAAATATCTTTCAAAACATGATGATCACATCCTAAATATACTTGCAGTTCTATATGAATGCAATATTTTGAAAACCAAAATAGCTTTTCATCCAAATCTTCCCACACTCTTACAAAGTAAGAGCATGGTTCATTCAATTGTTGCATCCAAAATCCTAGCAGTCATTATTAAATTTCGAAATTTAGAAAAATCTAATTTTCTAAATTCGATTTCTTATGTTACAAAAAGGTATTAAATGGGAAAACTTACATTCTCCGTTTTTTTATGTACCTTTTCTAATTGCACTTAGATTTTTACATAACTATTCTATAAAAACCTCCTACTTTCTTATCCAAGCACAACTACATATTTTTTTTCTCTTTCAACTTAGCTTAGGAGAATTTCATTTTTATTCATCTTTTCTTAATATTTTCTTTTTCTTTTCCCGTTAAGTTTGTTGCTTCGCCGAATTTGTTGTTTTCTCCTTAGCTAGGCTATTCTCTTTCTTAACTTATTTGACTTAATCAAATTACTTAAGTTTATTATTTTCAATTAAGTCATTTCATTTTCAACTCAAACAGCATCCTACACAGCTACTACTATGGGCCAAGAATCTTAGGACTTTGTCATCTCAGACAATTGCGAGTCCACTCAATAGGATCAACCAACTTACTTGCCCTTCACTACTTAGTAGTCACTACTAGTCCTTGCTGTGTATTACTAGCATATCCTTTTTCTTTTTCTCAAGCAACAAACCTAGGTTTCTCAATGCTTATGCATTCTACGGGAAATTTTCCATTAGTTTAATATTAGCTAATCCCTGACTGTAAATTAGCAAGAGAGTAACTCCCTAAATATTAACCATGAAGACCGAAATCAACATCAGATTGACACTCAGAGAATCACTCAACTCAACCATTCTCTAGTTGGTTCCAATTATTTAATTCATAGCTTTAACTTTCTCTCGTTCTTTCTAGGCACTAATCCTTACCTTCCATTCTTTTTAAAACATGGTTTGGCCTCATTTCTTTTCATTACATTTTTCTTTCAAAAATTAAAAGTGTTAAAACTTTATTTTCTTCTCCAAAACTTGTTTTCGCCAAACCACAAAAACATGTTACAAAATAAAATGCAAAACATTTTTTTTAAATCACAAAACTGGAGTAGACAAGGATGACTATCAGGCTTACATTGTTTCAAATCACAAAAACTGGTGCAGACATCAATTCTATTCCTACAACTTTTTTTTTCCACCCAACATTTTTTTTAAAACAATAATCAAAATTTATTGTCAAAAGAATAGAGATTTCAAAACTTTTTACAAAATGCAACATTTTGTATGCTTTACTTTTTAATCCTTTTTCTAATTTATAAGGCTTCGCTTTTAAACCCACTAATCTGAAATATTAACATTTCAATTTCTATCATATGGGATACATCTTTCTCTAATACCAAACATATTGTACACTTTCCAACCAAACCACTTAAGGGTCTCAAAATTTCTATGTTCATTCCTTTAGTGTACAAAATAGATATCCCATTTCCTTCCACATTTTACTTTTTCTAACTAGTAGGCTTCCTTATGGATCTAGGTTTTTATATATAATATATTTATATTTTAGAAAATACAAATACATTCACTCATTATCTGTATAGGGATCCTAAACCGAAGCTCTGATACCAGATGTAATAAACCGAGTTCCGACGGACCGATTTTTTTTCAAAAATCCAATCTATCGAACCCCGAGTTGGGTGCTCTAGTATCCTGTAGAAAAAGACAGAGATAAAGAAACATGTCAGAACTTGTAAAGCATCTCACCGGAAGGAAATAAAGTATAATATTTTCAAATATAGCCTTACCTTGTTAACAATACTGCTAAACCAGTATCCAAAGCTATACCATCTCTATCATGAACCTAACCTGGAAGTATGTAATGAGGAGGGGGTCAGAACATAAGTTCTGTGTGACTGGACTTAGAATAAACTTCTGTATAATCCTACATATACCGTTCAGTTACATTTTCTTGGTTATTAGGTTGTTAACAATGTTAGCTCTTTAAGCTATACTTATCCATCCACTAGTAAATTAACCTAATACAATGTATATGTAGTTACCCCCTACTCGTGTCCTCTTTTCATGTGTATGCAGTCCCTTATCCAACTCTTGTCATCTTGTCATATGTACGCAGTTCCTTATCCAATGTCGTACGTCGTACAGGCTTTCATGTGTGTGTATATATATATTCTCACTAAGTCTACATAAAACCACCATTCCTGTGTTGCTTAAGCATTTGGACTGCCAACCTAGGTCTTACTAGGTTCTGTTATCGAATACTACCTAGATCCAACTAGGTTTTACCATCGAGTGTTACCTAGGTCCAACTAGGGTTTACTTTATTGAACACTTCCTAGGTTCAACTAGGGTTTACCCTACCTAGGTCCAACTAGGGTTTATGCTCCTATCGAACAATGCCCTCTAGTCTAGGACACATTACCCCGAGAGATATGCATTCCTAGACTTTACGTCCCAACCTACCGTTAAACGTGCTAGATATCTAGTTGCACATGTCCTTTATATGTGCGACCCGAGTCCCGTTGCAGGGCAAATCAAGAAACACAGAACTCGGTCAGGAGCTTTAAGTTATTGGCCGTTGCAGATGCTAAGGTCTGTTTTTACTGTGGCTATGGTCCCACTTGACCCCTCCCTTAACTAATGAAAGGCAACCAAGAATATCAAGAATGAGAACTGTACGCAGGCCCTCTATGCCCCTGCAAACCTATTGGCTAACCTCACCCATAACTAGATATCAAGTATATGGTCTTTTGGAGTTCTCCGCCTTTCCGCTTTTCGTGCTCGACTGACTCAAGATGGTAGGTAGCCGACGACGTGCTATCACAGGGCCAACTGGTTATCGCCGACTCACGCTGGTCCATCTTAGTCTTTAGGTTGCCTTATTATTGCAATCAAGGCATACACTTGGTTCTTCTTATGCAGATCTTAACCTCTGTGAGCCCAGGAGGATCATCTGCATTCTCACAGAGGGATACTAAGAGTATCCTCACGTCCCCTCGAAGCCGCATGCTTCATAACCCAGTCCGTTGGAGCCTTCTATATGATCAGATGGACGTACGCTCCCCCTCGCGCCCTACGGCACCGTGATGATCTACTGAGTTTGGTTATTCATCCCCTATCGTATGGAATGGTCCAAGCGCCTTATCCTTTCGTACTATTAGACCTTATGTCTAAACTTCTGATTAAGCGCTTGCTTTGTCTTATTAACTTGATTATCCTCGTTTATGTTGTCCTTCAATTCTAAGTACCAAGTTTCCCTTTATCTAAGGTTTATTACTTAGTCCTCTTCAACTAAGGTTTACTTGCTTAGTTATCTTTACCGTTGCTTACTTAGATCTCTAAATAAGGTTCGTTACTTCGGTTGCCATTTTAATTAGTTTTCTAACTAAGGTTCATTACCCAGTTGCCATCATCATTATTTACTTAGTTCTCTAACTAAGGTTCAACACTTGGTTAACTTCATGTTTATTTACTTAGTTCTCTAACTAAGGTTCAACACTTGGTTGCCTTTATCGTTATTTAGTTAGTTCACTAAGGTTAACCAAAAAACTCAAACATGACTTAAGTTTTCTTTATCAAACGATAGCGTACGGGTGCTTTCCCACCTTTTCAGCTTAGATTAACTTATTTCATAGTATAAGTCGTCCCACCCTTCAAGTCTTGTATTACATCTTAAGTCATAATCTTCCCTTGTCCCTAGGACAAGTTTACCTATTATTTAATTTTACATTACCGTAACTCTGGTTTATAATAGGTAGTCATTATTCCCCATTACTATGTTGGTTAAGTTTTTCCATATGTCAAGTTTTACTTAACCCTGCCTTCCCGCTCATGCATTACTCGTATATTCCAAAAATTTGATTAAGTGTTGTCTTTCAGTTCATATTGACTTAACCCACCCACGCATCATTTCAAATTGGTTAAGCGTTGTTAACCTAACCTTACCATACTAGCATGTGTCATTAGCATAAATTGATTATTAATGCACCAACCTCCCACGTTAGACCTATTGTTGCGGTTGTTAGATGTGCCGGGCAGTTCTAGGCAGTCTTACAGCACAACTCAATCTAACCTCGGGTTTAAGCGCGTTATGACTAACTTCTCACATTAGACCCTATTGTTGGCGGCTATTGGATATGTCGGGCGGTTCCGGACAGAATTACACCGCTACCTCATTCTAACCTCAAGTTATTCATGTTTCATCTTTAGCCAATTTACAATTTTTATGAGAACGTTAAGCATCAATTTCAGGTTATGAGTTAGGTTTCATAATCATATAAGAGGTCTCATAATCTCACAAGCTAAGTTTTATCCATTCCTTTATCAACTTAGGATTCTTACCTTTAGATTCATTTTTCCCAAAACCCAAATTTTAAACTTATAGTTTAAAACCTCAATCCCGCAATATTAGATTAGAAATAAACCATTTCTTCCCAATCCCATTCCATATTCAATAATTCCAATTAAATTTACACAATTTCAGGTTAACATTATAAATCGAAATTCATAGTGGTGCACTATTCAGCATAGATTCATGTTTCCAAAACATACCCAAAGATTCATTTTTGAAATACGCTCCAAAATTCCCAATTCAAACTTTATTTCATTGAATAATCCCAATATACATTTCGCCAATTGTCCCAATATTTGCAATAATAATTGTTATGCCACAATCCCCAAATTACATAGTATATTCCTCGATTGCATAAAATAAATTATGCCCCAATATTCCCATATTTCAATCGTACGTATGTATAATAAGATTTCATCTAGGTTCGAGATAACCTAGATCCAAAAATAAAAAGGGGAAGGAGAATAAAAGGACAATTATTATAACATGAATCTTGAATTGAATTTATAGCTGGGGAATGACGAACGATAATAATACTGTTATGCAACAAGTTTATTGTAATTCCACTCACTGATTAGAGAACGGATCTTGAATTCTGTGATCTGATTTTCTGAATTTGAATAGCTAATCCTTTGATGTAGAATCCAACTCTTATCCAATTCATGAACTCCAATTTGAAAGCTCTAACTTTGATTGTTGTCTTAAAAACTCTAAGTTGATTTTATTTGATGGAGGCTTAGATTAGAGTTGAGTAGCATGGTGACGCCATTACTTTGATTAATGAATTTAGGGTTAGGTCTAGGTGTGTTCATATAGGTGCTCAAGAGCTTATCGTACACGCAGCGCTGAGTCAGCATTGAACCCAGTTAAGAAAATAGTCCAGGTTCGCAGATGAATCTAGCCAAATCTTATCGTACACGCAGCACCGAGTCAACATTAAACCCAGTTAAGAAAATAGTCCAGGTTCGCAGATGAATCTAGCCAATTCTTATCGTACACGCAGTGCTGAGTCCGCACTGGGTCCCGCAAGTTGTTTTGGCGCAGAAATTTGAATTTCGAACATTTGAATTTCTGGAATTTAATTAACTGTTTTATTCAAATGAAATATTCTTATATGTATACAATTTCTCTAATGACCATTTTACGCATATATATATATATATATATATATATATATATATATATATATATATATACGCACAACTTTCGTTTTATTTTCAAAATTCAAACGATGTTGCACCATTATTTGATTCTTGCCATATTTTATTGACTGTAGCCTTATCTTGAAATTTTATCTTTCATATACATATATTTTCTGTATATATATATATATATATATTCTCATATATATACATATATTTTTCTTTATTTCCTTATATGTACATTCTTATCCTTTCAAATTTTGAATTTTCATACGTACATATATTTGCATGTTCAGTTGGCCCTATCTAAAACAAAGATAAAAATTATGCCGCTGCCGATTTTCGAACCCCTGACCTCTATGTTACAAATCCAATGTCTTAACCAGCTGAGCTATGAAGTCTTTTGTTAATAAGTCTTAGAATAATGATAATTATTGTACTCTCCTTACTTCTCTTTTTCATGTTAGTTACAATACTTAAATTAAACCATTGCATGAATCCTTTTCTTTTATTTTTATTTTAATGTTAATGCATTATGTTTGCAAATCAGTGCATGCAACATATTTACATTGCATGCAACCAATCCTTTCTTTTTTTCAATGCATGCATTACATTTTTTTCTCTATTTTTTTTCAGCGCATGTATTTATTACATGCAATCCTGATCTTATTCTTTATTTTATATTTTAATTTGTTTGTATATATATATATATATATATATATCTTGTGCGTATACAAACTTCAAACCTTAAATACTTCTTCATATGGTGTCCGATTTACGCAAACCAAGTGTCCATCGGAACCAGAATCTCGAGGTGGACGCAATGGTGATGTCTGTTTTATTTAATTCCTGATATTTAAATTAAGTGTTTTTATTTTATTTTCTCTTCTATTACATATATCATTAACGTATTAATTTTTCCGTTTCTTCTACTAATTTAAATTGCACATCACCATTATTTATATATCCATGCATATATATATTTATATATATATATGTATGTATATGTATATACACATTTTTAATTATCTTAAAAATGCGGGATGTTACAGAAATACTCTGTCAGACATTCGTCCTTACAAGTTGTCCTGAGTCTGGACAAACCGAAGGCATCATTCTATTAATCCATCTTTGGCAATTTCTACCTAGGATTAACAGAACAACCCTTGCATTTTACTTTGTCTTCATAATCTCTTCAATATAAGTTGATTCATAACGCTTATGCCAATACGGAGTGGTTTTCAGATATTAAATTTGATCCCGGTCTCTTCGTATTGACAACAGAGGTATAAAATAAATCAAAACTTTGATAGTCGGTGATTTAACTATCAAAGGTTCATCCATTCAACCAACGACCCTATTTCCAAATGGAAATTCTACCAATTAACCATCAAGCAATACTAGCCCCTATTTATATAAATTTCTTATTTTGTTATCAATTCCAAATTCCCATCTTTCCTATCTTTTCAAAGCTCGATTTTCTCTCTCGATTCTTGTAAAACATTTTCAATATCCTAATTTTTTTATTCAAGAAATATCTCTTATTCCAGTTAGAAAACAATTCTATATATTCACGATTCCTTATTTTCTATATTCAGAAAATATACTTTATTAATAGTGAAAATTGGGCACGCATCCCTAAAACGAAACTTAATTAGGCTCACATCCGGTCTAACTTTTCATGTAAATTAGGTCCCTATTTTTCAAAAACATATAAAAAATATAAAAAAATATAAAAAAATCATTATTAAACAAAACATGTTCACGCCAAAAAAATCAGATAGAAAAATAATCGATAAACAAGTCAAAATAAAAAAATACACAAAACAGCGTAATATGTAGTAAAATGCATGATAACATGCACATATTTCAAATATTTGCATACATGTATGCACATATTGCCATGCCCTCTGCCTTTTAATGCATTACTGCATACAAGTATGCAGCTATTCTGAATAGCAGCATATTTATATGCAAATATTCAGCAGGTTTGCGGTTTTTTTTTGCATGTGTATTTAAATAGTTGCATACATGTATGTAACTTTTTTTTTGATTTGCGTGGACTGAGGGGAATATTTCCAGATTTTAGAATATATTTTTAATGCAAGAGTGCATTTATTTTGTGAAAAAATGGAAAAGGCGAAGTGGACGGAGGTGGAAGGCGGAAGGGACAAAAATTATTAGGCGGCAGCTCAAAAAAAGGGGGCGGAAACGAATGGGAAACTTTGTCCCTTTTCTTTTTATTTCGCCTTTTCTTTATATTTTAAAAAAAAAGCGCTACAATGTAAAAAAGAAAAAAAATTCTAAAATCTGGAAATATTAACAGAAGTTCACGGAAATTATAAAAAACTTGCATATATGTATGCAACTATTTGAAATACTTGCACATATGTATGCAAGTATTGCATTTAAAATTATGAATCGAAAATTTTGCCTGAAGATTGTTGCACACTTGTATGCAAGAATCTGTTTACCTTGCATACATGTATGCAAAAAAACAAACGCAAATTCAACATTTTAAATACCTGCACAGATGAATGCAAGTATTGCAAATATGTGCATGATTTGATGCACATTACTGCATTTTTCGCTGTTTTATTGTATTTTTTGATTTTGATGCATTTTTTGATTTTTTTACGAGCTTTTTTTGTGAGTACATGTTTGATTTAAATACGAATTTTCGTGATTTATATATATATTTTGTTTTTAGTGTATTTTTTAAAAATAGGGACTAAATTTACATGAAAAGTTGGACCGGATGTGAGCCTAATTAAACTTAATAGGGACATGTGCCAAACGGATCCTAATTAATGTCCGAAAATACTTCCATATTCCATTTCCTAATTTCTGGTTGACCAATTCATTTCATTTTCTACGCATAGAAAATATTTCTTATTTTATTTGGGGAAACATTTCAAAATCCTTTAAATAAGCGCGATGCTATAAAACATCGTTATTATAACTCAAATCATTAATCATTATTAACTAATCATATTGCTAACCAATCTTCACTATCGAACCTTAACCATTTCTCCATCAATCATGAATTCAATCAAATTGGGGTATAATTACCTCTCAGACCTTAATTGAACAACATTCTTAACTTTGAAATAGCCAATGCTCACAACTTCAAACAAAATATCGCTTACGCGAATCTCAGATTCAATCTAAGAATCCACTTCTTTTATGGAAAAATATTGATTATAACGGTAGCGCTATAACCGCTGTCTCCAAATATTAGATTTATAAGTCATTTATTATAACGACAGCGTTAAAATCTGTAACACCCCGTAATTCTATTAATATTAATATTCACAAATTAAAGAATAACTAATCTCAGACGTGAGAATTGTGGGAAACGGGTTGCGCTATTGTGTTCGTCTCGGAATTCTGGTTGAAATAGAGTCCGAGTTTGCGTGAATTGGACTTCATATGAAGAAGTTATGGCCATCGGAAGTTTCAGAAAATTCAAAACAGATTTCAGAAAATTTAAAATTCAAAATTCGAAGTCAAACAGGCTAGGCGGGAAAATTCCCGCCCAGCACCCCAGTTCGACTGGGGAGTCGACTGGGCAGACGACACCCCCCCCCCCCCCAGGTCGACTGGGCAGTCAACCTGGGTGTCGACCTGTCCAGGCGGCTAGGGTTTGGCTGATGTGTCTTTAGGGCTGAGTTGGCAAATTAAACGGTTCAGTTTAGTTCTGAGTTGATCTGACGGTCTAAATAAATCCTAAACTCTATAAATACCTAGGTAGTCTCTCATTCTAATTCACATGAAAAATAGAATAGCCACCATCATACCGCCGCCATGGAACTCAGTGTAGCCGCCGCCAACTAAGAAGGAAGAAAAGCTAATCAAAACCCTAATTCTACTCAACTCTAAAGCAAATCAAGACTCTCTTTCTTCTCTAATCGTGAGTATGATGATCCTAACAAGATTATTATTAAACTAATTAGATTAGGTTATGAATGGATTATAAGTAAATGATGTGGATTGTCATATATGCTGTTGTAAACCTTATGCTATCATGTATGTTGTAAATCCTATGTTATGTGATGATGATATCCTATATGTTGTAAATCATGCTATGATGATATTGTATAGGTTGTAATTTTCTATGCTAAATTGTGATAAATCATGCATGTTATAAAGTCATGATGTTATTATCTATGCTAATTAGTTCATGTTAATCAAGTCATAATGTTGATATTATGTGGGCTATGTTGATGACAAATCATGTATGCAAGTTTAGATTGATTAGTAAAGATTATGAACATATGCCATGATCCATTTAGATCTAGAATTATGACATCTAGAATTATGCTATGACATATGTGAATTCTATGTATTAGATGCTAGTTCACACCATCATTATGTCGCACAAAACCCCATATGCAAGTTTATACATGAATTTGGGTTATGATCGTATCATGTAAATTGTGACATTTAACAAGTTGACACCTTTAGACCCTTAACATGTGCAGTTTTATGCAAGTTTCACCCCTATTATGAATAGATTATTTTAGTCTATATGTTGTGATAATTTATCTTTGTGCTATGAGTTAGACTATTCGAGTCTAACGTATATTCTGCGTTGAATAAGCGAACGTATAACGTGGGGTAGGGGTAATATTAAGGATTTAATATTAAGAAGTTGGGGTGCAATTGATATGATTTTTCATGCCATGAATGGATGGCCATAATTGAGTCAATTATGGACATCATTAAAATTGGAATTAATTAATAATTTGAATAGGGATATATTCAAAACTGGGGTAAAAGATTATAAGTGATAATCAATGCTTAGGACACGAGGTTGGACTCGTTTGTGACGTAAACCTGCCCGGACCCGCCCGGCAAATCCAGTAGTCACAAATGTCAGCCCAATGTGAGAGGTCCTAGGCCAAACTAAAGCATAACAGTTGTAAAGACACGAGGTTAGACTCTTTTATGGTGTAAGACTGCCCGGACCCGCCCGGCAAATCCAGCTGCCATAAATGTCAGTCTAATGTGAGAGGTCTTTATGAGGTTATGGCCTGAATGAATTAAGAAATACTTAACCAGATAAACATGTAAGGTGGGACATGGGGGTTAAGTAGGTGCCTTGGGTGACATGAGGAATCTAGTGGGTGCCCTTAGTGGCATGTGAAATATGATTAGTAAGACTTAACCAAACACACATGTAAATGAACATGACTAAGAGGGTTAAGTGGGATATACTAGTGGTGACAAGCTTAGGTGGATAGCTTGTGGGGGCCCATTTCAACCAGTAACCCAAACGTATCTTTGTGGGCTCGACCCAAGTCGAGGACGGGACACCCATACTGGGCTTGACTATAAGAGGCCAAAACGGGGTAGCGGTGGCAACGCAAGTCCAACGGGTTTCATATGCGTGTGTGGACCCGGGTTGGTAGGTAAGACGTTGTTGCATCGTGTAGGTATAAGCCGTGCATTCTCAAGTTGTATCGGGTTGCCACTTTAGGGGAGTGATACACCCCACTGTGGGGCCAGCACGGGTATCTACGAGTAGGGAGCCGATCGAAAGTGGGTAGTGGGCTACACCTAGTGGAGATAGGGGCAGACGGCACCTATGTAGTCAGCTAGGGGTACGCAAGGCTATTTATATAATTTCTAAGTGAAGCAAGCGGGATCAACCTTTAGGGTGACTGGTGCGGTGCAGTGTAGTAATTATTCGTTAGTAATTAGGTGTGCCTCAAACGTTATCTTTATCTTATCATTCCATACCCAATAGTTCATAGACATTTCCTTGTTTTCTAGCTTATGCCTTAGTCTAGTTATTTTGGTAATAGTATTGTTAGAATTATCATACTCGCCAGACTTTATGTCTGACCCCTTCATTTCTATCCTTTTTCCCCTCCAGGTCCTCAGGTTGGGCCCAGCTCTAGTGGAGTTTGATCGGATTGCTTCATCTCTCTCTTGGAAAGCTTGGACCGTTGAAGTAAAGTCCAGCTTGTTATCTTCTTTAATGGCTATTTATATAATGGGATTATGTATTTTGTTTGATCAAGATGGATATTGTACTTGACTCTGATTTATGGTTTTATGATGTAACAAACATGTTTAATTTCCGCTGCAATGAAATAAAGTTTTAGATTTCCAAGTACTACTTATTATCTGTCTTGTTGTAATTTTTCTGTTCTATATTCAATTAAAACCTCCATGGAAGTTAATGCATTCCCTTTGTGAGTGACATTAATGGACGTGGGGTGTTACAAAATCGCTGTATAGATTTACAAAACATTTATTATAACGACAGCACTAAAATCGCTGTTTAGATTTATAAAACATTTATTATAACGACAGCGCTAAAATCGTTGTTTAGATTTATAAAACATTTATTATAACGATAGCATTATAATTGCTGTTTAGATTTTAACGGTAGCGTTATAATCGTTGTTCCCAAATAATTGGTATATAAAAATATAACTTGTACTTATTAATTCAATAAATAAATAAATATATTTGATTCAAAACAGAAAGTAAAAATAACCAATTTCCTAAATTCAATATAATCGAATTCCAATAAATAACTCTCTTCGAATAATCTATATTCGATTATATTCCGAACTTCGGAATTTATCTACCATTTCAAGTTGATTCAAATTCCAAATTCACTTTTGAATTTATCCTTTCCAAATCATAACCAAATTCCCTTCTAACCATTCCAATCTACAAAACGTAGTCACACTATATTTTATATTCTGAATTTTGAACTAAAACAATAAACCATTTCCCTTTTCATTTAATTTCCAATATGGATTCATATTTCAAAACTAAATTCATTTAGAGATAGTTCATTTGCAAAATATTCCCTTTAAACCGTTATTCACTTTAATCATGAATATATTTCTTTTATATATAATCAAATCAGTTTGATTTCGTACTTATAAATAATATCTTAAACCTAAATTCTATTCATAACTCTTATTCAGAATTTTACATATGAATCTCATTTTTATTCCAATCATTTAAAAATCTTGTTTATGATTTCCTTAATAATAGCTAAGTTCAAATCTCATTTCAAATATTGGTTTCAAAATCGATTTCCACTTTTTTATATAAATTCAAATTTGAATTTATATTTCAATTTATTCCCCTGATAAATAATTCACTTAATTTATACTCCCATTTATAAACAACTTCCTGATTTATCCATTTGAACAGGTTTCTATTTTCAACTCTATTCAAAATTTTATTTCTAATTTGTAAAAAATCCCATTTTTAAAACCAGATTCCCTTCTCCACATTCGAAACAATATTTTTCCATATTTAAAATACCAAGTTTCTAGGGCCGGGGTAATTCAAACACAGCATAATCAATCATGGTATATATATCACAATAAATAATAAACAGTAATATCAATGTTGAGGAATCCAGTTGGATCCCTCCAACCTCTTTCCCTGCATCCACAGATGTTAATCAACATCAATAATACTAGTTTCACATTAATATGATAAACAGAACTAATAATCAATTAAGGATCATTATATATATAATATATAATTATATATATATATTTATATATATAACTATATCAACCAATTTTATCAACCATGCATCCAAACAATCATCACATAGTATAGAATTACTATAAATAAATTTTAAACTCATTTATATAAAAATATAAACGAGCCAGAGTTAGTGAGTTTACTCACCTAGTTTTGCATTTGATGATTCTGATTTTTATTTTGTTTACAATCAAACAAGCGTTTGATTATGTCACAAAATTCCAATAGCTCGGCTCTCAGCCACAATAGTTCCACACCATAAATTTTGTCGCTACGGTTCCAACGGCTTTCTATTCGTTAGATTCTGTTTATGAACGAATGATATAAGACATTTACAAATCCTTATTTAAATTAAAATACTTATCTAACTTAATGATGATCATTAAGGTTAATTACCGTTTTAATAAATTAAACCCGTTGATTACTTCGATAATCCGTTCTTCCCCGTTCAAGTTCTTCCCACTCATTCTGATATTTTCCCACTACCCTTTAAATACAGTACCCATCTATCTCTTCCCCTCGTTTATTTTAAGCACCATTTCCTCTCCCGCTGACTATAATTTCAAACTTCCTCCACTCCTTCATTCCACCGTAAATCAGTACGGCCTTACTAATGAACTGCGCAACTCATACTCCATCAACCTACTACCTTCATACCCAATCACCTTGAATCTAACCTAAATCCAAATGGCCAAGCACTGCACTTATCACCAGCATTCATACAATTAATATGCATGCTATACAATAGTTTTTAGAAAGGGATAATGTTATAAGGAATTACCATAACAGTAAGTGATTGTCCTGGTCTCTTAGCCACAATTTGCATTAATGTGGTCTTCCCAGTGCCAGTTCACCAACCAAAAGAATAGGCTCATTGTACTTAATAGAACAAGCAGACCTCTTAGATTCATTTCTTCACCGTAACCCACCAATCCCCACAAATCGATCCACTCTTCCTACGTACTACCACCTCCACCCACGAGACAACATTCCATTGGCTCCTCCTATTATCGTCTGTCTTCACAGTAATCCACAACAAAAGCACAGTGCGAACTTTTTCACAACCAAACCCTCCAGAAATTGTCGACCCTCACCTCTTCCAATCATGAACTCAACGCCAACCTCAAATTAAACACACTCTGGTAGAATTTCATATAGTATCAAAATAAAATACTTCTGCTTGAGTTTCAAACCAAATCGATACTCAATATATTAAAAATCCCTTTTATTTTCTAAAATAAATCATTACATTTTAATAACAAATTTCATAGCGACTATTTGAAAATTTGATTTGGACATAATATAAAATCTACAAGACGAAATCTCGATTTTTCACTTCCATTAGAAAAATATTATCTAATAGATTTGGATGTTTCTTGTTTCGAAGAATTCTGATTTATATTGGATTCTGTATTCCCAACTGAAGTTTAATACGTAAAATTACGAACTACCGCGACATTACGAGCTCGATTTAAATCATATTATATAGTATATGTTTAAGCTTTTGTTTTAAATAAATAATTCCTTATAAAAATTGTTTTATATTTTAAATAAAATATTTAAAACCAATTTAAATATTCAAAATTAAATGGCTAAAAATCTAGGTCGTTACATTCCTTCCCCGTTAAATTTATTTCGTCCTCGAAATTGCTAACCAGTAAAATTGCTATAACTCTAACTCATAACCTACTTAGTTGAAATCTTATATTCCATATCTTCATAACCCAGTTCTTATCCGACCTTCGAATTCTCATACCAATACTCGACCATTCATAATTCTTTCCAAATGATATGTCCACCATTTTTGGACGATCCATCATCACTTTCTTGTCTTCAATCCATATGCTCTTCTGCACATCTACACCCATTCCAATTGATTTTAAATCAATTTATCAATTTCATTATTCCACTTAAAATTTTATTAACCAATTCTGGTTTATTTTTATTTCAAGTACAATTAACAACTCAAATTTAAATTATTAAAAAAAATGCTTGAAAAATTTCTAACTCTTTAAATTTTCAAAAAATTTCGCCAGCATCTCCTTTGCACGGCTCAATCGATACAACCACAACTTGCCTTTCTAGGTCTTCTCCAATCCAAAAGAAAATCAAAAAGCTTAAGCGGCTTGCCCCGTAGGCTCATAAAACCATCAAACCCAAGTAATATTGTAAACACGTACCTTTTTGTCAGGCATAATTACATGTAACGACCCGCATTTTTTCAACATATAATTAATTTATTTAATTATATAAATAAGGATTGAAAGATTGAAACGGTCGTTGAATTAAATAATATTGAATATTTAATTAAAATAAATAATATAATAATAATATATTTAATTTCTGAAATAGTCAAAAATAGTGAAATTCACAATATGGTGTGAACTGGATCATCTGTGGTATTTAATTCAGTTTAGAATTGAATTAGAATAACTAATATATTATTTGAACGACAGTTTGAACGTATAATTATATTATAATTAAAATCGAGCTTGAAATGGCGCGGCAGTTCGTTATTTGGCGATTTGAACTTTAAACGAGTATACAGAAGCCGTTTTAAATCGGATTTCTGTGAGACAAGAAATGTTGGGGGCTGATGAAGTATATTTTTCTAGTGGAAGAGAAAGATCGGGATTTCGTTGTATAGATTTTGATTTATGTCCAAATCAAATTTTCAAATAGTCGCCATAGAATCGTTCGTCGACCGATAACAGTTTATTTGAAGTAACTACATACTAGATTCAAATTTAGACAAGGTTCTTATGAGACATAGTGATAATTTAATTTTTAGAATTTTACGGTAATTTTTAATTAAATACGCAACTTTTTATTTGGAGTATTTTGCACCCTATATCAATATTTTGGGGTTTCAAAAATATGAGTCAATCTACCGATATTATTATATTTTTGGGATCGTGGCACCTCGTTGGACACACCCGAAATCTTACTTCTGTCCGTAGCGGCTCCGACATGAACAAAATTTTATGTAGCGGAATACCATTATTTCTAAATTGTAAAACAAAATACACATTACCATCGAGCAAACTCTTTTTCCCATTTTCTATTTGTATCAAAAGCCATAGGCATTTTATACACTTTCCTTCCATTGGGACACAAACCAAATGAATGGCAATACAAATCCGGATGACAGACCATCATAACGAGTAATAGAATAAGATTTAAACCATTTATACTGTTCTAATATGGTTGATAGTATGGGTTATGCTCCATGTTCTTTAACGCAGTTTGAACCCGCTGGTTCTCTTCACAGGCTTGAATATATTTAAAAATTTTGTATAGCTTAACACCCAAGCACCCTGTACCCGTAGACAATATGAAATAGGAATATAGGCTGTAGACCCTTTCACACACAGTTCAATATCATACAGTGTCCTTTGAAAAGAAAATTCATGGCAGTTTTCAAATCACGAAAAGCTTATGAAGTGAAAACTCCATGCATACCTACCATTTTCAAAAGACTACCTTATAACCTATACTGTACGAAGCTTTAGTGCCAAGTTTCATCCCTCTATAAAAGCGAACAAACGAAGCCATTATTTCAGCTGCTTCGTAAAACCAAAATAATGGAAACAATTAGTCTATAAATTCACAGAAAAATCAAATCATAAACTCCTTCAAAAACCAAATCGTGAGTTGCAAAATTTATAGAAAATCATATAAATTCCCTTAAATTCTGAAACCTATATATTTCGGATCCTTGAGTGATTTCCTTCAAGCCAGTGTCCATTTTAGCCAGTTCGAACGTAGTTCCTGTTACCCCAAAGTTATCCGCGGTTTCTAGGGTTCAGTGATTGGGGAATTAAAGGAGTTAATACTTGAATCTGATATTGTTTCTGAGTTTATGGGATTTTTTCCGAGTTGATTGGAAAATTTTAGTGGATTTCTAAAACAAAAAGTGACGCGACTTCATAGAGTTGCTCGGAAATACCCGAATGACGCAAGGGGAAAGTTGGCTTCGAGTTTAGCTTTTTGGGTATGAAAGTGTAGAGGAAATCATGACAGAAATTTTAGGATTTTTGGTTTAATTTGTAGTTGAATGGTGAAGGTGCAGTTTGAAGGGGAAGTTGGAGGATTGATTACTGGGAGGAGCGGTCGTGTATTTGGGGAAGATGAATTGGAAGAGAGAGGCCGGTTTTGACAAGTATAGTTGGGCTAAAATGGATAGTAAGGCCCAATTTTTATAATTTTTAATTTAGTTTATTTAAATCTAAATAAGTACGTTAACTTATAACCATTATATCTTTTCCATACGGTAACGGAATTCAGAAAAACAAGATCCGATGGGATCGTATGGACGGTGGTTACACCATGGAACTGACCAAGAGTGAATTGGGAGCTCGTTTGGATTTATGGTGAAATTAAACGCCTGAATGAAATCAATGGACAATATATCGTTATTTAACGATCACCGTCCAAGGTGAGTAACTCTCACTAACTCTGATCAATTTATATCTCTATAAAGTATTATTAGAATTGAAATTATTGGTTGCTTTGTTGTGTGTTGGTTGTTTGGTTGAACTGCTAATCAGTTGGCTGAAATTATCGATAACGATATATATAAATCGTATCGAAATATTGACTCTGTTTATCAGAATATTTTATATTTGTGTTGACTGACATCTATGGATGCAGGGAAACAGGTTGGAGGGACCCAACTGGGTTCCTCAACACTTATTTTACTGTTGGTCATATATTGTGATATGTGAGATGATTAAAATCTGTTGTTGATTTGGTGTGTCTATTGTGGTTATTGGTAACTCTAAATACCAAAGAAAAACTAGGATGTGAAAAGGGGAAATTTCAAAATATAATTTGAAATAAAATATTTGTATAAAATCAAAGGATTTTATATAAGAAGAAATTTTCAAAATGTATTTTGAAATGAAAATATTCTTATAAAATCAAAGTATTTTATAAAGGAATGTACGAAGTGAATATGGGATCCTAGAATTTTATAAAATAAAAATGGATTCTATAAAAGTAGGTTATTCGAAAAGTTAATAAGGAACTGCGGTATAAAATATGAACACATATAGAAGCTTAAGAGATCGTTATTTGTAAATTAATCGATAGAAGTAATAAGAAGTATAGAAATCTATAAAGGAAAATACTTATAGGAAATCAAAGGAACATTTATAAAAGGAATATTTTTCACGTTTGGTGTGAAAAATGGATCTAAGCAAAAGGTTTTGCGAATAAACACATTTATTAAGAAAAGTGGATTTTTGAGTAAAGTTAAACAGAAAGCGAATTTCGAATGGTTAGAAATGAATAACTTGTTAATAATGAAAACAAGTGCTGAGATTTATAAACAAAGTTTATAAATAAATTAGAATATAATTATCATTGGATAATTGAGATTTGCAAATTCGATAGCGAATTTGGAAAATGGGGAAATTGGAATTGTTTAAAAAGGAACGATGAAATCCCTTTTCGAGATTCGAAATGTAAAGAGGATTAAGGAAAATCCGCAAAGGGTTTGTAATTGGAATTCAACTAAGCCAGATGGTTTAAAATAATTCATTTAAGGAATCATATATTTGATAAAATCAGAGATCTGACAATATAATTAGTATTTGGTTGGGAATCAATATTTATAATCGAATTAGAATTTAATTGAATATTTGTTATTCAATTTGAGTTGATCGAATATACGTATTCGGGATAGAGATACCAAACATAGTTATCCAGGATGAGTTGCCATTTCGTACGACTGCTAGCGTAATTCGCAGGGCTGCAGATAGCCTACGGCGGTCGGATGTTTCCTGAGGGAATCGGGCGTAACCATTGTGATCGCTGCGATCTAGAGTCAAGCGAATGGTGTTAAATCAAATACTAGTTAATTGATGGAAGTAATTAAGTCGAGTTAGTCAAGTTGAGTTAAATAAGTCAAGTTAGTCAAGTTAAGTTAAATTAGTCCAGTTAGGGTTAATCAGTTAGAGTTAACCAGTTATGGTCAACCAATTGGAGTTAATCGATTGGAGCCAAATCGAATTAGAGTATTCAAATGTAGTTAATCAGGTTCGAGTTAGTCGAATATTGGTAAATTGAATAGAGTTAGTAAGAAGGAATAAATCGAATGGCACTTATTCGATGTCGAGTTATCGAATATAGTTTATTCGAGAGGTGAGTTAAATCGAATACAAGTTATTCGAAGAGATAGTTAATTGAATATATCTTATTCGCAAGAGAGATTATCGAATACAGTTTTATTCGAAAGAAACATAAATCGAATATGGTTATTCGAAAGGAAGTTGTTAAAGATTTCGAAGATGAACTTTGTCTATTTCGGGGTTGGAAATGTTGTTCAGTTAAGGTCTGAGAGGTAATTATACCCCAACTTGATTGACTTCAGTTTTAACTAAGAAATGGATAAGGTTCGATAGTGGGAGTGGGATAGGTAAATTGAATTAATGACCGTAATGGTTAAGAGTTGGCATAACGATGTTTAAATTAAACATCTGTTTAAATCCAGTAAAGGGGATTTAGAAATGTTTTCCAAATAAGGATCAGAAATGTTTTCTAATATAGGAAATAAGAAATGGAAGTAAAGACGGTGATGTTTTCACAATGATTTATAAAGTATATTTTCTAATTTTAGAGAATAAGAATTGATGAATACATAGAAATGGGAAATGGCTGAATTAAAGATGATTTAATCTAAAGAAAGAAACCTTTGAATGATGATTGGCCGATAGAATTTCCATCTAGAAATAATATCGTTGGTTGCACACCTGTTCTTCTTTGATAGTTAAATCACCAACTATCGAAGTTTTTGACCATTTATCGTCGTTGATATAGAGAGACCGGGATCAGATATATTATCTGAAAACCACTCTGTATTGGACGTTAGCGTTGCGATCAAATATGATTGAAGACAGAGTATGCAAGGGCTATCCTGTTTACAGAATAGTGCCTTCGGTTTGTCCAGTCCCAGGACAAACGTGAATGGACGAATGTCTGACAGAGCATACTTAACGGATCGCGTAAGTTGGTCTCTTCAAACGTACTTACGTTTGGTGGCGGAGGAATTCATTTCTCTTAGCTTTATACCCGTGGTATTTTTGAGGAAATCAATTTGTGATTTGAAGGGTATGACAATGTGGCATTCAAAGTGAATGGTGGTCAAGTGTTTCAAAGATACGTTTTGACCTCAAGCCTCATCAACCGGGAAATGACAGAAATAGGGCAGGCAGCATGGCTGAGTGGGTCGCTCCCATTAGGGTGTATATCACCTATCTAGAGAAAATCCAATTCATTCTTTGTATATTCGATGATGTCCCTTTTCGGGAAGACGGTGGGTAGCCCCCAACCGTTGGTGGTATACATTCGATACACTCAAGCGAAATGAGTGGTCGGTCATGTGAGGGCCGGGTTGCAAGATGTTCTTGTTGAACTCAGTGTATTTGCCTCTAGAGATACACTATCGGCAGGTGGTCCCATACCTTGTCATAGTTGGAATCCAATCTCCAATAAGAGCCCGCGGTTTTTGTTTGTATACTATATATGTGGAACGTGAGATGCAAGCGTTCTACTAGATTCTAATTACTTGTGATTAGACATTATCATAATATCAGAAAAGTATCGATTTCCAAAACTGTTTTGGGTTATCGTAAGGTAAAAAACCATTCGTGTTTATGTGTGGATCGGTCTTACGATTATCTTTTCTTTTGAAAGGATTTTGAAAAGTTAAACCGATGATTTGAGTTTACTCACACCAGTCCCATGACTGACCCAGAGTTTATTTTGTTTTGTTTTCTCCCTAAACTCTTGGGTGCCCAAATTTGTACGGGCAATCAAGTAGTTCAGGTTTTCACAGATACGCTTGGAGAAGCTTGAAGCAGGAGGCTTCAGAACTATATAGCTATTGTTATTTCCGCTGTGTGTAAGTGTTGTGCTCTGATAATGTTATTGTATATATATATATACACTGTTTTATTTCAAAGTTATGTTGTATAATATATTTTATTCGTTCCGCTGTGAGATTCGTGTTTACTCTGATTATGTTCTTCTTCTTCTATTCTAAATTTCTATCTTATCTATTCTCACCCTCTAACTTCTTTCTATAAATGATCAGGTATTTTCGATGTTCGAATAGTCAACATGGCAGTTTTGTGTTGATGTTCGGAGTCGAAAATCCCAGTTCGTTACATTCCATCTCTTGCATTTGCTTCCATTCAGTATCTGCTCAGCATACATATATCCATTCCCAGTTGGTTTTAAATCAATCCAACTTCCAGTTTTTAACACTCTAATGAACTTCTGATTAGTTCACTTCCATTCTATCAATCCAAATCTGAATTCTATTTAAGTCAAACCACTTACTATACTTGAATCCAAATTTATCACAATTCAATTTCAATTAACAACATCCAATATATATTCAACTTGATTATTCATAAGTCGAATTCATATTAATATTTCGAGTCTCAACATTTTCTTTATTTAATTTCATTCGGAATTATTTTTTATCCAATCCAATTTTATTTAACTTAAGTTAAATTTCAATTCATTCGATACATTTTTACCATTTCAATCTGTTCAACTTATACAAGTTAAATTTTTATTACAGAATTCAAATTCCCGATTTTATTTCAAATTAATTTGAAATCATATATATTTATATACATATATTTATAATCAACTCAATTCATAACATTTGAATTTATAAAACAACCTTATTTTTCTCAAACAATTTCCATTAATAAATCTATTATGGTAGCAATTCGTCACTTAGAAACTCAAAAATTAATACTGATAATATCGTGATCCATTATCAGAATTATTTTCTCGCCACTGAAGTGATTTCAGTGCTTAATGCCTTTAAAAATCCATTTAAACCATTGTTATTCAAAAATACTTTAAAGTAATGTTATATTACTTTATAATATTTTAGAATTTTTTTTTAAAACACCCGGAATTTAAATTACCGTTGTGGTTTGAACTTAATCTTAGTTCATCTCATTGTACATGTTATCCATATACAATATATATTTGGTTATGTATAATCATTTCAATATTTTATAATTTCATTTGATTGTAATAACAATCAATACATACCTATACAGTAATATTCTCAGAAATTATATCTTTTATATCAAAATAATTTGAGGGCAAAATTATTTCATTTACCCATTCTAAAACAATACTGTATCAAATTTCTTTGTTCGAGGGTTTAGAAACACCTATCGGTATAGTTGTACTTCCTGTATCGACCAGAATTCATAAACTGCTTAACAAACCAACCAACACAATATAAAACAATTTTATATCAAATCTACAAATACGCGCTCATATATATACACTCAAACTCAATCTAGGGTGTTGCTAACCCCATCTCTATTGAGTTACACCACAGAGCCAAGGTAATTACTCAACCTTAAGCTCTGATACCAAATGTAATGGCCCGAATTTCCGTACTCTTTGAGTCGACTAATAACACCAACGTCCAACCCAAATTGCATGGAAATACGAATCATTATTAGAAAGAAGTTAGAGGATGAGAAATAGAAAGAAAGAAAAATTAGATTAGAAGAAAATGAAGAACAAAAATCTCATAGTGGAACGAATAAAATATGTTATATAACATAACTCTTGAAATACAAATCATTAACTGTATATACATACCATCATCAGAGCACAACAACTATTTCTGGAACAGTTATAAACACCTGTTTTCAGATATGAACATAATATACAACGGAAAAATATGATAGTCTATATCTAACAGGTGAAGCCTCCTGCTTCAAACTCCTCCAAGAGTCTGTAAAATCCTGACTACTTGATTGCCCATACAAATTTAGGCACCCAAGGGTTTAAGGAGAACAAACGAAATAAACTCTGGGTCAGTCATGGGACTGGTGTGAGTAAACTACAACCATTTGATTTAACTTTCAAAAATCCTGTCGAAACAAATGATAATCGTAAGACCGATCCACACATAAACAAGGATGGTTTTTACCTTACGATAACCAAAAAATATTTTTGATATCAAATCCAGTGATATTATAATAATGGTTACACCAAATAAATAGAATCTAGTAGAACGCTTGCATCTTACGCTCCATATACAATATAAAATCGAAAACCGCAGGACGCTTATTAGAGATTGGATTTCCAACATGACAAGGTATGAAACCACCTTCCAATCAGTGTACTCTAGAGGGAATACACTGGGGTTCAATATGAACATCTTGCAACCTGGCCCACACATGACGGACCACTCATTTCGCTTGAGTGTATCGAATGTATATCACCAACGGTTGGGATCAGCAACGGCTTCCCGAAAGGGACAACATCGATAGATTAAAGAAGCAAATGGAATTATACATCCTAATGGGAGCGACTCATATAGCCATGTTGCCTACCCGATTTTTTTCAATTCTCGGTTGTGAGGCTTGAGGTTTGAATTATCTTCCAGAACATCTGGCCACCATTCACTTTGAATGCCACATCGTCAGATCCATCGGAAATCATTAATTTATTCCCACAAAAATACTTAGATTGTTAGGATAAAGAAGTTTCCCTTCTTTGCCACCAACTTCGTACGTTTGAAGAAATCAACGTACGTAATCCCTTTGGAAATACTCTGTCAAACACTCGTCCTTACAAGTTGTCCTGGGTCTGGACAAACCGAAGGCACCATTCTATTAATCCATCTTAGGCAATTTCTACCTAGGATTAACAGAACAGCCCTTGCACTTTACTCCGTCTTCATAATCTCTTCAACATAAGTTGATTCGTAACGCCTATGCCAATACGGAGTGGTTTTCAGATATTAAATCTGATCCTGGTCTCTCCGTATTGACAACGGAGGTATAAAATAAATCAAAACTTTGATAGTCAGTGATTTAACTATCAAAGGAACATCCATTCAACCAACGACCCTATTTCCAAATGGAAATTCTATCGATCAACCATCAAGCAATACTGGCCCCTATTTGTATAAATTCCTTATTTTGTTAACAATTCCAAATTCCCATCTTTCCTATCTTTTCAAAGCTCGATTTTCTCTCTCAATTCTTGTAAAACATTTTCAATATCCTAATTTCTTTACTCGAGAAAATATCTCTTATTCCAGTTAGAAAACAATTCTATATATTCACGTTTCCATATTTTCTATATTCAGAAAATATACTTTATTAATATCCAAAAATACTTCAATATTCCATTTCTTAATTCCTGGTTGACCAATTCATTTCATTTTCTACGCGTAGAAAATATTTCTTATTTTATTTGGGGAAACGTTTCAAAATCCTTTAAATTAGCGCGATGTTATAAAACATCGTTATTATAACTCAAATCATTAATCATTATTAACTAACCATATTGTTAACCAATCTTCACTATCGAACCTTAACCATTTCTCCATCAATCATGAAGTCAATCAAGTTGGGGTATATTTACCTCTCAGACCTTAACTGAACAACATTCTCAACTTTGAAATAGCCAATGCCCACAGCTTCAAACAAAATATCGCTTACGCGAATCTCAGATTAGATCTAAGAATCGACTTCTTTTACAAAAAAAACATTGATTATAATGGTAGCGTTATAATCGCTGTCTCCAAATATTTGATTTTTAAGTCATTTATTATAACGAAAGCATTAAAATCTCTGTATAGATTTACAAAAGATTTATTATAACGACAACGCTAAAATCGCTGTTTAGATTTATAAAACATTTATTATAATGACAGCGCTAAAATCGTTGTTTAGATTTATAAAACATTTATTATAACGATAACATTATAATTGCTGTTTAGATTTTAATGGTAGCGTTATAATCGTTGTTCCCAAATAATTGGTATATAAAAATATAACTTGTACTTATTAATTCAATAAATAAATAAATAATTAGATTTGATTCAAAACGGAAAGTAAAAACAACCACTTTCCTAAATTCGATATAATCGAATTCCAATAAATAATTCTCTTCGAATAATCTATATTCCATTATATTCCAAACTTCGGAATTTATCTACCATTTCAAGTTGATTCAAAATCCAAATTCACTTTTGCATTTATCCTTTCCAAATCATTACCAAATTCCACTTTAACCATTCCAATCTACAGAACGTAATCACACTATATTTTATATTCTGAATTTTAAACAAAAATGATTAACCATTTCCATTTCATTTAATTTCCAATATGGATTCATATTTCAAAACTAAATTACTTTAGAGATAGTTCATTTGCAAAATATTCCCTTTAAACCGTTATTCACTTTAATCATTAATATATTTCTTTTATATATAATCAAATCAGTTTGATTTCGTACTTATAAATAATATCTTAAACCCAAATTCTATTCATAACTCCTACTCAGAATTTTACATACAAATCTCATTTTTATTCCAATCATTTAAAAATCTCGTTTATGATTTCCTTAATAATAGCTAAGTTCAAATCTCATTTCAAATATTGGTTTCAAAATCGATTTCCACTTTTTTATATAAATTCAAATTTGAATTTATATTTCAATATATTCCCCTGATAAATAATTCACTTAATTTATACTCCCATTTATAAACAACTTCCTGATTTATCCATTTGAACAGGTTTCTATTTTCAACTCTATTCAAAATTTTATTTCTAATTTGTAAATAAATCCCATTTTTAAAACCAGATTCCCTTCTCCACATTCAAAAAAATATTTTTCCGTATTTAAAATACCAAGTTTCTAGGGTCAGGGTAATTCAAACAAAACATAATCAATCATGGTATATATATCACAATAAATAATAAACAGTAATATCAATGTTGAGGAATCCAGTTGGATCCCTCCAACCTGTTTCCCAGCATCCACAGATGTTAATCAACATCAATAATATTAGTTTCACATTAATATGACAAACAGAATTAGTAATCAATTAAGGATCAGTATATATATAACTATATCAACCAATTTTATCAACCATGCATCCAAACAATCATCACATAGTATAGAATTACTATAAATAAATTTTAAACTCATTTATATAAAAATATAAACGAGCCAGAGTTAGTGAGTTTACTCACCTAGTTTTGCAGTTGATGATTCTGATTTTTATTTTGTTTACAATCAAACAAGCGTTTGATTATATCACAAAATTCCAATAGCTCGGCTCTCAGCCACAATAGTTCCACACCATAAATTTTGTCGCTACGGTTCCAACGGCTTTCTATTCGTTAGATTATGTTCATGAACGAATGATATAAGACATTTACAAATCCTTATTCAAATTAAAATACTTATCTAACTTAATGATGATCATTAAGGTTAATTACCGTTTTAATAAATTAAACCCGTTGATTACTTCGATAATCCTTTCTTCCCCGTTCAAGTTCTTCCCACTCATTCTGATATTTTCACACTACCCTTTAAATACAATACCCATCTATCTCTTCCCCTCGTTTATTTTAAGCACCATTTCCTCTCCCGTTGACCGTAATTTCAAACTTCCTCCACTCCTTCATTCCACCGTAAATCAGTACGGCCTTACTAATGAACTGCGCAACTCATACTCCATCAACCTACTACCTTCATACCCAATCACCTTGAATCTAACCTAAATCCAAATGGCCAAGCACTGCACTTATCACTAGCATTCATACAATTAATATGCATGCTATACAATAGTTTTTAGAAAGGGATAATGTTATAAGGAAATACCATAACAGTAAGTGATTGTCCTGGTCTCTTAGCCACAATTTGCATTAATGTGGTCTTCCCAGTGCCAGTTCACCAACCAAAAGAATAGGCTCATTGTACTTAATAGAACAAGCAGTCCTCTCAGATTCATTTCTTAACCGTAACCCACCAATCCCCACAAATCGATCCACTCTTCCTACGTACTACCACCTCCACCCACGAGACAACATTCCATTGGCTCCTCCCATTATCGTCTGTCTTCACAGCAATCCACAACAAAAGCACAGTGCGAACTTTTTCACAACCAAACCCCTCCAGAACTTGTCGACCCTCACCTCTTCCAATCACGAACTCAACGCAAACCTCGAATTGAACCAGCGCTACCCTTCTCGACAGACAAAGACTACCCTAGACCGATTGTTCTAATTCGAACATCATCGAATACTACATTGCACGCCAGGAAAGAGATATAGAATCGAAGAGCAGTGTCTTGCAAATCCAAAGGAATTTATTTCCGATTTTTCAATCAAACAAATTAGTCTCGATCTTCGAAATTTCTGGAGCCCGCCGTTAACGTTTGATAGCTGAGTGATAAAGTTTGGATTTTGTTTCAGATGAAGGGGTTAAGAGGTTATTATATGAAGTTGTATAACCAATTTTATTTGCGGTTTGCTGAAATCAACGAGGAAGAGATTGGTTTTCCAAATGAGATATGGGAAAGAATATTTATTTGGAATTTAGGGATTTCACGGTGAGAAAGGGGTGATGGTGTTTATATAGAATTTTTTATTTTTATTTTTATATTTAAATATTTTAATAATATTTACAGGTTCGTGTCTATCGCCATTCTATTTATCATTTATAAATTCCTATAACCGCATACGAAATCTGTTTGCAATGGAAAAGGGATATACACCCATAATTTGACATTCCGGTTCTAACGCAACATGTTTCATCAAAATCCGAGTTCGTTTGGAAAAATAACGTATTTTTAAATATTAAAATCGTCAATCGAATCACACTTAATTTCCACATACTCACAAAACAACTCCAATTGGTTTGAAACTTGAAACCTTACAATAATAAAATATTCCGGACACAAAGAAACTAGTTTCGTCGAAAACGGAGGTCGTTTGAATAATAGCCCTTTTTATGGGTCTAATTTAAATTAAAATAAATCAATTTTAAAATACCTAAATAAAACAATAATAAAATATTACAATCGGACACACTCTGGTAGAATTTCATATAGTATCAAAATAAAATACTTTTGCTTGAGTTTCAAACCAAATCGATATTCAATATAATAAAAATCCCTTTTATTTTCTAAAATAAATCGTTATATTTTAATAACGAATTTCATAGCGACTATTTGAAAATTTGATTTGGACATAATATAAAATCTATAAGACGAAATCTTGATTTTTCACTTCCATTAGAAAAATATTATCCAATAGATTCGGATGTTTCTTGTTTCGAAGAATTTTGATTTATATTGGATTCTGTATTCCCAATTGAAGTTCACAACGTAAAATTACGAACTACCGCGACATTAAGAGCCCGATTTAAATCATATTATATAGTATACGTTCAAGCTTTTGTTTTAAATAAATAATTCCTTATAAAAATCGTTTTATATTTCAAATAAAATATTTAAAACCAACTTAAATATTCAAAATTAAATGGCTAAAAATCTTGGTCGTTACATTCATTACGATTGGAGCTTGGATGCGACGGCGCAAATTAAAGAATACTCAACTATAATTAGTGGTAGAGTTAAATAACCGCATAAAGATAATTGCAACAAATCAAACAAAAAATAAAATATTAAAAAAATGGTCAAGCTTTCCTTCCAAGCCAAGTAAATAATTGCTTAATTTCTAAGTGATTGAATAAAGCCTACCCTACATGCAAGCCTACCCTAACATTTGTTTAAGTCCTAAGAAAATAAATAAAGCCTACCAAGGTACAAAATTGTGTAGCCTATATATTATACACGCCACATGTCGTTTTGAAGATGTGCACCTACCTACTATCCATGTAGACCTGGGAAGAACAAACGTGTCGACCACGCTGTATACACTGAAAATGACACACTATTCCTCCTATAAATACAACCGATCTTTCCTCTTGTTTTTGGTCTGCAAGCATAAAGGAAGAAATGAAAACCTTCCTTCACAAAATAAATTAAAAACTCCTCAACCATTTCGAATTTCCCAAAGCGGTCAACAGCAAAACTGGAAAGTAAAGTGAGGTGGAGGCGCGGGTAAAGTATGGTAGTCGGAGATGGCCTATGATAGCCGGGAAGGGGGAATGAACTGGAAATCTTGGTTCTCGTTTTCAGGCCAAGGGAAGGGTTTGGGTGGGCCAAGCTTCTGACCCCGGGTGGTGCTCCGATGAGGGAGAAGGATAGTGGGGTCAGGGCCGACGCCAGGTGGAGGTTGGTGGTACAGTCGACATTGAAGGGTGCGTGCTTGTTTTAATCATAAGAGTGGGGTTGTCTCATTTTCTAGTGAACTTAATGGGGGTCGGCGCTGGGTGTGTGGGGTCATAAGGGAAGGGTGGTGGCGACGGCGATGGGATGGCGGCGTCCGGAGTGGTGGAGGTAGCGCAACAATGGTTTAGGGTTGGTGAAGTCGCTATGAACAATAGCAGTAGGAAGAAATAGAAGAAGTAACAACCTGATTTAAGGTTAATTAACGTAATTAGTTAATTAAATTGTAATTAAGGCCTTAATTATTTAATTTAAATAGTGTATAACTTGTAATATTGATATATTGTGTATATGTTGTCAAAATTTAACAAAATAGGAGATGTTGTAATCGTCTTAACAGGATCTTCGTTATGGAAAAGATTTGAACGCGCTTGGATGTAGCTGGAATTTCCCAATAAATTAAACGCGTGTTTAATTTAATTGAAAATAGTCATTGTTTGGACGAATGGGAATCAAGGTGAGTTTACTCACTCAGTTTATCCCACTCATATTTCATATAAGTCGGCTTTATAGTATATGTGCTATGGTTGCTGATTTTTGAATGTGTGTTTGTTGTATATTCATATATTGAATGAATTGATGAAATTAAATGTTTGTTTAATTCAAGTGAAAACCAAATCGTTATTTTAACGATTGGAACCAACTATACTAACTTACCTTGTTGGTTACGTTTATGTTATATTGAGGTAATTGTGTTTGTGATGCAGGAATTGACAGGTCGTAGGAATCCAACTGGATTCCTCACCAGTAGTTGTTAAATTTTATATATTATGAGACATGTTGAAAACATGAATTTGCAATGCAAGAAATGACAGGTTAGAGGAATCCAACGGGAATCCTCATTGATATTGATAATGTTTATCAATGTGATTAATTGTGTTCGTTTGGATGTGAAATTGGTTGATATTTCACTGTTTGGTAATTTAGCAGTCATCTGTCTCGTTAGTACCGTCGATGAAATAAAAGATTGTTGGAATCGATGTTAAAACGATTCTGAACGTTTTTAAAGTTATATACATATTTGAAATACGACTTTTGTTATAAAAGTAGAGGCCAAAAATTTATTTACGTTTTCATAATCATTTAAGTTACAATTAATGGAAATCCCAAGATATTATTAAAGAATTGGATAAGCGGTATAAACTTGTCATATTAGAAACTGGAGTGTTAAAATAATTGTGTAAAGGGACTTAAGTGTCATAAAGGAAGTTTATAAGATTTTAAACTATTGAAATGGGTTAATGGAACCGTGAGTATACGAGGATTGACTAAAGAATCGAAAAGCGAAATTTTTGTAACCAATGAACATTTTTGTAAAAGTTGTTTATAAATATACGAAATGTGATTAAATAGCATTTCGTGAATGAGATTAGCGAATAAATGGAATTGAAAGTGGAATATGATTTGGTGTGGTATTGGGATTGAGACAAGTATTTAATAAATGAGATTTGAAGTCAAGATTTGCCAAAAGTAGTTATAAATGAATACGCGTATATAAGTGGGATTATACGGGGAAAGAGTTGTGAAATGTATTTTTTTATAATAAAGGAATTTCTCAAATAAGAGTTTAAATGTTGGCAAATTGATTAAAGAATAGACAAAGTAAAAGAATCCCAGTTATTTGCAAAGTAATTGCAAATAGTAAGAATTTGATAAATGAAAAGTGTTAATGATTTTGGAAATGAAATCTGTAGCATTTGTTTATAGATGTTAAGTGGAACTATTTTGGTTATTAAAAATAAGATTGCGTGAAAGATTTTTATATACAATTTTAAACAATAAATTATAGTTATTGCTAATGATTTGTAAAATGATATTTATAAAAAGATTTTTGAAGAAGTTGAAGTCTGATGTATGTTTGGTTGAGTCAAATAACTTTCTAAGTGTTGATCTAATGTTGGTTTAGGCCTTCGAGATTGTATACTAGAGGATTATTCACATATCAGCTTACATTCAGGAACCAAGAGAGTTTGAAGTAAAGTGATAATTGAATATTCTTATATTAAATAAGAAAAGGAAATGTTTTCCTAATATGGTAAGATTTAGATATTTGAATTAACATATGGTTAGTTAAAGAGGCTAAAAGATGTTGGGTATTGAATTAATGAATTTATTGGATGAATGATTGTTTATTTGATAGTTAAATAACCGACCATCAAATCTGGTGTATACGATTGTTGGTACGAAAAGACTGGGATCGAATTCAGATTTGAAAACCATTCTGAACCAGCGAATACGTAAATATGGAAGATGCTGGTTAAAGATGGAGAAGTTGAAGATTATGGATCTTCATAAGCAGAAGGGCAACATGATAAATTTCTCTGAGTTGCAACCAAAGGTATTTTGATGGTAACTCGATCGTGATAGGAATCTGCGAATTGCAAGGACTACTCGCTACTAATCCTTGGGGTAATTCCTATACATGGATGTGCTAGGAGGGTGCCTTTGGTTCACCTTGTTCCTGGATGACTTGTATGGATGGACGTCTGACAGAGTATTTCCAAAGGGGTCGCGTACGTTGGTTTCTTCAAACGTACGATAGTTGATGGCGGAGAAGGAAACTTCTCTTAGCTTAACACCTAGAGTATTTTTATGGAAATCAAATAGTGATTTCTGCAGGATCTGACGATGTGGCATTCAAAGTGAATGGAGATGTGCTTTTTTGAAGGGTAAATATAACCTCAAGTCTCATCAATCAGGAAAATGGCAGAAATCGGGTAGGCCGCATGGCTATGTGGGTCGCACTAGTTAGGATATATCATTACCTGATCTGGAGAAATCAAATGTCTTCGGTTGTCCCTTTTTATATGCTTTTGGTTCGGTAGGCTAGCCCCCCAAACAATGGCAATGATATATTCGGTACACTCAAATGGAATGAGTGACCGGTCATGTTTAGCCGGGTTGCAAGATGTTCTTGTTGAACCCCGATGTATTCTTCTCCAGAGGTACATTGTTCGGAAGGTGGTCCCATACCTTACCATAGTTGGAATCCATTCTCCAATAAGCGCTCGTGGTTTTTGATTATATACTAAATATGTTGAGCATGAGATGTAAGCATTCTGCTAGATAGTTATTTATTTGATATAGACATTGTTATAATATCTGAACAGTTTTGACATCCAAATGTTCAAGGTCATCATAAGGTAAAAATCGTCTGTGTTTATGTGTGGACTGGTCTTACGATTATCCTTTTCTTTCAAAAAGATTTTTAACTTTAAATTAGTTGATGATACATATAAACTTAGTGAGTTTTCTCACGCTATTTCACTAGACTGATTCGTGGCATTTGCAATGCTCGGATCAGACCGAGTTTTACAGGTTCAGGATAGGATGCTACGAACTTTAGAAGACGAGCCGAAGAAGTTCAGCTATATGATTCATATCTAGTGTTTCCATTGTGTTTTGTACATGCGGACAGGTTGTTATAACTGTCCAAATGTATTGAATGCCTGTTATACTTTGATGATTGTAAGTATTGTTTCAAGCTTCCAATAAAGATTTATGTATTATATTTTATTCCGATGTGATGTGAGACTCTATGTATTGTTGGTTAGTTGGTTCTTCTTCTATTCTAATCCTTCTTTCTTATCTTTTCTCACCCTCTAAATTCTTTCTATTGGCATCCGGGTTTCCTATACACTTTGGTTTGGACTTTTGTTGTTTTGGTCGACTCAAAAGGTACCGGGAGTTCGAGTCGTCACAAATCCTAACTATCTATAAAAATTGTTATAGTCTAAAAAAACAAACCCAAACTATACGGTACATATCTTCCTTTTCTAGAATATAATATGGTGAACCCTCACCACTTGTAAAAATTGTGACAGATAAAAAGTCAAACCAAAACTATTCAGCAGGGGGTTAATGTTTTTTATACGTAAATTCGTTGGGATGTCACCGCATGTTAACTGTTACACATCCAAACCATCCTGAATCGCAATATTAGCCCAATAACATCATTCAAATTTTCTTTCTCTACACTGTTAAATGAATAATCAATAAGAGATTGATCATCAACATCAAACTGGGTATCCTTGCAAATATGATCAGAAAGAGCTTGATCATTGAAACTTCACGAATATGAACATACAACAAACTGGGTATCCTTGCAAATAGCAACATCAAACACAGCTTAAACTTTTTTTTGCAAACTTTGCAAATATCAACATCAAATAGCTTCAATATAAACACAGCTTAAACAAAATAGCTATCAAAGTTAATACAACTTAAATTCTACTTTAGTATCAAAGTAAGCATACTTCAAACAAAAATCCTTGTAAATATCAGCATACAACAAACTTCAAGATCCTACTACATCCACAAAATACATTGTACCATGAGATTGTACATGATACATACTACATTCACAAAATACAAAAGACATACCAAAATATATTAAACAATGTCTATTTTTTTCAGTCATAGTTTTCATAAAACGATTTCCTTTCCCTGTAACACTTCTAGGTTTACATTTTGTTGTCTGTGCACATCCAACTTATTCTTTAGCCGCAGTAGCCTCTCTAAAAAGTTCCAATGGTTCAACTTCCTCTATCCGACTAACCTTTTTAACACTTGACTCATCGTTTCACTAGGAGCACAAGATTTAAAGAAACCAGTAATATGTCGAGTCGATGTTTCTGTAAATAAAAAACGAAGGATGCAATATAACTAATATATATAAAAAGCTAAAGAAAATCAATGATTTTACAATGCAAACAGAAGTGCGTTATTGTTAGTAGCATTCAATGGCTTCGTAATTTTTTTCTTCGGATTAGCCACAAGCGAATGAGAACATTTTTATACCACTCTATATAATCCGTATCACAATCCTATGGATGTACAATTTCTCATGATATTAAATCCTCATTAAGCAAATGATTTATTTGTTCACTCCAACCAAAATCACCTAAGCTATTGTTTATAGCCTTGAATCCTCAAGACAACGACTTAAATTTCTTTTTTTCAAAGTGAATGGAGTGGTCGAGATAAGCTGAACATAACCGTTATCGTAGAAACCTTTACAGGAGACAACGTTCTGTGGTTTCAAAACAAATTATAGGACCATTGTATAACAAACACAGTTGAAACTGATAAAACCGTCTTTTTTCCTTTAAACAATCCAAAATAACGTCACAATTTTGCATATCGTCTATCCTTTCTCTAATAAAAACCAAATATGAGGATAAGTTCGTACTGATTTCCTTTGTAAAGTAGAAAGCGACTCTCACATCACCTTCAACCGCATTAATACATCTATTGTGACGCCTGAGACACGGAAGTGCTCGAATATCCCACCTAAAACAAGATAACATCAGTTTAAGTATACAATATAAAATATGACTATGGTGTAAATTTTGTGTAAACGCGTACACTTACTTGAAGTAAGGTCATACAACCAGTCATTTGATGGACATCTTTTTGTGTAGTTTGACCAAAATTATGCAACAACCAACTCAAACAAGTAGTTGCCTAAGAATAAGTATGCACTTTATTCAAATTCCCAAGACACTGTTGAAAATGCGCAAACACTTTATTCTCAAACTTATCACAATAAATTTGACAACCAATCGTGTACAAAAGACACGCTATCGCACAATGTCTCTTGCGTTCATCACTATCCGACTCATTGGAACCTTGAAATTTTTTCGTTAACCATTTCAACCTTATCTTTTTTCACCACCCAAAACAATAATGACATTTGATTTATCAATCCCGAAACATTGATCCATCAACTAATACACATCATGATAAGTGATATTTCTAGAACCACCAAAAGGGCCTGTCACGGCTCTTCCATCTGCTGGAAGACCAGTCATGTGCACTAATTCATCAATGGTAATCCCTATTTCTCTAAATGGTAGATGAAATGTATCTGTTTCAGGATAAAATCTTTCAACAAATGAATTGATAACAACTTTGTAAGTTTATCATGAGCATGCAGTATTAGGTAATGAAATCCCGACTAAACAACTGCCTCGTTAACCAAAGAACATTCTTTCTTATAATCCCACAACCATTGTGTTCCAACATGACTATAAACTTTAACTACTGTTCCCCACATGGTTCCTAATGTATGTAAAAATTATATATAAGTAATTGTTACTTAAACGTCCGCAACATTAACCCAACAGTTAAGAACTTGTTTTGTGGTAAGAACGATGTGGGTTCGAAACCTAGAATGACATGCTAAGATCTTGCCATGTGCATACACTAAGACCATCCACTCATGTGGGGCTCGCGGAGCGATCTAGGTGCATTAGGGGGTTTTACGACTCCGGTCGGTTTCCCTTTTGAACAAATTCAAAAAAAATGTTACTTAAACATCAACAACATAAAAACTTACATCGGAGTGCCAAATTTTATAAGTTATATGATCTTGGAATGGAAACAATAGTGATGATTGATGTTCAGATTCAGACAATTTTAGCGATGCTTGTTTTATTGGACTCTTCCCTTTATTTTTACATTTCCTCTTCAGCACCTGTACTAACTCTTCATCTGACCCTGGCTCTTGTACAATATCATCATGTTTGTCCACTTCGGAATCATCATTCTCTTCCTCTTTCTCTTCATTCTCTACATTTACTTCCTCTTCGTCCCTTCATAACCATTAGTACTATAAAAGTCCTCGTTGGACGTACGACTATCGTCTTCAGTTTGATTTTCAATTTCTTCATCGTCGCTTTCTTTCTGTGCATTTAAATCCACTTTTTCCCCTTGTTTTATTCCAATTGCTTTTGCCTTTTCATAGCCAACTTCTTACGATTTGAAGCTGTGGGGGATACACGAGATGTTGACATTTGAGCTATGTTTACCAAACTCTACACTTGCTAAAATTTGCAAGTAAATGAATCATTGATGTTAAATCAAAAATATTTCCATTTTGTGTTTCTCAAATACCTACAAAAATATTTATGATACGAAGTACAAATTGCAAATATTTGCATTTTCCATTCCATTGCAAATGTTTGAACTATTTTTAAATCTGAAACACCCCACTGAAATATTAACATCTCCATTAAATTATAAATTTTATTTTTTCTCACAAATATTATATACATTGTAAAATTTATGTTAGAGTAAATACTTTGCAACTTGAAAAAACACTATAGATATTTGCACTTACTACTGTTTAAAAAATACTTTTCTCATTTATCTGTGAAACAAAATTTTCTTTCTAAAAGAGGACAAACTTTGTAATTTTATGGTGAAACTCTAAATCTTAACGTTCTTGTTACTTTCCCCAACCTTTTGAGGATATGCCAAAATGGAAACCCAACCTGAATGTTCTACAATTAACCAAATACTCTTGTATTAAATTCTAAAATAGGAATTTGTTTCAAAAAATAAAAAATTAGCATCCAGTACGGGAACAATAATGCACAACACCCCATTACATATATTTTATCCCAATGATTTTTTCTTCACAATTTGTAACAAAAAAATTGTCACATTCTCCACAATATCTGTAACAATCCTGAATTCTGAAAATAATTTAAAAATAATTTTTAATATAATCTTGTGCAAATTTATGGTCAAATTTAAAAAGTCGGTAATTTAAAGTTGATTTGAGCAGTTTACAAAGGAACATTATTGAGATGACCTAGGATTTCAATGAAACATTTTTTATTGAATCCGTAGCGTCGAATAATGGTAGTATTCCAAATTTCGTAATCTTTGGAGCTAATGTGTACGCATGCGAAAATTAAACATACGCTAAAATGACACCTTGAAATTAAACTGAAACGCGTTCGAAAAGTAAAACGGAAGGTCAAACATACTAGGAATTCGACGAAACCTATTATGTTGGATCCGTAATTATGTTTAATGTTGGAATCCAAAATTTCATGACAAACGGAATTAGTATGTGGTCGTGTGATCAAAAGAAGTGGAGACGAACTGGCACACTTTTATGTGCGTTAAATTAAAAAACTTCTAATAAAACGAAATCAAACGGAGAGCATCCAACGGGACAAGGTGTTTTTTGTTGTGAGCTCCCAGATTGCGCCACTTCAACAATCCATGTGAGGAGTGGGAAAATTTGCCAAAATCCCCTCCTCCTTTTCCTTTTCTTTTCCCTTCTCTTCCATTTTGCTTCCATCTCCTCCATCTTCTTCCTCCTTCAACAATGGTTGCCCGCTTGCTTACCCTCCCCTCTTGACCTGTCGTGCCAACCTGTTACCACCCCATCCGCCAACGCCAACGCCTGGCAGCCACCACCTCTTGTCGTGGGCCTCTATAACAACCCGTATTTCTGATAACCTGTTAGAACATAAATCGAGGCAGAATTTAATTTATAAATCTGAATCAAGGGAAATGGGCTATGCCATTGCGTCCGTCTCGGAAAAATACGCGAAATAGAGTCCGAGTTTTCGAAAATCGGAGTCCGTATGACCCGATTAAGGCCCAACGAAGTTTTCAGAAAATTTCAAAGTAAAAACAGATTTCAAATTCAAGTTTGAATTTGAGAATTTGGGCCAGTTTGGGCCAGGCGGGAAAATTCCCGCCAGGGCACCCAAGTCGACAGCCCTGTCGACTTGGGAGTCGACTTGGTTGGACCCAAGTCGACAGCCCTGTCGACTTGGATGTCGACAGGGGGTGCTCGGCCAGTTTGGTCTGATGCACCATTTTTGAGTTTGGCTGGGTCTTAGGGCTGTTTTCTGGAAGCTTCCGAGATCTAATGGCCCTAATCTAACCTAGGGTTAATCTAAGGGTCTAAAACACATCCTAATCCTATAAATAAGCCCCTAACCTAACCCTAAATCATCATTATTCACTCAAGCAACTAAACTATGGCAAAATTTTACCTCTCATGGCCTCCACTCTCTTCATAAAATTCCTAAGTCATTTCTATGAGGGTTTTCATGTTCATACAAGCATTTTTAAGTTGTATGAGTGATCATTAGCTTACATTCATCATCAAGTTGCAAGCTTTATTTTCAAGGCTAGAGTTTTTGGGTGATTTTTGGCAAGGGTTTTTCTATTTGCATTTTGGGGTTTAATTGGTTGCATAAGGGCTTTCTTATATTTGTTATACTCATTTGAGTCCGCATAAGCATAGTAAGCCCTATTCTACTTTCATACTTAAACTTTAAAGTTAAATGTATGATATGCGAGTTTATATGCAAGATTACTATGATGTGTTATGCAAGATTACTATGATGTGTTATGCAAGTTTACTATGATGTGATATGCAAGTTCATCAAGTTATGTTATGCAAGTTTATACGCAAGTATGTCATGTTGTAATATGCAAGTTTATATGCAAGTATGTCATGTGGTGATATGCAAGTTTATATGCAAGTATGTCATGTTATGATATGCAAGTATGTTATGCAAGTTTACTATGATGTGATATGCAAGTTCATCAAGTTATGTTATGCAAGTTTATATGCAAGTATGTCATGTTGTAATATGCAAGTTTATATGCAAGTATGTCATGTTGTAATATGCAAGTTTATATGCAAGTATGTCATGTGGTGATATGCAAGTTTATATGCAAGTATGTCATGTTATGATATGCAAGTATGTTATGCAAGTTTGGGTTGAACATTTTGTTCATGCTATCATGTTATGCATGCTTTTGAGGCCTAATGCAAGTATATGAACATATGTACATTTCATATGCCACCATGTTAAACTTGTGGCTTAACACTTTTATGTCGTGATTATGCCAAGTTCCCTCTTTCTATCCTTTATGCGCTATGGCGATATGTAAGCGATGGGATTGCGTTTGGGGTTGGGTAAACTTAAAAGACATAAAAACATAAGCTTGGGAATTTACCTATTAAGTTAGGTCTACCCATTGGGAATTTACCTATTAAGTTAGGTCTACCCAATTGCTTGAAAACTTGTAATGTGTTTTGGAAACATGATGGACATGACACTTAGAAAATATGAGTGAGACCAACTCGAGGTTGGGTTGAGTTTGTAGCGTAAAACTACCCGGAACCGACCGGCTTAACTAGTTGCTACAAACAATAGGACCCAATGTGAGAAGTTGGTCAAGTGGTACCTTGAACCCGAGGTTAGACCAAGTTGTGGTGTAAAGCTACCCGGAACCGACCGGCTTAACTAGTAACCGCAACAAAGTCTAATGTGAGAGGTTAAGGCGCATTAATTAATTAATGCTACATGATAAGGTTAAGAAAAATTGAACTCGGTAATTTGACGGGGTTAAGTTAACCTACACTTAACCAATCTGAACTCGGTAATTTAACGGGGTTAAGTTAACCTACACTTAACCAATCTGAACTCGGTAATTTAACGGGGTTAAGTTAACCTACACTTAACCAATCTGAACTCGGTAATTTAACGGGGTTAAGTTGAACTATACTTAACCAATCCAACTCAGTAATTTGATAAGGCTGAGAACTAATTTGATACCTGGTCTGGATAAACTAACTTGATTGATAAATTAAACGAACCTGTTTTGCGGATCTGTAGGACCCACATCAAGTTAGGCAAGTTTGTAAATCTTTTATCTGATCCGTTAGTCTGAAAACTGATCGTCTGAACTTTGGATGTCTGAACTCTGTTAATAAGTTAATCTGAATCTGATAGTCTGGGGACACAAGGGGGAATACTTGTGTCATTTGTTGTTTGGGACCCATATTAGTCAGTAACCCTTTCTGGTATCAAAACTTTGACCCAACTGTAAGTAGGGTCCGGGCACGCTTACTGAACTAATTATAAGTGGTTCATTCTGATAATGGCGATGGGTGTTGATGGTGCGTTCCAACCGGGTCATGTGCGTGCATGGATCCCGGTCTGCCTCTGAGGATGTAAGACGCCGTGACATCTGTAAATATGCCTGTGCCAATTGGTTGCCACTTTAGGGAGTGATACACCCTATCGTGGGCCGACACAGGGTATTTATGTATTAGGGAGCCGATCGCTTGGGTAGGATTTAGGGTACACTTAGCTCTGTCTGATTCTGTGGGTACCGTCTGTTTTGTTGGGTGGCAACACCCGTCTGTTTCTGCGTGGTACCGTTCTGTTAGGGTGGTAAAGGCCCATTATTGTTAGCATTCCGCTTCTGTACTTTATCCGTGGGGGTGGTAAAGGCCCATTATTGTTAGCATTCCGTTTCTGTACTTTATCTGTTAGGATGGTAAAAGCCCATTTTTCCCAAACTCTATTTCTGTATGGACCATTCTGTTCCGTTCTGTTTCGATGTGAACATTGGGGTAACACCTAACCCTGTTATACTAGAATTGGTACCAAGAAGTTGGATCTTGATTTGAGTCAAACACCTGATACTGGGCCAAGTTTAGGCCAAGGGATAAATTCTTGATTATATATGACATGTTAGAATGCTAGTACACATGTGGTGCAAAACCTTAAACCTGATTATGCGATGGCACCTTTATCTACCTTGTTAGTTAATCATCATACTAGTATGTTGTTATCTTCATGTTCATCCCTGCTACTCATACCAGTTAACTTTATCAGTTTACATTGATTGTAGTAGGGCTTACTCAGTCTTTTTGACTGACCTGTTTTCTTTCACCTCTTTTCTTCCGTTTCCCCCCCCCCCCCCCAGGTTCTCAGGGAGGGAATATTGGAGCTTAGCTTGGATTTCTGATCACTTGCTTGTGGGATTTAGCTCATGTACGGTCTTGACATGAAGCTAGCTACGGTTATCACTTATTTTGGGGATAGTACTTATGTATTGCAGTTTTCAGTGATGTTGTTTTTATCTAGACTTGTGTATTTGGAAAGTTAACATTATGTTGTACCAGACTTGTTTTGAAATGGTTTGAAATCTTCCGCTGTTTTACTTATCTTATTTACTCTGTTTACATATATACATATGTTCTTGTTCTGCCTTGATATATCATTATGCATGTTTACCTGATTCAAACGCCCCTCCAAAGTCAGAGTGCTTGCAAGAGTCACCCTGGCGGAGGTGGGGTGTTACATTTGGTATCAGAGCATATGGTTTACGAGAAGGGACAAAAAGGTTTTTAGAAAACTTTTGGAAAACTATTTTCAAAACCAAGTATAAAATATTTTCCAAAGAAAAGTCTAGTTTATTTTAAAAGGCTATTCCCCAAAAGCCATTAGCACAATCCTTAGTTATCTATTCTTAGTTTCCTCGTTCTGAATCTATCTTTTCCGTCATTTCAGTATGGCCGATAACTTTGTTATCCCAGAGGGAGTGCAAGTTCCTGTTTGGTATAGGAGACTTATAGAGGCTAGGGCGACCGAAGCCGGCCCCGCAAATGTTACTCCTCCTCCGGTGGTTAATGTTCCTCCTCCTCCTATCGCTGAGGATCCTCCTCCTCCTCCCCCTCAGCATCCTCCAGTAGAGTTCACGAAGATTTGCAAGGACTTCAAAGCAATGGGTGGCAAGAACTTTCTAGGTACCGAGACTTTTGTAGAGGCCCGGAATTGGTTGAAAGAGACCGAGGATTTATTCGCTATCTTTGGATTAGATGATCAGAGAAAGATTTTGTTGGCGGTTTGGCTTATGAAGGATGAAGCTGCTTATTGGTGGGAGATCACCACCGCGACTAGGCCCGTTGAGACTTGGGCCGATTTCAGGACAAGATTCGGGCTTAAGTTTCTGTCTTCTACTGAAGAGAACTTGCAAATGGAAAGGTTTATTGCTTTGAAGCAAGGAGACATGTCTGTTAAAGAATATGTGAACAAGTTCAATCAGTTAGCTCGTTTTGGCTTGGATATGGTGAGTACTACTCAGAAGAAGGCTCTTCGTTTTGCTAGAGGATTGAATGAGCCGTTACAGGAGTTAGCTATGTCTCATGTGCCCATGGGGGGCACGTTTGAGAGTTTGGTAGATATGGCCCTACTCAATGAAGAGAACAAGAGTGCAAAGAAGGAGGTCAAGGTGAATGAGTCTCAAAACAAGAAAACGGGGCCCAAAAAGGAAATGCAAAAGAAGGAGGAGAAGTCTGAAGATAAGAAGGAAAAGAAGTGCTTTACTTGTGGAAGCTCAACTCATCTAAACAAGGATTGCAGAAAGAGGAAGGGCACTTGCTTTAACTGTGGAGAGATGGGACACTTCACTAGGGGCTGCCCGAACAAGAAAGGGACTACATCAGAAGTGGCGGTGAATACTCGCATGGCGGGTGAATAGATTAGGGCTAGAATAATTTGTCTGTAGGATGTTTAATTTTCCTTGTCTGATTTTCAGTTTGAAACTCTTTTTCTGGTATTTTGATTCTGTAATGGAAACTCAGTACTTTAATGCTAGTCTTGCTTCTGATCTGGTAATAGTCTCAAACTCCCTGAGAGTTATAACTCATCTGTTTGTGATAAATTGGGGTTTGAGAGTATCTGTGTTGGGCATGAGGGTGACTATGACGAATACATTCTGGGTTTCTACCATGCTTAGTTTCCTAAGAATCATTTGGGGAAAATCTGATCTGTACTAGTAGTCTGTAAGTATATGTACCAAGTTTTTGTTTTATCTGTACTCGCTTCCATCACTCGACTGTGGCTTGTTGAGATAGGAATCCTATGGATGTAAACATGTGTTTGAGACATGTTATGTTTGATGGTTGCAAGTGGATGCAAGTGGTTGCTAGTGGTTGCTCGTGGATGCATAAACACACACTAGGCACTAGATCGGCTTGAAGTACACTCTCATATTGCATATGGACGTGTGTACATTTTAAAATTCTTATGGTTGCAAGATGGTTAATTCAGCACATGGATGTTGCATATGGACGAATGTTTGTGCACACATATAGTATTATATGATTAGGACTATTTGCATACATAATGGATTCATTTTTGAACCTTCCCCCCTTCCCCCTTCCAAGATCCCATCTTTACACCTCCTGCTCCTCCACTGAGCCACGCACCAGCCTCGTAGGTCCTACTATAGCGGCACGCAACCCAGGATAGCATCTCCACGGGCCCCATAATCCCAAATGTCCATAAAAATCCTAGCTTTCTACCCTAAAACACAAGTATGAGCGAGTAAGAGTGCGTTCGAGTGTTTGTTGGCGAGTTTGAGTTGAAAAGGCGAGATCTTTGGTGTTGTAGCAAGTTGTAGAGAGCCTATGGTAAAGTGTCATGATGTAGGGATGTGAGGGGTGAGAATTTCTCATTCATAATATTTAGTTTGTGTAGTTTAAATCCTAGTTAAGTTGTTAAGTATTAGTAGAAGCATATATGGAAACTTGTAAAAATCATAACTTTTACATACTTCATCGGAATTTAGAAAAACATGATGCATTGGAACCATATCGAGGAGAGCTTCGTAGCAAAACTAATTTAGAGTAATTTGGGGATCATGGAAATTTTTGGTGGAGGAAAACGTCTGATTCAGTCAATCGACGTTTATCGTAATTTAACGATAAACGACCAATGTCGGAACTCTCACTCAAACTGATTTTTTTATAGTTATTATAATAATAACTGAATATATATTGATTGCCTATACTGATTTTAATTTGGTTAATTATCGCAAATTGTTATACGATATATGGTAGCTCACATCACAAGTTGTTTGAAAACCATATGGATGAATGGATGATTTATCGTGCTGTGATTTGAATGTGATTTAGAGATAATTAACATGGTAAAATATTTATGGTAGTTCAAATTGGATTAAACATCCATTTACAAGTCGAACGACTTGTTTTTGTTCACCCATCTAAGTGATATCGATTGGATTGAGTAATAATTTGAAATGAATAAGTTATGATTAATTTCATGAACTTGTGGTTAATTTGAATTGGATGAAAACCCCACACGAGTATTGGGATGATATTTGATTGTACACTAATGTCATGTGTTTAGTTGTATGTTAATCCGGTGATTGACAGGCCGATATAAGCGTTAATCATTTGTTTAAGACTTATACGGAAGTAGTTGCACTCTGGATGTGAATTGGGTGTTTGATGGTCATTTACAACTATTATTGGATGTATATAATGAATGAAGTTCATATAAATTTATTTATATGGATATTGGTTGAGATTTCTTTCCAATTCGGAAGAAAACATAATATTTTAATAATATAATATTCGATGAAAATGAAAGTTTGATTTTTTACATCCGATTTTGGATGGACGCAAATATATAAAAATATGGATGAAATTTCGTAACTGAACGAAATGATTTTGAATTAATTTTCATTCGATTTTGGTACGTTGAAGTTTATGATTTGAAATGAATAGTAACCTTATAAAGTGAAGTCTGATTAGGCTATTTAGCCAACGTTTTAAAAGAAATTTCCTTTCGAAAATTCATTGTTTATTTTTATTACGAATGACTGGAGATTTTGAGCTTAAAATAACGAGTTTGGAAAAATAACATTATTTTATTTAAATAATAATAAAATAATTTAATATTGAGATATTTGATTTTGAAATGTAAATGATTGAAATAGAATTTCAAATGGCAGTTGTTAATAATTTATAATATTTATAAATAATCTTGGAAACATTTTCGATTTTGTTTTAATTATAAATCGAATTCGTGCTTGAATAGAACACGTTGCGCAATGATTGTTCGTGAACATCAACCCGTAACTTTGAATTGACGTAACGGAAGATCCAACGTCGGATTCTCCTGAAACCGAAACCGTTTGGTCCGTATCGAATAAGCTTTCAAATGATAATAAGAGATTTAAAATCCAATGGTAAGATTTTAATTTAAGTCCAAATCAGTTTTGGAAAAGGTCGCTATGGATGCAGTTCGGTGGCCGAAATCGTAAACCAACTGTAACGTCCTTAATAAATTTATTAAAAATATGAATAAATTATTTTAAATCATAATTAATGATTTAGAAAGATTTCTGGATGAAATATTCTAAGTTTAAAAAGATAAAAGATATATTTATCTAAATGAGCTAATTAATAAATAGAATAAGGAACCAAAAGGAATATGCGACGATTCCTGAGAGTACAGTATAGTATCACCTGTGAGATCTAATTGGAAATAATTCCATTAGACGAGGGGTGGGAAGAACCGAAAGGAATATCGGGTATTCGATTAAGATTATACAATGTTTTCTAAAAAGATTAGTAATCAAATGGTTTTAATTAATGTATTGGATTGTGAATGGTTTTTATATAACCAGAAGTTTTCCAACATATAAATGGAAAGGATTTGGATGGAAATTATATTAGGAGATTTTGGTATTCGATTCCATGATTACACAGATATCGTTGAGGAATTAGGAAGATATATATATCGTTATTACAAAATGATATGTGTTGGTTTCACAATTTCTTATTGAATATAAGTCGATGCAATTTCTATTCAAAGCCTTGTATTTAATATCAAATTGGATTTTGGGGTTTGTTGTGAATGGTGTCTTTAATAACATTGTTCTTAAACCCAGTTGAAAATGGAAATTGTGATATAAATCTTTTAATTAAGATTTAACGAAGTTCCCATTTTAGATACATTAAATTGGAATTAAATGGAAGTTGATTTTTGATTTTATTGTGAATAATGTTTTAAATGACATTTGTTCTTTAACCCAGTTAAAAACATGATTAATTTCCTAAAAAGTTGAATAATCATTAAGTAATGATTTTGAAGATTAAAACTAAGTTGGAGTTTTAATATATCTTTAATTAGATTAAAATGTGAATGGGGAAATTAAAATTACTGAATTCGAGAAGTGCTCGAGAGGGAGTACCACCAGTTTTACTCCACGAGACAGTTAAATATTTAATTAGATTTGGAGCGTTAAATGGTAATTAACTTTACCGGTAACATATTGGGTGTTAAATATGGAGCACTACAAGTTTTACTCCATAGGATGATATGATCGGATTGGGATATTAAAATGAATGATTACTTCGGTAAGACTCATTAATCCTGACAAGGCGTATAAACCTTAATTTGTTTTAGGATCATGAAAATATATTATAAAATATTTTGCAATGTTTTCAAAGAAAAAATTTAAATAGGTGGTTCAAATGAAAACAAATCTTTTATAAGATTTATGGAGTTAATTCACATGTAATGAATATTTGAATAAAAGAATATTCTAGATTGGAATGAAATCGTCGTTATGTTTATACATCGCTTGATTTCAAAGATGCGTGAGTTATTCAGAAAGGCCTAGTTTAACCCATTCTGAATAACTGTTACGACAATTATAAGTCGAAGATATAAAGACGATGTTTGAAGATCAGGGATCTTCACATCGTTTGGATTATCACTGATGTCTCAATTGGGATATACACCCAAGACGAGGTAGTAAGTGGTGATCGTCCATACGTACTTGGAGATCGACCGGATATGCGAGGGCCTCTCTCCTATATTGGACATATGGGATGAAAAATAAGGTGCCCCCGATTTCGTTTAGACCCAGAACGAACTTGCAAATGGATTGTATGTCTGACGTTATATTTTATTTTGTGTCAATTTAATTCTATCAAATATATATCTGTTTGCTGGCGGAGAATTTATTCTCTTAACTTAACACCCTTCTCTAAGATCCAGGGTTATATATTGGTACACATTAGTTGTATGGTATGAATTCACAACGTGAAATGCTGAGATGCATGGATCAAAGCTTTTGTTGAAAATCATAGCTTTGACGATGATGATCGAAGCATGGATAAAATAGCGTAGCTTCGTATTGTAGCTTTAATTCGCGAACTTCACACCCCCGGTATGAGTCAAAAATGGGATGAGGTACAGTAGGGAGAACTTGTGTTTCTTTATAGCTAGAAGCGATTCCACGATATGGATCCCAAACATTTTTACTTATGTTGATGATTGGAAGTGAGGCGCCTCGGATATGGCCGCAAAAGTCCAAGATGGTCGATGTACTGACAAGGAGCTCCAATGATACCGGAAAACGTGGTGTTCAGGAATTTCCAATCAGCGACGTACAACTGACCAACCCTACCGATCCAAGGGAACTTGCGTGCAGCCCTGGACATCTTGCTAGAGATGGTCCGAAAACATTGAAAAGAGATCCCTTACCTCGGCTCATGATGGAAATTCAAATTCCAATACGTGATCTTACAGTTTTAGTTGTATACTATAGTGACATAATATGATGGAGTATTATGTCATCTAAGATTGATACATTTATTTTCGAAGTTGTTTTCCGCACTATCACTAGAAATATATAAACAACATTGTTTTTAAAGCGTATCAAGCATGTTTGGCTTGTTGGAGAATGGAGTTTGGATGATAAAAACCTTATTTCAATGTTAATTGATTATAAAATATATGCTAACACTTTTATCTAGAATATATATATACACACACATATGCAGGATTTATATACATGAATTATTACTGAAGACTGTACATTTTAAAGATATTATAGATTCAGAATAAAGAGATGATTCAAGACTCGTGAGTATTCAAGATTTCAAGAGTTTAAAAATAAGTATAGTAATAGAGTCTAGTTTATGTAAAACTCTGAATAGCACTCCGGGTTCAATTTCAATTTCAAATTCTGTTTTTCAATTTCTAATTTCAAATTCTATCTTTAATCATTATCTTCTCTACTTTACCTTCTCTATTTTACTTTTTGGTTTTTAACTAAAGTTTTGTAGTTTATGAGTTTTATATATTATATAAACTTTATATTTATATGGTTTTGAATTCTATAATTTTATTAATATGTTCATATGTCATATATTTATGTTTTCATATGATTTTCCACTTTATAATACTTATTTATAACACTATGTTTTAATTCATGAATTTCCATAATTATTTATATGTATGTATATATGCATATATATATATATCAAAATACTTGAAAATTGCTCAAAATTTAAATTTACATAGTATCTATGTCGACATATAACTGTCACTTTTTCAAAATTGAAAGGAAATGTCTTTTCACTATTTGTAACGTTGCAGAAGCATTGCAACCTTTCAAATCTTATAAATAGGGGCTGATTTCGATTTTTTTCTTCACAATTCTTCTTCTCCATCTTCATCTCCTTTCTTTACACCATTATATTATCTCATTTTTATGATTTCTACACTTATACTCTGCTGAATTCAATCTTATTTACGTAAAACTTCTTCTTTTCTCATTACTCTCTGAATCAAAGTGCTATTAAAGAGCTATAAGGCTACTGTAACCATTTGGGAAGTATCTAGATAATCGGTGTTTTCCTTGTAGTCGTGAAATCAAGGAACGGGTGAGGTGTTACCTTTGTAGCCGTGAAATTAAGGAGAGTATACTTGATCAAGTATGTGGAATCAGTGTTAACCTTATACCCGTGAAATCAAGGGGGTTATACTTGGATATTAATATAGTAATAAAACTCTACGCAATCCAGCGTTATGTGGGACTGGACGTAGGAGTAATCCGAACCAGTATAAAATCCGGTGTGTTCTTTCCTTTTCTGCATTTTATTTTTGGTCATCTTTGTGTTTGTGTTTGATTCTGTGTCTGTGATTGTTTCTGTGGTGTGTGATTCATATAATTTTTAGATTTTGTTTAGTTTCTTAAAAACACTATTCACCCCCTCTAGTGTTAGTTTTGCCTTAACAATCCATTCTGCAATCCCTAACAATTGATATCAGAGCAACGTCTTTCAAAAAGTTCATAATCTGTTTTTTGAAAATAGTTATAATGCAACCAAGTAGAAATAATAGTTCTTTTGTAGAGGGTCAGTCCACTGTTAGACCACCACTGTTTAATGGTAGTAATTATTCATATTGGGCATGTAGAGTGAAAATATATTTACAATCAGTAGGATTAGACACATGGAATAGTACACAAAATGAGTTTGTTGAACCCACAACTGCTTTTGCACAATGGACAAATGAACAAAAGGCTGTCGTACAAAGCAATTCTAAAGCCATGAATATGTTATTTTATTCAGTAAATAGGAATGATTTTAATAGAGTGTTAGTATGTAAAGCTGCTTATGAAATTTGGAGAACTTTACAAGTTACTCATGAAGGAACTAGTAAAGTTAAACATACTAAGATATCAATGTTAGTTAATCAGTTTGAGTTATTCAAAATGAATGAGAATAAGTCTATCTCCGATATATATTGCAGATTTCAAGAGATAGTGCATTCATTAACTGCAATTGGAAAAACCTATCCTGAAGAAGATCAAGTCAGAAAAATATTTAAGTTTATTGACTCCGGAATGGGATTAGAAAACTTTGGCAACCGAAGAAGCCAATAATGTCAGTGAAACGAAGATTGAGGAGATAAGCAGAAATATGATGTCTTTTGAAGTCCAATTACAGAAAAGAAAGGAAAATAGGTCAACTGAGAAGAAATCCATTGCATTTAAAGCAACAACAAATGATTCTGACTCGAGTAGTGAAGATGATGAAGAGACAGGCTTTATGACAAGGCATTTTAAAAATTTTCTGAAATATAGAAGGAGAAGTTATTTTCAAAATAATAACCAAGGAAATTCAAGAAGAAATGATGATCGATGTTATAACTGCAACAAACCAGGCCATATGAGGAGAATGTGTCCATATCCAGATAAATCGACTCAACAAACGGACAACAACAATTCGTCAAGGAAGAGAAAGAAAGCATACGCAACAACATTAGATGATTCGGATTCATCATCAAGTGATGAAGAGCCAGAAACCGGAAATTCAAATATCTGCTTCACAGCAATTCAGAATTCAGAAAATTTCAAAGAAAAGGATCTCAAAACCGAGTTTGCGTTAATTAAATTTTAAATTTTCTTTGGTTGAATGGTTGCTTTATTTATTTGCTTTGTTTTGAATTTAAAAATTAAAACTTTAAAATTCAAACTTGAAATTTGAAATTCAAATTTGAATTTTAAAATTCGAAATAATAATATAATAATAAATAAAATAATAAAATAATTTTTTTGGATGTTTGTTAGTATTAGAATTATTTCAGGAAATAGTTAAACTTGAAATACAAATCGATAATTTAAATCACATTTCACAAAAATCAAATTTCCTTTGAAAATAGGTACATATTTCGTCACACATATGTCTATATGTCGACATATCTGATCAGTAATTTGGAATTTAAAATTTGAATTTCAAAGGTTTAAACTTTCAAACTTCCCTCCAACTTTTCACCAACTCCCAAGGTCTGAAAAGGTTTCATTGAGTTCTGAAAAGTTGTGCCTATTTAATTCGTATCCATTCAATTTCAATATATACACCTGTTCTCTCTACCTTTCATTCACAATTCACAATTCAAAATAATAGTCTTCATATCTATTCTCTTCAAAACTATCGATTCAATGGTTTCCTAAAGTTCAACTCAGAGATTTAAGTTAACCAAAACTATCAAAGGTTATCTTCATAATGTGAAAGAAGCTATCAGAACCTATGTTAACTATGTAGAAAATGCTAAAGTTAATACGGGTGCTTTCGCCGTCTTTAGTGATTTCCCTTCTTATGATCTCATCTCTCTCTTTCACACAATGAAGTCATGAGTCTAATTGACTCACGGGATAATGACCAAGTTTGTTATCCTAAGCTTGTCAAGATGTTCTATGTGAATCTTAATCGTGGATTTTACGAAGGCAACGAAGACCAAATTTGGAGTAGCGTCAAAGGCACGCAAATTGTTCTCGATGCCGAAGTCTTGGGCAATGTCTTAAATTATAGAAGCATATGCTTGAATTTTTTGGATTTCGTTATCGATGAAACCAATTTAGAGACCTATCACGACATATTCGAAAGCGATGCTCAAATTGATTTCAAAAATCACGTTTTTCGTCCAAAAACAAGAATTGTCAACCTTCTCCTCCAACAAACCATCACCCCTCGTTTCAAAAACTTTAATAATCCAACTCTCAAGGTCCAAAAAGTCCTCTTTGCTATTACGGGTGGCTATAACATAAATTGGGCCGGTATGATCTTAAAAGAGATGAAACCCATAGAATTGTAATCAAGAGAAAATACTCTCTACTATGGTGTTTATCTCACCTGCATTTTCAAATACTTTGGAGTTGATCTTCACTGAAAAGAATTTGTCCCTAAAAAAGTGTTTGACTCGTCAAACATACATCTCATGATAATTCCTCTCACTTTCCAACCATATGAGACATTCGAAGCCAAGCAAGCTTGAATGCAACAAGAACAAGCGCCAATGGAAGTCGAAGAAGAAGAAGAATTTTCTTTTGAAAGTCTTGACTCTCCAACCAACACTAGACTCATTTCCAAAGAGATCGTTGTTCAAAATGAAGTAAAAATTGTCAACAATCAAAAGAAGCTTAAGAAGAACTTTTCCAAAATGACCAAGTTCATGGTCAAGATTGGAAGAAAGCTTGGAATCTCACCTTCCTCATCATCATCTGAAAACTAGTCTGTCTACTTTAATTTATCTTTATGAATTTGCTTATATTTGCTTTCGAATCTCGTATTTAGTGTGTCTTAATTAGTTGGATGTATTTGCTTTCTATGAAGTAATGAATGGAGTTTTATTTATGTCAAAATCATCTTTAAGTTACTGTAAAAACTTTAGAATTAATTATAATATAATGTAAGATCAAAAGATTCAAAATTTTCAAATTTTTTTAATGGGTATGTCGACATACATAATTGTATATGTTGACATATAACTGCCAGATTTTCAAAACTTTTCAAATTTTAAAATTTAAGAACTAACTCATATCCATTCAAAATCCAATGAATTAAAGACCCTATTTAAGCCTATTTCTTCAAGAAAAATTCATTGTTCCATTTCTCCTTCTCCATTCATTTCTTATCAAATCCATGGAAAATTCAATCCATAACTTAAGCAAAAATCTTGAAGAAACGTCGAATTCCTTCAAGAACATTCTCTCTATAATTCTACGAAACCGGTATCATCTTGAATTAAGCCAAATAAAGACGTTTGAATAGCAAGAGAAGCATTTTGATGCAATTTGGTGGCTATTCTCCTCTCTTTTCAGAGATGAAGATAATAATCTCGCTAAGGCACCACCACCAACCAAAGAAGATGAAGATTGGGAAGTCATCAAGAAGGATCCAATCTTTGGAGAAGATGGTCGGGTAGAAGTCCCAAGAAACGTTTAATTGCTTGGTATGATTGAAATGTTTGATTTTTTTTATTTGGATTCTATGACTTAAAACTTGTATATATTAAACATATGGTGTGGTGTGCTTGATTTGGTTTGTATATATATAATTCATGGCATATGTAATTATATTACTTGATAAGTCTGTTTATATAATTAGTATTGAGTATTGTATAATCATAAATTTAAGGGTGGTATTCTTCTTTAGCATAAGGATTATATACATTTAGAATTAAGTAGAGTAATTAACACAAGCATAGGAATTATTTAGATAATTATAAGATTTAGGGGCAGTAGTTTTAGAATTTCTTTTTGATAATGCAAAAGGGGAGAAATTATAAAATATATAATTAGTTTATATGATTCATATAAACAGGGGGAGTATTAGAAGGATCATCATCAACAGATCTGAACAAGTATGAATATATATTTTATAAACTAAGGTGGTCATCATCAAAAGGGGGAGATTGTTGGGGAATGGAGTTTTGATGGCAACAACCTTATTTCAATGTTAATTGATTATAAAATATATACTAACACTTTTATCTAGAATACACACACACACACACACATACACACATACGCAGGATTTATATACAGGAACTATTACTGAAGATTGTGCAGTTAAAAGATATTAGAGATTCATAATTCAAAGATGATACAAAACTCATGAGTACTCAAGATTTCAAGAGTTCAAGAGTTCATGACAAATATAGTAATAGAGTCTAGTTTATGTAAGACTCTGAATAGCACTCCAAGTTCAAATTCTGTTTTTCAATTTCTAATTTCAAACACTATATTTAAATTCTATCTTTAATCTTAATCCTCTCTACTTTACCTTCTCAATTTTACTTTTTGATTTTTAACTAATGTTTTATAGTTTATAAGTTTTAAATATTATATATACTTTATATTTATATGGTTTTAAATTCTATAATTTTATAAATATGTTCATATATCTTATATTTAAGATTTCATATGATTTTCCACTTTATAATACTTGTTTATAACACTATGTTTTAATTCAATAATTTTCAGAATTATATATATATTAAAACACTCAAAAATTGCTCAAAATTCAAATTTACATAGTGATACATCAACATACATATATGTCTATGTCGACATACAACTGTCACTTTTTCAAAATTGAAAGGAAGTGTATTCTTACTATTTGTAACATTCCAAAATCGTTGCAACCTTTCAAATCTTATAAATAGAGGCTAATTTTGAATTTTTTCATAATTCTTCTTCCCCATCTTTATCTCCTTTCTTTACACCATTATATTTTCTCATTTTTATGATTCCTACACTTATACTCTACCGAATTCAATTCTATTTACATAAAACTTCTTCTCTTCTCACTCTCTTCTCATTACTCTTTGAATCAAATTGCTATTGAAGAGTTATTGGGCTATTGTAATCATTTGGGAAGTATTTCGATAATCGGTGTTTTTCTTGTAGCCGTGAAATCAAGGAACGGGAGCGGTGTTACCCTTGTAGCCGTGAAATAAAGGAGAGTATATTTGATCAAGTGTGTGGAATCGGTGTTAACCTTGTAGCCGTGAAATCAAGGGGGTTGTACTTGGATATTTATATAGTAATAAACTCTACGCAATCCAGCATTGTGTGGGACTGGATGCAGGAGTAATCCGAACCAGTATAAAATCTGTTGTGTTCTTTCCTTTTCTGCATTTTATTTTTGTTCAACTTCGTGTTGGTGTTTGATTTTGTGTCTGTGATTGTTTCTATTAAGTTTTAGGTTTTGTTTAATTTCTTAAAAACACTATTCACCCCCCTCTAAGCTTAGTTTTTCTTTAACGATCCATTCCGCAATACCTAACAATTAGTATTAGAGAAAGGTATTCAAAAAGTACATAATCTAATTTTTGAAAATAGTTATAATGGCAACCAACACTGGTAGCAGTAATAGTTCTTTTGTAGAGGGTCAGTCCACTGTTAGACCACCACTGCTTAATGGTAGTAATTATTCATATTGGGCATGTAGAATGAAAATATATTTACAATTAGTAGGATCAATACACCATATATGCTAATTAGTCTGTGTTTTTAGCCGTATCTAAAGCAGTTAGCACGGTAAAAAGCCGTGTCAAAAAGTGGCATGTTAAATTATTAGATACGGCTACAAACTATATCTCACTACTATTAAAATATGGCTCTTAGCCGTATCTAAAGTCTAATTAGACACGGTCTTTGACTGTGTCTAATTATATGTGTGTGCACACACACACATATATATATATATATATATATATATATCATATATGTGTGTGTATATATGTAAAACAGAAACTGTAGCACATATCTTTCATAACACAGAGCATACATACCACAAAGTATACACAGGAATAACACAATATATTTATATATATACACACACACTCAAAGCATTACAAAGTTTGTCATAACATGATATACATACAAACATATACAATAAAAGGAAACTGTCAAAGATTTTCATCATATTACAAAAAAATAAGGTAAAACATAACAACCTGATAAAACTCCAGTCGAGGCCGGGAAGATTGAGTGCGGCAGCCAGCCTAGAGTTCAAGTTTCATTTGGCAGCAAAACTGAATCGTGATATATAACATGTAGCCTGAGTCCCAGAAACACAAAAGAACCATAATCTCCAACAGGACTACCTATAAAATACAAGAAACAAGTTACAATTACTTCAAAGCTGGACAATAGATCGACATTATAACTCACTGTGACCGAGATGCAAACATAAATACAGAGCTAAGTGTATGTTAATATAGATATAAAATGAAACTAATTGAGTTTTGTTTTCCAAAGATTTATCCTGTTGTAGAATCAGTCCAAAATATGAAATATAATGCCTCTTCTTTACAAGATCTGTATTCAGAGTATGTTCAAAATGCGCCACTGAATGTTAGTTCTAGTAGTAAAAGTGATAACAACAATGGTTCTAACAAAATAATCAATGTCGCAGAGTATGTCTGAGTTTGAAATGTAGGATGATGAGTAATTGGATGTGTAGTTGAGGGAATCACATTACAAATATAATGGATAGATGGTAATTTCAATATTTTTGACTTGTGTAATTTCACTGGACACCAATAAAAGTGAAGGGCATATCTATTGATCAGTGTGTTTGTGTAATTTAACGGTAGTCGATCAGTGTGTTGTGTACAAATACTTCACTGGGAACCAATAACAACCTAGTCGAATCGACAAGTCGATTAATTTCTATCCATGTGGCCTAAATTCATACAAAAAGCAAGTTAGGACTTCATGTCGATGGTTTAATCTCGATTAGTAGACTAGTCAAAGACTAGTCGCGACTAATCGATGACTAGTCGTGACTAGTCGAGCGCCGTCTATGTGTTTGTGTATTCGACTGGCATATGTCTCAAAAATTAATGAATACACATTGTAAACTGGTTTTCCTATGACCATAGATGTTTAAATAAAATTAATTGTACATAGGAGTGGAAAATTGATAGTCATTAAAAATGCAAACCCAAAAGAAGAATCACCAGAAGTGTAGTCCATCTGCAACACTGGTAGTTCGTACCCTAGCATACAGAACATCCTCCTATACACACAAAAAGGAACAAATAAACAAAAAGAATTTTCAAGATGTGCACATAAGTACATTTCCATTCAATTCTTATGTAAGATACTACGTAGAGATAAGTGTAAAATAATATAGACCTGCTCCAACATCTAAAGATATCGAATCATCATCGTCGGATGACACACATACTTGACTTTCTGATTAAGAATTTACTGGGCGATCCACCAGATGGATGCATATTAGCTCACGTGCAGGGTCAGTAATCCATGCTTATTAGCTTTATTCAAATGTCGAATGCCCTTTCACTTAACCTTTGGAAAAAGCTGCTTTCACTTGCAACTTTCAGTTTCTTTGAAGCGGACTGTGTAGTGCAAGATAACGTACACTAAAGTCTCTGCCACAAAGTAAGGGAAAGTTGCTAGTGAAAGCGGCTTTTTACTAAGGTTAAGTGCAGCATCATCCAAAATTTGGATAAAGCTAATAAGCATGGATACCCGACCTTACACGTGAGCTAAAATGCATCCGCCTGGTGGATTGCCTATTAAAAATATTAACCAGAAAGTCTAATAATCATCCATCTACCAAAATTTTCAACAAACCTAATAAAACATATTCAGTACACTTGTTAAAGCATCAAAAGAGAGTAAACTTGTTATAAGACAACCCAATTTAAATTTCAAGCATAAGGCAAACAAATAGTCAAATGATGATGAAATCATGGCAAACTAACTCATTGTTATTTCTTTGTTTCATGGATATACTGCAACCTAAAATTATACCATACATCCAATGGCAATTCTAACAAAAATTATACTGCAATCTAACAAACATTCGGATGTTTTTTACATTATCACAAAACATGATTCAAATTTTATTTCTCTGTTTTTAGGGTATAATCACAGATCTATCCCCAACACACTTACATAAACCAATTCAACCGAAACAACTAACACACAAAGTACTAACACAAAGTAGCAATCAACTATCACATAAAGATTTCAATTTGTTCCCTACTATCAGTCATGCATGCCAAAATTCAATTGAAACACATACCTGCGCTGTCAAAGGAGGGCTAGGGAGACCAAGGGTTGCTGCGTTTCTGCCGAAGGAGAGGGTTGTTCATCCTTGTCGAGGGTGGAGGCACGATTTGGTGACCGAAAACCCTGATTTGGGTTTTTGGTCACCATTAATGTAAAACAAATGGAAAAGGGAGCGGCCAATTTTTTTTTTCTGAGTGCCTAATGTGATGCACAATATGATACAGATTCGATTTGGCCCAAACACGTATCAAATTAACTAATCTGGGGCATCATTGATGGACGGTCATAGTTAGGGTGTTTGGGGTGGTGCGGATCGCAAAATGTAGTTTGATACAGATTTGAGCACTATCAAATATGATACAGCTTTTACTCATATTACATCTCTGCATCCATCTGTGCCAAATTGGTTGTTATGGTGTAGTGGATTAGACACATGGAATAGCTCACAAAATGAGTTTGTTGAACCCACAACTTCTTTTACACATCGGACAAATGAACAAAAGGCTGCTGTAAAAAGCAATTATAAAGCCAAGAATATGTTAGTTTGTTCATTGGATAGGAATGAGTTTAATATAGTGTCAGTATATAAAATTGCATATGAAATTTGGAGAACTTTACAAGTTACTCATGAAGGAACTAGTAAAGTTAAACTAACTAAGATATCAATGTTAGTTAATCAATTTGAGTTATTCAAAATGAAAGAGAATGAGTTTATCTCCAATATGTATTGCAGATTTCAATAGATAGAGCATTCATTAACAACACTTGGAAAAACCTATTCTGAAGAAGATCAAGTCGGAAAAATATTGAGTTCATTGACTCTAGAATGGAATCAGAAAACTTTGGCAATTGAAGAAGCCAATAATGTTAGTTAAATGAAGATTGAGGAGTTAATCGGATATATGATGTCTTTTGAAGTCTAATTACAGAAAAGAAAGGAAAACAGGTCAACTGAGAAGAAATCCATTGCATTTAAAGCAACCACAAATGATTTTGACTCGACTAGTGAAGATAATGAAGAAACAGCCCTTATGACAAGACATTTTAGAAAATTCTGAAATATAGAAGGAAAAATTATTTTCAAAATAATAACCAAGGAAATTCAAGAAGAAATGATGATCGCTGTTATAAATACAACAAACCAGGCCATATGAGGAGAATGTGTCCATATCCAGATAAATCGAGTCAACAAACGGACAACAACAATTCATCAAGGAAGAGAAAGAAAGCATATGCAACAACATTAGATGATTCAGATTCATCATCAAGTGATGAAGAGCCAGAAACCGGAAATTCAAATATGTGTTTCACGGCAATTCAGAATTCAGAAAATTTCTAAGAAAAGGATCTAAAAACACAGGCAAACCAATAGTTTTGGTTTTGCAGATATTTCATTTAGCAGGATCCTAGATTATGGCTGAGCTATGATCTGGATTATTCGTAGTCTTCCGTTGATTATATTTATGTATTTAAAATTCCATTATTTTGTAATTTATCAATCTTTGATAACTTTTTGTTGTATATTATTTATTTGTACTTTGATATCTTGTACTTTGATTTAAATTGTTGTAATAGCAATAAAACGTTCTCTTTTTTGTATTCTGATGCGTCGTGTTTTCATGACAATCCGAGGATTTCAGATTTTTCGATCGGACCTGTGCGGTTTACGGTTGATTCGCAGGGCGGCGATTTTACACTAATCCCATGTGTTCGATGGTCATTTACAATTATTGTTGGATGCATATGATGAATTAAATCCATATAAATTTATTTATATGGTATAGGTTGAGATTTCATTCCACTTCAGAAGAAAATAGAATATAATATTCGATGAAAATGGAAGTTTTATTTTTGACGTCCGATTTTGGATGGATGCAAAGATATAAAAATATGGATGAACTTTCGTTACTGAACGAAATGGTTTTGAATTAATTTTCATTCGATTTTGGTACGTCGAAGTTTATGATTTGAAATGAATAGTAACATTTTAAAGTGAAGTTTGATTGGGATATTTAGCCAACGTTTTAAAAGACGAAAATTCTTTGTTTATTTTTATTACGAATGACATGAGATTTTGAGCTTAAAATAACAAGTTTGGAAAAATTATATTATTTTAGTTAAATAATACTAAATTAATTTAATATTGAGATATTTGATTTTGAAAGGTAAAAGATTGAAATAAAATTTCAAATTGCAGTTGTGAATAAATTATAATATTTATGAATTATTTTGGAAATGTTTTCGATGTTATTTTAATTATAAATCGAATTTGGGCTTGAATAGAACGCATCGAGCAGCGAACGTTCGCGAACCTCAACCCGTAACTTTGAATTGACTTAACGGGAGATCCGACTGTCGGATTCTCCTGAAACTGGAACCGTTGAGTTCGTATCCAAAGAGCTTTCAAATGATAATAAGTGCTTTAAAATCTAATGGTTAAATTTTAATTTAAGTTCAAATCAGTTTTGGAAAAGGTCGTTATGGATGCAGTCAGTGGCCGAAATCGAAAACCAACTGTATGGGCCTTAATAAATTTATTAAAAATACGAATAAATTATGTTAAATCATAATAGGTGATTTAGAAAGATTTATGGATCAAAGATTCCAAATTTGAAAAGATAATGATATGTTTATCTGAATGAGCTAGTTAATAAACAGAGTAAAGAACCAAATGAAATATGCGATGATTCCTGAGATTACAGTCTAGTATCACCCGTGAGATCTAATTGGAAATAATTCCATTAGGCGAGAGGTGGGAAAAACCGGAAGGAACATCAGGTATTCGACTAAGATCGAATGATGTTTTCTAAAAAGATTAGTAATCCAATGGTTTTAATTAATGTATTGGATTGTGAATGGTTTTATATAACCTGTAATGACCCGCATTGGCAGAGGTATTATAATTTATTTATTTAATTATTTATATAGTGATATAGTGAATTTAATGGTCGTGGAATTAAATAATGATGAATATTTAATTAAAATAATAAATTAAATAATATATTAAATTCTGAAATAATCAAAATTGGCTGAAATGGCGATATGGTGTGAACTGGATCATCTATGATATTTGATTCAGTTTAGAATTGAATTAGAATAACGAATATATTATTTGAACGAAGTTTGAACGTATAATTATATTATAATTAAAATCGAGCTTGAAATGGCACTGCAATTCGTAATTTGGCGATTTGAACTTCAACTGAATGTACATGATTCGTTTTAAGCCGGATTTCTGTGAAACAAGAAACGTGTGGAGCTGGTAGAGTATATCTTTCTAGTGAAAGAGAAAAATCGGGATTTCGTCGTGTAAATTTTGATTTATGTCCAAATCAAATTTTAAAATAGTCGCTATAGAATCGTTTATCGACCGTAACGGTTTATTCGATATAACTAGAGATCGGGTTTGAATTTAGATAAGGTTCTTTTAGGACATAACGATAATTTAATTTTTAGAATTTTACTGTAATTTTTAATTAATTAAATAAGCAACTTTTTATTTAGAGTGTTTTGCACCCTGAATCAGAAATTTGGGCTTTCACAAAATGAGTTAAACTACCGGTATTATTATATTTGTGGAATCGTGAGGTATTGCTCGACACGGTCATATTTTCATTTCTGTCTATGGTAATACTGTTGTAAACAAAAATCGTATGAATCGGTTTTGAGGGGGTACTTCACCATTAAGTTTAAATATAAATAAATAATTTTATTGGTCCAAATTCCTTTTTTTAGGAGGATGCTGTAACCAAATTTATGGGCAAACGTGTTCATTTGTGGTCCATGCAGAATCGAGCGGCCCTGCTTATAAAACTATCAGCGTTAAAATTAATTTCCGAAATCCATTCTTCATTCTGGGGTCAACGCTTCTAAAACCCGCCTCCACAAATAAAACGAACGAATGGAATTCCATTTCCTTCCTACCATAAAATCCGAAATTTAAAATCGAAGGACCCGACAGCAAACTTGTTTACAATTGCGAGCTTTTCAACCGGATATATCACGATGGAGTCTTACGCCCCTGAGATGGTCGGGATCTGACATTTGAGCAGCGGCGGTCGGAGAAGAATCGACAGCAAACGGTGATGAGAGGGCAGATGAGACTGTTGGCGATCGGCGTGGGCTTTAGGACGGTTCAGCTGGTGGTATTTGATCGACCGTTAGGTCGACGTTGGAGGCACAACTAGTGTACGTTGAGGGGTCGAACTGTTCGGTTGTGGTTGAGTGAATATATGGGGTTGCGTTAGTTTTGAAAGGGAAAGCTTCTGGCACCTGGTTGCAAACGTGATGTTGGGTGAATGATAAAAGAAATGTTGTGCTATATAAGTAAATTAATGTATATACTGACGAGGATAGATGTATTGGCAAAGAGGAATACATTTTTTGTGAAGGAATAATCGGCAAAAGGATATAAGCATGTGAGTAGTTCAAAATACTGGAGCAGTGTACCGAGCCTGAACAACGTATTCATTTCTGGCATGCGAGTGTAGCAAGGAAAAGATGGAACTGGAGAGGGTGCGAGCTAAATGTTAGGGGGATGGGGCGATGGAGATGTTCGTGAGATGATCGTTGGTGGTGATTTGATGAAGAATCGTGAAGTAGAGATGGATGCGTGGCCATTGGGATCGATTCGAATTTACACTGGAGTTTTGGGAGGAGCGGTCTGTTGTCTGAACAGTGGAAGAAGGAGAAGGGGATAAACGGGTCTGGTATGTTGGGTTGGTGGGCCATTTGAACAAAGGGGTAAAGCCCAACTTGGCATTTAATTTAGTTTAATTAAAATAAAATAATGTTCTAACTTTAAATTATCATATCTTATCCATACGGTATCAAAATCAGACGAAACAAGACCCGTTGGGATCGTATGGACGAGGACAACACCATGGCACTGACTGGAAGTCCGTTGGAGCTCGTTTGAATTTATGGCGAAATAAATTGTTTGATTCAAATCAAACAACAGTTTATCGTTCTTTAACGATGAACTGCAAATGTGAGTAAATCTCACCAACTCTGAACAGTTTATAATTTCAGGTTGTATTTTTAGAACTGTTAAATATTGGCTGATTGACTGTGTGTTGACTGTTTGATTGAACTGCTAGTCAGTTAGTTGAATTTCTATATTGATTCTGTTTAACAGAATATATCATATGGAAATGAAAGTGATGTTGATTTTATATTGTATAACATCTGTGGATGCAGGGTGACAGGTTGGAGGAATCCAACTGGATTCCTCAACATTTATTTTACTGTGATTCATGTATTGTAATATATGATGGGATAAATAATCTGTTGTTGATTGTATGTGTTTGAACGATATTGGTCATCGTGATTTGATATGTTGAATACCATAACATACCGAAATGTTGATAAAGGGGAATTTGTCAAAGTGATATTTGAAAATAAAATATTTATAAATGGAATATTTATAAATAAGAAATATTTATAAATTGGAATATTTATAAATAGGAGATATTTAGAAAAAGGGAAAACGTTATAAAAAGGAAACTTTTATAAGAAGGAAATCATTTTAAAGTGGAGAACCGTTACTAAAAGTAAATCTTTAAAAATGAATAAACGTTGTTAAAAGGGAAATCTTTATAAGCGAATAAAGGAGTTAAATCGAATATGGTATTCGAAAGTTAGTAAATCGAATTAGTTATTCGAAAGGGGTTAGTCGAGTTAAGTTAGTTGAATAGAGTTAATCGAATATTTGTTATTCGAATACGAGTTAACCAGTTAGGGTCAATCAATTAGAGTTAACCAGTTAGAGTTAAACCAGTTAGAGTTAATCAGTTAGAGTAAATCGAACTAGAGTTATTCAAATGGAGTTATCGAATATTAGTGATTCGAATAAAGTAAAGGGAGTATCGAATATAGTTTATTCGAATAGAATTAAAGGGGTAAATCGAATATGGTTTATTCGAGTAGAGTTAAAGGGGTTATCGAATGTAGTTTATTCAAAAGGAGTTAAGTGAAAAGAGTTAATCGATTAGAGTAAATTAAACAGAGTTAATCAAACAGAGTTAATCGATAGAGTTAAATCGAATAGGAGTAAATAAATTAGTTGTCGTTATATTATTCGAGTTAGGAAATAAAAGTCATATTAAAGATAATATATTTCGGATGTAGGAGATTATAACACCATTGTTATAATCACGTAAACTTGCAAAAGAAGGGGGTTCGTAAATAGAATCCGAGGATTTCATAGGAAGTTTGTTAAAGAATTAAAAGGTGAACTTTGTCTATTTCAAGGTTAGAAACATTGTTCAGTTAAGGTCTGAGAGGTAGTATTACCCCAACTTGATTGACTTCATTTTTAACTAAGGAATGGTTAAGGTTCGATAGTGAAGGTGGGTTAAAGGAATTTAGTTAATAAGAGTAATGGTTTGAGTTGGCATCACAATGGTTTGTTTAAACATCTGTCTAAGTCCAACAAAGGAGTTTTGGAAATGTTTTCCAACTAAGAACCAGAAATGTTTGCTGATATAGAAAACAAGAAATGGAAATGTTTTCCAATGGTAATAACATATATTTTCTAAATTTAGAAAATAAGAAAATGTTGAATATAGGGAAATAGGAGATAAGTAAATTAATGAAATAAAGAGATAAATGTTGGATGATGATTGATCGATATAATTTCCTCCTGGAAATAATATTGTTGTTTGCACACCTGTTTTTCTTTGATGGTTAAATCACAGACTATCGAAGTTTTGACCATTTTAACGTTGTTAATATGGAGAGACCGATTGGATTATTATCCAAAGAACCACTCTGTATTGGCATAAGCGTTGCGAATCATATATGCCAAAGATAATTGAAGACGGAGTAAAGTGCAAGGGCTATTGTATAAGTCTTAGATAACAGTGTCTAAGATGGATGTATTGAATAGTGCCTTCGGTTCATCCTGTTCCTGAATGACTTGTATGGACGGATGTCTGACAGAGTATTTCCAGACGATTACGTATATTGATTTCTCCAACCGTACCAAGAGTGGAAGCGGAGAGGGAAACTTCTTTTAGCTAACACATAATGTATGGTTGAGGACGTCAATCGGTGATTTGATGGATTTGACGATGTGACATTCAAAGTGAATCTGGTGTGATGATAAAGCGTAGCTTCTAGCCTCACATCCGGTAAATGACAGAAATCGAGCAGGCAGCATGGCTAAGTCGGTCGCACCGAAGTAGGGTGTATAATCACTTAATCTAGAGTTTCATTTACTTCTAAAAATCTATTGTTGATGTTGTCCCATTCGGGAAACGGTTGCTTATCCCAACCGTTGGTGATATACATTCGATACACTCAAGTGAAATGAGTGGTCGGTCATGTGTAGCCGGGTTGCAAGATGTTCTTGTTGAACCCAGTGTATTCCTTTCTAGAGGTACACTAGCGAAAGGTGGTTCCATACCTTGTCATAGTTGGAAATCCATTACCCAATACGTGCTTGTGGTTTTGATTATATACTATATATGTAGAACGTGAGATGAAAGCGTTTCTGCTAGATGATTATTATACTGTGGTTGATAGTCATTATTATAATATCAAAATGTTTTTGATATAAAGATATTTTGGATTCTCGTAAGGGAAAAACCCGTTCCGTTATACAGCGTGGTCTTATGAGATATCGATTACTTGTTCGAACTATTTTAACTGTTTTACTCATACCAGTCACATGACTGACCCGGACTTTATTTTGTTTTGTTTTCCCTAAACTCTTGGGTGCCCAATTTTGTACGGGCAGGGATTTACAGATACTTGGAGAGCTGGAGCAAGAGGCTTCAGGATCATATAGCTATAGTTTTTCCGCTGTGTTGTAAGTGTTGTACTTTGATAATGATGTATATTCAAGTACAAATGTAATTTCAAAGTTATGTTACATATATTATATGTTATTCGTTCCGCTGTGAGATTCGTGTTACTCTGATGATGTGTTCTTCTTCTTCTTCTATTCTAAGTTTCTATCTTATCTATCCTCACCCTCTGTTTTCTTTCTATTAATTTCCTGATTTTCAGTTTAATTTGGGGTTGGACTTGTGTTTTTGGTCAGCTCAAATTGGACCGGATTTTCGGGTCATTACATAACCAGAAGTCTTCCAACATATGAACGTAAAGGATTTGGATGGAAATTATCTTCGGAGATTTGGGTATTGGATTCCATGATTATACATATCACATTGAGGAATTTTAAAGACATAGATATCGTTATTCCAAATGATATATGTTGATTTCATAATTTGATATTGAATATAAGTCGATGCGATTTCTATTCAAAGCCTTGTATTTTATATCAAATTGGATTTTGGGGTTTGCTGTGAATGGTGTGTTTATAACATTGTTCTTAAACTCAATTGAAAATGGAATTTGGGATATAAATCTTTTAATTAAGATTTAATGTAGTTTCCAATTTAGATACATTAAATTGGAATTAAATGGAAGTTGATTTTTTGGTTTTTTGTGAATGATGTTTTAAATGGCATTTGTTCTTTGACCCAGTTAAAGACAAGATTAATTTCTTAAAAAGTTGAATAATCATTAAGTAATGATTTAAAAGATTAAAACTAAGTTGGAGTTTTAATAAATCTTTAATTAGATTGAAATGTAAATAGGGTAATTAAATTTACCGAATTTGAGAAGTGTTCGAGAGGGAGTACCACCAGTTTTACTCCATGCGATAGTTAAATCTTTAATTAGATTTGGAGCGTTAAATTGTAATTAACTTTACTGATAAGACATTGGGTGTTAGATATGGAGTACTACCTGTTTTTCTCTTTGGGATGAATAGGTTGGGATTGGGATAATAAAATGAATGAGTACTTCAGTAAGGCTCATTAATGCCGACAAGGCGTATATACCTTAATTTTGTTCAAGAACGTGAAATGATATTATAAAATCTTTTGCAATGTTTTCAAAGAATTTTTTAAACAAGAGGTTTAAATGAAAATAAATCTTTTATAAGATTTATGGGGTTAATTCCCATGTAATGTATATTTGAATAAAAGAATATTATGGATTGGAATGAGATCATTGGCATGTTTATGTATCACTTGATTTCAATGATGCACGAGTTATTCGGAAAGACCGGGTTTAACCCATTCTGAATAACTGTTACGACGATTAAAAGTCAAAGATATGAAGATGGTTGTTGAAGACCGGGGATCTTCACATCGTTTGGATTATTACTGATGTCTTAATTGCGATGTACACCCAAGACGAGGTAATTAGTGGTGACCATCCAAGCGTACTTGGAGATTGACTGGCTACGCAAGGGCCTCTCTCATGTATTGGACATATGGGACGAGAAATAAGGTGCCTCCGGTTTCGTTTAGACCGAGAATGAACTTGCAAATGGATTGTATGTCTGACATTGTATTTTATGATGTGTCAATTGATTTCTATCAAATATATATTTATTTGTTGGCAGAGAATTTATTCTCGTATCTTAACGCCCTTCTCTAAAACGGACGAGCTCAGGGGTTATATGTTGGTAGACATCAGTTGTATGGTATGAATTGACAATGTGGCATGCTGAGATGAATGGATCAAAGCTTTTGTTGAAAAGAAAAGCTTTGACAATGATGATCGAAGCATGGCTGAAATAGGGTAGCTTCGTGTTGTAGCGTTAATTCGCGAACGTCACACCCCGGTATGAGTCAAAAACTTGATGAGGGACAGTAGGGAGAACTTACTTTTCTTTCTAGCTATGGAGCCCAGGAATTTTTACTTATGTGGATGAAAGGAAGCGAGGCGCCTCTGATATGACCGCAAAAGGCCAAGATGTTCGACGTACCACCAAGAGATCCGGAAACGTAGTGTTCAGGAATTGCCAATCAGTGACGTACAGTTGACCGATCCTACTGATCCAAGGGAACTTGCGTGCAGCCCTGGACATCCTGCTAGAGATGGTCCGTAACTGGTGAGGAGAGATCCCTTGTGTCGGCTCATGATGGAAATCGAAATTCCAATACGTGATCTTATAGTTTTAGTTGTATACTATGGCGAAATAATAGGATGGGGTATTATACCGTCTAAGATTGATACATTTATTTTCGAAGTTGATTTCCACACTATGCACTAGCGATAATATCAACAATATTGGTTTTAAAGCGTATCAAGTATGTTTTACTATTATAAGATAAAACTCTATTCTCCAGCTTGCATCGCATTGTGTGATGGGAACTGAGTCTTATAATAGCTTTATTTTTTTAATTGCGTTGTTTTATTTTAAACTAGTATTCATGTGGAGGAAACCCGTTCCGTTTCATACAGCGTGGTCCCATGATATACCTTACTTTAAATAAGTAAAGTTTTAATAACTGTTTTTAGTCCTCACACCAGTCCCATGGCTGACCTGGAGTTTATTTTTTCTCACCTAAACTCTGGGTGCCTGTATTTTTCATGTGGGCAGCCAATAGTTTTGGTTTTGCAGTTATTTCATTAGCAGGATCCTAGATTATGGCTGGAGCTATGCTCTTGATTATTTCGTAGTCTTCTGCTGATTATATTTATGTGTTTAAAATTCCACTATTTTGTAACTTATTAATCTCTGATATTTCACTACAACAAATTGACCATATTATAACGGTGGAAAACCATTGTAAAATATATTTTACAACGGTGAGGTAAACATCGTTTATTAAGAAGTTGTAATAGACTAAAATCTTTTACAATTGTTTTGTACCGTTGCAACACCGTTGTGATATATATATATATATTTTACAACTTTTTTCCACCGTTGTAGTAAAATTTATTACAACAGTTACACATCGTTGTAATAATATCTACAACAATTGTTATGCAACGTTATGATTGACGGTTGCGTTTTTAAAAAAATAAACATCGTTTGCAACTGAAATGAACAATACACTAAATATAGCAATACTCCATAAGAAGAACAGATATTACAGTTATCTGCAAACTAATTTATTAAAATACTCAAATTTTTAATATTACAAACAACAAGTTTTAGAAAACATTTCACACATTATTACATACTTAGTACAAGCATAAGTTATCCACATAAAATTTCATATCCTGCAGGAGTACACTAGTCGAAGACAACGAAATCTTTATGCCATTTATCTTTTTGGTGCAAGTTCACTGCATCGACGACTTCTCTAAAAACTATGCTTCAACTATCAGTGTGCTTCATCCTTTCACGTCCTCAACATCCCCACCACCATAAGACACCACCTACACAATAAAAAAACATGCATATATATATATATATATATATATATAAACATAACCTTAATCTTGTTGAATAACGACTTTTAAATGATTTGACGGTCCTTGCACAAGCGCAAACTGGCATTCTAAGGTCCAACATTTGAATTAACTATTCATTTTTTTCTCCAAAAGCAAATAAAGTAAAATACAATTTCGTTTGAAATTCATGAATTTTGTCAAAATAAATTGAACTTCTAAGTTTTGGACTTATGAATTAAAAGAAATTTTTAAAAAAATATGTTTGATGTTGTAAGTTCACACTTTTATTTTCCTGTTTTTATTTAAAATATTCGCTGTTGGCGCAACTACAATTACTTGCAAATACAATTGCTGGTATTACAAAGCCTAACATGGGAAATATTATATTGTCTTCCCAATGCATGGATCTGTGACTAAAGAATTTTCTACATAAAAAAACAACTATGTGTCATAAAACTTTATTTGCTGAGCAGCATCAAGAGAGAAATTCAGCTACCAAAAGGGAAGCAGCAGTAGAGTCAAGACACCATAGAAACGAGTTAATACATGGTGCAATTGAAAAGGGGATCAACAAATCCTTCACTGCAATAATATTAATGGTGTGACTTTTTTTTTGGGTAAAAGAATCACTTTAGATAACGCTGAGCCAAAAACCCAGACAAGTACCCATCTCTTAGAAAATTCAATATCCAACTCGAACTCCCCTGTACATAAACCGCCCAATAATAAGACACGACCAAATCGAAACTCCTCCACCATCTTTGTTTTGCATATCTACAAAGTCCTTTACTAATCCTTTCAATCTCCCCTTTACCTCCACCACTCGACAGTGCGTTGCCGAAACATCGATCAATAACTGCACCATCTTCAAGCGCTAAGCAGCCACCTTGGCCCAAGTCAGGAGTCATTGCATGAAGTGCATCACCTGCAATGCATACATTTCCTTTGCTTATAATCAATAATAACTTTTATGGAAAAAAACTCATGGGTGGAAGTTACGTAAACATTTGAAAAATCTGAAATAAGAGTCTTCCAAAATCAGTGATAATCGTTTAAAAGAAACTCTTAAGCAGAGCCTTAGGAGCCAGAATTAACGATATAAAAGAAAAAGTGCATTAAGTCAGTTGAAATGAAGTATCCTCCTATTTCTATCAGTAATTTCTATTATATCATGAAAAATCACTATGAAAAAAGGCGTAGAAATTGGTTTCCATAGAATATATCTATGACAGATAAAAATACATAACACAATTAGAAGTAAAATTAGATAACAATATTACAAAAACAAATAAGCAATGAGCAGCCAACAATAATGCATGGCCTTGCTTACACCAATGGTAGATTCATACAGCACCATTAGAAAAGCTTAAAATTCACCAACGAACAGATAAATAAACAAATAGAAATGGAAAACATCTTCCCAAAGCAAAAAACTCACCAATAACGAAACACGATAATGGTTAGGAAATAATTCATAAAGTACAGCCATAAAAGAAGAAGAAGAAGCACAGCATAGTAAAAAATTATTCACTAATCCTTTCAATCTCCCCTTTACCTCCACCACTCAACAGTCCTTTGCGCAAACATCGAGCAGGAACTTTTGAGGATCGGCAGTAGAAATGAGGTTTGTTGAAGCGTAAGTTTTTCTGAGGAGAAGGAATTGGGGATCGATTCTTTGAGGAGGTGTAAGTTTTTTGAAGAGAACAGGAGAGGTCAGCCCATGGAAGGCTCTAGAAATACAAGACGACGCGAATTATTTTTTCAGAGCCAAAATTTCATTTTACCGCCTTGAGTTTCATCGTTTTGCATTAACATATTTTCTATCGTTCTGCATAAAAACGCTTTCCTTTTTCTATTAGAAAAAATAAGAATATTACTAACCATTACAACTTTAGACTCTAGAGTAAACGATACGTGTCCCTGTTTTCTCCCTAGTTTGCACCTAAGACTTGCCCAAGGATGCGTTTTCAATTGTCTATGCAATCAAGTTTTTTTCTTGAAAATTGAACTACCAATGTCAAAATTTAAAGAAGTAAAAATCGTAAGCTAGAACTAATAAGTAAAATTTTATGTTAAATATAATATGAATTTCTTGAGAATTAAATTTTACTAAAATATCAAATATTACTTATTAATAATAATTATTATTAATTATCACTAATTCCTTCTTAGTTTTAATTGAATTTTAACTATTAAAAGTTAGTTATTATGTATGTATTACTGATTATTTACTATTAAATATTTATTAAAAAAACTACTATTTATTAATTATTTAATAGTAATTAATAATAAATAATTAGTATTAATTTGTAAAATTATTATTGAATATTAATTATTTATTATTCTTAAATGTTAATATCACTAACTATTAAATATTAGTTGTTATTAATATTTAATAGGTCTCTATTTTACAACAAATAGAAAAAAGAACTTCTGAAAATAAGAATTGTTAAAAATAGGTATCTATTACAACTGCCAAAAAAGAAAGGTTGTGATAGATATTTTTTACAACTGGAAAAATGAAAGAGTTGTTAAAAATATGTTTATTACAACTTTTAAGAAATGACAGTTGTAAATAACCTCTATTACAACCGGCATTTTGTGACAGTTGTAAAATTAAAGTTGTAATATGGTGTTTTTGTTGTTGTGTTTACCCGTTGTATATTATTTATTTGTATCTGATATCTTGTGCTCTGATGTAAATTGTTGTAATAGCAATAAAATGTTCTTTTGTTCTGTGTTTTGATGCGTCATGTTCTCGTGACAATCCGAGGATTTCTATCTTCCGGATCGGACCTGTGCGGTTTACGCTCGATTCGAAAGGCAGCGCTTTTCGGGTCGTTATAACATCTCACCATTTTTCTTTATATATATATATATAGCACCCACAAACCATATTCGTCTTCTTCAACAAAACATTCGAATCTCCCATTTGAATTAAAAAACAGGAAAAAGATAAACTGAAAGAACTTACCTTTCCATAAAATTAGCGAGCTCATCGGGATCTGATTGTTTTTCCCTTAGTCGTCTAAGTTCGCACCATGTGGACTAATTAGGCTTACAATCGCGATTTTTCTTGAATGCGATTTTCTTTTAATCTAAATTTCTAAATTTGGAGAAGTAACACTATTAGGTTACAACAAAACACATGACAGATTGGGTAGGTAAGCAAGGGTATTTTAACCTAATTTTGTTTTTATTTTTTATAAACAACCCCCTCTTTACAAATAAAAAATAAGGAATCCTCTTAAAATTAACCCCCAAACCAATATTGAAGTCCCATTAACAATCCCTAAAAATTAAATAAAAGTTGGTTTCTGTCTTATTTTAACTTCTAAGAATAGTCGTTTTTATGATATATACGCATCATTCACATTTTTATATGGATGAAAATCCAAAACAAAAAAGGTATACAAAATAACACCAAAATCTTCAAACTAATTTGGAAAATATATTGCAAATATTTGTTTATACGAATTTGAAAGTATCTTCGTAAGTTAATAAAAGGGATAGTTTGACTAAGATCGCTGTTAAGTTTCAAAATGCATAAAATACCATTGTCAAAAAGCATTTGTAAATTAGGTCCATTTGTTAGAAATCATAAAAAACATCAAGATCAACGTAAAACCCTATCAAAACTTAATTCAATTTATAGCCATTTTCTGCAATTTTTTCGTTTTTAATATTTACAATTTTTTTTCAAACCCGAAGCAAAATATGGATTGTTAAAGGGACTCCACTTTCAGTTAAGAGAGATACAAATTTAAAGGGGTACCTTCTTGTATTTTTTATTAAGGGGGGTCTGATATTTAAGAAAAAAAGGACAAATCTACCCATAACAATTAACAACAGGTATGCCTGCAAAACCTGAAATCAAAAGTCGAAATCCATAAAACACGAGAAACAAAATCTCTCTTCGAACCCTACATTATGTTAGGGATAAGAATCACATATCTTAAGGCAAAACTAACACTAGAGGAGGGAGTGAATAGTGTTTTAAAGAGATTATGGAAAACTTGAACAATTAACAAATATTCAACCAACTGTATGAATCACAGAATGAATATCACAACAGAAATAATCACAGATGCAAATATAGACAGAAATAAAATGCAGAAAAGGAAAGAACACACCGGATTTTATACTGGTTCGGATTACTCCTACGTCTAGTCCCACGCAACGCTGAATTGCACAGAGTTTTATTAATACTAGAATCAATCTTACAATACCCTTGATTTCACGGCTACAAGGTTAACACCGATTCCACCCCCTTGATTTCCCGGCTACAAGGTTCACACTAATTCAACTTCTTGATTTCACGGCTACAAGGTTCACACCACTCCCTTTCCTTAATTTACAGGCTACAAGGAACACACCTTTTCCTTAACAATTATAAACTGCCCTAAAACCCTTGAATAACACTTCCAAACAAAGAGTGTTATATAGAGATTGAGAAGAGAAAAAGAATGATACAAGTTGTATTGAAAACGGTAGGTTATAAGTGTTAAAACGAAGAAACTACGTTAGAATAATGGTGGTAGGAGTAAGGATGAAGAAGGAGAAGGAAAGTTAGTTAAAAATTCGAAAATGACCCCTTTATATAGAGTTCTAAAGGTTGCAATAGTTCTGAATTGTTTCAAATAATGAAAAAACACTTCCTTTGAAATTTGAAAAAGTGATGATTATATGTCAACATATCAAAATAGGTATGCTGACATATGCTTGTTATTTTGATTTTTAAAATCACTTTTCAAGTGTTCAAACCAATATATATATATTTTGGAAATTCTTGAATCAAAACTAGTGTTTCAAATGAATTCTCTAAAGTGTAAAAATATATTAAAACATAGTAATATATATATATAAACATATATATATATATATATATAATTATATGATACAAAACTAAATCCATGGCGATTGACGAAACCCTAAATGGCGATCCTCCTGGAGATCCTCCTGGTGATTTACCTTCTACTTTTCCTAATTCATCAAATCAGATTCCTGCAAATGCTACAAACGATGAGGGATGGCAGGAATTTAGGTCTCGTAAATCTTATGCAAGGGTTTTGAATACTGATATTTGTACATCTAGCGGTGGGGGGTCCAATACAAATAATAGGACAAATTTAATTGGTAAATCTGAAAGGAATAATATAAAAAAAATCAAAAGGCGGTGCCGCTTTTCATCTTTGGTGTCAGGACGTGGGTGAATGTTGTCGAGGGTGATACCAAAATTTCAGGGGGTGTGAAATTTTTGAATTCTGCAAAAGACGATGAAGGTGATTTTGCACAACCAGATGATAAAGTTTTTGACCTAGCTAAAGACATGTGGAACCATTCCATTTACATTTATTTAGTGGAGAGAATAACGTATTATGTTCATCTTAATGCGTTTACAAAAAGGGAATGGAGACCGACAGGCAAATGGGATATTTTTGCTAGAAAGAATCGTTTTTACATGATTAAATTTGAACATGAAGCTGATTGAACCAGAGTGCTTGAGGGGGGTCCATGGTTCATGGACTGTAAGCTAATTTTTAGTAAAAGATGGGAGGCTAATTTAAGGCTAGAAAGGGATATGCTTGAAACTCATCCAGTTTGGATTAAATTGATGAATTCGGATCTTTCTTTGTGGAATGCTAGGGGATAAGCATGCTTGATAGTCTGATAGGTACCCCATTGGCAATGGATGATAATACTAAAAGTGTGAAACATCTAAATTATGCAAAAGTACTTATGGAACTTAAAGCTAGCAGTAACATTAAGCATCAGATATGTGCAAAAGATACTTAAGGTAACGTTTATGTACACTAGATGAAATATGAGTATATCCCACCTATTTGCAAAAAATGTGAGTGCTCTGGGCTAGGGTTGTCAATGGATATCCAAAATATCTGAAATCCGTCCATATCCGCATCCGAAAATACGAAAAATATCCGATATCCGAAAAGCGGATACGGATATCCGATATTCGAAATGCTTAGCGGATACGGATACGGATATGGCAATATCCATATCCGATAATTATCCGTCCGCTATGAAAACATATAGTTTTGTATTTTTATATTTAGGTTATAGTAATTTATTATTTTATAAACAGATGGATAAAAAGTAAGTAACAAAACACATTTAAATTAGTGTTGAATTTTATGTGATTGAATGTGCTATTGTTAAATCGGTATGTTTTATCATTTATGTATCATTTCAAAATTTTCAGCTATTGTTTAGTACCAAATGAAATATGCATCATATTGTAACTTACATATTTTTAAGTTCGGATTCGGATATTTTCGGATATCCGGAAATATCCGTATTTGCTAAGCCGGATACAGATATTTTTGGATATTCGGAAATATTCGCGGATACAAATACGGATATTATTTAGTAGGTATCCACCAGATACGGATACGGATTCAGATATGGATTTTTATTTTCGAATACGGATACAGCACTATCCGTATCCGTTTGCATCCGTTTACAGGCCTACTTTGGGCACTCATAGGACCAGTATTCTACCGTTGCTAAGCCGGTGGTTTGGCATCGTAAAGCTACTACCGCCAACGATTGCATATCTACAACACAAAATCTTGGACATTGTCACTGCAGTAATGAAGGCGCACCTACTACTAATATAATTACAACTGAAGTTAACACATCTAATGTTGCTAGTGGGTAGGTGGTGGTGGATTCTGATCCTCAGTCATTTGGTCAGTCTGAGGCAGTGGCGGTGCCTCCCCTGAGGACTTCCCAACAAGAAGTGGTGATGGTGGTATCTCCCCTGTAGAATCCACAACAAGAAGTGGCGGCGGCGGTAACTCCCCTGATGACTCCCCCAAGAAATGAGACTGCAGATATGGTTGCACAAGTAGAGAAAGCTCATCCAACAGAGTTTGCGACTGATCAGGAAAAACGACCTGAATCATTAGAAGAAATTAATAAGTTAGAAATAAATATCTAGAGTGATGATGAGAGTGATAAAGAGACTGCTGCTGGAAATAATGAATGCTTAACGAAATCAAAAGATAATTATGCAGAACAGTTCAAAGAAAGGGTGGCAAAAACTAAAGTTACCAAGACTAGAGATGGATCTCCTCCCATTACGAGGAATAGAAGTCTCAAGTCTTAATGTCTAACATAACATGGAATGTGAGAGGTCTAAACAATGATACCCGGTGTTTAGATCTCTCCAACATTAGAAGGAAAATGTCTCCTTTTATTTTGGCTATTCTTGAAAATAAACTTAAATATGATAGTTTCAGTTTTTTTGTCAATTCGTTGGGGAATGACTGGGAACATGCACACAATAATATTATTGAAACTCATGGTCGTATATTTGTGTTATGGAACAAGTCTATTTGGCATGCCCAAATATATGACTTTGACTCTTAGTAGATTACTATCAAGCGACAAATATGGGTGGTCTATAGATATATGTGACGATTGTATATGCTAACAACTTTGCAAATAAGCGTGTGGAGTTATGGAACAAAATCATTTCACTATCTACCTCTATTGTTAATCCATGGATTGTTTCAGGTGATTTCAATGCAATCTTAAAAGCAAATGAGAAGAAAGGAGGACTTACTGTACGTGTTTCACAACTGTACGAATTCAATAACTGTGTCATAGCTTCGGGATTGGTGGAGCCAGTGCACTTTGGTATGCATTTCACATGGCGTAGTGGTGAATGTAGGAGAATTTCTAGCAAACACAACAGAGCTCTAATTAATGTTGCTTGTATGAACTTGTTTGCTGATATTAAAGCTAACGTTTTACCCCCTTCTATGAGTGATCATTCCCCTGTTCATATTAATTTGAAGTCTCGTGAAAGAGAAGATAAATGGAAATCATTTAGATATGCAAATCATTGGTACCTTGTTAATGGTTATCACACAAATATTATTTATTCTGAATTGCATGTTCAACACAGTGGGCACATGTTTCATTTAATACAATTTCTTAAGAGAACGAAGAAGAGGCTGAAGGAGTGGAATAAAACAAGACCTAATGGCAACACTATTATTGAAGATTTGGAGAAAATTAATCTGGACTTGCTGACTAAGCTGGAGTCTGATGACGTGGATGACACAGTTTGGAGGGAATATGCAGAGAATCAGGCTAATTTGAAGAATTCTTTGCATGTCAAATCTGTAGAACTAAAGCAAAAAGCCAAAGAGTGTTGGCTGACTGAGGGCGATGACTGCACAATTTTTTTATACTAAAATGTCAGTTAGAAGAAACACTAACTATAATTTTCAAATTTTGAATCAGGATGGTCAATTCATTGTCAATTGTCATTAAATTGGACAAGAGGCTACCAAATACTTTCATGACTTGTATAATGGAGATGTTATTGAAGAGTTACCCCATGTAGTCCTAAGAAGACTCATCAATGGTGCTGGTTGTCGCATGCTGATTGGTGTTGTTAGTGTTGATGAAGTCAAGTCCGCTTTGGATAACATTCATGTTGATGCTTCTCCTAGGCCAGATGGTTTCAGTTCTGCTTTCTTCATGAGGCATTGGTCCAGCCTGCAATATTATGTAGTGTCAGCGATTCAGGAAGCTTTTAATTCTTGAATTTTTTTGAAAGAAATTAATCACATGTTTATATGCCTTATCCCCAAAATTAATCGTCCTAATGCTATTTCTGATTATCGGCCAATTGTGTGTAGCAATGTTATCTATAAAATCTTAAACAAAGTGATGTGCAACAGAATGAAAGTGGTTCTTCCTGAATTGACTACAGACTGTCAGAATGCATTTAGTAAAGGTCACAATATATTTGAAAATTCACTACTTGCCCATGAACTGATCAGAAATTTCAATGGAAAGGGTGTTGACAAATTGTGTTTGAAGGCTGATCTTCAAAAAGCTTACGACAAGATTAACATATCATTTATTTTGCATATGATGAAGTGTATGGAGTTTCCTGATATATTTGTTGAGTTGATTAATGAGTGTATCTCCACCCCTACCTTCTCTATCCTTATTAATGGAATTCCCAGAGGGTTTATTTCTAGTAATCATGGTTTGAGACAAGGCGACCCACTTTCCCGTACTTATTTGCCATAGCTATGGAGTTTTTACTCTATAAATGGAATTAGCGTGTCATTATCGATATATTCGTATAGTATTTAATTTTGACCCATATGTTACTTATTTATTGTACGCAGATGACCTGATTATTTGCATCAAAACTTGTCTTGAGTCTGCCAATGTTATCAAAAAGATTTTCCTATACTTGGAAAAGTTTATTGGTCTTAAGATGAATGAGCAAAAAAATGTTATTTTAAAGCTCAATATAGAGGAAAAGAAGTGATTCTGGAGAGAATTTGAATGTGTGTGAAGGTTTACTACCTATTAAATATCTTGGCGTGCCTCTTTCATCTAATAAGATTACTGATAGAGAATGTGTTGTACTTGTTTCAAACATTCGTGATAAATTACATGGTTGGACTTCAAAATTATTGTCGTTTGCTGGCAAAATTGACTTAGTCCGTTCTATAATTCAATCAAAAGTATATATCTGGTTGCAAACTTTTCAGTTACCCGATGCTTCGATAGACAAAATTAAAAAGGTGTGTGCATACTTTATTTGGAGAGGGGGGTTACATAAAATTAGCTATCATGACTTATGCAAACCAAAGAAAGAAGGAGGTGTTAGGTTGAGAAATTTACGAGATATGAAACAATCTTTTACTCTTAAACTTGCATGGAAATTCATCAACTCAAATAGTTTATGGGCAAGATGAATGAAAAGTAGATACATGAATCACAAATTATAGACTATGGGTTTTGACAGTAATGCCTCGTCAACATGGAAAGCAATTCTAAAAGTTAGAGATCTCCTTTTTAGCAATTGTGTTAGAGAGATTGCCAATGGTTGTGAAACTAACTTATGAAGAGATCCTGGAATAAATGGCAAGTCAATCATTGATTATGTGGGGTGGGATAGTTTTCAGATTTTGGTTGTCCAGATGTTACTGTTAGTTCCATTATTAACGGTACAATGTGGAATTTGTATAGATTACTACTCCGTGAGAAACTAAAAGGTACCATAGCTGAATATCAGATTTTTTCTGACCATGCTAGTGATGTGTGGACTTGGAGATATGGGGCAGAATTTTCTCTTAATTCTGCGTATAGTTGTGTTCATGAACAGGGTGTTGTGTGTATTTGGGACAAATTTATCTGGAGTAAAGCGAATATCCCCAAAACGGCATTCACAACATATAAAGCAATTAAATGGAGATTACCAACTAAGGATAAACTAAACCGTTAGAACATCATAAATAGTACCAATTGTCTGTTATGTGAGCATTCAGATGAAACTCAAAGTCATCTGGTTTTTGAATGCAGCTATTCTAACGGATTTCAGTAAGGTGTTTTCATAAGTTTAGGAAACAACTGAGAAATAATAACATTAATCGTCTCCTTGAGTACCTGGTTGATCAGTGGAGAGCCAAAAGCATGGAATCCGACATATATAGCACCGTATTCACAGCTATGAGTTGGTGGATTTGGAAAGAAAGAAACCGCAGATTATTTCAATCGAAGACAAGAACAATGGACGAAGTCAGTAACTTGATTATACACGACGTTGAAGTTAAATTGAAGAGTAGGAAAAGAAGAATTGCCTCAAACCAGGGTAGCAGTACAGTTGATATTGCAGACGAAGATCAAGAGGCAATGTGTGATCAAAGCCAAAATATACTACGCCATCATCTGCCATGATTGTAATTAGGGCAAGTTTAAGTTTAAGCGTTATTTCCTTTTTTGTGAATGATGATGTGTTGTCGAATTGCTAATGTAGCAATTAGTGTGAGTTATATCCAGGCTATAAATATTGGGCTTCAATTAGGCGGAAATAAAATTATACCAATTTTTCAAAACAAAAATGATATAAAACTATGTATTATAATTATAAACATATATATAAATAATGTAAATATAAAACTTTATAATATATATAAACCATATATATTTGAAAGCATAAGTAAAAATAATTTGAAATCATTTAGAAAGGAGTTTGAAAATAAGATGATTTGAAAATAGAATTTGAAAGTGCTAATCGGAGCTTTACATATTATCTAGACTCTATTATTTTGATACTCTTGAAATCTTGATGTCTTGATTCTCATGAGTCTTGAATCTCTTAAATTGTACAGTCTTCTATATTACCTAAGGCTGTATATCGGACAGGATGGTCCGTTGTTTGGCTCGGTTCGAAGCTATAAGGTGTCTGGACCGTGTCCGTCCGATTCTCTTATAGGACAGAGCTTGGACACACCAGGGCCTAGTCCGATACAAAATGTTCGATAATTTTCTATTGTCCGAACGTTGTCCGTCCGTTGTTCGGCTCGTACGAACATTGTTTGAACTTAATGCTTGTCCGGTCCCAGTCTCGTATAGGACAGAGTTTGGAATACCTCCGTCCGATCTGGTCCGGTCCAACCCGTTTACACCCCTAATATTACCTTTTCACGATGAATTCTTCGTGACTCCCTTAAATTATGCCTATCTTATCTATATTCTATTTTATAATTTCTACCCGTTTGTCATCAACAAAAACTAAACTAAACTATACTCTCCCTAAATCTACGCTATAAATGATCCAAGTGACTTATTCTAGACATAACTTTCCTAAGACTACAATCTAGAGTTGGCTAATGTAATTCTATATAATTAAGTAATTCAAACAATATTAAATGTCAAACCAATCAATATACAATCAAACAATGTTCATATCAAACCAGTCAAATCAAATTCAAACAAATCAAACAATATTTACATACCAAACAAAGCATATCAAATCAATCAAATTTATACATCCCTTGGAACTTCCACCCATCCATCTCCACCGAAGATTGGATACATTTTGATGACTTCCCAGTCTTCGTTGTCTTTGGTGAGAGGTGCTCCAGTGATGTTCTTATCTTCATCTCTGGAAAGAGAAGAAATCAACCAACAAATGAAATTAAAGTGTTTCTCTTGATGCTCAACCATCTTTATTTGACTTAATTCTAGATGACGTTGATTATGAAGTATTATAGATAGGATATTCTTGAATGAATTGAGGGTTTCTTCAAGATTCTCACTTAGATTGTGAATAAGATTGGCTATTATTTTGATAATTTAGTGAAAGAGTGTTTAGAGAATGAAGAGAGAAATAAAACCGAGTTTTTCTAGAAAAAAAGGTATTTATAGACTTTGGAATTCGTTTGAAAAGAAGAGACACAAGGTAGTTATTCAAAAATTCAATTTTGAAACAATTTGAATTTCCTGACAGATATATGTCAACATGTCAATTTATACATGTCGACATACCCATGTTTGTTTTTGGGTATTTTTGTTTTTCATACAATTTTGAGTTATTTTTTATTATATTGTATTTTATTATTTAATTTTAAGTTTTTACAGAGGTTTAAAGTTTGTTTTGACAGAAAATTATAATCATTCATTACTACTAATTGATTACAAGCAAACGATACATGAAATTTAAAGCTAGAAGTATGAAATATGAAAATACAAGCTACTATGGAAAGATAACACAAACTAATAAGCTTAGAATTCAGCAGATGAGGAGAAAGAAGATGATATTCCAAGTTTTCTTCCTATTTTTCCAAAGAGCCAGTTCATTTTAGAAGACATCTTATTGGGTGTCATCTTGATCTTCTTTTGATTCTTGGCTAACTTGACTTGGTTTTGGAAAGTAATTCTTTGGATATGGCTCTACTTGCTGTTGGACACTCTATTCTTTCCAAAGTGGATTTTTCTTCTTCATCTATTTCCATTGGATTTTCCTCTTGTTTCATTCGAGCTTGTTTGTCGACAAATGTTTCAAAAGGCTTAAAAGTGATTGGAATTTGCATAAGGGATATATTTCTCGAGTTAAGAACTTTTCTTGGCACCAATTCCTCTCCTTTGAGATCCAAACCAAAATATTTAAAGATGCGAGTAAGATAGATTCCATGATAGAGAGTAGTTTCTTTGGTGGACATTTCTTTGGGCGTGAACTCTTTTAAGATCACATCGACCCAATTAATATCATAATTGCCAAAGATGGCAAAAGGAACCTTTCAGACCTTAAGGGTTGGGTTATTAAAATTTCTGGAACGGAGAGTGAGAGTATGTTGAAGTAGAAGGTTGACAATTCTTGCTCTGGGCGGAAAAAGCGATTTTTAAAATCCACGTGTTCATGCTTTCAAAGATGTGATGAAACATTTCCAAATCTTGTTTATCAATTTCAAAATCCGAAAAATCTGAACCCATACTCTTACAGTTTAAAATGTTTTCCAAAATTTCACAATCCAAAATATTTTGAGTGCCTTTTACGCTACTCCAGACTTGGTTTTCATTTCCTTCGTAAAAGCCACGATTCAAATTTGCATAAAACATTTTGACTAGATTTGGGTAACCTACCTCATCATTATCCCGAGAATCTACCAAGATTAAAACTTCATTTTGTTCAAAAAGAGAGCGAAGATCATAAGAACGAAAGTCTTCAAAGATAGCAAAAATTCCCATATTGACTTTTCTATTAGTAACATAACCAATATAGGCTTGAATAACTTCCAGATCATTGTAGAGATGACCTTTGAAAGTTTTGGTCAATCTCATGGTTTTTGGTGTGCTCGAGGAATCCAGTAGAATGCAGATATGAAGAGAATAGAACGAAGAAAGTTGTTTTGAATTTTGAATGAAAGGTAGAGAGAATATAATTAAATAAATAGAGAGTAAATGGACACATCTTTCTGAGTGGAAGGACACATTTTCAAACATTGGGAGTTAGTGAAAAGATGGAGGGAAGTTTGAAAGTTTAAAATTTTGAAACTCAAAATTTGAATTTCATTTTCTGGTGTATATGTCGGCATGTCAATACATGTATGTCGACATATGTATGTCAATTCACATTTCAAGTTGCTTTTTGATTTTGTTTTATTATTTTAACGTTTTATATTATCTGTTTTATTATTCTCTAAGATGATATTTAATCTTAAAAACGTTTTAAAATTAAATTTTATTATTATATTAATATTTTGAATCTCAAAATTCAAATTTTAAATTTCATAATTTAAATTTCAAATTCAAATTTTAGAATTCAAATTTCAAACAAGGTAAGTAGACAAGCATCCATTCAACCAATTCAATCAAAAATTATTAATTAAGGCGTTCCTGGTTTTTAGATCCAATTCTTCGATATTTTATGAATTATGAATCGCTGTAAAGCACATATTTGAATTTCTAGTTTCTAGCTCTTTGTCACTTGATGGTGAGTCCGAATCATCCAAATTTGATGTGTAAGCCCTTTTTCTTTTCTTTGACCAATTGTTATCTGTTTGTTGATTTGATTTATCAGGATATGGACACAGTCTTTTAATATGACCTACTTTGTTGCAATTGTAGCATCTATCGTCATTTTTTCCTGAACTTCCTTGATTATTTCTTTGAAAATTATTTCTTCTTTTATATTTCAGAATTTTCTTGGAATTCCATGTCATGAAAGCAATTTCTTCATCATCCTCACTACTTGAATCAGAACCGTAAGTCGTCGCTTTGAATGCTATAGATTTCTTTTCTATTGGCTTATTTTCCTTTCTTTTCTGTAATTGGACTTCGAACGACATCAAATTTCCTATTAACTCCTCAATTTTTATTTTACTGATATTATTGGCTTCTTTAATCGCTAGTGTTTTCTGATCCCATTTTAGAGTTAGTGAATTAAGAATTTTCTGATTTGATCCTCTTCAATATAAGTTTTTCCCAAATCCATTAATGAATGCACAATTTCCTGGAACCTGCAGTATATATCGGAGACAGATTCATTCTGATTCATTTTAAATAACTCAAATTGATTAGTTAGCATTGATACTTTGTCTGTTTAACTTTATTTGTTTCTTCATGAGTAACTTGCAAGGTTTTCCATATATCATGAGCAGATTTGCAAACTGACATTCTATTAAACTCATTTCTATCTAATGGACATAATAGCATATTCACAGCCTTAGAATTACTATGTGCAGCAGCCTTTTGTTCATTAGTCCATTGTGCAAAATTAGTAGTGGGTTCAACATATTTGGTCAATGTAATATTCCAAGTGTCTAATCCTATAGATTGCAAATATATTTTCATCTTACATGCCTAATATGAATAATTACTGCCATTAAATAATGGTGGTCTAACGGTGGACTGACCATCTACAAATGAACTATTATGGTTAGCAATTCCAGTGTTGGTTGCCATTTAATATTTCCAAAATTCAGATGATGAAATTTTGAAAACCTATGCTCCGATACCAAATTGTCAGGGATGAGAATCACGGAACTTAAGGAAAAGCTAACACTAAAGGGAGGGGGAGTGAATAGTGTTTTAAAGAGATTATGGAAAACTTAAACAATTAACGATTATTCAACAACTGTATGAATCAAAGAATGAATATCACAACAGAAACAATCACATATGCAAATATAAACAGAAATAAAATGCAGAAAAGGAAAGAACACACCGGATTTTATACTGGTTCGGATTACTCCTATGTCCAGTCCCACGCAACGCTGAATTGCACAGAGTTTTACTAATGCTAGTATCAATCTGACAACACCCTTGATCTCACGGCTACAAGGTTAACTCTGATTCCACCCCCTTGATTTCACGGCTACAAGGTTCGCACTAATTCCTGAATTGCACAGAGTTTTACTAATGCTAGTATCAATCTTACAACACCCTTGATTTCACGGCTACAAGGTTAACTCTGATTCCACCCCCTTGATTTCACGACTACAAGGTTCGCACTAATTCCACACCCTTGATTTCACGGCTACAAGGTTCACACCGCTCCCTTACCTTACTTTACAGGCTACAAGGAATACACCTTTTCCTTAACAATTATAAACTGCCCTAAAACCCTTGAATAACACTTCCAAACATAGAGTATTTTATAGAGATTGAGAAGAGAAAAATAATGATATAGTTTGTATTGAAAACGGTAGATTATAAGTGTAAAAATCAAGGAATTAGGTTAGAATAATGGTGGTAGGTGTAAGGATGAAGAAGGAGAAGAAACGTTAGTTAAAATTTCGAAAATGACCCTTTTATATAGAGTTCCAAAGGTTGCAACAGTTCTGAATCGTTTCAAGTAATGAAAAGACACTTCCTTTGAAATTTGAAAATGTGACGGTTATATATCGACATGTCAAAATAGGTATGTCGACATATGCTTGTTATTTTGATTTTTAAAATCATTCTTCAAGTGTTTAAACCATTATATATATTCTGGAAATTCTTAAATGAAAATTAGTGTTTCAAATGAATTCTCTAAAGTGTAAAAATATATAAAAACATAGTAATATATATGATATAAACACACACACACACACACATATATATGGTATAAAACTATATATTATAATTATAAACATATATATATATATATATATATGATGTAAATATAAAACTTTATACTATATATAAACCATATATATTTGAAAACGTAAGTAAAAATAATTTGAAATCATTTAGAAAGGAGTTTGAAAATAAGATGATTTGAAAACAGAATTTGAAAGTGCTAACCGGAGTTTTAAATATTATCTAGGCTCTATTATTTTGATACTCTTGAACTCTTGAAATCTTGATTCTCATGAGTCTTGAATCTTGAAATCTTGAATCTCTTAAACTGTACAGTCTTCTATATGACCTGTATATATAATTCCTGCATATATTTATCTATGTGTGTGTGTATATATATATATATATTTTGGATAAAGATGTTAGTATATATTTTATAATAAATAATGTTAATAATTGAAACAAGGTTGTTGTCATCAAAATTCCATTCTCCAACACAATCTTCCAACGGTGAACAAAGACGACAAAGCGGAAGCAATTTGATCCAAATGTAATGGCGAATATTGTGGGAAGGTTAGTTTAATGTTCTGATTTTTTTGGGTTTTTATTTTTAACCGAACACTTTAGTGATGAACAATTTCGCGAACTTATTCTTTAGGATGTACTCTTCAGCTTAATTTTCACCTAATATTGTTAACCATCGATTTTACGAGTAGTGGTTGTGGCTTGCAGTTAAGTTAGGGGTGAACAATATTTAGTTCAAACCGAATTAACTGACCAAACCGTTTTATTTCGGTCGGTTCAATTTTAAAACTAAATCGGTTTGAAAAATATTTTTTTGGGTTATCGGTTTAACCAAACTTTTAATTTATTATCTAATTTTATTGTATTGTAGTACTTTGAATAATTATTAGTTTAGTGAAATAATATAAAGGCATTTGTTGCAAATAGATCAAATTTTATTATAAACCTAAAATTTACTATATATAATTTCTCCAAACATGAATTTATGTTTTACTTTGAGTGAATTCATAATATGAATAATAGTACATCCTTCAAGTTTGGTTAAATCGGTTACCGATCGAATTAACCGAAATTAATTCGGTTCGGCTCGGTTTGGTTTGGAAAATTTTGAATTTCAATTTGGTTCGAGTTTTTTTACATCAAAACCAATCGAACCGACCAAACACTCATCCCTAGGTTGGCTACATCTATTGTGAAATTAGTTTCAACTGTTTTGTTTTTTGACGAAATGGAAACTTACTGTTAGAAAAAATGAATACGAAAGCCATTGATTAATGGTAAGTGGGAATTTAATGGATTTAAAGGATGACCGTTGTCAAATTAGAAATTTCGTTGGAAATTGGTTTCTTCATGAAAACAGTGATTAATTGTTTACTTTGAGAAGAAGAAGATGATTAGGGTTTAACGAACAGTAAAAAGTAAAATAATAAAAAACGTTTTGGTTTATATTTTATAAATTGTTAAGGAGAGACTATATTGAATAATCCTCCCCTTAGTAAATTTTAAAAATAACAAAAAATGACCCTTTTTAACATTTTTTTAAACATTTTTTGGAGTGACATTAACGACACTAAAAAAACAACATAGCATGACTACTTAAGTAAACTGATTAAACAGATCCGCTTTATTTTAAACTTTAACACCGATATTTTGACATCAAGCGGGGTAAACATTCCAAGGGCTTTGGTAAATACTCCTTCAACACTTCTCTAAAACCCTCCGTAATCGTCCATCTACAGCAATTCACTTTTGAAATTTTGCTATTTCTTCCTTTTATTTATCTGGAGATTACGGATTGCCCTCAAATACTAAATGGAAGCAGTAGTTATCGACGCCGGATCTAAGCTCCTCAAAGCTGGCTTTGCCGCACCTGACCAGGACCCACATCTGATAATACCGACAAAAATGAAGCGCGTAATTGGGGAAATGGAAGGAGATACGATGAGGGATGGGATTGAGGAGGAGGAAGTGACGGTGGATCCTATAGCGAGGGGTTTTGTGAAAGATTGGGATGCGATGGAGGATTTGTTGCATCATGTTTTGTATACTTCTCTCGGTTGGGAAATCGGAGACGAGGGCAACGTCTTATTTGCTGATCCACTTTCTACCCCTAAGGCTGTTAGAGAACAACTGGTTCAGATGATGTTTGAGACATTTAATGTTTCAGGATTTTATGCTTCAGAGCAGGCAGTGCTGTCCCTTTATGCTGTTGGACGAATCTCAGGCTGCAATGTTGACATTGGACATGGAAAAATAGACATAGCATCAGTCAGCGAAGGTGCAGTACAACACATTGCATCAAGAAGATTTGAGATTGGTGGGATTGATTTGACAAATTTACTTTCTCGGGAACTCCACAAGTCAAACCCAAACATAGTCATTGATTATTCCGAGGTGGAAAAATTGAAAGAGCAATATGCTTGCTGTGCTGCTGATCAAGATGCCTTTGAGGAGACTAAGAAATCGTGCTTGAAAGAAACTCATACTCTTCCTGATGGTCAGGTAATAACAATCGAAAATGAGAGATATATTGTTGGAGAAGCTCTGTTTCAACCATCGATCTTGGGATTAGAGGAACATGGAATTGTGGAACAACTGGTTCGCTGCATCTCAGGTGTATCCTCTGAAAATCATAGGCAACTTCTTGAGAATACCATGCTGTGCGGTGGCACAACATTAATGACGGGTTTTGAAGAGCGTTTTCAAAAGGAAGCTGACCTATGCTCGTCATCAGTTAGACCATCTCTTGTCAAGCCTCCAGAATATATGCCTGAGAATTTACTCAAGAACTCTGCTTGGATGGGCGGTGCCATACTTGCTAAAGTTGTGTTCCCTCAGAATCAACATATAACCAAGGGCGAATATAATGAAATGGGACCTGCCATTGTTCATAGGAAGTGCTTCTGATAGGTAAGCCATCTGCATACAACAAGCATTATTTGTTCCTTCCTCTTTGTTAGATACAATTTTAACATGTACTTTTAATCCGTCGGTGTGTGCATGTCATTTTTAGAAATGGAGACATTCAATTCTCTTTGTAGTTGATGTATCATGGTACATTGCTAATGTAATGGCTGTTGCGTTAGTGAATCACCAAAAAATGGGAAGCCCCCCAATATTTTAACATCGTTTGCAAAGTGTAGACCTTTGGCATATGGTTTTTGAATATTTGATGTTTCAATAAACTTCCAAAGAAGTGATTTGAAGCTTTGTTTTGAAGTGATTTCATAAAAACAATTTGAAGAAATGAATTTGATATCTGTTTTCAAATGGATTAAATCACACAACTTATTGGAATTATTTACGAGTGTTGACTATAACAATAAATTTGTAGCTAAGTAGAGTTATAGTCGTTAACCCTTTTTTGGGTCAAAGTGTATTTCAGTTGGACTTAGAAGATCGAAGCAAGGGCTGAATAACTCACAGTCTTGAAAGCGTGGTCGGAAGTACTAGAGAGTTGAACTTTAGAAAGGTGAATGGAAAATTGACTAAGGCACCGACTCGTCTGTCAAGACCGCAACCTCTGTACTAGTGCCATCCAAGAGTATTACGAAATAATATTGTTGATTAGCATAGAGAGTGAGGCTATAAGCAGTGCACACGTGAAAATTGTCTTAGACTAACACTGATACATTTTACATCAAATATATAAGTCAACTGTTCATACACAATCTTAGTACAAAACAATAAACACGTGTGCCTCCAAGATAAAATAATACACAATGTACAGTAATAACAAAGATCATAGAGTCAGTCGCAGTGATAATATATATTATATACAATATGTGTCCAATATACATTACATCAATCTACACACGACTGTTCATACAATACTAGATGATAATCTATCAAAATAAATTTCTATACTCGTCTATGCCCAGTCGAACACAAGCTGATTTCAATGTTCTAGTACCTGTAATGTCTCGGACTAACTCGAGTATTATATAAATAATAAACGGGTCTGGCTATATCTAAATCCAGTGTGAATAATCAAATGATACTAGGAATATAAAGGGTATTAATTATATAATATAATCTCATTCAAACCTAATACACATGCAAGGTTTTAAATCTTGGGTTTCGGTCACGTTTCGTTCGGAAAATTTTTGGGATCTAATCTCGTATCTGGTGAGATCTTGGACGAGATAAATGTATATCGGTGTTCATATCGGAATTATATCTCGGACCTTAAAATACATCTCGGAATGATCTTGGACTATAAAATATTTTCCACATTTAAGTATGCAACTAAAGTTGTAAATATAAACTACAAAAATTAATTAACCTGCTTGGTTTCCACTGAGAGAACGTAGGTTTTCAATGATTTGCTGCTCAAAAATCCACCCACGCTATAAAAATATGTACAACAACATAAGTTAAAAATAGACTTGCATATTCAAAAGAATACTGACTAATTTCTAGTTTTAGATATTAAATAGTATCCCTGCTTTTTAGTGACAAATTCATAAAAAAATGTTCTTCCTTGCTTGTACAGGTGCATTCTATTTTTGAAAGAAATGACATGGGCAACAAGTTGTTTGTGTAAAACATGCTTTACGTGACTGACTGTTTAACGTTATGAAGTAACAAAATGTTACTAACATAGCAAATGAAAGAAATGTATGTTTATTGTTAGTAGCAGGTAAAAATGTATTTCACTATTTAATGTGACAACTGTTATTAAGATTATGATAACTGTTGCAAAGTTTGTAATTGTTAATAAAATATGCTGGATATAATAATTTAGTTCGATTACCACAAATAAAGCAGTAAAAAAAAACATGGGCTGCTATCATTTCTAAACCAAAAACTGCTGTATAAGCTGTAACATGGGCTGCTATAATGGTAGTCAACTTATACCAAAACTGCTGTAAATTAAGTCATTTCTAAACCTTCAATAACAATGGACTATGCTATCATTTAAAGTAAATATTGGCTACTGTATAATCTTTAAAAACAACATGAGGACATTTGTCAATATGAAGGGACAATAAGTCAGAACATGAAAGTATGAGAATTTGATTTTATTTAATTAAATAAACAAAACCCTAAACTTGGGAATAGATAAAAACAAATGACGTGAAATGAATGGAGCAACATAGCTTCGGTTTGTTCATATTAACATTACACAAAATTTGGGCCCTAATTATAAGTTAACATATAATAAGCCCAACCCAATATAAAATTAAAATTTAGAATGTACCAATTTCGGCCGAAATCTCGCTATCGAATCTCGTCCGAGATTTGTAAATCTCGGCCGAGATTTCTATTCAACGAGATATTTCTGGGTTTCGCTATTTCGAATCGCTTGATCTCGAAAACGAGATCTCGGCCGAGATTTCCGAGATCTGAAACCTTGCATGTCATCACAATATAAATACATCAAAACAAAAGTCATGGAATCAATATGAACGGATGAATCACAAATATCCAGAAATCAACAATCAAACTTTGAAAACATCCGTAAGGAGATATCATCATGCATAATGGGACTAATAATCAACTAAATCCAAATATATCACTCAATCTTTGAAAATAAATATCGTCCACATCAATGTAAATAAGGATCAATGGATTAAGTCATAGAAATGACGTTAATACACACTCGTAAATGATAAACTAGGTAACAGGCGCCAGGAATAGAATAAACAATAATACAAAAGATCAATGGATAATAGACACATTGGTAAAATATCTAATAACACACGACTATAAATAGAAATAGACGATATACACCCAATAATGATATTAGACAACACACGCCAAAATGGGCGACATACGTCAATGAATGGTACTTGAATTGATAATACTCCGGACACGATATCTAGTTTAATTATATATACTTGACTATAATACCATACTAGAACGAAAAGGGAGACTGACGAACACATAGGCTATAGGATACTACACACTAATATGACGAACATGACACACGTGTTACCTTGATGAACACCATGATCTTTATCCACCGTATGTTATAAACATGTCGTAAGACGGACCATGCTCTGTATTTGGTCACTACTCTGCAGGAGTCTTTAATGATGATAGACTGCTGGCCTAGATGACACAATGAGCTAAATATTGTCGACACATGACTTTTCAGTTGTCGTTACAAGATTGATAATATTGTTGACACACAACGTTGCGTCAAGCCACGACAGTGTCATAAATCCAGGGCGCAATTACCACGATCAGGCCGTCAGGGTGTGTATTGGCCTATCTAGCTCACTCTCGCTACAGAAAGAAAGTTGGACAGTGATAGACAAGTATTATTAACTATATATAGTATAATAGCTGACACATTGCCATACATAGATTCTGACATACAGAACTATGTAAATACCAATCTGTTCTAAAATACTTGCATGACATACATTGTATATTACCGTCACATAACTAAATTTAATTGTGGACACATGACTTTTTGTAAGCCAGTAAATGGTTATCGTATATTTTTACATATCCATCATAATATATACTATACTCCGTATCCCGTATTGAGTATCATTTATGAGCAAAAGAATAATATACATTTACATATCCGTAAGTATCGTATTTTTAACGGAACTACACATTGTAACATACAAGATACTAGTCAGAAAACATTTCATTCTTCTAATAAAAAATATGAACCTCTTATATAACTAATCAAAACTAATTATAGATTAATTCTCAAGAAATTAATAGTACCAAAATTAGAATTTTACCAATGGCATTGTATTCCAAAGCGGCGAATAATTTTAGTGAAACCTAAACAATTGAATTTATTTAGCTTATTTATATAATCATCAATATAAAGACATAATTATGAGTATAAGCTTAATCAACTTATATTTACTTTGATTATATACAATTTAAGTCCAAACTATTTATATTTCAAACCATAATAGAATTCTAAATATTCTCATTAAAATAACAAAGTGAAATCAGTTATGAAAATATAATCAAACTTCTAAAATTCATTTATATTTTGAAAGTAAAATATTATCTTTAGTTTACTTACAAATATAAATCAAGTAATATTCACTTTGTGTCGTACATCTCAAACATATAAATTATATATAATTCGTGTTCAGATGTTTTATTCACATTTCCAAAACATCAAAAATTGCTTTACTAATTTAAATAATTATGGAATCTCTTCCATAAATTTCTACAATCGAATAATACTTAAAAATATATTATAAATTTCCAAAACTAGTCTTCCATAATACAACGCTTTTTCAGGATAAATCAACAAATTGTTATATCATTTATATTTATTTTGATTCATGAGAATATAATTCATATTAGCACGTCATTTTATGATAAATATCTTTCATTATCGAAACAAACTTGATATTCAAAATAATTTCCAAGAATTCATTTTAAATAGAAATCAGTATTTATAGATATATGTAAATATGCTTAAATTTAATTCAAAAATAATCGAAATAAATTATAGAGGCTTCAAAAAATAATTTAAAATCATAAAATCAATCAAAAATTTGAAAATCTTATAAGTTACATAATTCTAAGTAAATTACAGAATTCAAAATAAAAATGAACATCTCCTTTGTATTCTTAACATCCAACAAACTCAAATCTCCACATTAAATTCCAATTAATATCCAATATTTCACAAATCAAACGATTATCTCGATTAAATAATTTATTCAACCAATCAATTCAATGATCACAATCAATCCAATTCTAAACAGCTAAACCAACCACAGTTTTATAATAATCGGTGTACACACACACACACACATATATATATATATATATGCGAATGAATTTAAATATAGATGTGGGTGCGCAATACTCACAGATCGAAGCTCAAACTTCTGAAATGAATAGAATGATATATGCCAACCCTTTGTATGCTTAGATTGGTTCTTCATCATTAGAATCTCCTGCTACATAGCCCAAGAAACAACGCCCTAGAGCCCATCTCCTCTTCGTCAATGTCAGTTCTATCACCACCCACTCGTTGCTCCTTGCTTCGCATTACGATCGACGTCGCATCTTATTTTCAGATCGTGATCACCCTCCGTGAAAAATTCACCCTTGACAGTCGCCACACGATCTTCGTTTGCATGCGCCATCACCTACATGAACTGCCTTAGACCGTCGCCACTAGTCCCCACTATTGTGACGCCTCCTATCCTCGAACAGCTCGCGCGCATGTGTGCTTCCGAATTTTTAAATTAATGAACGTGTTTTGTGATAAGTAAATTGTTAGGGCACGACCATATTAGTTTAGGGGTTTCAGGCTTTGCTTGGAAGCTGGGGAGCTTTTGAGAAAGAGCGAAAGAAAAAGAATGGGCTTTGGGGTGAAATAGTTTCGAGGCCGATTTAATTAAATTTAATCTCATCTAATTACTTATGTGTTTAACTTTGAATTTTAATTCTCAAATTAAATTTTATCTAGTATAAATTTATCCACATCTCATTCTGTAGATTACAATCTTGATAATTGATAATTTTTGTTCGATTCGAGTCATTCGACTTTCGTTTAATTTTATTTAATAATCCACTGTACTATTACAATATGAATTTGTTTCCTAACCATTTTGAACATATAAAAAATATATTTATACTTCAAACGCTTATACTCAATTTAAAACAATGTATTCAATTGACAAACCGTCACAAATCTAGTTTAACCTATTATATTAATTAAATTTGCATATAATCACAGTATAGTATGCATGGTTGTTACAGATTGTAACACATCTTAGTTTGCAATAGAATTACATGTCCCACGTCACAAAACAACGATATGAAGTGAGAACGTATATAGTAGAGCCCAACCTCTTAGTAACACAGAGACCTTTTGAGGAACAAAATTCCATTCCCATGGGGGGCTTAGTTGAGGATGATATCTGCTCGAGTAGAAAATCAAGCTAGTATTGTGGGGCATCAAAGCAGGTTTAGATCAATACATTATACATAAGAGATACGAGTTTAGATCTTAGAAGAGACTTAGAGTCTTTGTCCTCATGGGTGTGTTGTAGATTTTGTTTATAACATGTGGTAGGAGTATATGATGGTTGCGCAAACAGAGGAGTGGACTATTATTGTTGTCGCAGAGCACGTTTAGAACAACACATCTGGAGACGTATTTGTTCTTTGTCTACTATATGTATATGTGTGTATATTCCTTTCCTTTAACTTTTCTTTTTCTTTTTTTGCATATGTTCGCCTTCGAATGAAGTAGAAATTGTTTGGAGGGGAGGTAAGGTGTTTTGGACCGACCAGTAGTGTCGGTGTAAGTGAAACTGAATCAAACATGTATTTGACTTTGATCTAGTACAGATCAGAGCGCACAACGTATGTTGATAAATAGTTTTCCGCTGAAGGCGTTTATCTGTTTGAATATATGTGTATTGTTGAATTGTGTTTATTTGATTTTATTGATGGATGACATGTAATGATTTTCATTTTTTTCCTTTTTGCTAATAGCTGATGAATTGTAAGTATGAACGAAATTCTGTAAAAAAATAAAATAAAATAAATCCCAGCAAACATATATAGTAATAAGCTGTGAATAATATTTTACATAGCAATTGAAGACATTATAATATTTATTTTGGTGTTAATTTGTCCACTGAGTGTTTTCAGAAGTATGGTTGATGCAGCTGACCAGTGTTACGGTAGAGATTGCTAAACACTAAGACGAGACATTTGGACACAATACAATTTTTTGATTATTTTTATTTTGAGTAATCTTTGATTTTGAAAAGGGAGAGCGATGCTTTGGGAAATATTATAAGCAGCATTTTGGAAATAAATTAAATAACGAAAATAAATTTTCTTCATGTGCCTCAATTCATAAGTTTTTCATTTGAACCTGTGTTCTTCAAGTCTGTCTCCTACTAATTTTAGGCAGACATGTTTGTTGATAAGGACATCTGGTCACAATGAACTTTTGCCTTTCTTTCGGCATGTTTCACAATTTATGTTCACAATTCATTAATATAATGTGATTTCTGCTGCATGTGTCTCAGAGAAATTATTTGGACATGTTGATTATAATTTTTATGTCCTACTTAATTAACTAAAACCAAAACTCTTTTAACAAGCTTTTGATCTGAAATGCTGAGTAGATGACACTCATGATATGTGTATTATGCTCATTTGTTTTAAATGCAAGAATATGTAATTATATTGATAAAAGAAAAGAAACACACACTTCCTAACCTGCTGCTAAACAACAAATTGTTTTGTGCCTTTAAACCATTTATATGTTTTTGTTTTGAATTATTTGGTTTAATTTTAGCCGACCTGAACTGATTACTTGAATTACTGTTCTTTTGAGTAAACCAGTATATGTTTATTGTATACCTTAAATACACATTATGTCATTCATATCACTGTATGAAAAGAGCTGTAGATATTCCATCTTGAAATGGAATGCTTGTTTTGTCTAGGATGTCTTATTGTCCCCTTATATCAGTTGCTTGCGATCTTGTTAGAGATTATCAGAGACGTGTTCAGATTTTAAATTGTGCATAAAATTAATGTGTAATACTTGCTAAGCTTTTGACAGACACAATTCTTATAGAACAGATTTGTTTTGTATTGAAGGTAAAATTTTCTATGTTGAATTTGTTATGAAAATGGCAAAATTACTTTCTTTGTTTTCAATCCGACTTAGGAAATGACATTATACAGAATGAAAGCAAAAAAGGGACCTAACTGATACATTGTTATTGGCTATTAACTGTTAATTTCAGTTTTTTCTTTTTATATGCTTGCATGGGTTTTGTTCATATTCTACAAGTTTTGTTTCCAGTTGCCTTTAATTTTATGTCATTTCTTCGCTATAATTCAATATTTTATTGTGCCCCTTGCGCCTCGATAATGGGTCTGAAATTTTTACCTGGCCAATGTTGGTGAAACTGGTCTTAATCCAGCCGATTTTGGTTGGGAGCATCGATATGGCTTATACTTTATTCGATGTCCTGGTGTATTTACTGTTGGCTGTTTCTCTCTTCTTCCTTCCCCTATTTTTCTAGTTTGCCTTCTCTGCACTAGTATGGTTTTGTATTTTGTTAGTTGCATCTGTTGGTTTGCATGCCTTATGTGCCATGAATCTGTCACGTTGCTACTTTCTCTTGATTTTGTATTTTGTTAGTTGCTTTATGTTTTCAGCTTTATTAATAGCTTCAACTGTACTGTTGGCTATAACATAGGAGCATGATGCAAAAGGTCATAGGGCTCGATTCCGTTGGATCACTTTGTCAGGATAGCATGGTTCATACTATCTAAATTTGTATATAAGGACCATTTTTTTTTAAAAAAGAAATGGGAAAAATAAAATATATAGACATTGCTGGCTCGAAAATAAAACAATGCAAGACAGTGCAGAACCGTTTTAATCACAATGTTTAAACCGTTGACTGATTTTGATAATTTTGTTTATCTTGAAAAACTAAGGGTGCGTTCGATTCACCGTTTTTAGTTTTCGGTTTTCGCCGATACAAAATTGCAAGCGATGTGTATAAAGCATGGAAAATGACCGTTTTAGAAAACGAAGTTAACATATAAAACGGTAACATTTTTTTTCCATGTTTTCGGAAATAATGGATGAACGAGGCACGACGAGACACAATTCATCTTTCCGTCGTCCTTTCAACCTTTACGTCCCCTCCATCTTCCAACCATCCCCTTCCTCATCCATTTACTCCCTACATTTTTTATAGCTAAGATTGAAAACTCAAAATACAAAACTAAAAATAAACCAAACACCACCAAAGTGTTTAAGCTACAACTTTCATTTGAGGAGTTTTATGAAATTTTGGGTTTACATGTTTGGAAATAGGTTTAGATCGCTGACCTGCTCCTATATTTCATTTCAGATTTTGTTAATTAGCAAATTGTGGTGTAATCCTTTGTGCATTGGATGTTTCGATGATTTGTGATGTTGGTACTAATTAAACGCTACGTTATTTGATTGAAGAATGAATTCATATATACCATGTCTCATATATAAAATTAATATTTGTATATGAGTTGAGTTTAGGTACACAATGTTTGTTGCGCTATTGGCAATGGTAGCAGGCTTTTTGCTTCTTAGAATGCTGATAAAAAGGTATGTCTATTGTTTTGGGATATAAAATTGTTAAAAATAGGGTATTGTTATTGACACTCCAAATATTGTTAAGGAGGAACCATTTTTTTTTTTTTTTTTAAATTGTTAGGGGGAGTACCAATGAGGGAAGTAGTCCCTTAACAAATAAAGGTAATTTTACCTTATTATCCATTTAGGCTTAATTTTACTCATCTGTTCATTAATCTAATTTTAATGGTTAATCAATACCATTAGTTGTGGAGAAATCAAACCCTAACAAAAAAACATGATCGAAAAAGAAAACAATATGATATTGACATAGGAGAGTTAGCGTTATGTTGGAGTTGATCAGAGTGATGAGACGGTAAGATCTAATTTTAGTTTATTAAATCGTGTGCGCATGTTGTTAGGGTTAAGATCTAATTTTAGTTTATTAATTTCAGTTTATTAAATCATATGTATATGATATCAACTATTCCCTGATGTTATTTGCAGTTAAATGATTTAGGGTTTTTTGATTTAAACGTTTGATGATTTTACGGTGCGTATGTTTTTAAAAGCAAGGGTAAAAGTGTAAGAAGTTAAAATAATTAGCTACCTACGTTGACTCCGCTTAACAATTTAAAAAAAGTGGTGCGTCCTTAAAGTTTGGCCATCCCTTAACATAAATTGGAGTGTCAATAACAAACCGCTAAACATATCGTGATATGGTGCATTATTGATCGCAAGGTAAATATATATTGTTTTTATTATATTTGTGATATTGCAAAAGTCCCTCCGTGCAAATGAGGTTGTGTCGATTTTTTTTAAAATTTCAATAAAATTATATTATATATAGAAAAAAAAGATGTTAATATTAATCTAATTGAAATTCATTGCATATGATAAAATGAACATAATATAAAAGCCACATAGAAGAATGATATATGTTAGAGAGTCAAGGTATGAATTGTACGCCGTTTTTATATTAGGATATTTGGAGGATGCAATTTTGTTAATGAGGAAGCCTGTAACAAACATGTTTTCTATGTGGTGATTATATGCATATCTATACTATTATATTATTACTGAGTTAGAATTCAAGGACGCACAGGCCTTCCCAGAATTTGGTAAACTGAACAGTCGCATTTTTTATTTGTTCATGTTCGCACACATCTCTCTGCTTATCTCGCACCTCTTTCTCTTTCTTCCTGTGAAATATGATTTCATTTCCTCCCTTACTTCTTCGATTCCACGCACTTAGATTTTAACCTACCAACAAAGGATCAACTAGCATCCTCAGCCCTTTACTTCAGAACCTTTGCCCAGTACGGTAAAACAAACGTTGGATCCCTCATCGTTGTCCCCGCTCTCATCATCGGTTGTCGCTCATCACTGTTTTCAATTTCTTCTCATCGGTTTGTGGGACGTTCCACGGTGCTTCCTTGCAAAGTTCTCTATTTGTTTAACTCCTAGCGGTGGCTTATCGAGGTAATTTTTTGGTGATTTAATTGGGAATCCTAATATGTTTACGGGTTGGTGTAATATATTTTTAGTTTAAATTCTACTCGTATTGTATTTACAAGATGACGTAGGACGATGGCTATATACCATACTCTATCAGATTATACTGAATTGTATTAGTTGGAAATCATTTTACATTCTATAAAGCCTTGCCTTTTGTTCTAAGTTTTAATATTCGATCGCTTTTTGTTAAAACGATTCCATTTTTTTGTGGGTTTTGGTAGATTAATTTAAAATTGGAAATATGATTGTGACAACCCCAAACCCCGTACTGACGGTGGCAAGAGTAATCTTTGGAATATAACACATAAACAGATAACAGCAGAACAAAATTAAATAAATACACCAGATAATGAACAAATAATACATTGGATAAACATAAACATCAGAGTTACACAGTATACAGGATCATATTTAGTACAAATACAGTTCAGCTATACATAAATGTCTACAGTGGAAATAAACATAATATGTACAATAGGAGCTGAACAACATAAAAAGAGATAAATGATAGAATCCATCTTCAGCTCCAACTATCCAGAAAAAGCCTGCTAAACCTGAACACAAGGCTGCCCGTGTAGAAAAAGGGGCACCCGAGTTTGAAAGTGAAACAAACTACGAGTCAGTCATGAGACTGGTATGAGAAATCTACTTAACACATTAAAATATGGCTAATCACAGGACCACGCCACTTTCGTGGAACGGGTTTACTCCATTGGATTGCCAATGCTTTAAAACAAATCATTCTTTTAAACATCGCAATGCTTTTTATAAAAATGAAGCCATTATAAGACTCAGTTCTCATCACACAATGCAACGCAAACTGGAGGATAGAGTTTTACCTCTTATAATAGCCAAAATATGCTTGATACGAATAAAACAAAAGCATTTGATATTATTACTAGTGTTTATAAGTTTCAAAAACAATTTGAATCATAACTATCAATCATAGACGGCATGAGTACCATATATCATGTCGCCATATATATATACAATCGAAACCGCACAGTCACGTATTTGGAAATTGGATTTCCGTCATGAACCAAGGCAAAAGATAGTCCTTACCGAATTCGAGACACTCTAGCCCGTGTCTCAGGATCAGAGCTCGAGTGACCCTAGGATCGTCAGGGCCGATCCACCGATGTGGATTAAAATTCCTGAACACTGCGTTTCCCCGCCCTATGGGGCGTCAATGAGCCAACGAATGACTTCATCGGTCCCGGATCGACTGATATAACCGAGGCGCCTCGCAATCCGTCATCCACATAAGTAAAATGTCAGGCCGTGTAAAAACACTGACACAACTCCTAGCTAGAAGGAAACGCATGCCCTCCATGAGGTCCTTCTCCCGTTTCTGGTTCATACCGGGGTGTGAGGCTCGCGAATTCACGTTATACACAAAGCTACGCCACACAGGCGGTGCTTTGATCATCACCACAAGACTTTGCTTTTCAACAGAAGTCTTGATCATTGCGTCTTAGCATGCCACACAGGCAATTCACACCATGCAACTGATGGCTATCAATCACACAGAATAAATTCCAATGTCAGACACACCGTCCATTTGCAAGTCCGTTCTGGGTCTAAACGAAACCGGAGGCACTAAATACCTCGCATATTCATCGATCCCCACGTACGTCTGGACGATCACCACTCATTATCCATATTTTGGGATGCCTCCCAATCAGGACATCAGTTACCATCCAAACGAGGTGAAGATCGGTCTCCAATCACCGTCTTCATCTTCGACTTCTTATCGTCGATTCAGTTATTCAGAATGAGATAAACCGGTCTTTCTGAGCAACTCGCGTATATAATAAACAAGTGCAATACAAACATACACACGCATCATTTCAATTTATTAGTCGCTAACCGTAAATCAGTAAGAGAACGATTTCCCAAATATTAACCCCGAAGGCCGAAACCAACATCAGATCAAAACCCAGGAAACCATTCGACTTAGCCAACCTTCAGTTAGTCTCTGGATTTCACATCCATATCGTTTGTAATATTTTATAACGATTTATCGCTATTTTTATTTATTTTAAAATAACCAATTTATTCAAACGACGCTTCGGGCCATAACGCGGCCGTGGCGCTGCTTTTCTTCAGATTTGTTTTACACATATCTGAAATTCTAACCGTTGGATCTTCTCAAAATTTATATCATTAGAAAGATCTTTTCAAAACGAATCCAACGGTTTCAGTTTCGGGAAAATCCGACGGTCGGATCTCCCGGTATAATCGTTTGAAATTTCGATTTCAAAATACGAACTGCAGCGTCGTTATTCGATTTAATATAATTATATATATATAACTATAATCGATTCTGGCGCTGTTTTTCTTCAGATTTGAAATAAACATTCCAGACAATCTAACCGTTGGATTTTCACAAAGTGAGTATCGTTGGGAAGATATTTCCAAAGCGAACCCAACGGTTTCGGTTTCGGGAAAATCCGATGGTCGGATCTCCCGCACTAATCGTTTGAAATCACGGTTTCAAAACACGAACTGCAGCTTCGTTATTCGATATATTTTAATTATATATATAAATATATAAATATAATTAATTTTTCGATTTCAAAACTATATTCTTTTCATAATTTTTGATAAAAATGATATTTTTATCTAACTGTCTTCTATTTCAACACTTCACTATTTTTAACAATTCATGTATATATTAAAAATGTGATTTTTAATGTAAAACAATTCATTTCAAGACATGATTATTTTGTGTTGTTCATATAGATGATAAAAATAGGATTTTTATTATAAAACAATTTCTTTCAAAATACGAATACCATTCAACACATGAATTTCAATTCAACGAATGAATTTCCATTCAAACATGAAGGTTTTCTATAGTTTGTATATATCGAGTAAAAATGTGATTTTTATTGTTAAAACAATTTATTTGAAACACGAATACCATTCAACACATGAATTTCTATTCAACGAATGAATATCGATTCAACACATGAATGTTTTCTATAGTTTGTATATATAGAGTAAAAATGTGATTTTTATTGTTAAAACAATTTATTTGAAACACGAATACCATTCAACACATGAATTTCTATTCAACGAATGTATATCGATTCAATACATGAAGGTTTTCTATAGTTTGTATATATAGAGTAAAAATGTGATTTTTATTGTTAAAACAATTTATTTAAAACACAAATACCATTCAACACATGAATTTCTATTCAATGAATGAATATCGATTCAACACATGAAGTTTTCTATAGTTTGTATATATAGAGTAAAAATGTGATTTTTATTGTTAAAACAATTTATTTAAAACACGAATACCATTCAACACATGAATTTTTATTCAACGCACAAATATAGTTTCAACACAGGAAAATAACTCTAACACATGAATATTATTCAAAATTTCGGTAGCATAACGGCAGGGTAGTTAAAACCGGGACCGTCCCTAGTACGGCTCCTCGCACTACCTTAAAGCCTCGCAGCTTTTGACAATGGGGAATCATGCATCTAGTTCGCACACAGGCGACATGTATATTTTTTTCATTTCCACAAACTAATCCTATGTGGTTTCAACCAAATATTTCTCAATCACAAACGGGTATTTTTCAACCATAATCAATCAATTTCAACCACAAACAATTCTAATCAACCATTCGTAATCAACCAATTTTCATACCAATCACAACCAATAAATATCGTCCATGGTTTGTGGACGAGGGGCGTATATATATATATATATAAGCATTTCACTTCTATTTCAACACATATATAATTTTTACAACGCATATATAACTTATATATCGAACGTACAACTTATACAACGCTTATACAAGAGGTTTACAACGTTTATATAACCCATACATCGACTATATAATTTATACATCGTCGTTTTCCATATCGTTTATAAATTAGAAATCTCACATTGGGTTCCACTCCACCAAAAATAGCAGAAGGCTCAGAAAAATATGCGGTCTCTTCTAAAATGTAGAAGACGTCCACACGAGTCCACTGTCTCTTGTTTCACTGAATTTCGATAACACAGCAAAAAGATATGATTTTTACAAGTTTGCAACGCTTTAGAGTGTTATTTTCAGTTAAAAATAGCCAAAGCCGTACCTTTTCAGAACTGGTTCCAAACTAGGTTTGGATTTTTCGCGAAATCCGTGAAGCGATGCGAGGATCGGAGGGTACAGCGTCGAAGGGGAGAGTGGGGCGCGCCCGCGCGCGGTGGAGCGGTGGACTCCGGTGGTCCCAGTCGACGGCGGCGGCGGTTTAAAACCCCGAACTTCCTGGCCACGATACTCCCTATATACGCAACGATTCTTCACAAATCTGGTATTGATTTAAAGAGGAGATCGAAAGCTTCGAAACGTGACAAGGGGCGCTCGATTTCGTTGAGGGACGGATGAGAAATCGAGGAGAGAAGTTTTGAAGAGGGTTCCGCCTGTTATCGGCTACGGGGAGAGAGAAAAAGGAATTTTCTGACCAATGAGTTTTTTTTAATTTATTTATATATTTTTAAATTTCTAAAATACCCCTTGTCACATACGAACTCCAATCCAAACTCAACGACTGTCGCCCATAGCGTTTTACCCCCATTTCGAACACAATGAGATATGTTTCGAAGGCCCATTCGAATGTTTCAGTCAGTTTTCCTTCAAATTAAAATATAAAACATTCAATATTTAATTTGAACGTACATTTCAATTTGCCAGGGCCACAAACTGATTCTAAAAATTCCCGAAAAATAAATCTAGCTATGTTTTGACGATAAGGTCCCAACAAAACTAGTTTCGTCGAATTCTGAGACAGTTTGAAAAATGGTCCTTTTCTGGTCGATTCAATTTAATAGAAATCGACCAAACACATTTTCCTCTGCCACGCTCACATACTAGCTTCAAAAATTATGAAATTTGAAACCTAGCAATAATTTAACATCCCGGATCCAACAAAAGTGGTTTCGTCGAATTCCGAGGTCGTTTGCAAAATGACCATTTTCACGGGCTATATAGACTCTATAGCGACCTTTCTGAAAATTCATTTGGCCATAACTTTTGCTTCCCGCTATGAAACTTCGATTTTTCAGATTCGTTAGAAAGGTATTCACTAACAGATTTAAATATTTTTGGTTTCACTCAAATCCGTTTTGTTTTGCATCCGGTACAGTCAGTCAAAGTTTGAATTCAAATTTTGAAACTACCGCGCCATTTCAGGTCTTGTTTATAATTAGAATTAATTATATTCGTTTTCAAATGTCGATTCAAACTTACTTTTCATCGTTGTTATTCAAAATATTTATTTTAAATATTTAAAATCCACTAAAATAGCCAATTTAATTTTTTTAAATTGGTTTAGATTTTCCGGGTCGTTACAATGATTGTTTATATTTTTGGTTCCATCGTTGTTTCCATGATATGCGTTAAATAGTGCATGCATTTCTCGGTTTTGCCTTTCATTTTATTGCCAACGAAAAATGAAGCCTTTTCCTAAACATTTATCAATTATCTATAAATAATTAACTTTATAAAATAATTAATTATACCATCATGGCCATGTCGCATAAAATTGAGCCAAATCACCTGTTCCAATTTGTTTGCATTGGGAAACATATTCAGCTAATTAATAATTCTTGCTAATAGCAGCTCTCTTTGTTTCAACCATTTTAATATAAATCGTTCTATATTTACAAAAACATTATAGTTTATGGTATTATCATATTTAGAAGTATTTTAACTGTCAAGCTTTTTTCTCTTAAATGGTTAATTTTGAAGTATTCCGTTGAATTTTTAGTTTTAGCCCTTAATAAGTTATGTACTAGACTATGAAAACATAGTGTATTAAACTATCCAATGTGAGTAGTTAATTTAGGTAAGACTTAACGTAATAAAATGGTTTTATTCAAAATATGAGTACTCATTTGAAAGTCCAGCAAAATATCAAGTGCAAATTTTTGCAGATTTTCTTAATTAATAAACATCAGCTAAAATAGATAGAACACCACTTTCTTTTTTAAAATGAAAATTCTTTCACAATATATACTGACTATATTGTAACCTATAGATACTTGAAATATCTGTTTTTATTTGGTTTGTTATACTTAGTTGATGTATGATTTATTGTGCTCCTTTAGATCTAAATTTGATATAATTTTACTTTATTCATCTTTACATCATGCTATTTATTTTACAGGTACGAGGGTTATCATATACATTATTGTCTGATATATTAGTTTGTTCTTCTTCACATCATGTTATTTATTTTGTAGGAAAAATATCTTCGTTTTGAATTGTTTATTTTGTATGAGGTTCATTTTGAATACAAATACGTTTCGATCATTTTGGTTTATATTTTGAACTTGTAACCTTACTAGGGCTTCCCATGAATAGTATACATGCAACTAATTTTATTTGCTACAAAGAATTTTATTTTCAAATTTCAATTTCATGTATTTGATAATTGCCAATTTCCATGAGAAGTATCATGTTTTCTTGACATTCAGCTTTTTTTTCTGTTTCTCATTTTATAATTTATATGCTAACTAGGTAAATATTGTTGATACTTTTGACTTTTACTGTATATTTTTTTTTTTGCTATTTTTTCACATTTCCAAAGTCAAGTGATGTTACTAATTTGTTCTAACAATGTATTCAAAACATGATTATGTAGTTGATTGTTTGGTCGATTCATTAATTGTGGTTTAGTTTTTGTCCACATTAATTACGTGGTACATGGCTTATATTTTGTGAATGAGATTCATGTATGTAGTATTAAATAGAGACTAAAGGAGAGTTGCTGGAAATATTTATTTAAATATTTAATTTTATAACTAATTTACATTTCTGCGCACTTATAATATGCAATGGTATGAAGTCAAAAACCACTTCTGTCTGTATGTGGTTTTAAAGAAAGATGATATTTGAAATACATCAAATTGTTTGTTAGTTTATATTTTTTTCCCATAAAGCTTGAACAAAACTGAAAGTAAAAATGGAAAAGGTAAACCACGTGTTAGACAATTGCTATAAATGCTAAAGGTAATAAAGCTGTACTTTCTCAATGAACAAATTTATTTCACATTTGACATAGTATATCAGAACTTGATTAACACTCACAAAATATCCTTTGTTTTCTACATGTACAGTGAATATATTAATATATAACACGATAATTCATCTATGTGCATGTGACACAAATAATGGGTGACAACGATTACATGGTGATTTGTAGTTTGCTATTAAGTTAGCTGGAGCTACCTCACCGATCAGTGATTCGACTTTGCCTTATTGGATTCCTTCCTAGGGTATTTAATAAATTCAATCGAGTTATCTTTATCTTCCATACTATTTAAGTGAATCTATATTAGATAACTGGCTTTAAGGATGTAATGCTTGACTTCTGATTTTTCTGACATTATATGGAGGTAACTCACGTTGAAAATGTCAAAGTGTCTCAATCAGTTATATCTTTTATATATCACCACAATATGCAAGTTGGGAAATGTGTTTGCTTAAGCAATAAGCACATTTACTGGATTTCTACTCTCCATCCTGTTTTGCACTGCTAACAAGGAGAATTCTAGACTTTAGGAGAGAATATCAAGAACCATACAGTCATACACAAACGTATTCATATTTGATCTTACCATTTAAGATAGTTTATCTTTCTTTGACTTATTTTACCTATTCTATTTATGTATATTACTAACTTTGCAAGTTGCAGAAAATTAAAAATGAAAGGTGAATATAAACTAAAGGACAAAAAAATATTACGTCTAGGGACTCTGTAGACCGAAGTTTAACCATTTCTTTCACAAAGAATTAAATGTGCTTATTCCCTTTTAGAAGTGATTGTACATATAGTTTTTTTATTAGTTAGCAATACCAGTGGTAAGAAAACTAAATAATTATCAGATAAGAAATGCCTAAAAACTAAAAAAATAAATCATTACGTTTTAGGCATTTGGCGTTTTAGGCCATCTCATCAACATATCGAACTATGATGAGAAAGAGCATGCAAGTTTCTTGGGTGTTGCCTATTTGAGTGCCACAGTAGTTTGATAGTTTTGATTATAACATATACTATTGAATTGAAATAAGACCTTTTATTTTATTTTTTACTTGGTAGCACATGCCTGTTTTTAGCTTAGATATTTTTACTGTATTTATTTCCACAGTGCCCTCACATGATATTATTGGGATACTGCATTGCTTAATGATTCCGGGCAAATAAAATTCAAACTTGCTTATGCATTTGTATAAATAACATGACACATGTATATTATATTACTACCACTTCCTACCAATTGCTAATGGAAACACTAATCGTTTTAACATGCATCAAGTGGTTCGCAACATTGTAATTCTAATTTTTTCTTCTTTAAAAAAAAACTGTGAATCCATGGCTTCTCTGTGATTTTATTAGCAGCATTCAAAAGTGCTCTATGTATTTTATTTTCAAATATAACCTATGTTACTTCAATACATTCAGATATAAAAATAAATGTGTGTGTAAGTACATGTCCTATTGTTCAGAAACTGTGCTATTGAAATTGTATTTGAACATTTTGCAACTATGTTAAATATCCTATGTCTAACTTATTTGTAAGAATATAATTAGTTGTTAATCACAAAATGTCATTTGGAAAAAATAAATTCCATATTGAAAATTTAACGATTAACTGTTAAATTTCAAATTTAGCAAGTTCAAGTTTTGCAGGATTGGAAATTGTGCACGTCCAACTTCAGCACGTTGGTGTATGAAATTTCATTTCCACCTTGATGATTTCTATTGCTTAATTATATGTATAAAATTTCCACCTTGATGATTTCTATTGCTTAATTATGTATAATGATTAGTCAGGTTGCTTTCATGGAAGTATTTATTTTTTCCCTTCTTAACTTGACTGGAGATGGAAACAAAGTGACATGCTCCTTTTTTTTGTCCTAAATGCCTAAAATTATGTAAACTAGCATTATGTTAACATCATGGATTTTAGTCGGATTGGAGAGAATTTAGATGATAATAACTGTAGTCTTGCTAATTTTCTCTTACAAGAGATCATATAGGTTTAGACAAACCATGTAGTATTTAATATTTTGAAAATAAAATCAAAGAGCAACAAGGATAAGTGAATAATAATAAATCTTTCATCATGATAAAATATGATATTGCGCTAGCTCTTAGGGTGCGGTGCGCATGTCTTTCATTTTTTACTGAATCTATTTCGTAGTAATTTAATATGGAGTTTGTAGTTTTTTTTTTTTTTTGTGCTTTAAAGATTACATATTATTATAATTGTAATATATTGTTTGCACATTTATATTTTCATTAACTTCGAATGAAGACTTTACTGTTATACATATCTTCAAAATAAGCCATGTGAACCTGTCGTCATTCCACTATAAAAAATGCTATGATAAGATTGGAAACTACTATATGTAGATATTTGCAACGGATACTTGATTGGGGGACACTATTTTTTGGCATCTTCATTGAAGTGGATTGTCATATTAGGATATCGAATATGTACCGTTTGTTTTAAACCTAATCAACATTGTAAATGAGTTGCTTTCTATGGTTTATTCCAATCATTTTAACATGATCTTTTTTCCATTAATCATTCTGTTTGCTGAACAAGCATGTATTGCTTTGAGTCTTAATTTTTACCGCTTCAGTCCATAAATGATATTATCATGTTATAACTATAACGGTTTCCTTTTTTTTCTGTTCTGTCTATACGGTTTAACATGATTGTACGTATATTTTATAATTTTATAGGGAGCCACTGAGACAGGCTTCATCCGTGCAGCAAGTAGTAGGGGATGATGCGAAGTAGTTCATTCACATTGATGGTTAGTATCACTTATGTTGCTTAGAGCGCACATATATACAGTTGGTGTGGTCAAGTTTTATCTGTATAGGTAGAGAGAAACGTAAGCATTTAAAAAAAAATTAATGCATATGTTTGCTTTCTTTGAGTTTTATTTAGTTGATAATATAATAATCAGACATGCCGATATTCTCATAATACTGCGTTGGACTGACTACATTAATATTAGATAATTTTGTCTGTAACAGCTGGATTTTGAATGCTTAGATGTTTACGAACATTTTTAGAAGAATGAAATATGATAAAAGTCAACAAATAAATTCCTAAAAAAAATAAAAAATTTGGCATTGAGAACCAGTTGATCATAAAAATTTTGTGATGGTATGTGAAATTGTTCTTTTTGGAATTTTTTTGTTTTTAGTGCGTAGGTCGTTTTTTCTTTCCTTTTAGCTGTAACTACGGATGTTGTCCGGTTAGAGCAGCAAATATTACAGAAGATATTTTAAACTTAGGTTATATAACGTATTTTCAGTTAAGAAGCTTTATTCTCTACCAATACAAAGGTAAATTAAATATCTTATCAGCTGTTTCCAGGGAAATTGTTGCAGAAGATATTGGTAGGCAAGTGTTGACTTATGGTTGTAGGAAACCGGTGGAGCATCTTCTTCAAATGTTAGATGAATTTACCATAGATGATATTACTATGCTTGCATGTATTCTAAATTAAAGCAATTTTTTAATTGTAATATTTGATTAATCTAGATAAATCAAAATTTATCTTCCATCGGCACAAAGGTGTGATGCGCCAATCAAATCCATTGTTTTTAGTGACGATTCCAGCTTCATACATGGAACTCAAGGGGATCATTGTGAACTGTGCAATTGTAATGAAAAATATGATCAATCACATTGATAGGAATTATGATAATTTGCATTTTCCTAATTGCATTTTGCTGAATAGATGGACTACCGTCCTGCAACCGTGCTATTATCTCAAATGATATTACTTGCCTTGGTTTAATATATATATATATATATATATATATATATATATATATATATATATATATATATATATATATATATATATATATGAATTTACCGATATTTTTGTTACTTTTTTTTAAACCATGTTTCTTTCTGACTGTAAAAGTGCTGCTGTTTCAAGTATGATAGTCTTGCAAATTGAAAAATAGGTTTCTATTATAGGGATCATTTCAACTAAATTAAATTTCTGCAATACTGATGTATGACATTAAGATTCTTTTTTTTTTATAAAAAAGAAAAAGAAAAAATCATTGGCATTTGCAATGCTTTGGCACATTTCTGTATTACTGAATGGTTCTTTTCATCACCGATCTTGCTCGTGCTTGAATCATCTGTATGCTTTTTTATTTGAACTGGTACCAAAGTTTTAAGATTGAATTTGTTGTTGCTAACCACTTCACACTAATTATGCATGTACCCAATGTACCAGTAGTTTTGCTGCTCAATGTTGCTCCCATATATGATCACGAATTATGAGTTAATTATTATTTTTGTTTATCTGGGAAATAACTAATAAGATTTGTATCAAGTATATTCTTTTTAATTGCCTACGTGCAGATCAGGATGCTAAAAGCCTCTTTCTTTCTAAGACATGGTAGGAAGTTAATGTCCCTGATGCCTACAGTTACTCAAATCGTTATGTTAGTTTAAAGGCCTAGAATCTTTTCTATCAATGTTCTTAGAATGATATGTTGTCTTTGTGTAATTACATATTATTAAAAAGAAAATATGTTTATAATTTTTTTTAATTTCTTTATAAAATATGCATAACTTAGTGAGTTTAAAATCTTAACAATTTTAAGTTAGCTATTAATAAAGCATAGTGAATTTTACATTACCAGACTGATTTTCTGAGTGATTTGAACAATTACCAGTATTGATAACTGAGTTACAATAGAAATTTTTATAAAGATGGTTCACTACTTTTCCTTCAATATTTAGGTTCAAGTATCATATGTCGGCATATTTGATATACAACAAAGTGTACATGTCCACCAAATATGCTTACTCACTGTTAAAAATAAGTAAACCAAATTCGATCATATAAATGATACTCTTCAAATATGTAAATGAAATCAATATAAATTTCGATTAAATAATTGTGACTAACAATAGGGACATCTCTATTTTTTCCCGAATGGATCTTTATAATTACAACTGCTTAGCTTTCAATTTGCCTGTAACCATTAAATTAAATGTGAATAGACCATTCTCCTCTCTTTGAAACAAGGGGCGCTTTCGGTTGTGTGTGTGCTTCAAACATTTTTGTCTTTTCCATATTACAATATCTTTAAAGTCAATAATTTTGTATGGCGAACTACTGAACTCAATCACTTGCTGACGTTACTCAACAATTTTCTATTGAGGTCTTCATTCGAATTTAAAATAATTAAGGAATTAAATAAATCAAATCCCTTTGACCGAAATAACATTGAGTAAATAAAATAATTTACATATTAGTTCTTTTGATGCTAATCATTTAGATAATTGATTTTAATCAATTAATTTTCGATCATTTCTTTTTAGTAACAACAATCCAAAAATACTGTAAGTTGTAACTTTGTGAGAGACCACGTAATGTGAACTATTATTTAACTTAATTATATGTTTTTTTAACTTTAAAACTAATAAAGTAGAAACACATCATCCGTTGTTTACAAATATATATATATATATATATATATATATATATATATATATATATATATATATATATATATATATATTTTAAAACTTTAGGAAAAAGAATAAATATATGAAAAATATATTTATAAATAGACATTTTAATGAACGAATAAAATATTGCTAGGGTAATATTTATTTATACTTTCAAAGATAACAATATATTTTACATATTTTTGTATGCTCGAAATTAAGATAAATATATGTCAATGTATTTTTGGAACATCTCGATCGGGCCAAAATTATGTGCTTCTACGCAAATATTACACACGCACACTCACGCTCACACACACACACACACACACACACACACATATATATATGTATATGTACGTGTGTGTGTGTCTCTGTGTGTGTGTATATATACACACACATATAATCAAATCAAATGCAGACCATTGTGATTTGGTTCATGCTTTCATTCCCTTACCAACAGATGTTCGATATCCACTGCGTGATTATTTGTAAATATATTTGTGCTTTATACTGGTTATTATTACATATTCGTATAGCAATCAAACATGCCCGACCCAGTTTAAACATCCATAATGATTGGGTAGAAAAGTGATGTAACAATATTATCGTACACAACTCCATATTGACTTTCAATCTTACTCAATATATAAATTAGTTTTGCAGGAACCATTTTGTTTGGTCGAGAGACTTGGAACAGGGCGTTCACCAACCAAACATTGAATAATCGAGTTCATTCTTAGTCCAACCAACGTCAGATATTGATTTGTCAAAGTGGGAGATGCTAATACTATAATAGTTCTGCATTGATGTTTTGGTTTCTTTTTCATTATTATGTTCTAGCGCTCATAATGGTATTCAACTGAGAAAGATACAGATTTTTTAAGGAAAAATTTGTAATCGTCCAACAAAATGAGAATAATAGCTTGCGGTCAATATAAGGATAAAAATATGTATATGAATATAGCCTAACAACATAAGACGCATGAGTGTTAAAAAGGATATTTTCTTTCTACCGGGTCAATTATTCAAAAATAATATTAATATGAAGGGTCTATTGGCATATTGTATAAGATTAGTTGGACTTGGATATAAATTCATCCAATCTCGGATTCTGCAAAATCACAACTAAAACGTTCCCTTAAACAGTTTTGTTTTTTGTTTTGTGAAACATCAATGGGTGAACCCAACAAATTACTCAAGTTTAAAAAGTAAACACATGCTTCCTATTATTTTCTTTTCTTCGTTAGCTAAATCGTATTTCAACAAAAACTATGCTCAATGTACCATTTGTCAAGTAGGAGTAGGAGTAAAAAGATACCAAAACTATGGCCAATAGTTACTCCATGTTAGTATTTTCTGTATTATAAATTGTAACAATTAGTAAACAAAACATTATTCCAATATGAGATAATTTCTTAATTTCAGATTTATCACCTATGTTGTGATATATTAGAATATCAAACTTACATAAACTGATTTATGTCTTGGAAAACGCTAAATAATACCGAAAAAAAAAATGGTCAACCTTAGGAGAAGAAATTCACGTGCATATATGCATAGTACATTGTATTTACTCCACTATATATATAATAATAATAATTTTTCAAAAAAATTCTATAATTATATTATGCTCCCTTTCCAGTATTTATAAGTACCCATTTAATCTGAACAGTTACTCTCTTAGCCATTATGTTATGGTGCTTTTTAAAAATAAAAAAATAAGATGTAGGTTGCCAACAAAACACATAAAAATAATATACCTTTTTTTTTACAAGTTTCAAATGGTTAAACCTACTACGCTACATTCCAACTATTTTTCAGTTTTTCCCAACCCGTGTGCGTAGCACGGGTTCGCACTTGTATATATAAATGTATATACAAGAATTTTATGTAGGTATTTTGTAATTAAAGACTGTATTGTTTACAAGAATCAAGATTTCAAATAAAAGAGTTCAAGTTTCAGGACTCATGAGTTTCAGGAGTACAAGAGTTCAAGAATTATTGAGTCAGTGTGTCTAGAAAATTTGTTAAATCTCTGGTTAGCACTTGATTCTATTCTAAATTCTAATATTGAAATTCAAATCCTGATTTTAAACTTGATTTTAAAATAATTTCAAATTTATTAATTGGATTTCAAAACTTGTTTCTAACTGATTTCAAAATTATTTCCTTGTTCAAAATATATAATTCTTTTTTTAATAATATTTTAACTCCTTGTAGTTATTTTCTAAACTCTTTAAAACTATGTTTATATTTAAAGTTATTTTTCAAATTTAAGTTTTGCTAAAGTATTTATATTTCAAACTTCTTGTTTATAATAAGTTTCTTAATATATATATACTTTTATATCCGTTTACATTTAATTTCTTAATTATTTTAAGTATATCTTTATACAAGTTTTAAAATATATTTTACTCCAACAAAGGTTTTCTTGGTCAAAACAATGTTAATGGCGACATAGCTGCTTCTTTCCAATCTCCATTTCTTCGTTTCTCTCAGATCACCTCGCTCTCCCCATCTGCTTCCCTCAAACCAAAATCTCTCTTAGCTGCTCTGCTCTCGCTATGATTTCGCCATCGTGTTGTTTTATCGAGATATAATTTCAGATCTCCTTAGATCTGACCCTTTTTCTCCTCCAAACTCTGTTACATATTCTACACTCATAAATATCCCCAACGCCATTTTCATCCCCTACCCCTTCGTTTGTTTCATGCGGTGTCCTTCTCCTTTTGATTTGGGTCGACTTGTGTTACTTATGAAGTCTCCTCTTCCCGTGGAGTCACTGAATCTCTGACTAGATTGGCTTAGCAGGTAGATCTCGTTTTTCTACCGGTTGTCTAATAGAAGCTATGCGTAAACACTAATTGAGCAGGTAAGCCGTCAGAGCAGTTTATCTAGCCCGTTGACTGAACGTAGTGTCAGCACGTTGTCTGGGATGAACGGTATGTGACGGGTTTCTCCTTTTGAGTTTCTCTGGTTTGGGATTTCTGCTGTTCGTCTTGGAGAGAATGAGTTGGTCGTCCATGCTATGGTGATGTTTGGAGATTGTTAATGTGTCGTATTCCTCCTTGTTTGGAGAATGTATTGTGTGTTAGAATCTACAATTTGTTTTCTCTGATACACACTTATGCAATTGTAGATTCTGATATGCACTTATGCAGTTGTTTAAATGTCATTAGTGAGTTGTTTTTGATGTTTTGGATGGAGTTGGCATACTGGTTTGATGCTAGGCTTTTTCGCAACACAAGGAAGCTTTGCTCACATCGCTGCGGAGATATGGCCTTTAATCCTTCCTCTCTGTTCTATCTGGCTTTGTTCTTGTGTGTTCTGCATGCATTTTCTTGCCTCTACACTCACCGGTAGTTCATTGTTCTTGTCCTGTATCTGTGTGCATGTGGTATGAGCTTTATATTGTCATGGTTCTATTCTTGGTTATGGTCAAGCTTCAACAAAATGGAAGAGCTTGCTCTCAAAACCGCCGTTGGTTGGCATGATCCAGGAGTTCCCCCCTCCCTTGCTGATCGCATGTTCGACTTCCATGGAGTCATTCGTGTATGCGACATGTCATGTCTAGATAGTTGTTCTCATGGGAAGGCAGAAAGCTTGGCATTTGCTTGTGTACATTATGGTAACCTGCACTGTTTTTTTCGTAGCCGTATTATGTTGGACAATATGCTATAGCACAGTACCTATTTACAACTTGTGATATGATGGAGGTTATGCTTTATTGTGTGGCTCGAGATGAAACTGCTTTTCACATGTAATCTGCTACAACCTTTATAGTGTGCCCTGGGTATGGTGTGAGCTTCTAGCATGTGATGCTGTTTTAACAGTACTTGTTGATGTATTTTACTATGCAAGCAACTGTTTATCAGTATGTATATACTCCCTGCATGGAGTCATATTTGTAGTCTAGTAATTTGGCTAGCTCCCGTGCCATTAGCCTGATAGGTTGAGTGGATGGAACACTATAAACTCCGCAGGAGGTGGACGGTCCACCTTAAAACCGAATTAGTTGATTGTAACCACAATCACCTGTACTATACTGTAATTTTATATTGGTTATAATAAAAAGTGTTACGGATCACTATAAAAACCGGTCGGCTATGCCAAAAACAAATATTTTACTTTGAAAAGAATGTTTAAATATAAAGGAATTTAATTTGTTTTAACTCTGGATTCATTATAGTTTATTTAAATATTGTTTGAAATGATTTAAACTTTTATTTTGGATTTGCCTAGCATGTGTCGACATATATAAATAGGCATGTCGACATGCTAGCCGTTGGGGCATTTTTGAATTTTGAAAAGAAGCGCCTTTTGAATTTAAAACTTTTCAGAAACGTTGTGACTATTGGAAACCTATAAATACCTTCTAGACTTCGAATTTTTTAACAAATTTTCATCTTCTTCTTCCTCTCTTAACTCCATACCATTAGAGTACTTTAATTCTTGAGTTTATACACTTATACTCTTTCGATTTCAATAGAAATCATATCACTCTTCTTTTCTTTCAATTCTAAACCAAATACTCTCTGAATTCAAATGCTTCTCAAGAGTTATAGGTTGTTTTTAATCAAAGATCTCAAGATCAAGTCATATAGAGTCAATACGACGAAAAATGATAAGAGAAAGGTGTGGTTCTATCCCGTTTAAAGTGACTGGGTGCGATTGTGTCCAGGAAATCGATCGGGTGTAAAATTGTCGCCCGATGACTCAATTAAGTCACGTTGTACTTGGAATCAGTTGGGGTGTGCCCTTGTAGCCCTGAAATTAAGGATTGTATTGGATATTGTTGAATAAAATTCCGCATCAACCCAGCGTTGTGTGGGACTGGATGTAGAGGAGTCTTGAACCTGTATACAATCCTGGTGTGTACTTTCCTTTTAATGCTTTAAAATTTACTTTCTGCATTCTGTGTTATTTTGTTTGTTTCTGTGATATGTATACTGTATGTTTGATTCAAAAATATTTCAAGAAAATTTATAAATTCCATTAAACACTATTCACCCCCCTCTAGAGTTTAACTTGCCTTAAGATCCTTAATTCACATCTTCAAAATATAGGAAGTTTGCGACGACCACCCATAACCCCCGCACTATACAAGAGGAATAGTGCGCTGAATGTTGTGCCAGACAGCTATGGACGATCATCAGAGTAGGTAAACACAAGCGGAACCTGTCGTATAACTCACAGTGCAAGGATAAAGTATAATAGAACATATAAAACATGCAGAAATAGTGAAGCATCATATATCAGACTTTCAAACTTTCACAACATCCTGAAAGAACATCCATACATCAACTGTATATAACATCAAAGTTTGTACAAGAAGCCTCACTACAAACACTCTCAAACAGCGGAAACAAAGATACTACATAATAGCAAGATAATACGCCAGCCCCATGCTCACCTTCGTTCAGCAACATCGTCCTCACTAATAACCTATCACCTAGTCTCCCCATCCATAACACCACGGATGAACAACCCAAGGTAAAAGAGGAAACATAAAACCTTGAGTCAGACAACAGTCTTAGTGAGCGATAAAACAACTATCTAACATCATCAATAAAGTATATGAGAATAGGTAGACTAACAAACCAATCTACGAAACACCATAAAAGAACCAAAACCTGTCGTCCCCACATCTGACAGTGATAGCCTTTACAAAATAATCAATTGGAAACAACCATTCATCCATGGAAATCAGAGAATAACCAACAACTATACATCCATGGAAATCAGAAGTAACCAGACATTAACAACTATAGCAATTATTTATATCTCACGTAAACCATCCTAATCGAGATCAACATCCTTCAAGCACAAGCCCCAAAGGACTAAACTAATATCAGACAAGCACCCAAGAAACATCTCCTTCGACGTCAGACAATCTATGTGAGATGGTACAAGGAAAACAACCAAACATTCATGACCCTGGCTATCACTGCCTTTACTGCTTCGAAACCATCGTTAATCGTATAACGACCACCTGCCATATGTCAAGGGCTAATGGTAAACTCCAGTTCTAGCAAAAACTCCATATGTCTTCAAGACTGGTATGTTTGTCTTCTCAAATCTCGACAACTAGGCCCTTCACGATTGCCCAAGGTATGAGGCCCTTCACGAATGCCCAAAGTACCTCTGCTTTGAGTCCGCTAGAACTTACAACAACGATAATTTCTCAGCCTTCACATCTCTAGCCATCAATCCCGATGACCATTCACAAGCTCAAGTCCCCCTCGAGCAACCATTATACATGAACTCAAAACACCCTTGAGTCATTTACACATTTGTTGCTATACACCGATCAACGAACACATCACAACACTTCAAACATTCCCCTTGAATTTACTTCAAAGCCGTGATCATCATCGATCCAAAAACATACGTCATCATGAAAATGCCCGGTCCAAGAAACACCCAATCCATGGAAATGTCTGATCCATCAATTCTGTCCAATCCATACTTCAAGAAAAACTGCCCGGTCCATGCTTCGAGAAACTGCCCGGTCCATGCTTTAAAAAACTGCCTGGTCCATACATGTCCGATCCATACATGCTCGACCCGTACATGCCCGACCCATACATGTCTGATCCATACCCATAATTTTTGCCCGGTCCATCAAACTATGGTCGATCCATGCCCAGAATTTCTGCCTAGTCCATCAAACAATGACCGATCCATGCTCAGAATTTTTGCCCGGTCCATCAAACTGTGACCGATCCATCCATTGCTTGGAGAAGAAGCCAAGCCGAACCGATCCATGCAATATGTGACCAATCCATACGATTTCCTGCTTAGTTCAACTTTAATTCGACTTAAAATTCATGCACACCACTTGATTTAGCTAATCCATCAAAATCAATCATCAACAAGCATCAACACAACGATTAATTATCACTCAAACATGAGAAATTCACCAAAACCATGATAAACAATAAACGAAACCAAATCAATTGATCTAACTTACAATAACACATGATTTATCATAGAAATTACCGGTTTATGTTGCAAAATTAGATCCTATGGCGATTCATATTAAATTACGCTTATCATGATGTAGATCTAGGCGAAAACAACTTGAAAATGATGAAATAATGATCAAACAACTCATATACTTGATTGAATCCGTGTGAGAGATGCATATCACTCACCAAATCTTCAAAACAACACAAAAACACTTGGATCTAAATCCGAACAACGAAGAATTAGCTTCAAACTCTTCGATCTGATGAAATCTCTCTTCGATCGATGTAGATCTAGCTTCAAATGAAGTAGATCTTTAATTCTATTATGTAGATCTAGAATTTTAATGGTGATCCCACCAACCCACTAATGGGCCTCTCCAAATCAGTCCACTAATGGTTCAACAACTTGAACACCAAACAGTGAACCACAAAAACAATGATTCCTCTCAAACCGCTGAACCAAATCTTTAATGTGACCACTCTACGGAATTGGAAACACCATTTCCTTTCCAATGAGACCGACCTCAGCGCCTGATTCGACCCCAGTCAAAAGTCATGCCCTGTACTAGACTGAAAGGGGTAAAATGGTCACAAATAAAATTGGTAAAAATTATGGACATGTCTCACATCCCCATAACCAACTTATTAAAATATGAGAATGATCCAACCCTTAGGAAATAAAATAAAAATATTTTACGATCCTACGATATGTGAAATGAAGGCTATTACATTCTCCCTCCCTTTAGGAATTTCGCCCCCGAAATCCACGCAAACACAAGCAACCATAATAATTTTGCATGTCTGTCATCCATGAGTAGCTAATTCTATAACCCAAACTAGCAGCCATCAAGCTATGCATCCATAGCCTTATCCTAGCACATAGAATTCTAACAAGAACAACAACATAACATTAGTTATAATGATGTAATGATGATATGATATCAATGGGTCATACCGACGAAGAGTTCTGGATGGTTCGCCTTCATCTTCTCTTTTGTCTCCCGCATACAATCGTCATTATCCTCACTCCACTGTACCTTGACTAACTTAATCGTCTTCCTCCTAAGCTGTTTCATGTCACTCCCCACCACATGAAGCGGTTTACGAGGTCTCGTAACTACGGTATCTACTTCTAGGTCTTCGTATTGTTCTGGAGATACCACCACATTCGAATCATGCACGCACTTCCATAGAAACGACACATGGAAAACATTATGCACACTTGACATCTTTTCCGGTAAGTCCAACCTATACGCGAGCTTTCCAATCCGCTCGATTATCAGAAACGGTCCAATGAATCTTGGGGCCAACTTTCCTTTGCTTCCGAACTGAACAACATGCTTTAACGATGAGATCTTCACGAAAACCATATCACCAACGTCGAATTCCAAATCCTTTTGACGCTTATCAACATAACTCTTCTAACAATCTTGGGCTGCCTTCATTCGTTGCCGAACGATCTCGATACTATCCGAGGTTTCTCTTATCATCTCAGGCCCAAGTATCAACTTATCCCCAGTTTCTAACCAACATGCCGGAGAATTACACAGTCTACCCTACAACGCCTCGTATGGTGCCATCCCAATGCTCGACTGGTAGCTATTATTATATGCGAACTCAACTAGAAATAGATGGTCCTCCCACGATCATCCGAAGTCTAATATACAAGCTCGTATGAGATCTTCCAAAACTCGATTAACCCTCTCGGTTTGTCCATCAGTTTTTGTGATGACCACAAATTTCCACGGGATGAAAGTAAGGAATAATCATTTGGAATACAACACAAATACAATAATACATATCACATATACAACATAGCATAGGAAATTCATAGAGTAACAACATCATAGCACCGGAAATATAATGTCATCAACCACAGAAAATCCACAGTCACAGAATTCTAAATTATTACATCAAGTTTGCAGAAAAAGAAATAAGTCCCAACTCCAACTTAAACAACGTGAAATGAAACAAGTTTAATGTCTGGAATTAAAAAGAGAAAGATGCAATAGCAACAAATGATAAATGTCTTCAAGCTCCAAGTCATCACCTCTCCACGAAAGCAAATCCAAGAAAGATAATAAGCAGCTCCAAAGAAAAGACTCCAAGCAAAGAATGAACCTGTTTACTTGGCTGCCCGTGTAGAAAGGAGGGCACCCGAGTTTGCAAAAAGGTGTAAACAAACAACGGGTCAGTCGTGGGACTGGTGTGAGAATTCTTAACTAATTAATCACTATTAATAAGGCAAATCCAAAGACCACGCCGCTAACGCGGAACAGGTTTACTCTAATGGATTGCCGTGCATAACAGTGTCAGAACAAATAATAAGTAAATCGTACAACAACGTTATGCTTTTGAGAAAAATGGAATCACCATAAGACCCAGGTCCCATCACACAATGCAACACAAACCAGAGGATAGGGTTTTACCTTATGGTGATTAAACATGCTAAATACGGCATATACGAGTTTAATATTATTATTAGTATATATGGAAATCATTTCAAAATAAATGTATCAATCCTAGGACACATAGATACCATAATACTATGCTTCCATACTAGTAATACAATCAAATCCGTGGGTTCGTATTTGAAGTTTGGATTTCCATCATGAGTCAAGGCTAGGGAGGAGCTACTTACCGATTCGAGACACTCTAGCTAATGTCTCAGGATCCCCCACAGTGAATCCTTGGATCCTGCAGGGCCGGTCCACACATACAGCTTCGTGGATTGTCAATTCCTGAACACACGTTTCCCGATCCTATAGGACCTATCATCCGAGGCGCCTCATTCCATCATCCACATAAGTAAAATGTCGGACCGTGTTAAAGCCCAATCACCACTTCTAGCTAGAAAGAAACGTGCTGCTCTCCCTGCGTTCCCTTCTCCCGTTTTAGACTCCGCCGGTGTGTGAGGCTCGCGAAGTCACGCTATACACAAAGCTATGCCTAAAACAGGCTATGCTTTGATCGTCCCACAAGGCCTGCTTTTTAACAAAGCTTTGATCCTATGCATCTTAGCATGCCACATCATCACTCCATATCGCACTACCAATCATTTGCCGAAATATATGAATGGGTGTTAAGCAAGAGAATAAATTCTCCGCCACCAAACATCCATACATTCGACAGAAGATCAATAACATGATATTTAATAGAGTACGATGTCAGACACACAATCCATTTATTAGCTTATGCTCTGGGTCCGAGCGAAAACCAAACCCGTGAAATCAACACGTACATTTGGGCAATGACCATGACCCTTGAATTGGGAGCAAGTCAAATCAGGGCCTCGATCGTTGTCCATTCGAGGGAAGATTTACGGTCTTCATACGCCATCTTCATACTTCCATTAACGCCGTTTGATTATTTGGAATGAGAGAACTCGGACTTTCCAAATAATCCTCGTATATATATATATATATTTAAAATCCTTCGTATCACTTTATAATGATTACTTCCTATTTTAATTATTTAGAATAATTAAATTTTTATATAACGATGCCTTAAGTCAATGGGCGACTATGGCGCTGCATTCAATCAATTTTGATTTTTACATTTCTCAGAATCTAACCGTTGGATCTTAACGTAATATATATCGTTGGAAAGATTTTTCCAAGACGGTCCTAACGGTTTCAGTTTCAAGAAAATCCGACGATCGGATCTTCTTGTATAGTCATTTAAAGGTACGATTTCAAAACGCGAACTACCGCGCTCCATTCGTTTAAATTTTAATTATATTTATCTATATATAATCATCGTTTAATCGAAATAACGTCGTTTGATTTAAACAACGCTCTAACAACTACCGATCCTTATTAAATTTTAATTCATTTGAAAATGAAGATCATATCACAACATCCTAAATTCATTCTTAACTTACATTAAAAATGTAAATTCCGTCCTTATCATTTACATGTAAATTTAATTTCTATTTACTATTTACATGTAAAAAAAATGTAAATTTTGATACATTGCAAAATCCTACCTTTAAATTACATATAAAATGTAAAATTTAACCTCAATGTATTTTCTCATCTTAATTACATAATAATAAAAATGTAACTTATATTTGCATTGAGAATCATATTCTAAATTACATCTAAAAATGTAAATTTATTTACAATGCAAACTTTACTTCTTATTTACATTGTAAAAATATGATTTTTTTATTACAAAGCAAACTCTCATCATACGTTACATTATAAAAATGTAATTTTTTGATTTCAATGCAGACCCTCATTTTAATTACATAGAAAAATGTAACTTTAATCCTACGGTGTAATTCCCTATATAATTTACATATAAAAATGTAAATTTTAACATACGATGTAAATTCACATTTTAATTACATAGAAAAATGTAATTTTAATCCTACGGTGTAAATCCCTATATAATTTACATATAAAAATGTAAATTTTAACATACGATGTAAATTCACATTTTAATTACATAGAAAAATGTAATTTTAATCCTACGGTGTAAATCCCTATATAATTTACATATAAAAATGTAAATTTTAACATACGATGTAAATTCACATTTTAATTACATAGAAAAATGTAATTTTTATTTGCGATGCCAATTCTCCCTTTTATCCACAAATAAAAATGTAAATTTTCTATACATGCTAATTCTCATTCTTTATTTGTATATTTTTATTTACTATGTAATTTCTCATTTCCAAGTTACAAAAAAAAGTAATTTTTCATTTACGATGCAAATTCCTACTTTTTATTTCAATACAAATCCTACTTTATTTACATTATAAAAATGTAGTTTTAATTTACATGCCCATTCCTTACTTCTTTATTACATTAAAAAAAATGTAATTTCATACGATGTAAATTTCTACTTTTATTCACATTAAAAATAATGTAAATTTCATACGATGTAAATTTCTACTTTTATTCATATTAAAAATAATGTAAATTTCATATGATGTAAATTTCTACTTTTATTCATATTAAAAATAATGTAAATTTCATTTACAATGTTGAATTGATAATCTAGATCAATTCAATTAAAAAGACAAACCTTTATTTTCTATGTTGAATTGATAATCTAGATCAATTCAAATAAACGAAAGCACTAACATAACGATGGCAAACCATGTCTCTTTCATTATGAATCGATAAGTTTGATTAATTCAAAAACATACAAAAGCGATAACATAAGAATGTGACAATCATATTTCTATTATTTTGAATTGATAAATTAGATCAATCCAAATCAACACAAGTGATTACATAAGAGGTGATAATCATACGGATCTAAACTGTCCATCACAAACACATACCAACCATCATCCAATATGATAAAACAAAATAGATCGGTATCGCAAGCATGATATTTACCATTTAAACTTCACATAACGCTAGGATAATAATTAAATTAATTAAATTTAATTAAAAATAAATTCTCACTTTGCTCGGGACTGAAATGAAGATCCAAACTCGATCAGATCTCGTGTTCGAAGTCACGGCGATTTCAGATCTGAAAGATTTCAATTTGAAGTTCATATGTATAAATTAGAAAACACTTTTAACAACTGTCACTGCAACATTTAAAAGCGTGGCAAAACTGAAATCGAAATTTACCTTGAACTTCAGAAAGTTCAAAACTTTGAATCCGATTTTCGTGAGGTGTAGTTGACGGTTTCAGGTGAGGTTTGTTGGAGGTGGTCGGCCTCGGAGAGGCGCATTTGCGCCTAGCACGGTGGAGGGTGCGGCGGTGATATGTGGGGGCGACGGCGGTTCAAAGGCCGTGCCTTTGGAGGCGCGGTTCTCGAGATTCGGGGCACGAGGAGGGGCGGGGTTTGTCTGAGATCGAAGAGCGTTCAAAGATCTTCAAAAAAGTCCAAAGGGGCATATGTTAATTCGCCATGGATTGGGAGAAATCGGAGCTCAAAGATTTGATGTATAATGGGTTCGACGGCTGATAATACGAAGAGGAAGAAGGACCGTAGCACCGTATTTATACGGTATACTAGGGTATTTTCTTTATATTTTTTTTAAATCCAAAATTAGGGTTTTTCCATCCGATCTCCAAACGGACTCCGACGACTGTCGAACAATATGCTTTGACGTCTTCTGAACGCGATGGTGTTATTGCCGAAGTCCAATTCTGAAGTTTACAGTATGTTTTCTTTATTTTCAAATTAATTCTTTAATATTAAATTCGAACGTACTTTCTAATTTTACCGGGGTCACATAGGAAGTCAGAAAAATCTGGAAAAATTATTTTTGGCTTTCTTATGACGATACGGTCCTAACAAAATTTATTTTGTCGAATTCTGAGACTGTTTGAAAAATGGCTATTTTCCAGTCAATTAATTTTGACCGAAATTGACAAAACACAGCTTCTTTTGCCACGCTCACATACTAGCTTCAAAAATCATGAAATTTGAAACCTAGTAATAATTTTACATCCCGGATCCAACAAAAGTGGTTTCATCGAATTCCGAGGTCGTATGCAAAATGTTGATTTTCAGGGGCGATATATTCTCTATAGCGACCTTTCTGAAAATTCATTTGGCCATAACTTTTGATTCCCGCTATGAAACTTCGATTTTTCAGATTCGTTAGAAAGATATTCATTAACAGATTTAAATATTTTTGGTTTCACCAAAATCCGGTTTATTCTGCATCCTGTGTGGTCAGTCAAATTTCAGGTTTGACTTTTCAAACTACCGTCCTTTTTCTAATTCCTTTTATAATTAAATTAAATATATTCGCATTAAATTCAGTCAAAATAAGTTTCTAGTCATTTTTATGTAAAATAATTCATTTCAACTATTTAAACACCTCTAAAATCTCTAAAATGAAAATTTTAAATTGGCCCCAAATTCCGGGTTGTTACAGTTTTGGGATGATAAGCCGTACTCAAACACAACTCGGTTCCCAAAGCTTATCGCAAACTTTTCCAAAATTCACTTGTGAATAATGGATCTCGATCACTCACTATGCTCTTCGGGATACCATGGAATCGAACTATCCATTTTATATAAAGCTTAGCCAACTTTGATGCTGTCCTAGTTGATTTGACAGGAATGAACCTTGCACTTTTGGTCAAGCGATCCACATGACCCAAATTCCTTCGTTTCCTTCCCTGGTTTTAGGTAGTCCATCGATAAAATCCATCGATATCTGCTCCCACTTCCACGTAGGAACTTTCAATGACTGAAGCAACCAACTCGACTTCTTATGTTCAGCTTTCACCAACTGATAGTTCATACACTTGAAAATGAACTTTCCAATATCTCTTTTCATCCCTTCCTAGTAGTAGAATCGCTTCATATCCGAATACATCTTATTATCACCAGGATGAATCGTCAACTTCGAGTGATGACATTCCTTCAAAACCTCATCTCTCAATCCGTCGATATCAGGAACAACCAATCATCCTTGCTTTCGAAGCCAACCCTCTCGATCAACCTCGAACTGTTTATTCTCGGGTTCCAACTTCTGGATAAATTCAACAAGCTTTGCAACTCGCTTTTGGCTCTCGCCTATCCTTTCAATGAGACTAGGTCTTATCGATAAGCTTGCCAACATTTCAGGTTCCAACTCACACCTTGGCCTGAAATCAAACCCTACCAAAACTCGAGGCTCTTCCATTTCGAAAACATTGCTCTTAATCCTGCATGTCTTCGACTCAACACATCTGCAACTGCATTACCTTTTCCTGGAGTATAGGCTATACCAAAATCATATGATGCCAGAAACTCTAACCACCATTGCTGCCGAAGATTCAAATCCTTTTGGGAGAAAAGATAATTCAACGACTTGTGATCCGTAAACAACTTGAATCGAACCCTCAACAGGTAATGTCTCCACATCTTCAGAGCAAACACAATCACTGCCAACTCCAATCATGAATTGGACAATTCCTTTCATGTGGCTTCAGAACTCGCATATGGCACAACCTTATCCTTCTACATCAGCACTGCTCCAAGTCCAGTACTACATGCATCAATGTATACCACCATTTCTTCATTCCCACTTGGAATCATCAAAACAGGAGCACTCGTCAGTCTCTCTTTCATGATTCCAAAAGCTTACTCACAATTTGCATCCCATATGAACACTTGATTCTTCTTCGTTAATCCTGTAATGGAGAAGCTATCTTGGAGAAATCCTTGATAAACCGTTGGTAATAACCTACCAATCCGAGGAAACTTCTCACATCTGTTGCATTCTTAAGTCTATCCCAATCTTGGATTGCTGTCACCTTAGCGGGGTCGACTGCTATTCCATTTCTAGAAACTACATGGCCTAAGAATATCACTTTGCTCTTCCAAAAGTGACACTTCGAAAACTTAGCCTTCAGATGATGCTTTCGCAAGATTTCCAAAACAACTCGCAAGTGTGTCTCATGTTATTCCTCGTTCTGGCAGTAAACCAGAATATCATTCACGAACACAAGCACGAACTTGTTCAACTAATCTCTGAAAACTCTATTCATAAGTTCCACAAAGTACGCTGGCACGTTTTTCAACCTGAATGGCATTACCAACCACTTGAAGAAACCAGATGGTGTCCTAAAAGCAGTCTTCAGCACACTATCTCTTGCCACCCTCAACTCGTAGAGTCCCGTTGCCAAATCCATCTAAGAAAACACTTTGGCTTTGTGAAGCTGATCGAACAAGTCATCTATCATTGGCAATGGATACTTGTTTTTCTTAGTTACCTTGTTCATCTCACGATAGTCCACGCACAATCTCAAAGATCCATCAGCCTTGGTTGCAAACACAATTGGTGCACCCCATTCGGATACATTCTCTCCGAATGAATCCTTTTCCCAAAAGGTCACGAACTTGCATCTCTAACTCTCGTTGTTCCTTACGCGCTATCCGCCTAAGAGGTATAAGGATAGGTTTAGCACCCTCGACCAAATCGATTCCAAACTCGATCTCACGATGCGGCAGCAACCCTTTGACCTCATCAAAGACATCCTCAAACTCATTTGCGATCAACACATATGACATGTCTTCCTGTGGAATCCCAAGAAAATATAAAAAGCTTACGTAGACCCATCTTCGGGCTTACACCGAATCAAAACCTTTCTCCCTTCCATATCCCCGACTCTCACCTTAAGCTTCTTGCAATTCACTCTTGCCGCATACCTCTTGAGCCAATCCATACCCATGATGATCCTAAACCCAACGAAGTTCAAAACAAAGCAATCACACACAAAAGAGCAACCATGATTCGATAAGACTAGACTAGGACAAAGCATGCAAAGGCTGGACGAACCCCCAACTGGATTAGTTACAACCAAAGGTTTATCATATATCTCAGGTTCCAAACCCAAGGGACACACAAGCTCATTACAGATGAAAGAATGCGATACTCCAGTATCAAACAACACGAACTGAAACACCTTTAACTAAAAGAGTACCTTAGACAACGACACCCTTTCCCTTTTCCTCTGCAGTAGGAGCTCTTGAATAAGACGACACAACTTCCAAAGAATGTAACAACCCGTGTTTTTATAACGTGTAATAACCATAAATCAATGCAGAATTAATTTTTAAAATAATAATCAAGGGAAACGGGTTGCGCCATTGCGTTCGTCTCGAAATTCTGCTTGGAAACGAGTCTGAGTTTTCGAAAATCGGAGCCCGTATGACCAAGTTATGACCATTCGAAGTTTTCAGAAGTTTTCAAGTTCAAAACAGCTCAATTCGAATTCAAAATTCGAAATTCAAACCTCAGAATGGACTGGGCGGGAAATTTCCCGCCCAAGACCAGGTCGACCTGGGGGTCGACTATGTAGTCGACCTACCCAGGACCAGGTCGACCATAGTGTCGACCTGGGGATCGACCTGGTGCCCGAGTCCATTTTTGGAGCTGGATTCACTTTGATGTTTCTGGCCTCGTTTCTGTCCACATTCGTTGACCTGACCCTATAAATACAGCCCCTAACACCAGTCTCTCTACACAAAATTCTTTCTGACCTTATGCTGCTCTAATTTTGGTTGAAAAGCTGAGAAAGGGACTGCTTCTTCTACGTTGAGACTGCGTTAAGAGAATTGTTGATTTGGGGATTTCTATTAGGACTTGACTAAGCATATAAAGATTCAACATCGACTCTCTTTTCTAATTCTCGAACCACGATCTGTAAGCCCCAGTTATTTTTAGATTTAAACTGTAAATGTAATATGAATATGATGTAAATTGAAATTGGACCTATGTATGATGACTGTTTTACATCCATTCTTGTTCATCTTGGATCTTGACTTTTGGATATGTTATGACATTGATTTGGGGCCTATTCATGTTCTAAATCAAAAAGAAAACCCCTCACATTATCATGTTGAATCTGCTATTAGTCACAAGTTTATGACTATCACCTTATGTTAATCGTTACCATGACTATGCTATCACCTTATGTCAATCATTACCATGACTATACCATCACCTTATGACAACTGTTATCTTGACTAGTACCTTATTTTGCTAGATTTGGAATCTTTATGTTTGAGGCCAATATTCCATATGCCAGTAATGTTATAATCTTTTATCAAGTCAGACTATGCTATGCTAGTAATCACTTTTGCCACCTTATACCCGTCCCTTTTTATGTTATTCCCTAATTAGATTTATTTGTGTCGATTCGAGCTTACGTGCGATGGGAATACGATTTGGGTAGACTAGGTAAAACATGAATTGACTTTGAACTTGAACATGAACGTTATTATAACTTGAACCTGGATATCGACATGAACTGGACACGATATGACATGAAAACTCGACATAAATTTTCACATGAAAACTTGAACGTGGGCATGACAATTAGATAAACTTGAAAATGACCAACTCGAGGTTGGGTTGAGTTTGCAGTGTAAATCTGCCCGGAACCGCCCGACAAATCCAGTGGCTGCAAACAATAGGATCCAATGTGGGTAGTTGGTCATATCGCACGTAAAACCCGAGGTCAGACTATGTTGTGGTGTAAATCTGCCCGGAACCGCCCGACAAATCCAGTAACCACAACAGTTAGTCTAATGTGAGAGGTTGAGGTGCACTAATGAATTAATGCCACATGATAGGGTTAAGTCATGAACCACTTGAATATACTTAACCAACTTGACACGATGATTTGATAGGGTAAAGTCATGAACCGCTTGAATACACTTAACCAACTTGATACATGATTTGGATAGGGTTAAGTCACGAATTTGAATGACAACACTTAACCCATTAGAAACCCTAGTTACGCGGTCCTTTTCAGCAGTAACCCACTTAGATGTATCTCGATACCCTGGGACTAGGCAGGGTGGGACACGATTACTGGGCTGATTGTAAGCGACCAGAACGACGGCTGAGTAGGTGCGCCATTGTAGGTTCAGGCGGACTATGGTTGTGCACGTAGTCCGGAGTTGAAAAAGCAGGCATTGGGCACCCGTAGATTTACACTGTGCGTGCTTGATTCATGTCGGTGGTTGGCACCATAGGACTTGATACACCCTATAGTGGACCTAGCACAGGTAACTACATTTCTGGATAGGGTCGTATGACACAGACACATGACGAGCTAGAACTTGTAGGGAGCCGATCGATTAGTAGATCGTACCGTAGGACCCCGTAATGGGTGACTTCATGATACTGGGCCAAGGAATCATTTCATGATTAATACTTGACATGGGTTAGAACACTAGTACAGTTGGTGCAGCGAACCTTGAATATGCGATGCTAGACTTGACTTATCTTGTTATCTTAATTATCCTACCAGTTCTGTTATCATCCTTATGTTTAATTACAGTTTTCACATATCATGTTACCTTTACTAGTTTTCATACTGAAAGTCACCAGGGCTTACCAGTCTTTATGACTGACCCTTTTTCTTTCGCCTCTTTTTCTTTCGTTTCCCCCCCAGGTTCTCAGGGAGGAAACACGAGCTCTTATCTTGTATTTAGCTTGCTTTCTGACAGCTCATGTACGGTTTGGTCTTGGGCTATGCTATGGCGGCTTCTGCTATTTATGGGGAATAATCTACTTTTGTTATCTTAAGTTTATGCTTCTTTATTTGGAACTTGATGTAATGGAATAATTTGTATCTTGGATATATGAGCTTTTGACTCTTTTCTTAAAAATAATAAGAAGTTGGTTTTTAATTTCTACTGCTGCTTTATTTATGTTCTGCCTTGTGATATCTCTGTGCATGTTTACCTAGATAATACTCCACCAAAACTAGTGCATTCCCTTTGTGAGTGACCCTAGCGGAGGTGGGGTGTTACATTTGGTATCAGAGCAGAAGGTTACCAGGCTGGGAAAAAGTTTTAAAAAACTTCTGAAACTATTTTCAAAACCTTTTATAAAGAAGCATTTTTCACGAAAAGTTTTATGTTTAAAAAGGCTATTCCCCAAGAAGCCATTAGCACTTTCCTTTGTTTCCTCGTTTGAATCTTTTTCTTTTCGTTTTTCAGCATGGCTGATCTTAACCTTCCTGGGGGAATACCCATGCCTGGATGGTTCCGAAGGAACTTAGAAGCCAGGGCCAACGACGCGGGCACGACAGACATCCGTCCTTCTCCTCCCACAGTGGCTACGGTTCCTCCTCCTCCTGGTACCGCCTTTGCCAAAATATGCAAAGACTTTAAAGCAATGGGCGGCAAGAACTTCATTGGAACCGAAACCTTTGTTGAGGCACGAAACTGGCTAAAGGAGACGGAATACTTGTTCATTATCTTTGATATGGAGGACCATAAGAAAGTTCAGTTGGCAGCATGGTTGTTGAAAGAGGAAGCTGCATTTTGGTGGGAAGTCACCAACGCTACCAGGCCAGTTGAGACTTGGGCAGACTTTAGAGAGAGGTTTGGGCTTAAATTCTTATCGTCAGCAGAAGATAACCTTCAGATGGAGAGGTTCCTAGCACTCAAGCAAGGGGACATGTCTGTTAGGGAGTAAGTGAACAAGTTTAATCAGCTTGCTCGGTTCGGTTTGGATTTGGTCAACACAGCCCAGAAAAAGGCTGTACGCTTTGCTGGAGGATTGAACAAGCCACTACACAGTTTGGCCCTAACTCATATTCCCATGGGGGCGACCTTTGAAAGATTGGTGGATATGGATCTACTTCATGAGGAAGACAAGAATAGCAAGAAGGAGGTTAAGCCTAATGAGACTCAGAATAAGAAAGCTGACTTCAAGAAGGGGGCAACAAGAATAACAAGAGCAACAACAAACCACGTGAGACGAGGAAGTGCAACTTCTGTGGTATTACTGGACATCTAACTAAAGACTGCAGAAAGAATAAGAGGAAGTTGGGTGAATGCTTTCATTGTGGAGATACTGGACACATTAGCAAGGATTGCCCTAAGAAGCAAGGACAGGGGCAACGACAGACCCAGCGAGCAGGAACTTCTGGAGGGCAGTTGCATGCTCTCAACACCACTCCAGCTCTTGACCGAGGTAGTAATATTTCCGTAGAAAGCCTTGTTTACATTTCTGACTTTCCAGTTTGAACCTTATTTGACTCTGGCGCATCGCATACTTTTATTTCTTCTGATATTGTTGAAAATCTGCACCTAAGTACTAGTCTGGTTGGGGATCCCGTTATAGTTTCAAATCCAATTGGGGGCTCCGCCCATTTATCTATGATGTGTGTGGATTTAAGGATCTCTATCTTAAGCATAGAATTCACGTGTAATGCTTATGTTCTCGGATTTATGGGATACGGTTTGATATTGGGTATGGATTGGCTGTCCGATTACGGAGTCATTCTTGATTGTGAATGAAGGGTAGTGAGGCTCATGACTCGCCTTGGTAATACCCTTGAAATTTCTTGTAACCCTAAGGGTCCGGTCATGTTGTGTTATCTTGAATCCCTTGACTCATCCGACGATAATTTGCAATTTGTAAGAGTGGTCCGAGAATATCCAGATGTCTTTGATGAAGTGAGGGGGTTACCTCCTAAACACGAGATAGACTTCCAAATTTATCTTGTTGATAATGCCAAGCCAGTTTCATTGCCCTTTAGGCACATGGCCCCGCGAGAAAGAAGAGAGCTCAGTAAACAAGTTAATGAGTTGCTTGAGAAAAATTTCATAAGGCGAAGCATTCTGAATGGGGTGCTCCGGTGGTATTCGCTACTAAGGCGGATGGATCGCTTCGTCTATGTGTAGATTATCGTGAGTTAAACAAGCTAACAAAGAAAAATAGGCACCCACTACCAAGAATCGATGATTTGTTTGACCAGCTTGTGGGAGCATCTATTTTCTCTCAACTCGATCTAGCCACAGGATTCCATCAGCTTAGAGTGGCTAAGGATAGCATTGACAAAACTGTGTTTAGGACTCCAGACGGGTTCTTGGAATGGCTCGTCATGCCGTTTGGATTAACGAATGCACCCGCGTACTTTGTAGATTTGACGAGTAGGGTGTTTCGGGAGTTCCTTAACAAGTTTGTGGTAGTTTTCGTGGATGACATTTTGATCTTCTCAAAAGATGAAGAAGAGCATGCTAGACATCTCAGGGAAGTCATGGAAACACTTAGAGCACACCAGTTAAAAGCTAAGTTCTCCAAATGTCATTTTTGGAGGAAGGAAGTTCGGTTCCTTGGACATGTAGTTTCTAAGCAAGGCATAGCCGTGGACCCCGCAAAGGTAGTTGCGGTATAGGACTGGAAAATTCCTAAGAATGCAACAGAGGTGAGGAGCTTTCTCGGTTTGGCGGGCTACTACAGGAAGTTCATTAAGGACTTCGCTAAGATTTCAGCCCCTTTTACTAAGTTAACAAAGAAGAACCTAGCTTTTACATGGGACATAGAATGTGACGCTGCTTTTCAGAGACTTAAGAGAGCCCTCACCACAGCTCCAGTTTTGGCATTACCCGATGGAGGTAAGATGTTTACCGTGTACACAGATGCGTGCGACACGGGGTTAGGCGTTGTCCTAATGCAAGAAGGAAGAGTAATATGCTACGAGGGCAGACAACTTAAAGTTCATGTGAAAAACTATCCCACGCATGACTTGGAGTTGGCTGCGATTGTTTTCACACTTAAAGCTTGGCGCCATTATCTTCTAGGGGAGAGGTTCGATCTGTATACCGACCACAAATCGCTTAAGTACCTCTTCTCACAGAAAGACTTGAATCTGAGGCAACAGCGGTGGATGGAGTTCTTGGCATCATATGACTTCAATATAGCTTATACCCCTGGCAAGGGTAATGTGGTGGCGGACACGCTGAGTAGAAAAAGATTGACTTTGAGCCCCTTGTTTGTTGAAAGGAAAAGCCTTGAGTTTATAGCAACCTTTGATTTTACACCTGCTGTTGAGTTATTGACTGCTACGTTTGCATCTCTTGAGTTAAGACCTACACTTCTAGATCAAGTAGGGACTTCACAGAAGGAAGACCCGCAGATAGTCGAAATCATGGACAAGCTGATTAGGGGTGAGACGTCGAGTCACCTCAGTAGGTATGCCATAGATGACAAGGGATGGCTAAGGCGCGATGGAAGCCTATGTGTCCCACAAGTGGGAGACCTGGTAAGGAAAGTTCTCGAAGAAGCGCACCACTCGAGGATGACTATACATCCCGGAGGGGATAAGATGTATAGGGATATGAAACGCATTTTCTTTTGGGCTGGAATGAAAAAGGACGTGGCAAAGTTCGTCTCGAAGTGCATGGTGTTCCAACAAGTAAAGGCCGAGTCGAAGAAGCCCGGTGGGCTATTACATCCTCTGGAAGTTCCGCAATGGAAATGGGAGAGTATCTCGATGGATTTCGTGGATGGACTGCCTAGGTCAAGGAAGGGAAATACTAGCATATGGGTTATAGTTGATAGACTCACGAAAAGTGCTCACTTCATTCCGGTGAAAAGCAAGAGGACCGCATCAGGGCTAGCGTCTATTTACCTTCGAGAGATAGTACGATTGCATGGAGTTCCTTCTAGTATAGTTAGTGATCGTGACCCGATTTTCACTAGCCAGTTCTGGAATAGTCTGCAAGAAGCAATGGGAACACGACTGAATTTAAGCATGGCCTATCACCCACAGATGGATGGACAAACCGAAAGGGTAAATAGGGTACTAGAAGATCTCCTGAGGCTATGCATTCTTGACTTTGGTGGCACTTGGGAAGACCATCTTCCTCTCGTGGAGTTTGCATATAACAATAGTTACCAAGCTAGCATCGGAATGGCACCGTTCGAAGCCCTGTATGGAAGACCGTGTAAATCGCCAACTTGTTGGTGGGAGACGACAGACAAACTTATACTTGGGCCCAACATGATAAGGGACACTTCTGAGAAGATTGAGTTGATACGAAGACGGATGAAAACAGCCCAAGATAGACAGAAGTCTTATGCGGACCAGAGAAGGACAGACCTAGAGTTCGAAGTCGGAGATATGGTCTTTATAAAAGTTTCTCCGTTACGCAATGTAGTTCGTTTTGGAGCAGTTGGAAAGCTAGCACCAAGGTTCGTAGGACCGTTCCCCATCACTGAGAGGATTGGATGGATGGCCTATAAGGTAGACTTACCCGAGAAACTGAATGGAGTACACAATTTCTTTCATGTCTCGCATCTCCGGAAGTGCTTGCATGAGTCAGCCGAAGTGGTTAAGCCAAGCATCCTTGAAGACGTAGAAGTGGAAAAAGAAGCAACATTGAGGCGAGTTCCGATTCGTATCTTAGGAACGGAGATTAAGAAGCTAAGGAATTGAGAAGTCAAGCTAGTTAAAGTGCAGTGGAGTGAATCCCAAGAAGACACAACTTGGGAAACCGAAGAGAAGATACGCGCGCTTTACCCATTTCTTTTTTAGGGTACATTCTCGATCTCTTTTTCCTATAAACTTGAAAACCTTTTCGTATCATGCTTCTATTAACTACGTTTATCTTGTTATCTTTTCAATCTTATCTTGAGAACCTTAGGTAGAACCATATGGATGTAAACGTGTGATTGAAACATGTTATGGTTGATGTTTGCAAATGGTTGCAAGTGGTTGTAAGTGGATGCTAGTGGATGCATGACACACATTAGGCACTAGATCGGCTCAGTCACATTTTCATGTTGCATATGCATGAGTGCTTATACTTGTACATGGATGGAACTTGTTATGATATCACTTGGATGTTGCATATGGATGAATGTTTGTGCACTCATGTAGAGATTATAAACTATGTTAGGAATTTGCATACATGTTGGATTCATGACACTAACATATTGTGCATTAAGGAGGTTTACTGAATCAGTAACCGCCTGATCTTTTGCATTAGATAAGTACATATACACACACTTTCTGCATATGTTCATACAACACTAGAAATCTTTTAAGGACAATGGTTGCCTGTGGATGATGCTTTGAGTAGATAGATGATGGATGGTAGGACACATCCTCCCTAACTTAGAGATTTCGGGGACGAAATCCTTTAAGGGGGGAGAATGTAACAACCCGTGTTTTTATAACGTGTAATAACCATAAATCAAGGAAGAATTAATTTTAAAATAAGAATCAAGGGAAACGGGTTGCGCTATTGCGTTCGTCTCGAAATTCTGCTTGGAAACGAGTCCGAGTTTTCGAAAATCGGAGCCCGTATGACCAAGTTATGACCATTCGAAGTTTACAGAAGTTTTCAAGTTCAAAATAGCTCAATTCGAATTCAAAATTCGAAATTCAAACCTCAGAATGGACTGGGCGGGAAATTTCCCGCCCAGGACCAGGTCGACCTGGGGGTCGACTATGTAGTCGACCTACCCAGGACCAGGTCTACCATAGTGTCGACCTGGGGTCGACCTGGTGCCCGACCCCATTTTTGGAGCTGGATTCACTTTGATGTTTCTGGCCTCGTTTCTGTCCACATTCGTTGACCTGACCCTATAAATACAGCCCCTAACACCAGTCTCTCTACACAAAATTCTTTCTGACCTTATGCTGCTCTAATTCTGGTTGAAAAGCTGAGAAAGGGACTGCTTCTTCTACGTTGAGACTGCGTTAAGAGAATTGCTGATTTGGGGATTTCTATTAGGACTTGACTAAGAATATAAAGATTCAACATCGACTCTCTTTTCTAATTCTCGAACCACGATCTGTAAGCCCCAGTTATTTTTAGATTTAAACTGTAAATGTAATATGAATATGATGTAAATTGAAATTGGACCTATGTATGATGACTGTTTTACATCCATCCTTGTTCATATTAGATCTTGACTTTTGGATATGTTATGACATTGATTTGGGGCTTATTCATGTTGTAAATCAAAAAGAAAACCCCTCATATTATCATGTTGAATTTGCTATTAGTCACAAGTTTATGACTATCACCTTATGTTAATCGTTACCATGACTATGCTATCACCTTATGTCAATCATTACCATGACTATACCATCACCTTATGACAACTGTTATCTTGACTAGTACCTTATTTTGCTAGATTTGGAATCTTTATGTTTGAGGCCAATATTCCATATGCCAGTAATGTTATAATCTTTTATCAAGTCATACCATGCTATGCTAGTAATCACTTTTGCCACCTTATACCCATCCCTTTTTATGTTATTCCCTAATTAGATTTATTTGTGTCGATTCGAGCTTACGTGCGATGGGAATACGATTTGGGTAGACTAGGTAAAACATGAATTGACTTTGAACTTGAACATGAACGTTATTATAACTTGAACTTGGATATGGACATGAACTGGACACGACATGACATGAAAACTCGACATGAATTTTCACATGAAAATTTGAACGTGGGCATGACAATTAGATAAACTTGAAAATGGCCAACTCGAGGTTGGGTTGAGTTTGCAGTGTAAATCTGCCCGGAACCGCCCGGCAAATCCAGTGGCTGCAAACAATAGGATCCAATATGGTAGTTGGTCATATCGCACGTGAAACCCGAGGTTAGACTATGTTGTGGTGTAAATTTGCCCGGAACCTCCCGGCAAATCCAGTAACCACAACAGTTAGTCTAATGTGAGAGGTTGAGGTGCACTAATGAATTAATGCCAAATGATAGGGTTAAGTCATGAACCACTTGAATATACTTAACCAACTTGACACGATGATTTGATAGGGTTAAGTCATCAACCGCTTGAACACACTTAACCAACTTGATACATGATTTGGATAGGGTTAAGTCACGAATTTGAATGACAACACTTAACCCATTAGAAACCCTAGTTACGCGGTCCTTTTCAGAAGTAACCCACTTAGATGTATCTCGATACCCTGGGACTAGGCAGGGTGGGGCACGATTACTGGGCTGATTGTAAGCGATCAGAACGACGGCTGAGTAGGTGCGCCATTGTAGGTTCAGGCGGACTATGGTCGTGCACGTAGTCCAGAGTTGAAAAAGCAGGCATTGGGCACCCGTAGATTTACACTGTGCGTGCTTGATTCGTGTTGGTGGTTGGCACCATAGGACTTGATACACCCTACGGTGGACCTAGCACAGGTAACTACATTTCTGGATAGGGCCGTATGACACAGACACATGACGAGCTAGAACTTGTAGGGAGTCGATCGATTAGTAGATCGTACCGTAGGACCCCGTAATGGGTCACTTCATGATACTGGGCCAAGGGATCATTTCATGATTAATACTTGACATGGGTTAGAACACTAGTACAGTTGGTGCAGCGAACCTTGAATATGCGATGCTAGACTTGACTTATCTTGTTATCTTAATTATCCTACCAGTTCTGTTATCATCCTTATGTTTAATTCCAGTTTTCACATATCATGTTACCTTTACTAGTTTTCATACTGAAAGTCACTTGGGCTTACCAGTCTTTATGAATGACCCTTTTTCTTTCGCCTTTTTTCTTTCGTTTTCCCCCCCAGGTTCTCAGGGAGGAAATACTAGCTCTTAGCTTGGATTTAGCCTGCTTTCTGACAGCTCATGTACGGTTTGGTCTTGGGCTATGCTATGGCTGCTTCTTCTATTTATGGGGAAAAATCTACTTTTGTTATCTTAAGTTTATGCTTCTTTATTTGGAACTTGATGTAATGGAATAATTTGTATCTTGGATATATGAGCTTTTGACTCTTTTCTTGAAAATAATAAGAAGTTGGTTTTTAATTTCTACCGCTGCTTTATTTATGTTCTGCCTTGTGATATCTCTATGCATGTTTACCTAGATAATACTCCACCAAAACTAGTGCATTCCCTTTGTGAGTGACCCTAGCGAAGGTGGGGTGTTACAAAGCACAAACCTTCACTATCTATTTTCCTTTAGCCGGTTCCAAACAGTCCTTCTTGAGATGCTCAAACTTGCCACAGTTGTGACACTTCCTTTCAACCTTCGAATTCTTACACTCATTAGCAAAATGACCTTTCTTTTGGCAGTTAAAGCAAACCACCTCATTCTTAGGTTTCTTCTTTCCATCCTTTCCTTTCTGCTATTGCTGCTTCCTATTCTTATTATTATTACCACCCGGTTGTGGTTTTGGAGCTTCCTTGGTTGGAGCAATAACGGTTTCCTACTTTGGAAACAAGCTTTCATGTCTCATAGCTTTTTCTACAATCTTCTCACATGGATCGTCAAGATGATCCACCAATGGTCTACCTATGCAGGTGTCTAAACACATAACGAACTTCTCGTTCTTCTGATATGGAGTGTCAATATACGAATGAGCATACTTCGACAAGGCCTCAAAATTAGAAACATAATCAAGCACTGCCCGACCATTCTTTTTCAGCTCTACAAATTTGTTGAACAGAACAGACTTCTGAGCGGTTGAAATAAACTTCATCTCGAACTTGACTTGGAACTTCTCCCAAGAAATTTCTTCTTCCGGAGTCTCAAGTGTAACAGAATTCCACCACTCCATGGCCCTACCCTGCAACTGCCTTGATGCAAGCTTTCTCTTAGTTGCATCATCTATACCCAAGTATCCAAAAATGCGAATACAAGCATCTAATTATCTTTGAACTTCTTCGGTCTGCTCCGTCCCTTTGAATGGCTTTCCCCCTAGAGATGTGAGGTCTTTACACAGTTTCACAGAATGGACAACCCTAGGCACCTGCACACCTACATCTACTGTGGCTACTACTGGAGTGGGTACCCTTCTCATGAATGAATTAATCATGCCTTCAATCATGGCTGCGTAATCTGGTGTACCGCCATTTTCCTCTCCAGGCACAACCTCCTCCCTAGTAGTATGTCTTGAAGTTTGTCGGCTCATTCTAAATCTTCAATATAGAATGATTAGCCACTTACAAGAAAATTGCTAATGGAGTTCAAACGCTACTATACTATATACTACAATATCGTATACATCCATCAAAATCTACAGATACGTCTCTCATACGTAATTACGTCCTTCGAACTTTGGCTAAATCGATAACCAGAGCTCTAATACCAAATGTGACGACCGCCCATAACACCTGCACTAAACAAGAGGAATAATGCGCTGAAAGGTGTGCCAGATAACTATGTACGATCATCGGAGTAGGTAAACACAAGTGGAACCTGTTGTATAACTCACAGCGCAAGGATAAAGTATAATAGAACATATACAACATGCAGAAATAGTAAAGCATCATATATCAAACTTTCACAACATCCTGAAAGATCATCCATACATCAACTGTATATAACATGAAAGTTCGTACAAGAAGCCTCACTACAAACACTCTGAAATAGCAGAAGCAAAGACACTACATAATAGCAAGATAACATGCCAGCCTCCTGCTCGCCTTCATTCAGCAACATCATCCTCACTAATCAACTGACATCTTCCACCTAGTCTGCCCATCCATAACACAATGGATGAACAACCCAAGGTAATAAGAAGAAACATAGAATCTTGAGTTAGACAACAGTCTTAGTGAGCGATAAAACAACTATTTAACATCATCAATAAAGTATATGAGAATAGGTAGACTAACAAACCAATCTACCAAACACCCCAGAAAAGAACCCAATCCTGTCGTCCCCACATATGACAGTGATAGCCTTTACAAAACAATCAATTGGAAACAACCATTCATCCATGGAAATCAGAGAACAACCAAAACTATACATCCATGGCGATCAGAAGCAACCAGACAATAACAACTATAGCAATTAGTTATATCTCACGTAAACCATCCTAATCGAGATCAACATTCCTCAAGAACAAGCCCCATAGGCAAAAACCAATATCAGGCAAACACCCAAGAAACATCTCATTCGACGTCAAACAATCTACGTGAGACAGTACAAGCAAAACAACCAAACATTCATGAGCCTAGCTATCACTGCCTTTACTGCTTTGAAACCAACACTAATCGTATGATAGCCACTTGCCATATGTCAAAGGCTAATGGTAAACCCCAGTTCTAGCAAAAACTCCAAACGCCTTCGTGACTCATATGTTTGTCTTCTCAAATCTCGACGACTAGGCCCTTCACGACGACCCAAGGTACGAGGCCCTTCACGACTGCCTAAAGTACCTCTGCTTTGAGTCCGCTAGAATTTATGACAAAAATAATCTCTCAGCCTTCACATCTCTAGCCATCAATCTTGATGACCATTCACAAGCTCAAGTCCCGCTCGAGCAACAATTATCCATGAACTCAAAACACCCTTGAGTTGTCTTCACATTCGTTGCTTTACACCAATCAACGGACACATCACTACACTTCGAACATTCCTCCTTGAATTTACTTCAAAGCCACGACCATCGTCGATCCAAAAACGTACGTCATCATAGAAATGCCCGATCCATGAAACGCCCAATCCATGGAAATGTCCGGTCCATCAATTCCGTCCAGTCCATGCTTAAAGAAAAACTGCCTGGTCCATGTTTCGAAAAACTGTCCGGTCCATGCTTTAAAAAATTGCCCGGTCCATGCTTTGAAAAGGTGCCCGGTCCATGCTTTGAAAAATTGCCCGGTCCATGCTTCAAAAAACTGCCCAGTCCATGCTTCGAAAAACTGCCCGGTCCATACATGTCTGATCCATACACGCCCGACCCATACATGTCCGATCCATACCCAGAATTTCTGCCCAGTCCATCAAACTGCGACCGATCCATGCCCCGAATTTCTACCCGGTCCATCAAATTGTGACCGATCCATGACCAGAATTTATGCCTGGTCCATCAAACTGTGACCAATCCATACCGTGCTTGGAGAAGAAGCCAAGCCGATCTGATCCATGCAACATGTGACCGATCCATACGATTTCCCACCCAATTCAACTTTAATTCGACCCAAAATTCGTGCAAAACACTTGATTTAGCTTGTCCATCAAAATCAATCATCAGCAAGCATCAACACAACGATTAAACATCGCTTGAACATGAGAAATTCACCAAAACCATGATAAACAATAAACGAAACCAAATCAATTGATCTAACTTACAATAACACATGATTTATCATAGAAATTACCGGTTTAAGTTGCTAGATTAGATCATATGGCGATTCATATTAAATTACACTTACCACGATGTAGATCTAGGAGAAAACAACTTGAAAATGATGAAATAATGATCAAACAACTCATATACTTGATTGAATCCATGTGAGAGAAGCATATCACTCACCAAATCTTCAAAACAACACAAAAATACTTGGATCTAAATCCGAACAGCGAAGAATTAGCTTCAAACTCTTTTATTTGATGAAATCTCTCTTCGATCGATGTAGATCTAGCTTCAAAACGATCTAGATCTTCGATTTTCTTATGTAGATCTAGAATTTTAATGGTGGAAAGTTGTATTTGATTGAGCAAGGAGGATCACGAGCTCAATCAAATGAGAGAATGGAGAAAGTAAACTATTCTCCATGCCTCTAACCCCCTATTTTTTGCCTCCCACTAGCCCACTAATGGGCCTCTCCAGATCAGCCCACTAATGGTTCAAAAACCTGAACAACAAATTATGAAACACAAAAGCAGTGATTCCTCTCAAACAGCTGAACTAAATCTTTAATGTGACCAATCTACGAAATTGGCAACACTATTTCCTTTCCAATGAGACCGACCTCAGTGCCTAATTCAACCCTAGTCAAAAGTTATGCCCTGTACAAGACTGGCAAGGGCAAAATGATCACAAATAAAATTGGTAAAAATTATGGACATGTCTCACATCCCCATAACCAACATATTAAATAATGAGAATGATCCAACCCTCAGGGAATAAAATAAAAATATTTTATGATCCTCTGATACGTAAAATGCGGGCTGTTACAAAGTTCATCTAGGATTTTGCACGGATTTCAGCTCCTCTTACCCGCCTTACAAAGAAGAACCTAGTTTTTTCTTGGGATATGGATTGCGAGGATGCATTCTTGAGTATGAAGAAGTCTCTCACATCAACTCTAGTGTTGACTTTTCTTGATGGTACGAAGATGTTTACTATGTTTACAGATGGTTGTGGCACAGGTTTAGGTGTGGTGCTTATGCAAGCGGGTAGAGTTGTCTGCTACGGGAGTAGGTATTTGAGGGTACATGAGAAGAACTACCCTATCCATTATTTGGAGGTAGCGGTGATAGTATTTGCACTTAAGTCTTGGAGACATTATTTGTCAAGTGAGAGATTTTAGTTGTACATGGATTACAAGTCACTCAAGTGCTTGTTCTCGCAAAAGGATCTTAATTTGCGACAACAACATTGGATGTTCTTTACATCTTATAACTTCGACATAGCGTATACCCCATGGAAGGGGAATGTAGTTGTAGGTGCACTGAGTAGGCAGAGAATGACTTTGAGTCCAATGTTCGCAGAGTGGCAGAGTTTGGAGTTTATCTCATCATTCAATTTTAGACTATCTATGAACCATGCACCAGGATTATTGGCATCGTTGTAGGTGCGACCTACTCTCTTAAAGCACATTGGTTCCAGTTAGTGTGAGGATCAGCAATTAGCGGATATCATGGAATGACTCAGTAGAGAAGAGACCTCTAGTCACCTTGCTAGGTATTTTGTGGATGCGAGAGGGTGGCTACATCATGATGGGAGATTGTGTGTTTCTCGAGTTAATGATTTGTTCAGATCGGTTTTAGAGGAGGCTCATCACTCTCGGATGACCATCCATCTAAGCAATGATAAGATGTACAAAAATATAAGGAGGGTCTTCTATTGGATAAGGATGAAGAAAGACATGGCAGAGTATGTAGCTCAATGTATGACATGTCAGCAAGTGAAAGCTGAGCAGAGGAAGCCTGGTGGATTGGTTCATCTTCCGGATGTGCCATAGTGGAAGTGGGAGAGCATCTCGATGGACTTCATAGATGGGTTTCCCAGATTGAGGAAGGGCAACACCAGTATTTGGGTTATAGTCGATAGGTTGACTAAGAGAGTTCACTTTATTCCAGTTAAGAGTAAGCGGATGGTAGCTTAGTTGGTATCGGTATGTCTTAGAGAGATCGTATGACTTCATGGAGTTCCCTCTAGTATTGTTAGTGATCGAGACTCCATCTTTATGAACGAGTTTTGGAAAAGCCTGCAAGAGGCACTGGGAACACAGCTACGACTTAACGCTGCCTATCGCCCTCATACAGATAGATAGACATAGAGGGTTAATAGGATTCTTGAGGATTTGTTACGGCTGTGTATCCTAGACTTTGGAGGGACTTGGGAGGAGCATCTTACTTTGGTAGAGTTTGCATATAATAATAGCTATCAGACGAGTTTTGGTATAGCTCCCTTCGAGACATTGTATAGAAGACCCTGCAGATCACCTACGAGTTTGTGGGAGTCCACGGACATACTTCTACTTGGACCTGAGATGGTTAGAGAGACCTCAGAGAAGATAGATTTGATTCAAAGATAGATGAAGGCATCTCAGGACAGACAGAAGTCGTATGAAGATCAACAAAGGACAGACCTAGAGTTCGAGCTAGGAGACATGGTTTTTGCTAAAGTGTTACGTTTGAGGAGTGTTGTTTAGTTCGGCTCAGCGGGGAAGTTGGCTCCGAGGTTCGTAGGTCCATTCCCTATAATAGAGAGGATATGTCAAATGTCCAACAACTAGAGAGACTGACGGGAGTTCATGATGTATTCCATGTTTCGCACTTGCGAAAGTGCTTACATGATTTCGCAGCAGTAGTTGTAGTAGAGCCGAGTACTCTAGAGGATATCGAGGTAAAGAGTGAGGCATCAGTCAGGAGAGTTCCTACTCGGATTCTAGGATCAAGGTGAAGAAATTACGGAATAAATAGATCTTGATATTAAGATTCAGTGGGGAGAAGACAACGATGACACGACTTGGTAGGATTTGCGCTTCTTTTCCGTTTCTTTTTGAGAGCACGCTCTTAATTCATTCCTAAGCTTTAAATTTAATTTATTTTCCTACCGTTTGAATCGTAAGTCTTAGGCCTATGGATGGTAGGAAATGGTTTAAAACATGTTGATTGAACATGTCATGGATGAATGGGTTCACGTGGACGTAAGTGTTTGCTAGTGGATGCAATGAATGCATATACACACACTAGGCACTAGTTAGAGGTTGGCAAAACTAGGACACTTACATACTTGTATATGGATGTGTGTGCATTAAATATGAATGAAAAATGGCTGAATCATCACTTGGATATTGCATTTTGATGAATGGTTGTTGCACACATATAGAATTTTATGTGTATCATTAAGGTTCCTTTGCATACATATTGGATGCATGACACAGACATGAATTGCATTAAGGGGTCAATTGAATCAATGGACCGCCTGATTTTTGCATTAGCTTAGAAACATATACACAACGCCTTTGCATATGTACATGAAAAGCATTAGAAATATAAGTACAATGGATGCCACTGGTTGATGGTTGAGTAAATGAGTGTAGATAATGATTTATAACATTTATAACGTTCTTCTAGCCTTGGATATTTCGAAGATGAAATCCTTTAAGGAGGGGAGAATGCAACACCCCGAGTTTTAATAAACAATAATTAAATGTAAGAGATAAATAAACTAAATATAATCAAAATAATATTCAAAATTAGACAACGGGACTAGCACCATTAGGGTCGTTGTAATTTTCTAGTGAGAAGGACGCTTGGTTTGTTAAAACTGGAGTTAAAATGATTTAGTTATGAATTAAAGAAGAATTCATAAAAATAAAATAAATAAACAAATGGAACAAACGGTCCGTGGGCGACCCAATTCACTTAGGGTCGACACCTGTGTCAACCAGTTTAGGGGTCTTAAATGGTGTGCAAGTCCTACCAAAACCTGGAAATTCAAAAATGTCAGATATAACTACCTATCCGACGGGAAGTAGCAAGCGACTAAGGAGATTATCAAATGAGGTCAGCTAGGTGTTAAAGCGAAGCACCCTCTCTCAGCTTACACGGGGTATGGGTTTATATGCGTGAATGATGAAAGCCTTAACTAGTAAGGTTTTGTAGCTAGTGCCCTCTAGTTTATTTTAACATTGAATAAATCAACGAGGAGTATTAAGTGACCAATAGGTTCGCCTAGGGTCTTAAGTGATTGGGAGAATCCATCCTATATATCATTCGATAGCGAGGCGTTAAATGGTTAAAGATGTGCGTGTGAATAAAGAAACTTCGTAATTAGGAGTCCACTCTTGATTAAATAACCTGCCTTGTTGTGGTATAAAGGCTTCATAATATATGCGTAATATCTCGATATCATATTTATTTGGGAACACTACCTTGGGAAAGGTAGTTATAGTCATGCGTAATTGTTTACAAGATTAGGCTAGAATTACTATCCTTGGTAGGCTTACATCTTGGGTTGAACCAAACGGGATACATCCGTGTATTTTAATATATGTTATTTATTTCCTATTCACCAGAATCTTGTTGTTCCGACCCCTCCTCATTTCAACCTCCCAGGTTTTCTAGAGAAGGTCAAGTTCTCTCAGGTGTTTAGGTTTGGTTTTCGATTCTCGTTCTCTCTCATGCTCGATATTGGAATAGTGACTTACTTTTAAAAAGGTAGTTTCTTAAGTTAATACTACTCTATCCTATTTTTTTCCGTTGTGAGTTATTTTAATGTACTATGAATATGCTCATGCTCATTTATTTGCAGGTACCAAATCTACACGCTCCATGGTTGAATGTGTTCGAGTTTTGATTTTTATCGAAATTTAGGCTCAGAAAAGTGTGGGGTGTTACATTTGGTATCAGAGCATAGATTAGACGATCAGAGGAATTAGTTAAATTAGGACTCCCGAGAGAACTTAATCGATTTTCTTTCTATTTTTTCCATCTTTCTTACTTGACTTTAATTTATTTCGACGATGAGTTAGTTAGTTGTGGGCCTAATTATATAGATTGTGCCTTAAGTAACTAAGAATTGAAATAGTTTGAGTTTGGGTTTCTAGCTAATTCTGTCTTAACCCATAATACGTTGGCGATCTCTCGAGAAGAGCATGAGAATAACATATGGTGGATTCTGTTGATTCGAGTTTGGCGACTGGACAAAAATCTAGCTACAACCGAGATAATCGCGATTTCTTGTTTTTTGTTTCATTTGGTGGTTCCAATCAAAGACCTTTTCTTGGTCTGAAATGGAAATTCATGTTAATATGTCATATCCATTCAGAAATATAATTACGAGGTATATCCATTCAACACTTCGTTGAATTTCCGAATATTCCTTTATTGAAATTATTCATCTGAGTCCTTGGCCTTTTTTTTGAGAAAATTTAAATTTTGGAAAATAAAATGGGTTTCGAAAAAGTTTTGAAATTACGGTTTCGGAAAATGGTTTTATAAGGCATGTTTTATAAATACGATTTTAAATTTTAATCTATTCATGTTTGAGAATTGTTGGGCTTTGCGATTGATAGAAAGAAGGGAATTGGAAATGAGAAGAAATATGCCACTAGACTTGAAAATAATTAATATCAATTCCTTGTGATTTTAGTATCCCTCTCTTTTTATATATTGGATGATTATTGAAATTATCACAATTAGATTTTAAAGTTCCAACATTTATTTTAACACGAAAAGGTTTTTTAGTTTGTGATGCGAACTGGAAAATAAATAATAGTAGTAATAATAATAAATTGGAATTATAAATACGAAACCGTTAGTTTATAATAAATTTCATTTTTGAAAAGTTTTAAAATTTTCCTTCGAAAAGGCTAAGATAAATCATTCGTTTTGATTTTTGGGGTATTTGATTTCAAATCGTTTAATTTCATGTCAGCTAGTTAAGAGGAAAATCCATTTTAATTTTTTATTTCGAATTTTTAGCTGATTTTGTGTTCTAAATTTATTCATTCATTGTGTGTTTGCAGCATTGTTGTTGAGACTACTTTACATCCTTGGAGTTGGTTCGATTTTTTGACTACGGTCTATGATATCGCCATGATGAGGATAATTGTCTTTGGGGTCTCGTCAAATCTTAAAGAATGGCGCGGAACGACTAATATTTTAATCCGGCCTAATAAGGTCAAGGTTCAACCTTTGCCCAAAACTCATTTGATATTTGACCGTTTAACGTTATACCTAGAGTGGTCAACTTGTTGTTGAGTTTTGGTACAACTTGGACCTAGGACTCAACCGTAAAAGTTGCATCCAAATCAACCCCTTAAGTTCTTTCTTTCATCCTTCCTTCCTCATCAAGACGAACCATATTCTTATCCTTCTTCTCTTTCTTTGTTGCCGCCTCATCTCCTCTTTTTCCGTGCATGTTTGTGCATTAAATCTTACCAGACTAGTACTCCAAGATCTAATCTCTTCTCTCCAATCATTTCTTAGTCTATAATACCTACTTGCACTACTCGATCCTTCTAGTACCATTTAAGTCTCATCCTTAGATAGAGATCATTTGGTTGGATCAGACTGAACAAAGAGGTCTCACCGCTTTAGGGCTAAGAAAATTTGTCGAGGCAATTGGACTTGCACTGGCCGGTTGCTTCGAGATCTTAAGATATGATTGTTGGTTGTGCTGCATCCGCCTTTGTTATACCTTATTGGAATAGATTCTGATGAAGGCGATTGTCGTTTCGGAGATGAACATTAAATTATATGTGGATGGTTTTTCTAAGGAGAATCTCGATGAGATTTTAGAGGCATCCGTGTACAACAACACAGCCTTAAATGGTCTTTTTGCTGACTGGCTTTGGAGGTTTTGCAGCTAATATCTTTTTCTTAATGTTAGTTTTTGTGTTCGGAAATCTATGTTTGAACTTCCCAAGTAGACGTGTGACTCATTTAACACATCGTTCCAATGATAGAGAGTTATGACTAGATTTCTCTCATGATGCGGAACTTAATATTTTGATTGATTTATGTTTGGAAATGTTTATGTCATTCACGCATGCCTATTTTAATAAAAACTCATTTTTCTTATCTAAATAACAGTTGTACTAGAGCTGGAAAAAATAGAATTCTGTGTTTCATAAATTTTAACGAAGGACAAGTTTTGTGTTGTTGCCATCACGAGTATAATTAATCACTTGTTCCTCGTTAAGCTAAAATTTATTGCGTCCTTTCATGTGTGGTTTTAGTTTTCACATTTTTGGGTGACTGACTTCCTTTCTTGCCAACATGTGACTTGAATCCTTTAAGTTTCCACAAAATACATTTTTGAAAATTTTGTAAAACGTTGTTTGAAAAAAAATCTTTTATCACTTTTAATTTTTTAATGATTTACTTTTTTTATTTTGGTTTGCGTGAGAACACATAATTTAGGTTTGGCAGTTTGCACGTGCTTAAAACTTCTGTTTTACATTAAGATAGACGGTTTGAGTGGCGCAAAGCGCATGCTACCAAAATTTTGATTCTCATACGAATCTCATATGGAAATTAAACTGGTATTGAAAGGAATTTTTCAAATTAAATATAAGAAGTTTTAAAGAAAAATTTATTTTTATGGAAAATTTTGATTTTTGGTCACATGAACAACGCGAAGATTTTTTTGGATGATTTGTGTGCGCATTTTAGCGGTGCAATAGGACCGACAATGCGAGAAACCGTTAACGACAACAAGGAAAATGATGTTTTAGCCTTGGAAACATTGTTTCTATACCTTGTCAGCGATACACGCGAGTTTCTAATTAACTAATTTTACGTTGTAGAGCTTGTTCTAAGACTCCTTTATAGTCTACAGATGGAAATTTTTGGAGTATTTTGTGTAACTGAGGTGAAATTTCCACTGTAGGTTGGGAAATGGAATATTTACAAGCGAAGGGAATGATAAAATTCTTCGCTTTGATTTCCATTTTCCGGTTAAGGAGTAATAAAATAGGAAGCGGCAGATGCATTGACATTTTAGATGGTAGGGTTTGGATGCAAAATTGGTTGGTTTACACTTTATTCGTAATCGTGTGAGGGTTATGGATGAAAAAAGAATTTAGAAATTTGCATTCTTATAGAACTGCCAGTATATTTAGGATGATTTGCATCATGTTTTCAAAAGTGTTTTAAAAATTTAATGCATACATGTAGAGTGCCTGATTTAGAATCATCTTGCATACATGTTTTATTGTTGAAATGCATTATGTACACTGTGCACATGTACACATGGTTGCAAAGTGGGCGTGCACAAATTGATTGTGTACGATAGGATAAGTAGGTGTCAGAATTTCGGGTCGAAATTCCTTTTAAGGGGGGAAGAATGTAACAACCTGGAATTTTGACAATAGACTAGCTATGTAATTAGATCTTAAAAATAGGAATTCCTTCAAATGATGGAATTTGACCACGATACTTTAACTGATGCGTTCGTCTCAGAATTCTGGTCAACTTTCATGTCTGGAGTTTTGCGAGCGGAGTCCATATGAAAAAGTTATGGATGAAATACGAAAAACGGACGGAAATAAATAAATGTAATAAATATAATATACCTTACCTTTTATAACCTGCCTTCATTGGAAGAAATGCTCAAGGGCAGTCGACATCCTTGATTATAGCAGTGGACCGCTTCATGCAGTTTCAGTCCAGTGACAACTAGGTTTTGAAGGGTATTTTCGTTATATTTTATAATATAAATGGATGGATGTTAATTAAAACAAATCTACCGGTTCATGGCCAGATTCTTTCCTATAAATAAAGAGGAAATGCCTCATTCTTTTCCACACAAATCTGTAGGCAGCAACGAAGATCTTCCATTTCCCTTTTTTTTCAATCAATTTCTTAATTAAAAATGTATTCATATACAATCAAATATAAATCATTCCAATTTGAAAGGGATTATCATATTTAAGTGGAAAAGGGTATGAATTGACGTATAAGCTATACTTCATTAGATTTTCCCCTCTTTTCCTATTTTCTTGCAAATCTACAAATTTGAAAGTATCCCCTTTTCAGAATAATTGTGGATCTGTAAGAATTTGAGAATTGTAGGCCTAAAAGATTATTCAGATTTGGATACTTTTAGGTGAGTGGGAAATTTACATACAAAGTTGTAATAGACTATTTATGTTGTTTTAATTAGATTTCAAAATATATGCCTAACACTAACAGATCTGTCTATAATATTGTTGAATTGAATAAGACCTATCAGATATGCTCATGAATGTTGATAAAAACCTGAAAGTTTAGATTTGTGGTTAAGAATAATATTATTTGTCGGCTTATTTAATTGTTTATATATATTTCCCACAACTATGTTTGAAAATATATTGTGGTTGTTGCAAACCACTGTAGATCAGGAAATCGGTACCATTAAACACTGTTTAGATGTAGTTATATTCCAGATCTCTAGTTTTAGTATTAATTTATGAATTATTTGATTTTGATTTAAAAGACATAAACCTGTTTGTGTTCAATGTTGTTGGGGTTTTGGCTTAGGCGTTGTAAATATGTCATTTTCCCTCTTTTTAAACCAAAAGACATTATTTTGTAACCCATAAGAAGCATGATAAAAGATTGAAAAAGGGAAAAGTTTTGCAAATGTACGTATAAATATAAATATACATATTTGTGCGTAGTTTGCATCAACTATTTCGAAATACACATAATATACATATTTCTTGTGGTTTTAAAATATGTCTATTCCAATAATCAGGAATATTTACAATAATTTTAGCTAGCAGTATTTTTGTAAGATTTGGAATCTTGTGGCAAGATTGAATGCAAAAGGGAATGTTTGGTTATTGGTTAAACCAAATTATTAAACTTAAAAATAAATAATAATAAATAGAAATTAACTAAGTTAACTGCTTGAAAACATGGATATATATATATATTATAATCCGTTTGAATCCACGTAAACGATAATGCATATACATATATATAATAATGAATGTTTGAATGACTTTCATTTCTATGGAATTATACACGGAACTGTAATCCATATTAAATGAATATATTTGTGAAAACCGTTATAACAATTAGTGTAATTGATTGCTATAAATAAATAAATATCAATTGTAACCGACATTGATTTGGGAAAACACAATTAATTAAGGAATTAAACCTAATGGTTAGAATTTCTAAAATTTGTTAGGATAAATGTGGTAAACCCCAATTAGGGATGTAAATAATAACTGCACTAAGACACGAGGTTAAATTCAGCTTGTGGTAGATGTCTGCCCGGAACTGCCTGACAAATCCAGCATCCACAAGTGGTCGGCTTAATGTAAGGGGTCTGGTGCATAAAAATATGTAAATTCATAACCGCACTAAGGCACGAGGTTAAGCTCATCTTGTGGTAGAAGTCTGCCCGGAACTGCCCGACAAATCCAACGTCCATAAGTGGTCGGCTTAATGTGAGGGCTCTGGAGCATAAATACGCACACACACACACACACACACACATATATATATATATATAATAGGCAATAAATAAATAAATAAATCAAGTAGTGTTTGTTCAACTAACAGATATTTCGGGACTGATAAAATAAGGATATTCCAATATTAATTATTTTCTTAGAAAAATTATGGCCGTTAGGTTCGTAAGTAGCATTAATTATAATCAATGGGAATAAAAGGAAGTATAAGATCTGATTGGTGCCTTAGGAAAATATGACCGTTATGGTTATAAATGGCAATAAACCTATGAATAGAAACAAATGAAATAAAAAGGGGATTAATGGGTATTGATTGTCGTTTTTAATTACTAAGTCCAATAAGGAAAAATAATTAATCAAATATCCTAGGAAAAGGACGGGAATTTCTATGAAGAAAAACTAAACGGGAATAACTCAATAACGTAGCCCTCTTTATTACCATAAGGAGGAGCATCAAAGGCCAATTGGGTACGAACTTAATAATCTTCGCGTATAGTCCGCTTCCTTGGGTCTTAAGTGGATTGGGTCGAGGAGTCCACCTGGGAGTAGGTCTTCCAGTTTAGGGGTCTTAAATGGTATGTGAGGCCTACCCAAACCTGGAAATTCAAAAATGTCATATATGACTACTTATCCTATGGGAAGTAGTAAGTGACTAAGGAGATTATAAAATGAGGTCAGCTAGACGGTAAAGCAAAACACCCTCTCTCACCTTACACGGGGTATGAGTTTATATGCGTGAATGATGGAAGCCTTAACTAGTAGGGTCCCATAGCTAATGCCTTCTAGTTTATGTTAACATTGAATAAATCATCGAGGAGTATTAAGTGACCAACAAGTCCACCTAGGGTCTTAAGTGATCGGGAGAATCCACCTTATCTATCATTCAATAGTGAGGCGTTAAATGGTTAAGGAAGTGAATGTGAATAATGAAAATCCGTAATTAGGAATCCACTCTTGATTAAATAACCAACCATGTTCTGGAATAAAGGCTTCATAAATATATGTGTAACCTTCTACCTCGGTATCATGTTTATTTGGGAACACTACCTTGGGATGGGTAGTTAGAGTCGTGCATAATTGTTTACATGGTTAGGCTAGAATTACTAATCTTGGTAGGCATACATCTTTGGTTGAACCAAACGGGATACGTCTGTGTATTATAATCTTTGTTGTGCATTTCATGTTCACTAGAATCTTGTTGTTCTGCCCCATCCTCATTACAACCTCCCATGTTTTCTAGAGAAGGTTGGGTTCTCACAAGTGTTTTGGTTAAGCTTTCGGTTCTCATTTTCTCTCATTCTCGGTAATGGCAGAGTGACTTACTTTTAGAAAGGCAGTTACTTAAGTTAATACTAGTCTATCCTATTTTGTTTCCGCTGTGAGTTATTTTATCGTACTTTGATTATGCTCATGGTCATTTATTTGCAGGTACCAGATCTACACACTCCATGCTTGGTTATGTCCGAGTTTCGATTTTTATCGAAATTTGGGCTTAGAAAAGTGTGGAGTGTTATAAAGATTCTCCCACTTCGAAATGGGAAAAGATGCATTATCTTCAAGAGGTGACAATTAGAAATCGGGATGAACAAATATCCATCCTAGATAGTCGACTGAAAGAGAAAGATGAAACTATTCTTGAGTTGAGAAGACAACTAAGGGTCAACCCTTCTACCAATTCGGATAAAGAGATATGTAAATTGCTTCGATGAATCAATGAATTAGAAGTAGAATTGGAAGATACTAAAGCAAATTATAAATCTTTAGAATATGCTTTAATGCATCCTAACTCGAATTAAAGGGCTTAGTCATTACAAAACTTTTCTATTTGATAATTATGGCATGGTACTAGAATGATATAAATATAAAACACTTGATGTGATGATATTTTGTGTGTGGAAACTTATGGAATGATTTTGTACATAAGCTTATATGGATATCACCTGACAAACTATTCTTGTGCTTTTGCTGAGAACACTCGCTTTCGGGAGTCTTATTGCACCATCCTACACAAACTTAATATACAGTGGTTGGTGTTAACCTTGCAGGATATGTATGATAATCTGCTTATTTTTTGTGAGAAAGTATTTGTATTGCAATCAAACAATAAAAGAATGCACAATAGGATAAGATATTTATTCATATTTCCTATTTTGGGAATAATCATTCTATTTCATAGGTGTTCTTAATGAGACTCCTTGTGTGAGGTGTTAAGTAAAATACAACCTTTGTCATAAAGTTCCATTCAAAAGGCCCAAGGTACATAGTTGAGTATTTATTAGGAAAAATCTATTTTCGAAACCCAAATGATAATTTTGAGCCTCTTATTTGGGCATAGTAACCAGAGTCTGAATATCCTTGGTCCCTTAAATCAAGGGTTGGAAAATCTTTATCTATATTTAGGTGCTTGAATTTCACTCGATTTGGGAATGGACCCAAGACCCTGCTTAGAAATAGAAGTTTATCACTACAACTTGAGTTTGTGTTTCCGAGTACCCCTTTACTAGGGGTTCTATTGCACTACTTTTGTGGTAGAATAATATGATTATTCGGACCACTTATTTTATCAGAATAATGAGCTATAACTTTGTGTATACGGGTTAAGAAGATCTTCCTGAGCAAGATGGAAGATCTTGATCTTTGTTGGAAAGCTTTAGGGTATTAGACTTGGGTCGCAATCCCGAGTATTGATAGCAGACCCCTTTCACAAGAATAAGAATTAAAGTCTCTTGACCCAGATTATGGTACTTGGTTGGAAGTCCATAATCTCTTTTATAGAAGCATAAATAGGATTGTCGGAAACCATATTTTGGAATTCCATAAGAGAAGACTAGAAATCTGTATCTAGCGATAGCAATTAGATGTTTCAAAACCCAGACTCGGGTATTAATGATAGAAGACCAAAATTCTACTTCTAGCAGTAATCAAAAATCCTAAACCATAACCCAGATTCAAGTTTTAACAGAAGACCGGGTATCCGTGTCTGGTAAAAATAGAAGTCCCGAACTATAATCCAGATTCGAGTATGTAATAGATGACCAGATATCCACATCTGGTAATAGTGGAAGTCTCGAACCATAACACAGATTCATGTATTTGATAGAAGACTAGAAAACCCCTTCTGGAAATAATAGAAGTCCCGAACTGTAACCCAGATTCGGGTTTTTGTTAGAAGACCAAGAATCTCCTTCTAGCAATTTATAGTTTTATCACCTACTTCGGGTTTGATTTGTAAAGAAGGGGATGTATGTGCTTTGTTAGCCACTCTCTGGACTTGTGATTGTCAAAGCAGATAATGTACATGCTTTTTTGGCCACTCTTTAGGATTGTGCATTCGATGCGCTTGGCTAGCTTAATCTCAAGCAGAGCCCAAGGACTTACTCGACCCTCCAGGAGGTGCCTTACCCTGGCCATCGTAGGCGATGTTAAGGGATTAAATGCTTTAACTCGACCAACGTAGGCGCGGTAAAGACTTACTCATTTGATGCTCTACCTGAACATCATAGGGGTGATAGAGGCGTACACTCTACCCCCTTTAAGGGGTACCTTAATCTGGCCATCGTAGACGCGGATAAGGGTTTTTCGTTCTCTTATGCGTGATACGAGGAACATAAGCAGAGGTAGGACGTGTTCTTCTGTAAGCAGAAGTAGGACGTGCTTAGTTCATAGTAGAGGCATGGCGAATTATTCAGTGAGCAGAGGCAGGGCGTGCTAATTTAGATGCTTCATCCCGAACATTTCTAATGTGGATCGGAGGCTTACGCTTTTGAAGCCTTAACATGGACCTTTCTGATTTGGGCGCAGATAAAGGCTTACACCCCCTCCCCCGAGGGGTGCCTTGCCCTAGCCATCTTGGCGGTGACAAGGGTTTTCCATCATTGTAGATAGCTTCACCCATTTCGGGTAGTTCCTAATTTTTAGTGAGATCGTACCCCAACCATGTAGACATTCTTATTTTGAAGAATTCATTGTGGTAGTTGACTAAGTCTTCTTTACATATCTGTACAGTTGGCCTTGATTAAAGAATTTGGTAATCATCCCTTCTAGGACTCTACAATGATTAGTTTCGTGTCCATTCATCATATGATAGTAGTGGTAGGGTCGTCCCAACTTAACTTCACTCTTAGGCTTCTACCTTTGTAATGGACAAAAGTTGAGTTCGTGTTTAGTTTGGAAGTAGATATTCTCAATAGATGTAGTAAGCTTGCATTCCTTTGGAAACCTTGATTCGATGAATCCCTTTCAACATTGGATGTTAGCCCTTTTGTTACTTAATTTTGTTGGTTCTTCTTCATCTTCAAGCTTTCTTTTGGTTGTGTTGTGAGATTTAGGTGAAACCTTCTTAGACCATCTTGGTGTAGATTGATTGAACTTCTTCACCATTCTTTGCTCGAATATAGTTCCCTTAGCTTGTGCATAGATGGCTTCTTTCCGGTGAGTGAATAAGTTGTATTCCTTTGATGTAGAACCACTAAAGGAAGAGATAGGGGTTGGATCTATGTGGAAAGGGTTAATACTCCAACGGTCAGGGTTATATGACTCTGCTTCTTTATCCTTGTTTCCGACCTGTAGGCCCTCCAATCTAAGCCTTTGCTTTTCCACGACTTTGGGTTACTGATTCTTATTATAGCCATTTGAGATTCAGGAGGTACTTGTAGTAACCCTTTACTTATATTTTGGCTTCTTCAAAGCTTAGTCCAATCCAGGACGGAACAACACAGTTAGAAATGTGGTAAGATTATCCAAAGGATCAGGGGTTCAAACCCTCCATCTAGCGCTGAAATGTTAACGATATTTTTCGTCAACACCGGAAGTAGGTCTAAGGATGCAAACCTAGAGGAACTAATAGGGTGTATTTAGTTCCTACAAGCCTGAGTTAGTTCACCGTTTCCTAGATATCAAGGTTTTGATTCCGAAGATTAATTACTCTTCCTTCAAAGAGATGAGTATCACGCTTACGAGACTCAAAGACCAACAGTTACCTTAGGATAATGGTTATATAAGCGCAATGCAAGTTATAAAGCTAAATGGCTCGTAGAAGGGTATTTAGGGAATTTGGCCTATGCTTGACGCTTTGTCATAAGAAAATAGTAAGGAAATTGGTAGCATAAGTAGTGAAGAGATTCATGACATTGATCTTGAGCATCGATTCATTCTTTATTGATCACTTTATGGAGTACATTGAAGTTTCTAAGTAAAATACCCAAATCGATTTAGAAATTAGGGTTTACTCTATAAGAAATGATTACAAGATTTGAGAATGAGAAAAGTCCTCCAAAATGTGACTCCTGAGGTCATATTTATAGACAATTTGGACCCCCTTTCAGTAGCGATCAGCGGAAGCTCAATTATTGGTGCTTTCGGCTTCGACAACTATCCTTTATCCTTGGTATCGGCCGCGTTGGTGGATTTTGGTGCCGGCATTTCCATTTTGACCTTCTTTTACCTTCTGAGCATTATTATCGGCTCTATCTTGCTTTCAGAGTATCAACTTTTGGCTTTGGGAGTCGCTTCCTCCTAATGTATCGATACCAAATTAATCGGTATGCATAGCTTCGAGAGTTACTTTCGGTCTTGATGCTAAGCTTCGGTTTCGATAGAAAGTCCTCAGGATATTGTCCTTATGCTTTTGTGCCTTATGACTTTGAAAACTTTACTTATTTCAGTATCAACATTAAGTAAATTAGTGTGGATATCCCCTCTTCTTAAGCCTTCGGATTACTCCAACTTCTTTGTATTTGGTGTCAGCTTTGCAACAACAAGGTTTCAGAATCTCTTCTGATGACTTTCAAGTAGCCTCATTGTTCCATTGTCAACACAAAGCAAATTAGTATCGATAACACAGTGCTTCATCCTAGCTTGGTTTCATATTTTCCTTTCTTGATTCCGGGTTTCGGATCATCTGCTTTCAGCCAGCTCTTTTTATCTGCTTCCGGTTTCTAGTGGTATGCTTTCAGAGGTGAACCCATATTTGTTGCTTTCGGTGTCGGCATTGCCTTGCCGCTATCTCCTTTTGTATCGATACCAAGCCTTTTCCTCCTATGTTGTTACCGATAGCACAATAATGAAATCTTCCTCTTTCTGCTTTCGGTATCGGTTGTCTCAGTAGTCTGGTGTCGATTATCCGTTTTCGAATCGCACTCCTGGTGCCAGTTGTGCTCCGATACTCCTTCACCAGTTTCTGGTTTAGGTGTTGAATTTGGTAGTAACATTAAGGCTTGAATTGTTTATGCTAAGCTACACATTTATCATTCGTTATATCGTTTGAATATCCTATTTATATTGCATCCAATAAGATTTTTGGATTATTACCATCAACCTGGTTTTTTATTGTTTATCATTTGACGACCACATATAGTTTAAATTTTTGTCATTGATTTAGTTGACATTTGTTTTTTTTAATTAGTATTTATATTTTGCAACGTCAATATTTGGGTTTGTTTACACATCAAACTGCAGTTGTCACAATTTTCAGCATTTAAATTTTGCATCTTCAAATGATATTTTATTTGGAAAACTTTGAATATTTTGCCTTTGGAGTTTGGGAAAGTGTAATAGTAAGAGTAACGAAAGGTAAAAGGAAGAACCTCATAGTATAGAAAACTGAAACTGCAAAAACAAATAGCTAAACAAGAAGAACAACATGAGACAAAAAAAGGTGAAACACAACCTAAAAAGAAAGAAAATGCACGAGGGATGTTATTTACTACCAAACTATATATATATATATATATATATATATGAGGAGCGTTCAACAGCACCCCTAAATTGTAGCACCCCAAATGCCCCCTTAATTCAGCCACTCATTTATATTAGAATATGTTTCTCTCTCTCTCCACTCACTATCTCTCCATCTACTAACATATTTTGATCAAAACAAGTGGTTAAATTCAAGGGGCATTTGGGGTGCTGCAATTTTGGGGGTGCTATTGAACGCTCACCTATATATATATATATATATACACACACATACACTAAAAATGATGCCTAGTAGTGGTGTTACATAATATAATGCATTATGCTTTTGCTAACCAATTTCTTTGTTAACACTCCAAGTTATCCATGTGAGACATATGTGAGGTTTATGCCAATAGACGAAAAAGATTATTTTAATGGAAAAGTAGATTTTAGGATGATGTTTCAAGATAGTCGAGTAAATTCAAAGTGCAATATCCTATTCACTTTGGCAAAGCACGTTGCCCCAAGTTCAAGCATGACTTCGAGTTAAATGATATAAGTTGATGCAAAAATATGAAATTGGCACATACCTATGTCACATCCCGTCAATTCTAAATTTGGTAACTGTAACAGATATGCAATGTAGTGTATCACCTAAGGTTGAGACGATATGAACCGAGCTTGAAAGAGCCAAGTATGTCGTTGAACATACGGGCATCGTAGTCGTCATCATATATGCAAAGTCATGTACAAAAAGTCATATGTGCAAAACTAGTTCATTTCCTTTGGTTTGTCCAATTATGTAATGGCCCGCAAATCCGTATTATCTAAGTTGACTAAGTACGACACACGTCCAACCCAAATTGCACAGAAATACGAATCATTATTGAAAGAAGTTAGAGGATGAGAAATAGAAAGAAACTTAGAATAGAATAAGAAGAACAGAAACACAACACAGAATCTCACATCGCAGCGGAACAAAATATAATATATATAACAGATTTTGGAATACAAAATTTGAACTGTATATACAAACATCATTATTGGAGTACAACACTTACTATACAGCAGAAATAACACTAGATAACTAACGTTGAAGCCTCCTGCTCCAAGCCCCTCCAAATATCTGTAAATACCTGAACTACTTGACTGCCCGTCCAAATTTAGGCACCCAAGAGTTTAGGTAAAACAAAACAAAATAAACTCTGGGTCAGTCATGGGACTGGTATGAGTAAACAGTTTAAATCAGCTTGAACAAGTAAACGATATCTCATAAGACCACACCGTATAATGAACGGGTTTTTCCCTTATGAGAATCCAAAATATCTTTATATCAAAAACCTTCTGATATTATAATAATGTCTATCAACCACAATATAATAATAATCTAATAGAAACGCTTTCATCTCACGTTCTACATATATAGTGTACAATCAAAACCGCAAGCACGTATTGGGTAATGGATTTCCAACTATGACAAGGTATGGAACCACCTGCCGTTGGTGTATCTCTAGAGGAGAATACACCGAGTTCAACAAGAACATCTTGCAACTCAGCCACACGTGACCGACCACTCATTTCGCTTGAGTGTATTGAATGTATATCACCAACGGTTGGGATCAGCAACCGTTTTCCGAATGGAACAACATCGACAATAGATTTTTAGAAGTAAATGAAACTCTAGATCAGGTGATTATACACCCTAATAGGTGCGACCTACATAGCCATGCTGCCTACCCGATTTTTTTCATTTCCCGGTTGTTGAGGCCAGAGGCTACGATTACTTTCCATTCATTGATAACACGATCACTTTGAATGCCACATTATCAGATCCGTTAATCACTAATTGATCTGCACAAATATTCTGGATGTTATGCTAAAGAAATAAATCTGTTGCAACCATATATATTTATACAGACCAACCCATTCGATCATTGGAAATACTCTGTCAGACACTCGTCCATATACGTTCGTTCTGGGACTGAACGAAACCGAAGGCACTATTCAGTATATCCATCCTAGGCAATTTCTATCTAGGACTTATACAACAGCCCTTGCACTTTACTCCGTCTTCAATATATTCAGCATACTTGGTTTGCAACGCTAATGCCAATACGGAGTGGTTCTTCGGATAATAATCGAACCGGTCTCTCTATATTAACAACGTTAAAATGGTCAAAGCTTTGATAGTCGATGATTTAACTATTAAACGAAAAATGTCCGTGTACACACAACGATCTTATTTCCAAATGGAATTATCGATCACATCATCAAACATATATATATATATTCATATTTCCTTATTTTCTATGTTTAGAAATATATGTTATTAACTCTGAAAAACATTCCCATTGCATATTTACATATCACTGTTCTTCCACATCTATCAGACTCTATCTGTAAACTAGTAAGAGAACAACTTCCTAAGTATAAACCCCGAAGGCCGAAACCAACATCAGATCGATACTCAAAAAGTCGTCCAACTCAACTAATTTCCAATCAGTTTCTAATTCTGCTTAACTCTATTTCTTTAACTCTATTGATTAACTTCTTATCAACACGATCATTTTAAATCGGCAAATCATTTGCTTTTAAATCATCGTTCACTTTAAAACGTATACCTCCCAGGATTTTATTTATAAAATTCCTTTTCATTTATAATATCCTATTTTAAGTTCGTTTCATTATCAAATTCTATATATACATCGATATATCGATTTCTAGTTTATCAAATCTTCTTAAAAATTATTCTAACTTCTTAAATTCCCGGAAAAATTCGCCATAACCTCCTTTGTACCGGGAGCATCGGGAAAATCCCCAAACTGCCACACAGGCCCTCTCCAATCAAAAAGAAAAAGGAAAAGCCAAGCGGCTAGCCGATACGGCGCATAAAATCTCATATTCAAATTGAATACATACCTTTTTGTTGAGCATTATATTTATACTCTTCTAACACTTCATTCCAAACCTGTCTCATGTATATCCGTCATTTCTAATTCATTTCAACTAACTACACTCATTTTAACTCAACTCGTTAATTAATTCTTTTCCTACTTCACTTGTATATATGAACATGACATGTTCAAATATATTTTCAACCTTCTTATAAACTAATTGAATTCCATTTCACTTACATTTCATATATTCAAATTCCATTTTCAATTCTATTTGGATTCTATATTCGAACTCCATTTGAATTCCTATATTCAAATTCTATAATCAAACTCCATTTGAATTTCTATAAACAAACTCCATTTAAATTTCGATATTCAAATTCTAAATTTGAATTCCCTTTATTTAAATTCCATTTGAATTTAAACTATCCATATTATCCAATTTAGGGTTTTTCACCTTTCTTTGTAAACATCGCCTTATATTACTCGTTTATATATATTAAAACAAGTCTCGACTTTAACTTCATTTGAAATAAATATTTTACTTTGGAAAAATAAATTTCCCTTTTCTAATTCACACTTGTATTTATATTTCCTGAATTTATAAAATGATAATTCATTTCACCTCCTTTATAAACTTTGTTTATAAACGAACTACTTGTTTTAAATATTCAAATCAAGTTAATATTTTTATTCTATTCGAACTTCAAATTCTATTTAGGAAAAAATAGAATTTCCCTTTAAAATCTCAAATATCCTTTCCATGATATTTTATAAATCAACCCTCAGGCCCAGTGATATTTAAACACTAAACAACCAATTATTTATTTCAGGGTTTCCAACACATCATATACGACAGTGTATATGCAAACAAATAAACAAACAAATAATATATTTTTGAGGGATCTAGTTGGATCCCTCCAACCTGTTTTCCTGCATCCACAGACGTTAGTCAACATAGTAATACCATCCTTCTTTGAGGCAGGATATCGCGGTATGAAGGTCATCCACTAATATATTTGTGGGGCGCATAGGGAAATCATCCGCTATGAAACTGCGGGCATCCGCTAATGGGACTGCGGGAATAATCCAATCATCAACCTAATATATATATACAACAGTCAACCCTAAATAACTAATATATTTAAATCAACCAGAAAAATCCAAATATGCAACAACAATTATTTTTAACGACATAAAAATAATTCTAATTAAGGTGAGTGAGATTTACTCACCAGGGTGTTTGTTTGCGCTGAATACCCGATGAAGTCTATTATGTAGATTGTACAGTGGTTCCTCCATTTCACGGTTTTTCAATGTAAACAATATACATAAATTCCCAGTTATCGAATTATACAAATTTAATTAAACTAATTACCCATGTGTTCAAATTCTAAATTAGTTGCTTAAACATTAGTCTAAAATTTTATTTATTTACTAACTAAATTTTCTCGTACATAGCTAATTATATAAACTAATTCTAATTTAAACAAAATAAAAAGAACTAATTTACAAATTAAATGAAAATTACCTTAATCCATTTTGAATCCTGCTTCTCTACCGTAATATATTCGAACCCTTTTCTATTGAAATAAGTTCGAACCCCTTCTCACTTCTAGCCAAACATCCATTTCATCACCTCCAACACGCATAAGATCCCACATCAGCCCTACGGCTCCCTTCATCGTGCCATTAGCAACCTTTCTATAATGCTGACCTAGTTGGAGATCATATCAAGTCCGATGCTGCTCGAACCTATCCTGAAATCCGTGACCTCCAACTCGCAGGATCCATCGTGTTGTCGCTCATAGTGCGCCACCGAAATGAGATACGAGATCTAAGATCTAAATCCCAATTTCCCAAATTGAGTTGCACCATACAGCTCGAACTCGACTTTGACTTGCTACAGATATCACGCGGTGACCTTAAACTTTGATCCTGTCGTTTTTCCCTGAAGTCGAACTTTAATTCAAACCGCTTACTTAAGCCTTATCCCGTAACGGATTTTCAATCGAATCTGAATTCGATTTCCCCTTTCCCTTTTGTTTTAAACGGTCAATTTCTTGGATTAAAACTAGAAGCGGATTTCAATTTGGGGACATGAAAAGGAATGGCATTGCTGGTGATTTCGTTTTGGCGTTTGGCCATATTTAGTTGAAACTTTCGATTAAATTAGTTTTTTGTAGCAGAAGGAAATAGAAAGGGAAGGTAGCGCGATATTTATAAAAGAGGAATACTTCGATTGAAGAGGAGAAGGCCACGTTCGATTTTCTCTTATGGCTTAGAATAAGGCACGCCTTGTTTTCTTGAGTAAACAGTGGAGTAAACAAGGTCACAAATTATTTTATTTTAATTTATTCTGAACCAGTGTCCTTTAATTAAAATATCCTATGATTCTAAACTCCTTTCTGAACCCAACAACAGTCCTTCCTAGGGTTAAACCACCATTCTGAACCCACTGGGACTGGTTTCAAAGTCTTATTCAATCATATGGAGAAGATATTAATTTAAATTGATATAAATTAAATTCAAACAATTAATTTTTATTATTAAATTATCCTTATTATCGTTTATACTCAAATAATATTTACATTGATCATCTCTAAATCGTCACGATTCAGTATTGAATTTCGAATTCAATTATTTCTGTATTACGATAATTCGATTTATTCTAAATTAAATCGTATTTCGATATTAAATCGATAACTCACTATAAAATTTCATTTATATTTTCAACTCAATATTTAAAACAAATATTAAATATTTAAAATTAGTTGACGGAAAGACCAGGTCATTACAATCTTTCCCCCTTGAAAGGATTTCGTCCCCGAAATTTCTAAGTTAGAAAAAGTGCTACTAACCTATTACTTTCCACTTATGCTGAACTCAACTTTTCTATTTCAACTAATTCTGTCCTAACCAAAACTTTTAGATTTCATTCACATTGAAGATCAAATATACTTATATTCATTTTATCTGAACGGCTTACAATCAAGTTATTCGCGTTTAATTCATATTCCATTCATATGCATTCCAATTTTATTTTAAATTGATTCTGATCAATTTATTCACTTCGGTCTATTTAACTTACTGAAGTTAAATTTAATTTCAATCATTCAAATTCCTGGGTTCTTATTTCAAATCTTCTTTGAAATAACATAAATATATACATATATTTATATCTATATCAAATTCAAAACATCTGAATTTTCAAACTAACTTGATTTCCTTTAAAATAAATTTCCATCAAAAACTTTTCTAAGGTAGCAATTTGTCACTTAGAAACTCGAAAATGAACACTGATGATGTTTGCAATCATCATCAGAATGATTTTCCAGCCACTGAAGTAAGTTCAGTGCTTAATTACTTTCAAAACCCATTCAAAAATGGTTTTTATTCACAAATCCTTTCAAAACAAAGCACTATTGCCTTAATATACTTTGGAAAATATTTTCCTAACTTCCCAGGATTTTAAATTCTGAATTCTGGTTGGAATTCAATTTCAATTTATCACATTTGTATATTTTATTTCTATACAAATTCTACTTGTTTATATTTAACAATTTCATTTCCTATAATCTTAGTTGATTATAATAACAACCAACACATCCATGTATTATAATAATTTCAGAAAATTATTCCTTTCTATAAAAAAAATTAGAATTTTGGGTAAAATTATTTTCGTTTACCCACTTAAAACAATATCCTGTCGAATTCTCTTTCAAGTGTTTATAAATTCCTATCGACTTCGTGGAGTCCCACGATTCGACCAAAATTCATAAACCACTCAACAGACTAGCCAACACAATATAAAACAATTTGTTTTAATATCAATTAACAAATACGCTCTCTCGTATATATACTCTCAACTCATTCTAGGGTACTACTGATCCTATCTCTAATGAGCACAACTCCACCAAAGCCTAGGTATTCGCTCAACCTAAGCTCTGATACCAACTGTAATGGCCCGCAAATCCGTACTATCTGAGTTGACTAAATACAACACACGTCCAACCCAAATTGCACAGAAATACGAATCATTATTGAAAGAAGTTAGAGGATGAGAAATAGAAAGAAAGAAACTTAGAATAGAATAAGAAGAACAGAAACACAACACTGAATCTCACATCGCAGCGGAACAAAATATAATATATATATATATATAACAGATTTTGGAATACAAAATTTGAACTATATATACAAATATCATTATCAGAGTACAACACTTACAATACAGTGGAAATAAATCTAGATAACTAACTTTGAAGCCTCCTGCTCCAAGCCCCTCCAAATATCTGTAAACACCTGAACTACTTGACTGCCCGTACAAATTTATGCACCCAAGAGTTTAGGTAAAACAAAACAAAATAAACTCCGGGTCAGTTATGGGACTGGTATGAGTAAACAGTTTAAAACAGCTTGAACAAGTAAACGATATCTCATAAGACCACACCGTATAACGGAACGGGTTTTTCCCTTATAAGAATCCAAAATATCTTCATATTAAAAACCTTTTGATATTATAATAATGTCTATCAACCACAATATAATAATCATCTAGCAGAAACGCTTTCATCTCACGTTCTACATATATAGTATACAATCAAAACCGCAAGCACGTATTGGATAATGGATTTCCAACTATGACAAGGTATGGAACCACCTGCCGCTGGTGTATCTCTAGAAGAGAATACACCGAGTTCAACAAGAACATCTTGCAACTCAGCCATACATGACCAACCACTCATTTCGCTTGAGTGTATCAAATGTATATCACCAACGGTTGGGATCAGCAACCGTCTCCCGAATGGGACAGCATCGACAATAGATTTTTAGAAGTAAATGAAACTCTAGATCAGGTGATTATACACCCTAATAGGTGCGACCTACATAGCCATGCTGCCTGCCCGATTTTTGTCATTTCCCGGTTGTTGAGGCCAGAGGCTACGATTACTTTCCATTCATTGATAACACGATCACTTTGAATGCCACATTGTCAGATCCGTTAATCACTAATTGATCGGCACAAATATTCTGGATGTTATGCTAAAGGAATAAATCCGTTGCAACCATATATATTTATACAGACAAACCCATTCGATCATTGGAAATACTCTGTCAGACACTAGTCCATATACGATCATTCTGGGACTGAACGAAACCGAAGGCACTATTCAGTATATCCATTCTAGGCAATTTCTACCTAGGACTTATACAGCAGCCCTTGCACTCTACTCTGTCTTCAATATATTCAGCATACTTGGTTTGCAATGCTTATGCCAATACGGAGTGGTTCTTCGGATAATAATCCAACCGGTCTCTCCATATTAACAACGTTAAAATGGTCAAAGCTTTGATAGTCGGTGATTTAACTATCAAACGAAAAATGTCCGTGTACACACAACGATCTTATTTCCAAATGGAATTATCGATCACATCATCAAACACATATATATATATATTCCTATTTCCCTATTTTCTATGTTTAGAAATATATGTTATTAACTCTGGAAAACATTCCCATTGCATATTTACATATCACTGTTCTTCCACATCTATCAGACTCTAACTGTAAACTAGTAAGAGAACAACTTCCTAAGTGTAAACCCCGAAGGCCGAAACCAACATCAGATCGATACTCAAAAAGTCATTCAACTCAACTAATTTCCAGTCAGTTTCTAATTCTGCTTAACTCTATTTCTTTAACTCCATTGATTAACTTCTTATCAACACGATCATTTTAAATCAGAAAATCATTTGCTTTTAAATCATCGTTCACTTTAAAACGTATACCTCCCAGGATTTTATTTATAAAATTCCTTTTCGTTTATAATATCCTATTTTAAGTTCGTTTCATTATCGAATTCTATATATATCGATATATCGATTTCTAGTTTATCAAATATTCTAACTCCTTAAATTCCCAGAAAAATTCGCCATAACCTCCTTTATACCGAGAGCATCGGGAAAATCCCCAAACTGCCACACAGGCCCTCTCCAATCAAAAAGAAAAAGGAAAAGCCAAGCGGCTAGCCGATACGGCGCATAAAATATCATATTCAAATTGAATACATACCTTTTTGTCGAGCATTATATTTATACTCTTCTAACACTTCATTCCAAACCTGTCTCATGTATATCCGTCATTTCTAATTCATTTCAACTTACTACACTCGTTTTAACTCAACTCGTTAATTAATTCTTTGCCTACTTCACTTGTATATTTGAACATGACATGTTCAAATATATTTTCAACCTTCTTATAAACTAATTGAATTCCATTTCACTTACATTTCATATATTCAAATTCCATTTTCAATTCTATTTGAATTCTATATTCGAACTCCATTTGTATTCCTATATTCAAATTCTATATTCAAACTCCATTTGAATTTTTATAAACAAATTCCATTTAAATTTCTATATTCAAATTCTAATTTGAATTCCCTTTATTTAAATTCCATTTGAATTTAAAATATCCATATTATCCAATTCATGGTTTTTCACCTTTCTTTGTAAAAATCGCCTTATATTACTCGTTTATATATATTAAAACAAGTCTCGACTTCAACTTCATTTGAAATAAATATTTTACTTTGGAAAAATAAATTTTCCTTTTCTAATTCACACTTGTATTTATATTTCCTGAATTTATCAAATGATAATTCATTTCACCTCCTTTATAAACTTTGTTTATAAACGAACTACTTGTTTTAAATATTCAAAACAAGTTAATATTTTTATTCTATTCGAATTTCAAATTCTATTTAGAAAAAAAATAGAATTTCCCTTTAAAATCTCAAATATCCTTTCCATGATATTTTATAAATCAACCCTCAGGCCCAATGATATTTAAACACCAAACAACCAATTATTTATTTCAGGGTTTCTAACACATCATATATGACAGTATATATGCAAACAAATAAACAAACAGATAATATATTTTTGAGGGATCTAGTTGTTTCCCTCCAACCTATTTTCCTGCATCCACAGATGTTAGTCAACATAGTAATACCATCCTGCTTCGAGGCAGGATATCGCGGTATGAAGGTCATCCACTAATATATTTGTGGGGCGCATAGGGAAATCATCCGCTATGAAACTGCGGGCATCCGCTAATGGGACTGCGGGAACAATCTAATCATCAACCCAATATATATATAATAGTCAACCCTAAATAACTAATATATTCAAATCAACCAGAAAAATCCAAATAAGCAACAACAATTATTTTTAACGACATAAAAATAATTCTAATTAAGGTGAGTGAGATTTACTCACCAGGGTGTTTGTTTGCGCTGAATACCCGATGAAGTCTATTATGTAGATTGTACAGTGGTTCCTCCATTTCACTGTTTTTCAATGTAAACAATATACATAAATTCCCAGTTATCGAATTATACGAATTTAATTAAACTAATTACCCATGTGTTCAAATTCTAAATTAGTTGCTTAAACGTTAGTCTAAAATTTTATTTATTTACTAACTAAATTTTCTCGTACATAACTAATTATATAAACTAATTCTAATTTAAATAAAATAAAAAGAACTAATTTACAAATTAAATGAAAATTACCTTAATCCATTTTGAATCCTGCTTCTCTACTGTAATATATTCGAACCCTTTTCTACTGAAATAAGTTCGAACCCCTTCTCACTTCTAGTCAAACATCCATTTCATCACCTCTAACACGCACAAGATCCCACATCAGCCCTACGGCTCCCTTCATCGTGCCATTAGCAACCTTTCTATAATGCTGACCTAGTTGGAGATCATATCAAGTCCGAAGATGCTCAAACCTATCCTGAAATCTGTGACCTCCAACTCGCAGGATCCATCGCGTTGTCGCTCATAGTTCACCACCGAAATGAAATACGAGATCTAAGATATAAATCCCAATTTCCGAAATTGAGTTGCACCATACAGCTCGAACTCGACTTTGACTTGCTACAGATATCACGTGGTGACCTTAAACATTGATCCTGTCGTTTTTCCCTGAAGTCGAACTTTAATTCAAACCGCTTACTTAAGCCTTGTCTCATAATGGATTTTCAATCGAATCTGAATTCGATTTCCCCTTTCCCTTTTGTTTTAAACGGTCAATTTCTTGGATTAAAACTAGAAGCGGATTTCAATTTGGGGACATGAAAAGGAATGGCATTGCTGGTGATTTCATTTTGGCGTTTGGCCATCTTTAGTTGAAACTTTTGATTAAATTAGTTGATTATAGCAGAAGGAAATAGAATGGGAAGGTAGCGCGATATTTATAAAAGAGGAATACTTCGATTGAAGAGGAGAAGGCCACGTTCAATTTTCTCTTATGGCTTAGAATAAGGCACGCCTTGTTTTCTTGAGTGAACAGTGGAGTAAACAAGGCCACAAATTATTTTATTTTAATTTATTCTAAACCAGTGTCCTTTAATTAAAATATCCTATGATTCTGAACTCCTTTCTGAACCCAACAACAGTCCTTCCTAGGGTTGAACTACCATTCTGAACCCACTGGGACAGGTTTCAAAGCCTTAATCGATCATCTGGAGGAGATATTAATTTAAACTTATATAAATTAAATTCAAACAATTAATTTTTATTATTAAATTATCCTTATTATCGTTTATACTCAAATAAGATTTACATTGATCATCTATGAATCGTCTCGATTCAGTATTGAATTTCGAATTCAATTATTTTTGTATTACAATAATTCGATTTATTCTAAATTAAATCGTATTTCGATATTAAATTGATAACTCACTATAAAATTTCATTTATATTTTCAACTCAATATTTAAAACAAATATTAAATATTTAAAATTAGTTGACCGAAAACCCGGGCCATTACAAATTCTGATAAGAAAATACAAAAATTTGAGTATATTCAAGTATGTACAATCAAGGAATTGAAACCTAAGGTTTGGCCCTAACTCATCAATTTAAGGTTACAATAAAATGAAAACATGGAGAAGATAAAAGAATGCTCAACCCCTAAAATAGTGCCCCTCGGTCTCTATTTATAAGTGCATATCTAACTTCGCTTTGCTTTGATGGCTTCGACGTTGATTGTGTTGACTCCTTATGTGGCCTGCTTTGGTTTTACATTGTTGGTCATGAAGTGGTTTCGACTTAACCCATCAAGGATGGAGCAATTGTTAAAGCATAAAAGACTTGCTTCACCTTTAGGACAAACAAAATTATTGTGCCTTTCCTATCTAACTAAGGCAAAGCAATCTCTTGTAATATTAGCTGACTTGGTGAATAATGGTTTAGTTTTTTTTTTGGGCAAAGCGATGCACTTATAAAGGCAAATCATACTTTTAAGTTGTTATTAAGCGAAGAAGTGTTAGGGCGATACCGCCTTGTCTAGAAGAATGGATAAGGATGAGCGAAACAATAATGTAAACTAAAGATCGGTATATTCTGACATACACAAAATATCTAAAGGTGATGCAATTCAATGCCTTCTGTATGCACGAGCGAAGCAATTATTCATGTCTGAATTAAATTCTATTCAGATACTGCCATGTCCTTGAGCGAAGAAATACCTTGTGCTTTCTTCGTAACTGGTGGGTGAAACTCTTCTAGGGATTATATAAAGCAAATACTTCTTGTTTCGTTGGTCGAAGAAAAGCGGTTGCATTGAGTTGATGATCCATTTCTCCTTAAATGAAAAACATTCTTTGGCCAATGTGCCTTTTGAGCTAGGGGTGAACGTTCGGCTGGTTCGGTTGGTTTTGAGGTAAAAAACTCAAACCAAATTGAAACCGAAAATTTACCAAACCGAACCGAACCAAATTAATTTCGGTTAATTCGGTCGGTAACCAGTTTAACTGAACTTTAAGAATGTGTTATTATTTAAATGATAAACTCACTCAAGGAAAACCATAAATTCAAGTTTAAGGAAATTTTATATAGTAAATTTTATGTCTATAATATGATTTGATCTATTTACAACACATGTCTTAAAAATAGATAATAAATTAAAAGTTCGATTAATTCGGTTAAACTGATAACAAAAAAATATATTTTACAAACCGAATTAAACCGATTTAGTTTTAAAACCAAACCGAACCGATCGAAATAAACTGATCTGGTCGGTTATTTCGATTTGAACCGAATATTTCTAATCCCTGTTTTGAGCAACACATTTTTCTACTTTTTGGAGGTAATAAATTTAGTGAATATTGGGCACACACCCCTGAAATGTTTGGAAATACAATCGGCATCCACCCCAACTTTATAATTCAAAGCAGGTCCCTATTTTGCATGTTACGTGTTTTCTGAAGGAAAAAATGCGCTGGTTGAAAAAAAATTCAAAAAATCGCAAAAATTCCCAGAAGCAATCTGGAGAAAAAAAAGTTGCAAACATGTATGCATTTATACTGGATATATGCATACGTGTATGCATATATTCAACTAGTGTTTTATGTTGAAAATCTAGACCAATATATGCATACATATACGCATATGTCGGTAATAGTTGCATACACGTATGCATATAAAGTTGAACTAAGTTGCATGTGTTATGAATAATTGCATACATGTATGCATTTATTCCGTATATATGCATACATGTATGCAACAAAATTGTAGAGGATGAAGGCTTATGAATATGTGCATGAATGAAAACATTTATTCTGTATAAGTGCATAAATATATGCAACAATGTTTGAAAACTGTTAAAACCGACCAGAATTAAATATATGCATAAAACGATGTATATATTGCAGTTTAATTGCATACATGTATGCATTAATACTATAGGTTGATGCAAAACTGAAATATATGCATAAACGTATGCAACTATTTACAAATAAGTGCATCTTTTGATGCAAAATACTGTTGTTTCGCCCTTTTTTGTTTTTGATGCTTTTTAATGGTTTGAACGGATGAATTTGATGACGATTTGGTGTTTTATTCAATTATGAATTTTCGTGATTTTTTTTATTTTTCTGGTGATTTTTTTAAAAATAGGGATGTAATTTATAAAAAGTTTAGGAGTGGATGTGAGCCTAATTTTGAAACTTATTTAGCGATGTGAGCCAAAGTTACCAATAAATTTAACTATTTAATTCACTTTTGTTATGCATGACAAAAGTCATACCAGAACAATGAAAACTCATATGAATTAGCCATTTGATTCGAAATCATTCTTTCTTATTTTATAAATTAATTTAAAATTTATTTACTGTAAAACCGATACCTACAAATACAAAAAAGTTATGCCTCACAGCTTTGTAATATAATATGATGCACAATTATTTTAATTGTCTAATTCACTCTCATACATAGTAGAAGTTATACCAGAATAATGAAAATCGATATGCAGTAGATTTTTTACTCGAATCTATGCTTGCTTACTTTTTGAAATACTTTAAATATTCTTTCAAGCAAAGCTAATACCTACATATATATTAAAATGATGCTCAATAGTTATTTGGTATAATGTGACGCTCTACATTTTTGTTTACTTAGTTCAACGTGATAAAAAATGATAGCAAAACCATGCATGTCCATATTTAGCATATTTTGATTTAATTTCATGCTTAGTCATTATGTAAATTAATCTAAATTTTATTTTCCATAGAAGATATATATATATATATATATATATATATATATATATATATATGTGCGTGCGTGTGTGTGTGTATATATATATGCTACACCTCTTATATTGCACGTGAACTCTCCCACTGATCTCAACCATTCATTCCCTTACGCATTCTCTCTCAGTGGTAAGAGGGACAATGAGTGGGGGAATGAATGGCCGAGATTCAGAGAGAGTTCACGTGCAATATAAGTGGTGTAGCAGAATGTGTTATATATATATATATATATATATATATGCAAAATTTAGTCTGCGACGGTGACCCAGTGGTAAGGGATTCTCGCTACCTGGTAATAGGTCCCGAGTTCGATCCCTAGCCTGGAGCAACTGTCCCTAATGAAAACTTAACCCTGTATAGGGGGCTTCAATCGGGACATAGGGCGGACGGGTCAACCTACACCCCCTCAAAGTGAACGGTTACCATTATTCTTCGGTGGCGTTCATTTTATATATATGCAAAATTGATACCCGGTAAGTGTTTGACATAATCTGATGCTTTATAAATTTGTTTATTTCATTCATTGTCATTTATGATAGAAAACTGATGACAGAAATATGCAAACTCATATCTAGTAGTTTTTTGATTCAAACTAAAGTTTAGTTATTATATTAATTAATTTAAATGTTATTTTGAACAAAGATGATGTGTACACATATGTGAATTGATATACAGTTGCTATTTCATATAATTTGGCAATAACACTAAAGCTAAACAGAGCTTCTACACATTTACATTGTATATTGAGCTATCAACATTTCATCATAACAAAATGTTAAATCTATATTAACATCTAAGCTGATATTTCTTCTCATTTTTTAGCACATGACAACTTAGAAAACAAATAATTATGGCCACTTTAGAACTAAAAAGGAAACTAGAAATGCCATATAAAAAATCATATTAATAGCATATAAATAATGGTACCATAATTATTTATACCTAAAATTGATATTAAAAGCATGCAAAAGGCAATCAGACACGATACTAATAACACATTAGAGAGTGTATTACCAAGGCACCATATCTCTTTCTCCTTCATAACATAGAAAAAATTAATTCATATAATAGAATTTGTATGTTTCTTAATACAAAATTCATTTAACATGACAACCAACCAATGCGTATTATCATTTTACACGATGATCAACTGCTGATAAACACTATTTTCCATGTCCATCAACCACCAACAGCTATTGTTTGGTCATTGATCGCGATGAAAAATAATGTTTGTCAGCAGTTCTTTGCCATCAAAACAAAATCGAAAAAAAATTTGGTAACCCGTAAAATATTTGGCACTTGGAAAAGTGTATCGTAAAATTTTATATACTTTTTAGTAATAGTTTATTAGAAAAACGAGTTGTCGTTAGCAATCCACCATGAAAATTGATACCACATTTTCATGTGGTTTAAGACACTAATAGTACCAAAAATTGATACCAAGTAAAAAATAATTTTTAATGAGCTAACTGACATAAAAAATTACTCATTTCTTCCTACACTGCTAATATATTCTCAACACATAACAAGGAACCAAAAGTGATACTACAAAACAAGTTTAATTACTATGATAAAACAAATTTACATATTAATATACACAAAAACCAGTAAACCAATGTGATCAAGTTCAAATACATAAAATTGCCCCAAAAAGCAAATAACAATGTATAATTCTAACAAATTCACAAAAACATGGAAATCAAATCAATTTTTCTTTGAAACTTGATGGTTTCACTTATTATGATCATATTACTTATATTCATCATGTCTACTTTGCTTATTTAAAATTGTACAAATCCTCATTTCTGTTTAGTATATGTCCATCAACACAATGCTTAATAGCACCTTCAACACTAGCATCAACAACCGACATATTGAAATCAAAAATAAGATTTAAAATATTATCATAAACGTGTGATCTCAACCTGTTTATGCACTTAACAACTGTAGCAATGTGCGAATAAATAGTTGAATTAGTAATAGATTTAGCAAATTTAAAGATCGACATCAACTTTTCTTTTTGTCACTTTTACAAAACAACACTAAATATAATGAGTTAATTCTTTATTTCTAACAAGACAAACAAGATTGTTTCATTATAACATTAATTTAAGGTGTTATTTGATAGGAATTTCATGAATAGAAGCTATAGTTAGTTTACTCTAATATTTCAATTGGATGAGTTAATAGGTGATTAATAATCAACTTGTTTAAATAAGAAAACATTTTCCTACTTATTTTGATTTAATTTTTTAAAACATTATTTGTTTTTTAAAAGAATGATAAGACAACAAAAGCATGAAAAAATTTACTCTTATATGATCATTCATTTGATGCATACCTTCAACACTAAAAGAATTAGTCTACAACTAGGTTTGAACCAAATATGCATATTTCATCATTATTAAATAATATTATAAATTTTCAACCATTAAGGATGTTAACTTTGTTTGGGTGTCCACTGTCGGTCTGAATCGTGGCCAAAAAATTCTATCCAAGAATGTAGTTAGGACATCAATTAAGGCAACTAAATTTGTATGAGCAAAAATTTCAGTTAGTGAGTGTTCATTCTAGTTCATTGGAATATCTTATAAGTTGTTAAACTCGCTATGTTCTGCAAAAAAATTATGACAATTGTTTGGTTCATTTACAAGTAGCAATTCGTAAAATGCCTATATTTCAGTACACAATAAGGAAAATAATGCAATGGATAAAACATCATAAATAAGTATAAAACCAGATATAAATAGCAACGCTCGTATATATCCTTCCAAGTCTCTATAACCCAAATATGTTTGTCTATGACCTAAACATGTATGTTCATATACATTCAGGCTTATTGAAGTCATGGATTAGGAGAATTTTTTTTATAAGATCATAACTCTCGTCTAGTTCATGACTGTTTCAATTTTATTAAACCGACTTTGTCGTTTTTTCTTAAATCTACTTCCCCTTTGAACATTTCCGTCCGTTTGAAGCCAGACTATTCCCAATTTTCTTCTTCAACAACAATCATGTTCTTTGCAAATTACCTATTCTTCTGATCCTTCCCTCCTCTTATGAAAATGACCTGTCCTTCACTGCATATACCATTTATTCCGATCCTTCGCTCCTCCATTTTCGCAAACGCATCCTATCTATTTCAACAAACCCGGCTTTTTTTATTCAACCCTAAATTCATCTTCAAATCCGACAAATACGCTCTAGTTCAACGTTTTTTCAAAAGGAGAAACGCTTAACGACGGATTATTATCACTTTGCAAATCCTATTGAATAACGAAGGCGGAGATAATGCCACTCGAGGGTAAGTCGGAGCTTTCCAAGTTGAATCCTCCAAATGAAGGTTTGTGATTTTATTTTCACGTTTGATTAAATGAATATGTGATTGTAATCATTTTATGGATTGTTCTTTTGTGATGTTCAATGAATTTCTTCGAGCTTTGCATTCAAAAAGTATTTAATTATTTTGTAGTTTTATTATTTTTTGTGAATTGAAGGTCTGTTTTTTTATACCTAAGTAGCACATTTCATTGTTTTATCATTTTTTGTTTTTTCAGTACTTAGCACTACATAATACGGTTTTAACATGCTTTCCTCTTGTATTAGAAATGACAATTTTTATAAACAGTTTAACCATTCTTTGAATTTTGATACGACCAAAACTAGTTCTCTGAGTCAAATGTTCTTGTTATGTTGAGGTATCTATTCTTTGAGAAGTTTCCTATTCTTTATTTATGTTTCCTAGTCCATAGGTATCCTATGATTTGATCTTACTTCGTTGTATCATTTTGTTTGAAATTGAGTTTTCATGTACTCAGTATTGAACTTTTGACTTTTGAAGCCAACCCTTGAGTAGGATATGAAAACTGACCATTTTACTGAAATTTTAATATTATGAAATTTTGTACAACAATATCAATTCCTGAATTTCACTTTACTTTTGCTTGGACTAAGCCCTCTGCCATTGTTGCTAAGAACTCAAAACAAGGAGATGAAGGTGAAATTTTGTAGAGCAATGTAAAAACCTGAAATTCCCTTTATTTCTACTTGTTAACTAACAATTAGGACTAAATCAAGCACGACCATTTATCTATTAATTTGAATCCATTAAAAAGGTATGTTTTTGTTTTAATTTAGTTTTAATCCATAAATATTGATTCAAATTTCATTTCAAAGTCTTGTTTTGGATATCTGGCTTAATTCGGATATCCCTGTCTTTATTCTTCGAATGCTATAGCTTTTATTATACTATTTTGATATAGAAAACGATCTTTAAAATTGTTGTTAATGTATCTTCTATATTTCAGCTTTTACTTATAATTAGCAGCTTTTGGATTTGCAAGAACTCATATTATTTTTATCTTAGCAAAATAAAATTGTGCTACTTGACTATTTGCCCTGGATGCACTGTGTTTTTCTTTCCCACTTCCATTTTTAATTTTCCATTTCGATTTACAATAATTAACCATCTTCTGCTTTTAACTTGTCACTGTGCTCTGCTTTCAGCTTGTCAAGGTACTACTAGGTGTCTTTGTTGCGCTTTGTAGTTATTATTCATTCACAAGTCAATACAATTACTAAAGTAACAGACACTAGTAATATTTTAAAACAAATCTCATAAACTAGGATCTATGTAATAAAAAACGAACATGATTAAAATGCTTTTAAAAGTCCGTCGTAGAACTCACTTATGACAAATTTCCTTAAGTGTTTTGTACACAATAACACATTCATACTTTCTTAGATGTAGCATCTTCAGAAAATGAATTGTGAAACTAAATTAAGTCAGAATAGAATCAATATTCAGTAAACAATATCATAGACAAATGACATGAATCAACTACATTTTGTCTATTTTCCAGTTAAATAAACAATAAAATCAATATGGTAAAGTGTAGAAAGATATTTACATAAAGCTAACTAATGAAAAGATGAAAGTAAAAGGCATGGTAAACTAAAGCAATGTTTAATACAGAAACCCTTTTTTGTATTTTATGGTAAAATATGGCTATCGTATGAAATACTAAATGCTAAGGTGATACACATTTCAACCTCTCTTATAGAGCATCGAAAAGAAAATTTTAATGCATGTATTGTCGTATTTCTAAACTGTAACACCCTGTAATTTTAATAACACTAAAGATGATAAATTAAAGAATACTTAATTAAATATTCATAATTAAGTGAAACGGACTGCGGCATTGCGTTCGTCTTGGAATTCTGGTCAAAACAAACACTTGGTTTGTGTAAAACGGACACCGTATGATGAAGATATTAAGGTTTGAAGTTTGTATACACATAAGAGAAATATATATGAAAGAAATAAGTTCTAGAATTCAAAACTATTCAAAATCAAGCAGCAAGAGAAAGCGGAAAAAATCCTGCCCATGGGTGTCGACCCCATCAAGGGGGTGTCAACCCATGGGTCGACCCCATCAAGGGGGTGTCGACCCCTAGGTCGACACACCAGGGGGTCGACCGTAGATCTGGGAAGATTTCTGGTTTCGTACGTGGACTGATTTCTGTGCAAGATTCGTTGACTGATGGCTATAAATAAGAACCCATTTCCATTGTTTTTACACTCAAAAAACAATGGAGAACTAGATGCTGCCTCTGCCCAGATTAATTCAAGCCTTTTCTTCTTCAACAATCAAGTCTTTCAAGTTTAGAGATCTGTGATTCAACATCTGCAATCCCTCTTCTATTTCTTCGATCCAATCATAGTGAGCCTATGTTATTTTTAGATCTAAATACTTAAAAGTTATTTTTGACATGACTATAAATTGGATCCAAGTCTATGACTATTTGAATCACATCAGATCTGCCATAGCCTATGATTAAACGAAAGGGCGATATGGGCGGCGCATACCGACAGAGTCATGGGCGTGCATGGGTCCGGCAGAGGAGGCTAAGACGTTGTGATACCTATAGATATGGTTGTGCATCCTAAAAATGAAGGGTTTCCACTTTAGAAAGTGATACGTCCTACTATGGGGCCAGCACAGGGTATCTACGGAGTAGGGAGCCGATCGATTGGGGTAGTAATTAGGGTACATCTAGACTTTGGTATGTTTAGGAGCCCGTTATTATCCTTAGGGGTAACTCCGGTATGTTTAGTTGGGCTGCCTGTTATTGTATGGGGGTAAAACCTCTCACTAGAAGTACGCCTAAATCTACCATCTTATACTTGTTGGGGATCATCTTGTTCATACGACACTAGTATTGGTGCAGAGAAAGAAAAGTGTTAGGAAAGTGCTACTTATGCTATCCTGTTTATCCTATTACCTTGTCATACCTGCCTTATATGTTCTTATCTACCTCTTATCCAGTTTATATGTCTGTCATGATACTTTAACTTATTTATATGCTAAAAGTAACTGGACTCGCCAGACTTATGTCTGACCTATTTTGTTTCCTCTTCTTTCTCTTCTGTTTCTCCCCCAGGTTCTCAGGGTGGGCATACTTAAGCTTAATTAGGATTCTGCTTTCATCCTGCTTGGAGCTGCTTAGCTGTACTACTTGATTTCATATCGCTCTACTATGTCTATGTTTTGGGGATTATGCTTCTTTTATTATTGTACTCTGATGATTTAAGTCCAAGACAGAATTTTTAATGATGTTCTGGGTTTTATGCATTTCAGACTTATGATGTAACCATGTTTTGAACCACGATTTTATCTGCTTAATAAAAGTTTTAAATTCCGCTGCTATTTTATATTTGTCTTGTAATATTTCTGTTTCTGTTTACCTATAATGCTTCACAAAACTTAATGTATTCTCTTAACGAGTGACATTAACGGACGTGGGGTGTCACACTTGGTATCAAAGCTGAATGTTACCTGATCGGATAAAAGATTTTGAAAATTATTTTCAAAAAGATATCCCTATTGCGGCATGGTTCCGTAGGCATGTTAAAACTACGGCACATATCAAAGGGAAATGGAGTGCCTAACCTCCATCTGTAGTCGCAGTAGTTTCACTTACGGCTAATTTTCTCGAGCTTCGTAAGGATTTCCGTGCGATGGAGGTAGCTTTCGAGAGACTTGTTAACATGTTACACAAGGATGGTGAAGAGGAGAATAAGGGAGTTAGGGCTGAGGAGCACAACTCAAGGATGGGAAAAAGGGTGGCCCAAGAAAGAACAACAACAACAACAAAAGAAGGGCGGAAAGAACGATAAAGCTTGAGATAAGAAGAAATGTCATGAGCTCATGGGTCATTTGGTCAACCAATGCAAAAGAAGGGGTAACGCTTGTTTCAACTATGGCAAAGTCAGACACTAAATGAGGGAGTGCCCGAAGAAGCTAGGACAGAGCCAAAGGGCAGGATCTTTTGGAGGGCAGATGCATGCTCTCATGGCAGGTGTACCGGATAGAGGTAGGAAAGTTTTGTCGAAGGTTTGATTTCTCTTTCCAATCATCCTGTTAGAACTCTTTTTGATTCTGGCGCTTCACATTCATTTATATCTGATTTTGTGGTTAAGTCTCTACACCTTAGTACTAGTATGGTTTTGGACCCTGTTGTTGTCTCAAACCTCATTGGGGGTACAACTCATCTGTCTATGATTTGTTGGGGTTTGAGAATATCTATGTTAGGCGTCGAGTTTGAGTGTGATGCATATGTGCTTGGTTTTATGGGCTATGGTTTGATTCTAGGGATGGATTGGCTAGCCATATATGGTGCCATTCTGGATTGTGAGGGGAGGGTCTTTAGACTTTTGACTTGCCATGGGAAGACCCTCGATATTTCTTGTAATGCAAAAGGGTCTGTGAGTATCCTGATGTTTTAGAAGAGGTTCGAGGCTTAGCTCCGAGTCGCGAGATAGATTTCCGTATATACTTGGTAGACAATGCAAAGCCAGTTACATTGCCCATGCATCACATGGCTCCAAGAGAAAGGAGGGAGCTTAGTAAGCAAGTAGGGGAGCTACTCGAGAAAAAGTTTATTAGGCGAAGCATATCTGAATGGGGTGCCCTGATGGTGTTCACAGCTAAAGCGGATGGTTCTCTTCACTTATGTGTGGATTATAGAGAGTTGAATAAACTCACTAAAAAGAACATGCACCCACTTCTGAGGATAGATGATCTGTTTGACCAGCTTATTGGTGCATCTGTTTTCTCTCTGTTAGACTTGGCCATAGGATTTCGTCAGTTGAGGGTGGCCGAGGACGGTATAGACAAGACTACCTTTAGGACTCAAGGTGGTTTCTTCGAGTGGCTCGTCATGCCTTTTGGGTTGACTAATGCACCCGCCTATTTTGTGGAACCGATGAGTAGAATGTTTCAGGAGTTTCTAAATAAGTTCGTTGTGGTCTTCGTTGATGATATCTTGATTTTCTCGAGGGGCAAGGAAGAGCCTGCCCAACATGTAAGGGAGGTTTTGAAAACCTTTCGAGCGCATTAGGTAAAGGCAAAATTCTACAAATGTCATCTTTGGAGAAAGGAAGTGAAATTTCTAACGCATGTGGTCTCTAAAGATGGGATAGCAGTAGATCCCGCGAAAGTAATTACGGTTCAGGAGGGAAGGGTAGTATATTACGATGGTAGACATTTGAGAGTTCATGAGAAGAACTACGCTACCCATGTTTTGGAATTAGCCGCTAAAATATTCGTGCTTAAGACTTGACGGCAGTATTTGCTTGGAGAGAGGTTTCGAGCTATATATGGACCATAAGTCGCACAAGTATATGTTCCCGCCGAAGGATCTCAAATTGAGGCAGCAGAGATAAGCTTTTACTTGGACCTGAGACGGTTAGAGAAACTTCAGAAAAGACTGATCTTATCTGCAGGCACATGAAGACAACTCTGGACAGGTAGAAGTCATACGCAGATAAAGGAAGGACCGATATTGAATTGAGGTGGGAGACATGGTTTCTATCAATGTATCTCCTTTGAGGAATGTGGTTCGTTTTGGATCTATAGGGAAATTGGCGCCAAGGTTTATAGGACCATTTCCCATAATGGAAATAATATGTCAAATGGCTTATAGGGTAAAGCTACCAGAGAACTAGCAGATGTTAATTTGCAGAAATGTTTGCATGATACAGTAGAAGTTGTGAGCCGAGTATGTTTGAGGAAGCAGAGGTGGAACGCGAGGCGACAGTTAGACGAGTTCCTACCCGTATTCTTGGATCAGAAGTTAAGAAGCTACGCAATCGAGAGGTCAAGTTGATGAAAGTTCAGTGGGGAGGTAACCAAGAAGATGCAACATGGGAGACTGGGGACAAGATTCATGCTTCGTACCCTTTTCTTTTCAAGGGTATGTTCTTAACTTCCTTTCCAAAGCTTTTATTCATGCTTGTTTCTATCATTTAAAGTATATCCTATCAATCGAATCTTCGACCTTTAGGTAAGAATCCCATGGATGTAAACATGTGTTTTGAGACATGTTATGTTCGATGGATGCAAGTGGATGCAAATGTTTGCTAGTGGTTGCTCATGGATGCATATACACACACATTAGGCACTAGATCGGCTCAATCACTCTCATACTGCATATGGAAGTGTGTGCATTTTTCTTCTTTTAATGGATGAAAGTGGGTGTATCATCATATGGATGTTGCATTTGGATGATTGAATGTACATACACATATAGAACTTACTTAATGTAATAGGATTATTTGCATACATATTGGATTCATGACACTAACATACATTGCATTAAGGAGGTCGACTGAATCAGTTGACCACCTGATCTTTCACATTAGCATAGGGACATATACACACACCTTTGCATATGTTCATAAGCATTAGAAATCTTTAAGAACAATGGATACCTGTGATTGGTGGATGAGTAGAAGGATGATGGATGTTAGGATATACATTCTTCTTACCTTGGAGATTTCGAGGACGAAATCCTTTAAGTAGGGGAGAATGTAACACCCCGTATTTTTAATAACACTAAAGATGATAAATTAAAGAATACTTAACTAAATATTCTTATTTAAGTGAAATGGACTGCGCCATTGCGTTCGTCTCGGAATTCTGGTCAAAATAGACACCTGGTTTGCGTAAAACGGACACTGTATGAAGAAGATATTAAGGCTTGAAGTTTGTATACGCATAAGAGAAATATATACAAATAAAATAAGTTCTAGAATTCAAAACAGTTCAAAATCGAGTGGCCAGATGGAGCAGGAAAAATCCTTCCTATGGGTGTCGACCCCATCAAGGGGGTGTTGACCCCTGGGTCGACACACCAAGGGGGGTCCGACCCCCACGTAGATCTAGGCAGATTTATGGTTTCGTACATGGAATGATTTCTATGCAAGTTTCGTTGGCTGATGGCTATAAATAAGACCCCATTTCTGTTGTTTTTACACACAAAAAACAATGGAGAACTAGATGCTGCCTCTTCCTAGATTAAATCAAGCCTTTTCTTCTTCAACAGTCAAGTCTTTCATGTTTAGAGATCTGTGATTCGACATATGCAATCCCTCTTCTATTTCTTAGATCCAATCACAGTGAGTCTATGTTATTTTTTGATCTAAATACTTAAAATTTATTCTTGACATGACTATAAATTGGATCTAAGCCTATGACTATTTGAATCGTATCAGATCTGCCATAACCTGTGTATCTAAGTTATTCTGACATAACTATGAATTAGATCTAAGTCTGTGACTACTGAATCATGTCAGATCTGCCATTATTTGTATATCTAATTCACTAATTAGATCTCATCATGCCTGTTTATGATCATGACACTATGCCTAATCAGTTCTATTATCACGTGTTCATCAGATCTGTTCCTATATGCCTATTTTGTCACTATGCCCAATTTTGTCACTATGTGCCATATATGTTGTTATCCTTCTCTTATCCAGTTTATATGTCTGTTATGATGTTTTTACTTATTTATATGCTAAAAGTAACTGGACTCTCCAGACTTATGTCTGACCTATTTTGTTTCCTCTCCTTTCTCTTCCGTTCCCCCCAGGTTCTCAGGGTGGGAATACTCAAGCTTGATCAAGATTCTACTTTCATCCTACTTGGAGCTGCTTAGATGTACTCCTTGATTTCATATCTTTCTACTATGGCTATGTTTTGGGGATTATGCTTCTTTTATCGTTGTACTCTAATGATTTAAGTACAAGACGGAAGTTTTAATGATGTACTAGATTTTATGCATTTCAGACTTATTATGTAACCATGTTTTGAATCACGATATTATCTGCTTAATAAAAGTTTTAAATTCCGCTGCTTTTTTATATCTGTCTTGTAATGTTTATGTTTACCTATAACGCTTCACGAAACTTAATGCATTCTCTTAACGAGTGACATTAACGGACGTGGGGTGTCACATCAACTATATTATATTGACTATAATAATAGAAGAGGTTAAGGTAGTATAGTTTTGAAACTGGGCGGAGCTGATCGGTCTTTGAAACTGGGCGGGGCTCGGTCTTAGAAACTAAGCAGGCTTAGCTTCAAAACTGACTTTAGCTCGATTCCAGAACTGAGCTTAGCTCTGTTTAGTCCTTAGAAGTGTGCTTAGCTCAATCCGATAACTGGACTCTAGCTACGCTATGTCCTTAGAGCTGAGCTCGGCTCAGTTAGGAAATTGAACTCAACTCGGTCCAATGAAACTCTGAGCTTAAGCTTAGTTATAAGTGATGTTAATTAATTAAATTCAATATGTTTTCTTTATCTTGGCGAAGTGTTCAAGAAGTGTACAGAAGTCCTCAACAAGTACTTGATGAGTGTTCATGTTGGGTACAGGCATTTCAAGTGTCAGACTTGGTTACTGTTATTTTTTGGTAGTTCCTACCCTTTATTGGTGGTTTAAGTTTTTTCTTCTATTCTTTGTAGATTTCCTTGCCTTGAAGAATGCCACTTCTATTATGTAAACCTCGATACGCTTTTCTCTTACTACAAAGAAAGCGAAGTATTTTACAGGTATTTAACTTCTGGGAGTAATAATTAATTTACGTTATCTTATTGTCTCTTGTATCACCATGGCTTATTGCTGTAGAAAATAAAGTTTCCATGTTTACCCATTTGAGTTGCAATCATGAGTATGAAATTGTGTTATTTTTCTTTTTTACTTAAAACATGCATAATGTACACATGTTTTTTGCAGTGAGCGATGGACCTTTATATTGTTGTCTCACTACAAAAATTCACATGTATTTTGCAGCAAATGTGGCCCTTTATATTGTAGCAAATTACGGTCCATTACACTAAAAGTGCTGTTGAACCATTATTGAAGTTCAAGTTGTTATTTTTCTTGAAATTTATCTGTTTTTTAATATGATTCAATCTAGTTTATATTTTCTCTGTATATATACTAATCTATTAAATATTTATAAAAGATGAAGCAACAGCTTTTAGTATTCCTTTTTCCTATTTTGTTTGGAATTGAATCTTAAAATTTCAAGAACAATGCTTTTCTAGCCATTGGAGTTTGGGTAAAAGAACATCAAATATGAACTTCAATACGCAGTCTAAATCTCTATACCCTTCTTCTCCAGTATCTTCTTCACATAATTAATTTACGTAGTTAATTGAATTAGGTCCTTGGAAGTTGGGGGTTCATGTTAGTCAGTTCTAAAAGCAAAACTTTAATTAATCTTGAACCTTTTTCAACTGCACTATTTTGCATGACCCATGCATTTGCACACAAATTTTTAAAAATGAATCAAAGTTGAAATCACTTCATGGGCTGGGTAATGAGCAAAAGAAACGGTTGGAGAATAAAAGAACTAGAGATCACAAGGTCAAGCACTATCTATATCAAGCCATAGATCGGGTGACTTTTGAGAAAAAACTGAATTAACGTTTGGGAAAAATTCAAAAGAAAATTTTGTAGCAATGAAAAGGTGAAAAGGTCACATCTCAATACCTTAAGAAAAGAGTTTGAGGCACTAAAGATGAAGAAAGGAGAAACAATCAAGAAGTATCTTGCTAGAGTGAATGTTGTGGAAAATTAGATAGAGGGTAATGGAGAAGAGATGTCATACTCTAATTGCACTACAAAGAAAGTGAATGCTGTAGCAAATTAAATGGGCCTTGGAATGTCAATGGGCTTACTGTGTAGCAGATCATTTTTGTTTTGCTCACGGGAATTAAAGTCTGTAGGTTTTTGCCATTACCAGTTGATTGCTTCTAAACAGACCAGTCTACTGGTCAGGTTAAAGCCGATAGGGTTTATTTTCAAACAAACATACACGACTGTTTAAAAAAGTTGCTATTTTATACACTGACCTGTCGACTAGTACTAAACATACCAGTCGACTGGTACGAAAGGTTGCGACTATTTCTGAACAGAAATAGTCGCTGATGTTTGAAGAGTTGCAATCTTTTTAAATAGAAGAACCGTATCTCCTCACTGCTATATAAACTGGACCGCACTTCAGTTTTGTATCACTTTGATTACTTCTCTACATCTTCTTCTTAAATTCATACTCTTCCTTTTCTTAAATATATTGCAAAAGGGTTCTAGTTCATGCAGGCTAGAATTCAAATCTCTTGTCACTGAAGACAAATAAATCCAGATAGTGAATCGTCGTGTTTGTGCAACCACGTTGATTAAAGATGTTCAATATCTGCTCCGTTGTATCTTCGAACAGATTTGCCATTACTCGTGCACACAATATAAGAAGGTAAATACTGTTTTAGGATAGTGATCAACATATCGTGCCTCGGAGATTTGTACGCAAGAAGAATCAGCGATAAATTTTAGTCCAACAGTCTCAATACCTTGAGAAGAGAGTTTGCGGCCCTAGAGATACAGAAGGGAGAAACAATCAAAAAGTATCTTGCTTGAGTGAATGTTGTGGCAAATTAGATACGTCACCAGTTAGATCTTCATTTTTCTCTTTGAATCCGGAGGGTTGCTTAATGTATATTTCATCTGGAAGAAAAATATTCAAGACAGCTTTCTTCTTTTCTTCTTCCTCATCTTCCATTTTAACAGATGGAGAATAAAAGAACTAAGGATCACATGGTCAAGCACTATCTATATCAAGCCATAGATCGGGTGACTTTTGAGAAAAATGTGAATAGACGTTTACGTTAACTTGAAATGAAAATTGGGTGGCATCGGGTGGTTGAAAAGTTCTTGTCTCAATACCTTGAAAAGAGAATTTGCGGCCCTAAAGATGAAGAAGGGAGAAACAATCAAGAAGTATCTTGCTAGAGTGAATGTTGTGGCAAATTAGATACTGAATAATGGACAAGAGATGTCATACTCTAAGACTGTGGAAGAAATTATAAGAACTCTAACTGAACAATTCACCTATATAGTGGTGTCCATTGATGAAGCCAAAGATCCATTGCAGTATGACAAATGACGAGCGGTAAAGCTCTTTATCTGTAAATAAGCAGAAGTTTAAAGGGTTGGATAGAGAACAAGATCAGGTCCTGAGAGTTGCACCCGGTAGCGGAAAGTTTTGGAATCGTAGTAGGGGATATGGTACATTTTGAGGGAGTGGAAGTGGCATAGGAAGATGCATGTTTGACAAAACTCTTATTGAATGTTATAAGTGTCATAAGTTAGGGCACTTTCAACATAAGTGCCCTAGTTGCAATAACAAAGCCAATTTTGTGGAGTTCGATGAAGAAGAAGAGCTACTTTTAATGTCACATGTTAGGAATTTTCCTAGAATCTCTATACAATTAGATTTTAGAAGAGATAAGAAGTGAAGAGAAATAATGACAAAATATATAATTCCACCAACAATTTTTTTATTAAACCACCAAAAGATTACAAGAAATAAAATAAAATTGAGAAGATATCTCAAATCCTAAAACCTAAAGAGACTAAACATTTTCTCCTACATACATATAATGAACAATATAATGCCTATTTATAATAGGATTGACAAAATATCTTCTTTAAGAAGCCATTGAATAATTCCATAAGCCTTCCCATATAGATAATTTTTTGCCTTTTCTAATGCAATAAAAGAGCCAACTAATTACTCCATAAAATCTACCAATATCTTTAAAAGATGTAATTAATCAATCTTCAAAATGTAGGAAACGTATAAAATACGAAATGAATTTGAGTCATGATTCCATATAGACTCAAATATATTCAAGATCTACATAAATATGGAATATTGTATCACCAAAAAAACTAACAATCTCCACCTTGATACTATATTCCATATATGTCATCCAAGCTCCACCTAGAACCGAAGCTTCAAAATAGTATCCCATAATACAATGGGAACAAATATCGCCATTCTAAAAATAAATAACCTTCAAATCGCCAAAAAAAATGCATGTTCCAAACTAGATATGCATGTCAACAAATTAGAACTGCTTGTAATACCACAGTGGCCTCCATGTGGTCTTCGCGGCTTTCTGTTGCTGGCTCCACCTTGATTTTGACAAATTTGAATTTTCACCACCATTTTGAGAAGTTCCTTCATTCTCTATTGTTTTCCCAAGCAATTTATATATGTTATTATTTCCCCGTTTCGCGCGCAGAAGCTTTTTATTACCCCTCCAAACTCTTGTGGCTCCACCTCTAGTCGAAAAGTTGCAGCCTTTTTGTTCTAACTGTCCTATTGAAGCAAGATTTTTCTTAATTTCTGGGATGTACCTAACTGCTGTTAGCTTCACTACCCTTCCATCATTCATCTTTAACCTACCGAGCCTATGCCTTTAACATGCAGATGTCCACCATCGATAGATTCCACTTTATCAATTTGTTCTTCATAATCAATAAATGCTTCTCTTTGATTGCATATGTGGAAAACAAGCGCTTGAATCAAGTACCCAATCTTTACTTTTGTCTTTATCTACACATAGGACATTATCATCAAGATCTTCACCAAAATTAACTTCTTTGTTGCTACTTTCATTAACCTTGACTTTGTCTTCCTCTAATGCTTTTATTCTTTCTTTATTCTTTTTAAGTTTTATGCAAAATCTTAGTTGATGACCGGGTTTTTCACAGTAATAGCAGATGAAATCGCTTTCCATGTTTGAGTTATTTGACCACCTATCCGTATTTGAACGGCTACATTTCCTAGAAAAATTGACCTCTTCAAATGGATTTTTACTTTCTCTTTCTACCTTATCCTTTTCTTCTATTAGGTTCATCCTTCGTATCTCCTCATTAAGCAAACTACTAACCACCGACTCTATTGAAACAACGCCGTTTGAATTTGAGTTATTCAATGCAATCGCAAGTGTTTCCCAACTCTCTGATAATGAACTCATCAACATTAAAGCTTGTCTCTCATCATCTACCTTATAATTTACAGCTGCCAATTGGTTCACAATTGCCTGAAAACCATTAAGATGCTCTCCAATTGATTCACCTTCCTTAAGCTTGAGATTCACCAATCTTCTCATAAGAAGAGCCTTGTTCGTTGCAGAGTTCTTTGCATAGATTCCTTCTAACTTTTTCCAGATCGCATAAGCAGATGTTTCATTAGAAACAATATGAAATACCGAATTCTCCAAAAAACACCTAATAGCTGCTGCAGCCTTTCTATCCAAAATTTCCCACTTTGCCTCAGTTATGCCATTTGGCTTCTCCCCATTATTTTCCAAGGGTTGGTGAAGATCACTAAGATAGAGATAGTCTTCCATCTTTGCTTTCCATACAATTTATTCCGTTAAGTTTCTCCAGATTTATCCTCTCCATAACCAAACTCTCTTCAAAAAAAATTATGTAGTAGAATCTGATACCAAATTGTTAGGAATTTTCCTAGAATCTCTACACAATTAGATTTTAGAAGAGATAAGAAGTGAAGAGAAATAATGACAAAATAATTCCACCAACAATTTTTTTGTTAAACCACCAAAAGATTACAAGAAATAAAATAAAATTGATAAGATATCTCAAATCCTAAAACCTAAAGAAAATAAACCTTTTCTCCCACATACATATAATGAAGAATATAATGCCTATTTATAATAGAATTGACAAAATATCTTCTTTAAGAAGCCATTGAATAATTCCATAAGCCTTCCCATGTAGATAATTTGTTTCCTTTTCTAATGCAATAAAAGAGGCAACTAATTTCTCCATAAAATCTACCAATATCTTTAAAAGATGTAATTAATCAAACTTCAAAATGTAGGAAACCTATAAAATAAGCAATGAATTTGAGTCATGATTCCATATAGACTCAAATATATCCGAGATCTACATAAATATGGAATATTGTATCACCAAAAAACCTAACATCACATGTTTATATGCATGAGTTAAAGAGAGAAGATGCTTAGTTCCTTTATTTGAGGTGTTTGAATTATAAGTGTGGAAACAAGAAGTGGTTCTCATATATGGACAGAAGATTTCGGTGTTTGGTTAAGCTAGGGAATGATACAACGATGACAATTAAATGGAAAGGTTGTGTGAGGTTGGAGATTGGATGACTCAAGCAAGTGATCACAGAAGTGTAATATGTTCCACATTAAAGTGTAATCTTCCAAGCATTAGGAAGCTGCAAGAAAAAGGACTCAACATCTTGATTCAAGGAGGAGAATGCAAAATATATCACGCTTTAAAGGCTTAGTTATGACAACTCGGATGTTTGTGCTACATGGTTTTGTCCTACCTAAAGAAAATTCAAAACTCAAAACCACCTATTTCGACTTCTCACTAAGTTTCTACATAATATGTTTCCCAATTATGGCACTAAAGGTTTAGACAATTTAGACACGAAAGCCTATACGAAATATGCAATGCCAAATATTGGGGAATAGTTTGTCCACAATTGATATTCCAAGGGAAGTATGCACTCATTATTTGGTTCATTGGTTGGAAAGCAACATCGAGGGGAGATTTCAAAAAAGAGTGCATAGAGAGAAGCCTCAAAACTATAGCTGGCTCATTCTAGCATATATGGACCTATTACTATAATGTCGACAAGTGAAAGACGGTATTTGCTTAGTTTCATTGATAATTTCTGTCGTAAAGTGTGCGTATATTACTTGAATGGGAAATCAAAAGCTTTTAGGTTGCTTAAGGGTTTTATGCACAGAGTTGAGGAGTGTAGGGAATTTGTAAAATGTCTTCGTAAAGTCAAGGGAGGCTAGTTTAATTCTAATAAGTTTAAGACTTTTTGTGTGAAGAATGGCATTAGAAGACTGACAACTGCTTATAATCCCCGACAAAAGGGGGTAGCGAAACAGAGAAGTATGATAGTAATAAACTCGATATGGAGCGTGTTGTCCCAGATGAAGGTACCAAAAGAATTTTGGTCGGAGGCAGCTCAATGATATGTTCATGTAATGAACAGAAGTTTGGTAGTATCTGTGAATAACAAGACGCCAGAAGAAGTTGGGATCAACATCAATCCATCGGTTGACTACTTTCATGTGTTTGGGTGTATAGATCATGTGCATGTACCTGGTCAGAAGAGATTAAAAAAACAGATAACAAATGTTTTTGTTACGTGCACTACTACAAAAGTGGGCAAATTCGACACTAGTTTTATGTGGCCTTAGGTTGAAAAAGTGTTGCATTAACCTTTTTCTTTCTTTCAAATAGGCAACACCAGAGGGGCATGGCATCTGCGGCCGTTGCATTAGTCCTCTAAGGCAACGCGTTTGCCCATCTACTGCCACGGAAAAAAAGTGTTGCATTATAGCCATAATGCAACACTATTTGCACGTAATGCAACAAAACACAACGTTGCCTTAAGCATTAGCTGCCAGGTCCGATAGTGGGGCCATGTCAGCTTTCCACGTAAGCTGCTCACGTGCCACAAGCCACATCATCTTTCCACGTCAATTGCATACGTGTTAGACGCCATGTCAGTTGTCCACGTGTCACACCACGTTAGCTGTGGGGGCCCACGTGCCGTACCATAATGGAATTAATAATTTTTTTCAAATACAACACCACTGCATAATGTAATGCAACACCATTATCTTGAAATGCAACATAAAAAAAATCAAATGCAACAGTAAAAAAGGCAAATGCTACATAAGAAGAAAGCAAATACAATGCTTTAATTATAAATTATGTAGTACCATTTTTGTACATAAGAGTGTTTTATTAACAAATAACATCAAATCAGATACAACTAATACATCAATAACACAATTTCGGCTGAATACAACAAGAATATAAGAGCTACATGCTTTTATAATAAACCTAAACTGTAATAACAAGCATCATCTAACAAACAATATCAGAACATCAACTCATCTCATCGTATCAACAAATCCGCATCCATATCCTTGCGCTAACAGTATCATCTCATCGCCTGAGAGAGAGAGAGAGAGATAGCATATCCTGAACATGCTTATCAGCTAAATAAAGAAATTACCACATAAATTCCATTGCAAATTTGCAATAGATAAAAAGGAAGATAATACAAAATGGTCATTCACAATTCATTACCTGGTAACTTTGGAGCATATCTTGGTATAAGTTAGGTAAACTGGTTGGAATATCACTGAGGTTGAATGGAATACTCTGCCTCGACAATGTATCTCCGGCTTTCGGGTGTTCCTTCAGTGAGAGTGCCTGATTTCCAGAAAGATGAAACAATTATATGATGCTCCATGTTAATGTTCAAACATATGCCATGCTTTAAAGATATACCTGACAACTGATGTTTCGCACTTAGTCACTATACCTACATTAAATAAATAAAAGTAAGGACTTCAAAAATGTCATTTAATCATTTACAACAAAGTGCAAATTGACAACAGATCTGAGTTAATCTATATATTTGATTTACATGATATATTTTATTTAAATGGACACGGTCAGAGTAGCCAACTATTGACACCAAAAAAGGGTACACCACCCAAAGAGTTTATAAGCCAACTATATGACTTGGAAATTGTGTTGCACTGTTAAGCAGTGAGGATCCTGGTTAAACCGACTACTGATTCTCAAACCACCCATCGGTCCTGTCATTTAATCCAAGTCTTCATGAGTCTAGATTGTTTCTGATATCCGGACTAAAAGGCAGGGTAACACCAACATACGCAATGAACCAGTTTATTTTTATTAGAATTTCAAATAATAGGATGATATAAACTATTAGTTCAATTATGTCAACACATCATGTTATCTGAAAATTGTAATAAAAATATGTTGGGATGTTTACAATATTAATGCAAATTACACACCCAAAGCATAGCAATGCCCTTCTGATTCATATCTACACCACTGGATACACCTAAATCTACACCTTCATATGTGTACACACACAATAGTGCACATGTATGCTCATATCTACAGCACTAAAAACACCTAAATCTATGTTGGCACAACGGAACATTTTAAAAGCTGCGGCTCAATGAATTTTATTTTTCTTTTAGTTATATCAAGGAGTACAAGAGACTCTCATATATATACTGAGAACAACATGACTCTTCAATACATGATTTAATGCTAATTCATGAATCACTAACTTCTAGAATTTTGATTCTTAGAGAAATCTAGAAAAGACTCTTCAAATGAAAATACAAATTAATCTCAACACCCTTGCTTAATTTGTAATTTTCAGCTGATTCTTATGCTTTTGAAACTTCTCCAAAGTGATTGCCTTGGTGAGAATGTCGGCCGGCTGTTCACTCGTGTTGATATAGTCAATGCATACATCTTCTTTTGTAACCAAATCTCTAACAAAGTGATGACGTAGCTCAATGTGTTTCGAACGAGCATGAAAAATTGGATTCTTTGTCATTAGACTAGCAGACTTGTTATCACAAAAGATTGGAGTTGCTCCTTCTTGCTTCAACTGAAAATCTTCCAATAGTCGTCGCAACCAAATCGCTTCACACGCAGCTTCTGCTATAGCAATATATTCAGCCTCACAAGACGATAATGGAACCGTCTTTTGTTTCCTCGAGCTCCAAGAGATTACGTTCGAGCCAATGCAGAAAATATAGCCCGACGTGCTTTTCCGATCATCAATCGAACTTGCCCAGTCATTATCAGAATAACCTCACTCATCTTCTTTCTCGTACAAAATTCCTTGCTTCTTTGTCCCTTTCAGATATCGGAGTATCCTTTTTGCAGCAGTAAAATGATTTTTACTTGGATTTGACATATACCTAGAGATGATACTTACGGCGAAATATATATTCGGTCTAGTGTGAGTCACGTAAATGAGAGATCCTACTAGACTCCTAAAGATTGAAGCATCTGCTTGCTCACTTACATCCTTCAACTGCAGTTTTTCATTGAACATTATTGGAGTTGGAACAGGTTTACACTCAGTCATGTGAAACCTTTCCAACAAATTCTCAATATATTTTTCTTGTGATAGAAATATTTTCCCTCCACCTTGTTTTACTTGCATTCCCAGAAAGTATCTCATCACGCCCAAGTCTGTCATCTCGAACTTGCTCATCATTTGCTTCTTAAAATCTTGAACCTGATTGACATTTGTTCCAAAGTAGATAAGATCATCTACGTATAAGCAAATAACAAGAAAATCTCTACCATTCTTCTTGACGTAGAGCGAAGGTTCATTGGGACTTTTTTCAAAACCACTTTGACGAAAATATTCGTCGATCTTTTTATTCCACGCCCGAGGGGCTTGTTTAAGCCCATAAAGTGCTTTCCGGAGCCGATACACTTGATCTTCTTTTCCTTTTACCACAAATCCTTGTGGTTGCTCGACATATATCTCTTCCTCAAGCTCTCCGTTTAAGAACGCAGACTTTATGTCGAGCTGAAAGACTTTCAATTCATGTTGCGCAGCAATTGCAAGTACAGCCCGGATTGTTTCGATTCTCGCGACTGGAGCAAAAGTCTCATTGAAATCAACACCAAGTTGTTGAGAATATCCCTTCGCAACGAGTCGGGCTTTGTACTTTTTCACCGATCCATCCTCGTTGTACTTGATCTTGTAAACCCACTTCAATCCAATGACATCCTTTTTGTTGGGTAAAGCTAACAGCTCCCATGTTCTGTTCTTTTCAATCATGTTAATTTCTTCCTTCATGGCTTCAATCCAGTCTTGCTCCTTTGCTGCTTCTTGAAAGTCCTGTGGTTCACAAAAAAATGCAACATCACAAGAATCATAAATGTCAGCAAGAGATCTGAATTTTCTTGGAGGAGTTTCTCCATCAGAATTTTCATCATTTGATGAGCTTGAGGTATCTTGAGAAGCAGGAGGAGGATTTTCTGAATTATTCTCCTGAAATAGACCTTGAGTTGAGAGTGGCTCAATAAATTCGACATTCATGGGAGATGCTTCTCGTTCCTTATCAGTCCATTCCCATGTTGCATTTTCATCAAAAATAACATCTCTTGAGATGACAAGTTTCTGAGTGTGAGGATTAAACAATCGGAAGCCTTTTGACTCATCGCTATAACCGATAAAGATATGTTTTTCTCCCTTCTTATCAAACTTCTCTCGGTTTTGACCAGGAATATGACTGTAAGCAATACAGCCAAAAATTCTCAAGTGGTTGATAACAGGCTTTCGCTTGTGCCAAGCTTCAAATGGCGTCTTATTTTGAACAGATTTTGTTGATGATCTGTTGAAAAGATACACAACGCTATTCACAGCTTCAGCCCATAAATTGTTAGGCAAACTTTTTCCATTCAACATGCTTCGAGCCATCTCTACCACCGTTGGGTTTTTTCGCTCGGCTACGCCATTTTGTTGTGGGCTTCGACTGACCGTGAGTTGTCGTTGAATGCCATTTTCTTTGCAATGCTTTTTAAATGAAGAGCTTATGAACTCTCCTCCTCGATCAGTCCGTAGCATTTTCATGAGGAATCCACTTTCCCTTTCCGCCATTCCTTTGAATTGAAGAAAAGTCGAGAAAGCTTCTGATTTCTCATGAAGAAAAAATACCCACATCATTCTGCTAAAGTCATCGATGAAGAGGATGAAGTATCGCTTACCGCTTAAAGTTGGCGTTTGCATCGGTCCACATATACCTGAATGGACAAGCTCCAACGGTTGCTTAGCATGCTAAGATGTTTTAGGAAATGGTAAACAATGAATTTTTCCTTAAATACAGCCTTCACAAACATGGTCTTCATCCTTAATCTCAGGAAGCCCGACCACCATATTCTTTTGCTTCAGAATATGAAGACCTTTGGTGTTCAAGTGTCCATATCTCAAGTGCCAAAGAGTGGATAAATTCATAGAATGAGCAGCAAAAACATACTGATTTTCAGATTGCATAACAAGAGGAAAAATCTTCTTATCACTCATTTGAATTTCAGCAACAATCGCATTATTTTTCTTATCCAGTATGGTGCTTTTACCATCATCAAATGTGACAGAATATCCATTTTTCATAAGTTGTCCAATACTCAACAAATTATGAGCTAACTTAGGCACATAGAGAACATTATGAATAAATTTCTTGTTACCTCTTTTGGTGTAGACACCAATCGTTCCTTTTCCTTCGGCACTTTGTATATTTCCATCACCGAGCTTCACTTGAGAACCGACACCGGAATCAAGCTGCATGAATAGATTTCGATTTCCCATCGTATGGTTGCTACAGCCACTATCCAAGTACCACACGTTCGAAGGCTCATGCGTTGTATTCAAGCTTGCATAGAATAATTTTTCTCCATCGCCCTCCTTCGTGAAGTTGGCTTCGGTGGGCTCCTTCTTTTGATGCCACCAATCCCTTTGAGAATGATTTGGAATTTTGCATCTTTTGCACCTGAATCGGCATTCTTTCGATCGATGGTTGTTCTTATTACAAATGATGCAGTAAGAGCTATCACCAAATTTTGGTGAATACTCTTTCTTCTCTTCAGAATTTCTTCCACGACCATCCGTCTTATCTTGATGATTATGTCCTTGGCGATTTTTCCAAAAATTGCCTTTCTTGTTTTGCGTATTGCCACGAGATTTCTCTAAGATAGCGACGCTTGATTGAAATGCCTGCTCCATGGACTGATTTGTGGATCTATTAATCCTTTGCTCATGTGCCTGCAAAGAGCTCATGAGCTCATGCATGGTCAATTTTGAGAGATCTTTTGCTTCTTCTATTGCTGCGACACAATGATCGTATTTCGGAGGCAAGCTACGGAGAATCTTCTCGACCACCTTTTTATCTGGAATGCTATCTCCAAGACTTTCAATAAGATTTACGATATGTGCTGCTCTCGTGAAAAAATCTGTTATTTTTTCAGAATCTTTCATGAGCAACGTATCGAAATCCCTCCATAGTGATTGCAGCTTTATGGAAACAACTTTGTCGTTCCCTTGAAATTCTTCTTGCAGAACTTCCCATGCATTATTCGCTCTTTTTTATTGAAGATTCGTGGATAGATTGACTTACTTACACCTTGCTTGATGTAGCGCAGAGCAGTGCAATCTTTTTCCTGTTTCTCCTTGAACTCTTTCTTTTGTGCTTCCGTCCATGTTGTAGAGCTTCCGTTTTCGGGAGGCTCCTCATAAGATTGCTCATTTGCTTCCAACAGATCATGAGAGATGAAGAAGTCTCTCATTTCACTGCACCAATAATCATAGTGCTCTCCTTCAAATGTGGGGACTTCACTAGGAGAATATTTGAACATAGTGGGGCTTGAGTTTCCAGCCATAATTTTGGTTTAGAAAGAAAAGATTGAAAGGCTACTGACAAGTGTTTTTGGTGTTTGGAATTGCTTGCTCCGATACCAAATTTGTTGGCACAGCGGAAGATTTTAAAAGCTGCGGCTCAATGAATTTGTTTTTTCTTTTGGTTATATCAAGGAGTACAAGAGACTCTCATATATATATATATATATATATATATATATATATATATATATGTACTGAGAACAACATGACTCTTCAATACATGATTTAATGCTAATTCATGAATCACTAACTTCTAGAATTTTGACTCTTAGAGAAATCTAGAAAAGACTCTTCAAATGAAAATACAAATTAAACTCAACAATCTACCCCTTCATATGTGCACACACAATAGTGCACGTGAAATCTAATAAAAAACGGTATAAAAGAAGATTAGCGTTGTGCAAATGGCCATTCAAGTCAGCTCTTATAAACAAGCTACCAAAGATGAATTGCAAAAATAGTACGAATGGAGTTACCATAAACTATTTTATAAGTTCATAGACCCGCAGCCATGAATGTTGATTCTCTGGTTCAACTTCCTGATAAATAAGCAGTTCAAAATGTTCTCCTGTGGGTTAATTTTTTGAAATTCTTCTAAATTATCACCGTTATCACCACAAGTTCCAATATAACAAATCTAAATGCAGAATCATATATCTTTAGCATAGGGTCGGCTTTCTCAGGTGTGAATTAAACACGATGACAACATTTCAATCAGAAACTCAAACTTCATTTTTAATAGTTTTGCCTCTAACATAGATACAGCCTCCTCACTCCATGAATAATATCTTTTTACGTAATCTTCTGAAAATGTATTAGAATTGCATTTTATAAAAGGGCAATAGACATATTTGAACAAATCGGAACTGATCTCTTCGTGATCGATAAGAATCATAGCAAGTATATAGCCTATAGACCAAAACATCTACTTTATGATTTACAGTTAAGTTTCCATCCTTAATTGCAATAAGCGTGTGTCATGGCTCAGGTATTCTAAATTCTCATTCTATAAATTGTCGCTTAACCTTTTCATCTAGATCAATACTTCGTTCAAATCAAGAAGGCAATTACTATGGACATTCAATGAAAAACTATCAGTGCCTAATTAACCAAAACAAATACCCTCTGCGTAAAACCTCAAGAGTATCTCACACAATTCCCTACAACCATCCTGAAACCAAACTTTTCTTCTGTATCCAACTCTAATCCATTCTTCTGTTCCAATTTTAATAGATCTGCTACAAACGGTACATATTTATACATAATTTCTTCATACAATAGCAACAAAATAGATCGACTTGAAGCTTGATGATGGAAAGCCAGCAAGACAGTCATGTTACTTCATTATTTTTAGATTCTAAGAAATGTTTATAACCAACTGGCTAAAATAGCTACACTTGAACATATGAAACACTAAAAATCATTCAAAATGTAGCTCAAACCTGAATCTTCTTTCGGATTTCGTCAGAAATCCCTGCTGAATTCTCTTGTAGAGGCAATGAAATCTCATTTTTCATATTTTCTTTAAGTCCCCCAGCCATATGCTGTATTACTCTATTGATATCGTAAATCAGAAATTTCCGACTGGACATATCCAATGAAATTGCCCTCAGATTTCCCTAAAGAATTTTCAGATGCTCTGCTCTGCATCATAGACTGATAAAATATGAAAGCTAGCTGAAGGCCATCACCTAAATGAGATTCAAAAAAAGCAAGATATCTGCAAACATATAAAAAAAATTCAGTTCATGACGCATGTAGGATATAACATGAACAAAAGATAAAAACTAGTAGACATACTTTTCATTCATATTTATGAGCAAATGATGTGCCAATTTTGTGTTCACTTCCAGAGGATCAGTTTCTACAGCAACAAGGCATGGCACACATGTTATCGGATGAACCAGACCTTGGTGAAGAACAAGGCGTGGCACACATGTTTCTGTCTTAGCCTCTCCATCAGAATCAAACTGACTTTCAGCATCTAGTAGATACTAACATTAAGTAGTAGTTCAAATAATTTAGACATTTACCAAAAAACAAAACAAAACAAATAAAACATCAATTTTTTTATTTACTTATTTTAGTTTATTTATTTTTTTAATATAATATCAATAGACTTTATACAACTTCATGTGGGTTTTTAAAATTTACAATTTAACGTCAAGAATAACTAAACCTGTAAACCTGATTGAGGTAATTTATTCCAATTATTGGTAGGGGTATAAGCTTTGCGGTTTAAATGAATATATTTCAAGTTTGAACTACTACGTACCCTCCGCCCTCAAGTAAGCAGCATACAACAACAAAAAAATGAATGAGCAGTAGAATTTAGGTTTAAATTTTGGTGAATTTAGGTTTAAATTTTGTTCCATAAAGGGGAAAGTGAAGAGAAAATGTTAGAGAAAAGAAAGATTAGTATTTCGTGAATTCAGAAACATCGCGCCAAAATTTCACATAGCAGAAAATGCAATGAGGTGGCTGTCAATGATTGGATGACAAGGTAATGTTTTAAACAGGAAGTAGAGATTGATTTGAACCGTTGGATTAATCATGCATCTACAGTGATTTATTTTCTTATTTTGATAACACGGATCGCTGACATGGATGGTATTCATGTAAAGCTATGCTTTGAACTGATGTTGCACGTCACAACACTAGAATTTCCACCGCAACAGTGCATTCACATCTAATGCAACAACATATGAATATTGTTGCAAAAGATCAAAGAAAGTATAACTTTCGCCACACTTTTCATGCAACGCACTCAAATTAGTGTCGAATATGCCCACTTTTGTAGTAGTGGTGTTCTTTGCGGTAAGCAATGAATCAAAAAGGTGTGTAGGTTATATGATCCTATTCCAAAACATAATTTGGGTAGTTGAGATGTTGTATTTGGGGAAGATAGAGTCGAGGACTGAAAAATAAACTCAAAAGAAATCAATAAGGAGCTAAAATGGAAAGATAACGAGGGAGTAGAGCATAGTGAAAGTGAAGAAGAAGAAGAAAGTGAGGTGGTAACGGATGAGAATGAGGCAACAGTTAATGTGGGAGTAGCAATAGAAACCGCTTTAGATAGTGCATAAAATGCTCCAAATGCTTGAATTTTAGAACAAAATGTAGAAAATCAAGGGAGGATTAGAAGAGCTTTTGCATTCTAAGAGATTTTGTAAGTGGAGCGGGTTTGAGACTTTCACATGAGGAAGAAGAAGCCACCAGTCTTGCATTACTAGCTACCTTAGATCTAGTTGCCTCTGAAAAGCTATAGAAAGTGAAAAACAAGGCATGACACACATGTTATCGGATGAACCAGACCTTGGTGAAGAACAAGGCGTGGCGCACATGTTTCTGTCTTAGCCTCTCCATCAGAACCAAACTGACTTTCAGCATCTAGTAGATACTAACTTTAAGTAGTAGTTCAAATAATTTAGACATTTACCAAAAAACAAAACGAACAAAACATCAATTTTTTTATTTACTTATTTTAGTTAATTTATTTTTTTAATATAATATCAATAGACTTTATAAAACTTCATGTGGGTTTTTAAAATTTACAATTTAACATCAAGAATAACTGAACCTGTAAACCTGAATGCGGTAATTTATTCCAATTATTGGTAGGGGTATAAGCTTTGCAGTTTAAATGAATATATTTCAAGTTTGAACTACTACCCTCCGCCCTCAAGTAAGCAGCATACAACAACAACAAAAAAATGAATGAGCAGTAGAATTTAGGTTTAAATTTTGTTCCATAAAGGGGAAAGTGAAGAGAAAATGTTAGAGAAAAGAAAGATTAGTATTTCATGAATTCAGAAACATCGCGCTAAAATTTCACATAGCAGAAAATACAATGAGGTGGTTGTCAATGATTGGATGACAAGGTAATGTTTTAAACAGGAAGTAGAGATTGATTTGAACCGTTGGATTAATCATGCATCTACAATGATTTATTTTTTTATTTTGATAACACGGATCGCTGACATGGATTGTATTCATGTAAAGCTACGCTTTGAACTGGTGTTGCATGTGACAACACTAGAATTCCCACCGCAACAGTGCATTCACATCTAATGCAACATGTAACGAACTAGAATTTTTGACCCAGAAAATCAACATAAAACCCATGTTAATTATTCAGGTATCGGAAATTCCTGATCATTAATAGAAAGAAGTTAGAGGGTAAGAATAGATAAGATAGAAAATTAGAATAGAAGAAGAACAAAAACACAATCAGAGTAAACACGAATCTCACAGCAGAACGAATAAAATATAATATATAACATAACTTTGCAATAAAACAATATAATAATATTATCAGAGTACAACACTTACACACAGCGGAAATAACAATAGCTATATAATCGTGAAGCCTCCTGCTTCAAGCTCCTCCAAGTATATCTGTAAAGACCTGAACTACTTAACTGCCCGTACAAATTTGGGCACCCAGGAGTTCAGGGAAAACAAAACAAAATAAACTCTGGGTCAGTCATGGGATTGGTGTGAGTAAACTCAAATCATTTGGTTTAACTTTGAAAAATCCCTTTTCAAATGAAAAGATAATCGTAAGACCAATCCACACATAAACACAAACGGTTTTTACCTTACGATAATCCAAAACAGTTTTGGAAATCAATACTTTTCTGATATTATAATAGTGTCTAATCACAAGTAATTAACAATCTAGCAGAACGCTTGCATCTCACGTTCCACATATATAGTATACAAACAAAACTGAGGGCGCTTATTGGAGATTGGATTCCGACTATGACAAGGTATGGGACCACCTGCCGATAGTGTATCTCTAGAGGCAAATACACTGGGTTCATCAAGAACGTCTTGCAACCCGACCCACACATGGCCGACCACTCATTTCGCTTGAGTGTATCGAATGTATATCACCAACGGTTGGGAGCTACCCACTGTTTCCCGAAAAGGGACAGCATCGATAAAAGATAAAAGAATGAAATGGATTTTCTCTAGATAGGTGATATACACCCTAATGGGAGCGACCCACCTAGCCATGCTGCCTGCCCGATTTTTGTCATTTCACGGTTGAAGAGGCTTGAGGTCATAACGTATCATTTAAAACACCTGACCACCATTCACTTTGAATGCCAGATAGTCATACCCGCCAAATAACAAATTGATTTCCCCAAAAATACCACGGGTATAAAGCTAAGAGAAACGAATTCCTCCGCTGTTAGCCCTCTTTTTGGCACTAATCTCATCAGGCCACAACCAAAGCCCAAACGCACAACCAAATATAAGTCGCGCTCCAAGAAACCCATCAGGGACGCTACATCAAGCAATGGTATATCGGCCCAAATCCAACTCGGTCAGATTGACTACGCATTACCAGAAAAATCGCTCACCAAGGCGACCGAGTTTCTCGCTTCCAGAAGGAACACGTCGACCGATTATCTCAGACCAACGTGGAAGATTTCTAATGAGCTAATCCACTTAATATCCCGACTTCCAAGGAGATAAAGGCGGTCAACCATATGCGAGCAAAGCTCTGCTTTTGATATGCCTCTCCACGGATGCCACGTCGGCCACAACTTTCGAGGATACTATTTATGAGCAGTGGAATCAGTCTTCCAGCCGCAATTCGAGCCAATGGATGGGTTCCACGTGTCTGGACCTTCTCAAAATGGCCGGACCATTTCGCAACAGCCCAAGCAGCATTTTCCACCTATAAATACCTCCAAGCTTAAAGAAAAAAGGAGGATTCCTCTTGGCCAGGCGGCTTTCTTAAAACTTCTCATCTCTACTCTCCTCCGAAATCTTAATCTCTCAAAAGGAAGAAAGGAAAATAGTCATCTTTTTCTTTTCTCCAAACAGAAAAAGCATTGTATTTGTATTGAAAAAAGAGAGAAATAATATATAAAGTGGATGCAGGCATCGTCTTTGCCGAACCACTATAAAAATTCTGTGTGTGCTCCCCGTTCTTTTACTTGTATTTTATCTTTATCCGTGTGTAGATCATGCGATTGGGGGTTCATCGTCACTAGTGGCCAACTTTTGACGTCAACAATTTGGCGCGCCAAGTAGGGGAAGCGCACCGACACCGCCATCGAGCTCCTGCTTATCCCAGGTCATGGCGAATAAACGAAAGAAAGATGCAACATCCTCTCGTCCCGCAAACGCCAATGCAGCTGATGCCGATGCTGCAGAAGCAAGCCACGAAGTTTCCTCTCATGACAACATGTCCCGATTCCTTACCCGGGACGACATGGATAAAATCGTGGTCGAACTCAGAGACCATATGACATCTCAGGGTAAAGTCCTCGAACGACAACAACAGTTGATGGATCACCTTCTCGGTCGACTGGAAACAGGGTTGAACGCTTCAACATCAATTCCTCCATCGACCGAAGCCGGGGCAATAACCGATCTTCAGTCTGCACGAAATCAGACCACTGATCAGGCTACACCTTTAATTCATCCTGGTTTGGTTCCACCAACCGATCGATCCCAGCCGAGAATATTGCTTCCAGCGACCAGCGCGGCTGCAACAACAGAACCTCAGGAGGCAGGCGACCAAGATCTAGGTCGTCTGGCAAATATGCCTCCATTCTTTGGAACATCTCGACCTACCGAATCAGTCGAGCTACCCCTGGGTCCCTCAGAATCAACGCCATTCCCATTACAACCCGGGATCTTGCCGCAGACCAGTCTAACCACTCTTCCTCTTCAACGAAGAGTTGGAGTAGCCTTCCCTTCGAACGAGGGGAGCCATCCTACCATGCCGGTCCTCACCGTAGCGGAAGAAAACGCTACCGTAGACCCTCCTAACCTCGCTTCAAACGAAGGCAACCCTGGCCTCCGAACATCACATGCTATGCTGGATCAGCCTAGATCTTTAGTTACAAATATGGCTCGATCCACGACTCATCAAGTTCCAGAGGGGCCATTCTGCCTAGAACCACCCGCCAGATCTCACCTTCCCTCACACCTTCACTCAACCCTCGGAGGTCGAGCCTAGCCAACGACCACCCTTCCGAGCATGCTCTTGCCGGATCCTCGTGCAGAACCCTCTCAGGATGCAGAGTTAAGTTCATGGCAACGACTCCTCGGAGATGGGAGTCAACTTGCAAGCATCATCCGGCGTTTCACTCGGGGCAATTCTTCGCAGCAAGACATAGACAATGTCAATCGCAGCCCCTTCACTAGAGAAATCAGAAATTCTCGAAACCCTCCGGACTTCAGGTTCCCTGCCATCGAACCATACAACGGTCGCACTGACCCGACCATTCATCTTATGCGGTACATGCAACATATGGAAGTACTTGGTGCATCGACCAGCTTCATGGCAAAGTGCTTTCCACTCTTTCTCACAGATATAGCCGGTATGTGGTTTCGGCAGCTAACAACGGAGTCGATCAGTAGTTGGAATACTCTGGTCACCCGCTTCATCGAGCAATTTCGAGTGCATATCTCTCGACCGAAAAGTGTTATGTTTCTATCTACCATCAAACAGCGATCCGGAGAGACGCTAAGATCCTTCCTTGAAAGGTTTAACGCAGCCGTAGCATCTGTCGATCGGCACGAGCCATCGATGGTGTTGATGGCAGCCATCGCGGGAGTCCAGAAGAGATCAGAATTCTCTAACTCCTTAACTAGGGATCCTCCCAAAGATATAGATGATTTCCATTCCGAGGCCGAAAGATTCCTCCGACAAGAGGATGCCAGTCTTGAGATGGAGAGCCTTGAAGTTTTAGTAGCCAAACAACAAGGTCCACTCAATGGCAATGGCCAGAATAAAGGAAGAGGAACGACCCCGGAAAAGGATAAACGCAATGTACGACCTCGAAATGAAAACAAATATAATCGGTACACCGAGCTCAGTTCCTCTTTGCTAGATATCTATCTCAATATGCGCGAGTCCTTCCCCACTCCAAGGCCACCTCAACGAGAGCCGACCCAGATGGTACTTGACTCTGGCAAGCATTGTATATTCCACAACGTAGCTGGACATAATACAAATGATTGCCGACATCTGCGCGATATCATTGAAGGACGAGTTAGAAAAGGGGAACTTGCTGAGTATGTCAAAAATCGCACCCCGGCCACGCCGCCGCGACCTTCTGCCCAAGCTCCTCAGGCTGGTCCGCAAGCTCATAGAAATGGAAAGGACCCTGAGACTAGCACTCGCGGCATTATCATTAATTAGATTTTTTCTTTCGATGTATTTCTTTCAATAATAGGGGCGCCTTGATGCTATGTAATCAATCGCTGTCCCCGTAGATTTTCTTTGTAATAGTTGCTTAGCAGTTATGAACTTTACTTTTTGCAAAAGTAGATCGACTGTTGTAAAATTTCTAAGCCGAACCAGATTAGTGTACGCTAGTAAGCCGAGCATGCTTAATGCTCGCCCCCCTGTTCTATATGGTCAGCGCGAAAGCCCACCACTATTTCAAACACCTACTCTTTCGAGTGAGAGAGGTCGCTTTTTCTTAAACACAAGTGTGGATTACACTCCCTTTCTTCACACCACGAGCGTGCATAGCTCGTTAAACTAACTAACCCAACATGAGTTGAGCATGAGAAACACTTGCACTAAGCCGAGCATGGTTTATGCTTGCCACTAAGCCGAGCATGGTTTATGCTCGCCACCAAGCCGAGCATGGTTTATGCTCGCCACCAAGCCGAGCATGCTTTATGCTCGCCACCAAGCCGAGCATGGTTTATGCTCGCCACTAAGCCGAGTATGGTTTATGCTCGCCACTAAGCCGAGCATGGTTTATGCTCGCCACCCTCTAAAGACAAGTGGAATAAAATGCTCGACCCATGGTTTGTTTTGTATTTGCAGGAACCAATTCTTATGGCAATCATCATCTCGGCCTTAATACGGTTTCCGATAGTTGTCGGTCTTCTGGCCTTAATACGACCTGGCATGGTCGTCGGATTTCTGGTCTTAATACAACATCAGACCATTGGTTTTCTGGCCTTAATATGGTCCGGCGCGACCATAGCAGCTCGAACGTTTGTGCTTCAGTTCAGATTTCATAATACACCTCCCTCTATCGATGAAGATACATTCTGAGGGGAAAAGTGTTAGCCCTCTTTTTGGCACTAATCTCATCGGGTCACAACCAAATATAAGTCGCGCTCCAAGAAACCCATCAGGGGCGCTACATCAAGCAATGGTATATCGGCCCAAATCCAACTCGGTCAGATTGACTGCGCATTACCAGAAAAATCGCTCACCAGGGCGACCGAGTTTCTCGCTTCCAGAAGGAACTCGTCGACCGATTATCTCGGACCAACGTGGAAGATTTCTACAGAGCAAATCCACTTAATATCCCGACTTCCAAGGAGATAAAGGCGGTCAACCATATGCGAGCAAAGCTCTGCTTTTGATATACCTCTCCACGGATGCCATGTCGGCCACAACTTTCGAGGATACTATTTGTGAGCAGTGGAATCAGTCTTCCAGCTGCAATTCGAGCCAATGGATGGGTTCCACGTGTATGGACCTTCTCGAAATGGCCGGACCATTTCGCAATAGCCCAAGCAGCATTTTCCACCTATAAATACCTCCAAGCTTAAAGAAAAAAGGAGGATTCCTCTTAGCCAGATGGCTTTCTTAAAACTTCTCATCTCTACTCTCCTCCGAAATATTAATCTCTCAAAAGGAAGAAAGGAAAATAGTCATCTTTTTCTTTTCTCCAAACAGAAAAATCATTGTATTTGTAATAAAAAAAGAGAGAAATAATATATAAAGTGGACGTAGGCATTGTCTTTGCCGAACCACTATAAAAATTCTGTGTGTGCTCCCCATTCTTTTACTTTGTATTTTATCTTTATCCGTGTGTAGATCACGCGATTGGGGTTGATCGTCACTAGTGACCAACTTTTGACGTCAACATCCGCCACCGAATGTAAGTACGTTTGAAGAGAACAACTTACGCGATCTGTTAGATATACCTTGTCAGACATTCGTCCATTCACGTTTGTCCTGGGACTGGACAAACCGAAGGCACTATTCTGTAAACAGTATAGCCCTTGCATAACTCCGTCTCCAAATATCTTCATTATATTTGATCGCAACCCTAACGTCCATACAGAATGGTTTTCAGATAATGCATTTGATCCTGGTATATCCGTATTGACGATGACAAAATGGTCAAAAACTTCGATAGTCAGTGATTTAACTATCAAAGAAAAATAGGTGTGCAAACAATGATATTATTTCCAGATAGAAATTTTATCGACCAATCATCATTCAAAAGTTCATTTCTTTAGATTAAATCATCTTTAATTTAGCCATTTCCCATATATATATATATATATAAATTCTTATTTTCTAAATTTAGAAAATATACTTTATAAATCATTTGGAAAACATCACCATATTTACTTCCACTTCTTAATTCCTGTATTGGAAAACATTTCTGATTCTTATTTGGAAAACATTTCCAAATCTCCTTTACTGGATTTAAACAGATGTTTAAATAAAACATCGTTATGCTAACCTAACACATTACGGTTATTAACTCAATTTACTTAACCAACTTTCACTATCGAACCTTATCCACTTCTTAGTTAAAACTGAAGTCAATCAAGTTGGGGTAGAATTACCTCTCAAACCTTAACTGAACAACATTTCTAACCTCGAAATAGACAGTTCACCTTTCAAATCTTTTAACACACTTCGAATAACTTATATTCGATTACTCTTCTCGAATCAACTATATTCGATACTCTACTTCAAATAAGTGCTTATTCGATTAATTCTTTTTTACTAACTCTATTCAATTTACTAATACTCGACAAACTCGAACTTGATTAACTCTATTTGAATACTCTAATTCGATTTAACTCCAATCGATTAACTCTAATTGATTAACCATAACTGGTTAACTCTTTTGATTAACTCTACGTTTATTTAGTTTCAAATATCGATGTTGAAATCGGTTCTTACTTCTCTATATAAGTCCTGACTTATATATTCTATTTATCCAATGATAAACATTTCATTTATAAAATAGTATTTATAAATTTATCTTCTCAATCTATCTGTTGGAATAGATTCTATTTAAAATCTTTGCTTTAAATTCATATCATGTTATACCCGTGTGCGAAGCACGGGCCTAAATCTTTCAAATGTAAAATTCTCCTTTTATACAATTCTAGTCACTTTTCAAGTATTTCTTTTTTATAATCTATTTATTTACAAATTAAATCCCTTTTTGATAATTCTATCTATTTATAAAATATTTTCTTTTTATAAAATCTATTGATTTTATAAGTAATTCCTTTGATAACCTAACTATTCCCTTTCTATTTATTTTACGCATATTTCCTCTTTCTATTCTATTTATTTTCAGATAAATATCCCTTTTCTATTCTATTTGTAAATAGTTTACAAATATTTCTTTATCTGTAAATGTTTTATAAATATTCCCTTCAATTCTATCTATTTGACTAACAAATAAATATTCCTTTTTAATCTATTATATTATAAATAAATATTTTCTTTTTATAAATCTTTTGATTTTATATAAATATTTCTTTTTCAATATAACATTGAAAATTTCCTTTTTAACATTCTAGTATTCCTTATGGTATTTAATGTACCATATAATAATGATCGGCATCATTCAACCATACAAAATCAACATCAGATTTCATATCACATCATATAACATAATATATGAAAAAACAGTAAAATAGATATTGAGGAACCCAGTTGGGTCCCTCCAACCTGTTTCCCTGCATCCACAGATGCTAAACAATAAAATTAACATCAATTTCATTTCACTATTAAATATTCTGCTAAACAGAATCAATATTTGATTTACGATTTATATCTATATCGTTATCTATATTTTCAATCAACTGACTAGCAGTTCAACCAAACAGCCAACACACAGCAAACAACCATTATTTATATATTCAAAAAAAAATATTTTATAAAAATATAAATTGAGTAGAGTTTGTGAGATTTACTCACATTAGGCGGTTATCATTATATAACGGTTAACAGTCGGCAGATCCGATCAGGCGTTTTAAATTCAGACGAGCTCCACTTTGCTTCATACTAGCTTCTTAACGTAGCATTCTCCGATATGATTGCAATGGTACTTGTTATGTCGAATTCTATTCATGAATGGATTCGTTATTGATATTACAAGTTTACGATGATTAAAACACTTTAATTATTAATTAAAGATTAATTTAACTAAATATTACCTTGATTGGCACATTGTTCGTCTACTTTAATCTTCCTCAAACATCAAGCATGCACTCCCACCGACAATGTACACATCCCCTTTACACGTTGCTCATGCAACGCCTTCCTAAGTCACGCAAGCTTTTGCATCCATTCTTTTTTTTTTTAAATAGCATGGCCCGCAAGCCCACCTCATACACGCTGAAACCCAAACCGCAACTTCCCATACCCGACCGTTCTAAATAGTATTGTCTTCCTCTTTCAAACCGTAGCCTGCTCCATTCTAAAAACCCACGGCCAAAGTAATTTCCCAAACTGCTCCTGTACATTCACAATGCTCACGCCCTCCCATGAAATCAGCCAAACTTCCACCATCTCGTTTCGTACTTGCCTCCACCCTTCCCTTCAAACTAAATCCACCCCTCACGCCATCCCAGTATTTTATCCATGTATGAAAGTCATTAGCTATGATTAATTATAATATTTAATTACCCTTAACCAATTGTTACCGCAAATCCTCCTTCCACCAACGCACAGATCCGTGCTCTTTCCTTCCAAACGTTCATCCATTCCTCTCGTGTACTGTGTGAATCCGCACCACTTACAAACCCTCATAAGCTTGCGTCTTCCTCCGCTCACCGAATGGTTGGCGTCATTCTCATCTGCTTTGCGAACTCTGCAAGGCCACACCCGTAAGTTCCAACTCGCAGTCGCACCCCGGCCATCTCGACAAGACTGCTGCAGGAGTTAGCGTATTCTTTTGTTGAGATATCATATTGGTTTTGATTTTTAAAGAGATTATAATTTTTGTTTGGATTTTCGTTCACATTTCTCGGGTGAAATCTTTTCTGCAACAAAGAAAGAAAGCATTGGTATGGGTTTATATAGAAGAAGGATGCTTGGCACACACAACTGAGAAGTTTGGCAAGCACGTATTATGCATAGGCTGACTGCAAATCTAGGTAGGTCGGCTAGTATTGTCTTGCAGGGTATTGAAAAGATCATGTACGAGACTTGGCTGCAAAGTAAACTGGACAAGGTATTATACTTCATTTCTACGGCAAGGCATATGCGAGGAAGGTTATACTGCATTGAAATGAAAGGGTTATTGTATGAAGAGTAGTGGCATCAGAGGTATCAACAGGGTAGGATGGAGACAGTATATAATAGTTGAAGAAGTGCATTGTGTTATATATATATATATATGTATGTATATATATATCGCTTTCTTCTTTTATACAATACGTTTTAGTGGTTTTCCATCAAGTTGAAGAGCAGCGTGCTATGTAGTTGCGACAATGACCCACTATGAACAATACTATGATTTTGGCATATACAACCAAGTTACCGGCCATCATCTTCTAAATGCAAAAGATACATTACGACTAACATTGATTCTTTGGTCGGTGTTGATTAGAAAACAGAGGTCTTTAGTTGCACTGTTTTAGTTTTTAGTAGTGTATTCATGTATATAATTTCATTATCGTCAAGTCATTCGTTTATGGACTGTTATGGACAAAAATAAAAATGTCGTCGTGTCCAGCGTGGTGCCACGATCCCAAAAATATAACAATATCGGTAGATTAACTCATATTTTGAAACCCCAAAATATTGATATAGGGTGCAAAATACTACAAATAAAAAGTTGTGTATTTAGTTAATTAAAAATTGCAGTAAAATTCTAAAAATTAAATTATCACTACATCTCAAAAGAATCTTGTCCAGATTTGCAGTCGGTATCTAGTTATATCAAATAAACTATTACGGTCGATAAACGATTTTATAGCGACTATTTGGAAATTTGATTTGGACATAACTCACAATCTGTAACACAAAATCTTGGTTTTTCACTTCTGTTAAAAGAATATAGTTCAACATATTTCAACGCTTCTTGTTTCGAAGAAATCCGACTAATAATGGGTAATGTACACTCAGTTGAAGTTCAAATCGTTGAATTACGAACTACCGCGACATTTCGAGCTCGATTATAATTTATATTATAATTAGTACATTCAATTGTCATATATAAATATATTCGTTAATATAATTCAATTCTAAACTGAATAAATTAATTAAATTAATTAAATTACCCAATTCACACAATATTACAAATTTGATTATTTCCATCTATTTTGGAAGTAAATATTAATATTCAGCTGCTTATATAAGTTTTAAATATTCAAATACTAAATTTCAACCATTTAAATTACCAATCCATTATGATAAAACAATTAAATTAATTAATTGTTAAACCGCTAAAATTCCGGGATGTTACACAACAACATATGAATATTGTTGCAGAAGATCAAAGAAAGTATAGCTTTCGCCACACTTTTCATGCAACGCACTCAAATTAGTGTCGAATATGCCCACTTTTGTAGTAGTGGTGTTCTTTGCGATAAGCAATGAATCAAAAAGGTGTGTAGGTTATATGATCCTATTCCAAAACATAATTTGGCTAGTTGAGATGTTGTATTTGGGGAAGATAGAGTCGAGGACTGAAAAAGAAATCAATAAGGTGCTAAAATGGAAAGATAACGAGGGAGTAGAGCATAATGAAAGTGAAGAAGAAGAAAGTGAGGTGGTAACGGATGAGAATGAGGCAACAGTTAATGTGGGAGTAGCAATAGAAACCGCTTTAGATAGTGCATAAAATGCTCCAAATGCTTGAATTTTAGAACAAAATGTAGAAAATCAAGGGAGGATTAGAAGATCTTTTGCATTCTAGGAGATTTTGTAAGTGGAGCAGGTTTGAGACTTTCACACGAGGAAGAAGAAGCCACCAGTCTTGCATTACTAGCTACCTTAGATCTAGTTGCCTCTGAAAAGCTATAGAAAGTGAAAAATGGCTAGAGGGTCTGAAGCTTATGATATAAGAAATTTAGAAAAGAACATGTGGAATTGGTAGAGCTGCCGGCAGGCACCAAAGAAACTGGAGTGAAGTGGGTGTTCAAGACGAAGCTCAACGAACTCAGCGAGATTAACAAGCATAAGGCACAATTAGTGGCAAAAGATTATGTACAACATGGTATAGACTACAATGACTTTTTTGCACCAGTAGCACTATGGGACATAATCTGAATAGTTATTGCATTGGCAGCATAAAATAGATGAAGCTATTTCAACTTGATGTCAAAAATGCATTTCTCCACGGTCATTGGAGGAGGTCTTTGTTAAGCATCCAAAGGACTTTGAAAAGAAAGGAGAAGAGCACAAGGTGTACAAGCTAAGGAAAGCTCTTTATGACGACTCCAAGGGCATGGTACAGTTGCATTGAAACATATTTTCCCACCAATTTTCAATAAACCTAGCACAACGTGACCCAAATCACTGGACATAGGTTGACATATAGAATGTTATATATAATCTAAGACTTATCCTAAAAGTAAAAGTACATGATATTACCTAGGTAATCAATTTTTTTAATTTTTTTAGGGAAAATGATAATTTATGTAGTGTTTTTGAATATCAAATTCCAAATTCTACTAAAACTATAAGAAATAATGTATCCGAGATTATGGAAATTAGTCCTTAATTATTCAAAAACGATTGTCACCTTCCTAATTGCTAAGAAGTGTTATTTTAGTTAAAAAATAGATTAATGCTTCTAGTAAGTATATATGTTTATTATTTGTATGTTTTTTTGACTAAAATCATCAACATTATTAAATTCAGTAAAAAAATTGAAGACCTTCTGTAAAAGTGGAATGAACTTTCGGAAACCTGAAACTAACATGCGCCTTCCGTTATTAAAAATAAGCGGCTAATTTACATACTTATTGAAACAATAAACGTTTTGCGACCATGCCACTAGTAGGAAAATGAGCAACTTACATATTTTATCCTACCAAACCGCTTTTAATATCGCAAAAATTGGTAAACTAATACACTCTATTATCCCCTTTTCATAATCGTGCATTATCCCAATATTAAGGCCTTCACCACGTAAACGAGAATAAAAACCCATAATTAGGTTGCATTCTCAACTAATTTTAATAGGGCATTTGAATGAGAGTTTTAATGGAGTATTTGAATGGTGAAGTTAGTTAAGCAAATTGTGGTTACGAACAAGGAAGTTAAGTGAGGAATCTGAGTGAAGCATTTTCAAATTATAAATTACTCAGATTTAGATTAAACCAACTCTATAATTTAGAGCACTTTGAATTGATTGCAACCCAAAAATACGTGCCTTAATATGATTTTATAATTAAAACTCTGATTAAATCAAATGAATGAAATTTCTTCATTTTGCTTAAATGGACCAGTTGCCATGTTTCATTCTTGACATAGTCGATATGCCTGACGCATCATGAATGGAAATAAGGTGAAATAACAATGTAGACATCCCCTTAAACCTTCTTTCTGGTAAAATTTTCAATCATCTATGCTTAATAATTATATTCCAAGAATAATCATAAATCATGTTAAGAATTAAAAAAATTAACAAACACACACTCAATTGCCATGTAGGGCTTTGAAAATCTAAATATTTAATGTAAAATCTGCTGACAGTTACGATACTTATCTTAACTTTAGGAATAGGACATATAATATGATTATGATTATTGAAAATTTGATTGTTTTCAATTTATAACCTATATTTTATAGAACATATCCAATAGTATTAGACAAAGAGACACCATAGGACAAAAAAAAATTAAAATAACCAGAGCTCAAGTTTACTCAAGCTGAATTAATTATATCTAGTTTAAAGGCACGCTTCTTTATTTTTCCTAATTATGTTTGTTAGAATTTGGTAAAATGATTGCTTCTATATTTCTTAATATTCATTTTTCTAGCATATTTTTACATTTTCTAGGGAAAATAAATAAACTCAATATGTTGTTTTTCCCTTCTAAAATAAAATGTTCCCAGCAGAAAATTTTATACGAATTGCCTAAATAAACAAAAGTAATGTTCTGGAGCTAGGATGGCTTCCCCGGAAACAACATTATATTATTTAAGTTAAGCATTCAAAACCTATTCATGATGCTGATTTATGTTATCATGGGAAACTATCTAATATTCGAAAATTACAAACTTTAGACGAGCATTGTGTAAGCTTAGAAATACTGACTTATAAGACTGGTAGAACCAATATATTGGAGTATAGCATTCGTAATATAATTTAGTTCCATTTTTGAGTTATGTTAGAGAGAATAATAAAGTGTGTTTCCTTTTATTTGAATTGCATTAATTACGAGTTATCAAACCGACTTTGTTGGTTTTTCTTAATTCTACTCCATAAACAAAAACTTGTGTCCGTCTAAAGCCTTGCCTAAAAAGGTATGTTTGTGAGATCATTTATTTGAGTTCCCTGATTTAGTTTTTAGTGTAGTCTATTTCAATTTTTGTGAGTTCATTTATTTGGAAATCAACTAAAAAGGTATGTTTCATGTGTACATATTAAGAAAATTAAATGCACATTAAATGCACTTTATACAATCAACTGATATACAAGACTTATACAATTTGATTCATTAATGTTCATTGAAAACCTGCAACAATAACTATACAATTCAGTTTTTGCCGTCTTTTTTACCATATATACGGCGTATTGGTTTTGGAAACATGAAATTGGTCATGAGATAAATGTTTGATTTATGGAAATTAGGCAATTAGTTCAAGTGTTGATTTGTCATAAAGCATAATTTTAATATTAATGGTATCTTCATTGAAAATATTATAATTACGTTATTACTAGGATACCAAAGTTCTACTATATTAGAATTTTTTTATCAATCTTTTTTGATCTTTTTGATGTATATTAATTTGCGTATTTATTCTTTGCACTTGCATGATTGGTTAAAATAATTATTTTGATTTGTATAATATACGTAATTTTTTTATATATATTGTAATTCATATGTAGTTTCAAACAATTAAAAAACTATAACAAAATAATTTTTTTTGTCAATTATATAGTATTACAAAGTCGGTTTTCCCACCGTTATGCGGTTATACTTGTATTAGGATTGTATTAATTTGGTCTATATTTGGTATAGACCCAAATATGCTCTAGAATATTCTATTCTAGAATGCTCCTTTTTCATCTATAAGTAGAGCCAATGTTTAGCATTATAATCAATCAATTATCTCTATTGTAATAGCAATCAAAGACATCAATAAAAATGTAGTCCTTTTATTGTTTACCATTTCATCTCTCTCTTCTCTCTGGATCTGAATTTTAGCATGGTATCAGAGATTGGTTATACAGAGAGAGGGAGAGAGAGTGCGTTGCTAGGAATTATTGGTGACTGGTATTGGTGTGCTATCAACATGGATTTTCAATGTTTTTCTTAGATCTTCAATGCTTTTCTTTTCCTGGTTCCGTTTAGATTCCAGATCTGGTTCATTCATGTCTTATCTATTTTGGTTGTCTTTTTCATTATCTTTTCATTTTGTTTGTATTTTCATTCTGATGTCCAGATCTCTCAGATCTAAATTTGTATCATGTAATTATTTTCTTTTATCCTCCTCCATCTCAGATCTAAATTCTTCTTGTATTATTTCTGCCCCATATTAATCCTTTTGGATCTTTCCCATTTCAGTTTTGTTTTCTCACTTGCAATCTCCTATTTGTCCAAATAAAAAAAGGTGGCTGAAGGTTTTGTGCGTGGTTTTGTAATTTGGTTCTGGTGATTATGGATGAAAGGTGAGTCAGGTTTGCTTGAGTGATTTTGTTATCTATTGGAGATTCATGTGGTGATGTTGTGGCATTTATGATGAGGGGGATGTGTGCGTTGATGCAAGTTTTGAGGAGGCAAAAGTTTGTAAGTTTGTTGAGTAGTTGTTTTGGTAGATCAGATGGAGAGTAGATGTGGACAAAAGTTGATATTTGTATTTGTGACTGATTATAGAGGATGCGATGCAATTGGTTGCTGACTGGGTGTTCAGTTGGTTAATGATCTGGTGTTGTTTCATTTATTTGTTTTGGTATGCTCTTCAACATCTTCATCTTTGACTCTTTGGCGCTCTCTTTCTTCACTTCATTTGTTTTGGTATGCTCTTCAACATCTTCCTCTTTGACTCTTTGGCGCTCTCTTTCTTCACTTAATTTTTTTTGGTATGCCCTTCAACATCTTCATCTTTGACTCTTTGGCGCTCTCTTTCTTCACTTCATTGGTTTTGGTTTTGTGGTGCATGGTTTTGTGGTGATAAGATTTCTTCAATGCTTCTTCTTCTTCTTCTTGGATTTTCTTGTTGATTTCTGTTTCTTGTTAATCTTCTGGGTTTCCTCCTCCTGCAATTCCTTCAATAATGCTTCTTTCTCCCTTGATTCTATAAGTGCTTCTTCCTCTTGTAATATTTTCTTGTTATCTTCTTCATGTAATTTCATCAGCGCTTCTTCCCCTTGTAAATTCTCCTTCGTCTCTTCTTCTTGCAATTTCTTCTGCGTCTGCAGTACTTGTACTTTCTTCTAGAATTCCACTTCTTGTATTTTCACTATTACTTCCACTTCTTGCAATTTATTCAAGCATTCTGCATCTCGGTTATCTTTATCAGTGTGTGGTTGGTGCTGATGGTCAGAAGTGGTGAATATGGTTTGTGTGACTAGTTTCTGATAGTGCGTAGGTCGATGTTGAGTGGACTGTAGTATGGGAAGAAGATGAGATTGGAAGCTGCAAATTGTTCTTAGAGGTTGGTTGTATTTGTGGTAGGAGTACGAGATTGTTGAGTTGATTGAAGATTGTTGTTGAATATTTGGTATTTGGTGCTTGGTGTTACTCTCTAACAAAATTGCAACGGTTGTTCGATCTTGCCACTCTTCACTTTACATCTTCTATTTGGCTAACTCACGATTCTCCGCATCGTGAGTTTGAGGGGGATGTTAGAGATAATAATAAAATATGTTTCCTTTTATTTGGATTGCACTAATTATGAGTTATATTAGGATTGTATTAATTTGGTCTATATTTGGTATAGACCCAAATATGCTCTAGAATATTCTATTCTAGAATGCTCCTTTCTCATCTATAAGTAGAGCCAATTTTTAGCATTGTAATTAATCAATTATCTCTATTGTAATAGCAATCAAAGACATCAATAAAAATGTAGTCATTTTATTGTTTACCATTTCATCTCTCTCTTCTCTCTGGATCTGAATTCTAACAATTTGGGCACCGTTCATTAAAATTGTTCCTTTTTTCATGGTGCATAATGTCTTAAGAGTTCAAACAATAGGAATTAATTCATAAATTCATAGATGTCTGGCTTTAGATAGCCTTACATCAAAACTAAAAAAAGGAGTTAGATAACTACAAAAAGAATTTTTTTAAGCAACTGCTAACTCCTAAATAAATATTCAAATCAAAAAAACTTATAGCCTAAGAAATACCATGCTTATCCACCAAGCCAAGGCTAATTCAGCATTTTCTCTTTTAAGCTGGACTACAAATTGCAGTTGTTTTATTTTTGGTACCTCACACACTTCCATCTTCCCTCTAAGCATCTGAAATTCATTAAGCTCCAGTTTCTTAGTCATAACATTCGTTATTTGTTGCTGTTCGTTATTAATGAAGCTTAATAAGGATCTGTTGCATACTATTTTCATATGGTTAGATTACCTGGTTTGCCTAGAGTACTGGACAAAGGAGGGGTTTAGTAGAATTGCGTTTTTTTATTGGAAATCCTTAGAAACTTGATAATTTATAAAGGGTATTAAAAATATTTCTTACGCACGTGTTTTAGTGGAAGTTTCAAGTCTGATTTCTTGTTCTAAGCAAATACAAATTTTATCATGTTAAAGTATGCGATACTATGTGTTGGATTGAAGAGGACGAAGATAGCTTCGAGTCGGAGGTGACCGTTCGCAAATCGGTGCTCGTATCGGAAGGTTCAGTTTTCAGTGGGCTGGAGTGACAGACGTCTGTCGTAGGGGGCAAAAGACGTTAGGGGACGATAGACATCTGACTTGTCAGGAGATTTTTCCCGAGAGTCTGGATAGACGTCTGTCCAAATGGGGACAGACGTCTGAGCTCCAAACAGACATCTATCATATTGGGGACAGACGTCTGAGCTGAGTGCTGAAGCCCAAATAATTCCCTGGAAGGGGACAAACGTCTGTCACCCCCACGACAGACGTCTGACGAGGCATATGGGTTGTTTCGGGCTAAAAACATGACAAATTGATTTGTGAATACTTGCGGACAATTTTGGTAATTGGCCTATCCCTATATAAGCTATTTTCTGGGGTGAATTAATAGAGAGCTTGGATACTTGATTTGGGATCAAGGGTTTATTTTCAAGGGAGAATTAGGGTTTATAACCTAATTCCAATTCTTCAATTCTATTCTCCTCAAACTCTTTTTTATATTGAAATATAGTGATCATTGGATCAATCTCTTGTATTCCTTTCATCGTGGTAATAAAATACTCTCTCCAAAGTGGATGTACACTAACAAGATGTTAGTGGAACCACTATAAATCCTTGTGTGATTTATTTTTGCTACATTGTCATTAGTTTCTTGCTTGAGATTGAGATTTGGATTATTCATGATTGGTTGATATTGGTTTGTGACTAGAGTTATTGTTTTTGGTTGTTTTTGCGAGTCTAACAATGATCTAGTCTTCTGCTAACGCTTGTGGTTTAGATATCGGATTCGAGTGGTCTTGAGTCGGATTAATCACAACGGTTACAACAGTTGGTATCGGAGTAATTGTGGTGTTTGTTAGGTGTTTGTGAAAATGCCAGAGACGGATAATAGCTCAGTAAGTCCTTCAACCAGAAGTCCGAATAGTGTGGCGCCTTAGGTACGGGGTTCGTATGTGACGTCAGGTTCTTAGTTGGTAATTGACAAGTGGAATGGTAATAATGACTTTGAGAAGTGGCAATGGAAAATGAAAGCGGTTCTAAGGCGGAATAGGGTGCACCGAGTGGTATTTGATACTCACTTATTGCCAAGTGATATCTCAGATGCATAGAGAGAGGAGATGGAGGAATGGGATTACACTACTCTTCAACTTGCCATGGGGGAGAATGTGATCTCCGAAATTAGTGGTGAGACTACCGCTAAAGGTATTTGGTATCAGTTGGAGGAACTTTATATGAAGAAGTCGCTCGCTAATCGTTTGATCTTGTTGCGTACGTTTTTCACCTTCAAGATGAAGGAGGGTAATACGCTTAAGGTACATTTGAATGCCTTCGATGACTTGCTCATGAAGATGTAGGCCGTTGATTTGAAGATTGAGGAAGAGCAAAAGGCGATGATATTATTGTGTTCATTGCCGGACCGTTATACGGGTTTCTCAAATACTTTGATCTATGGCCGGGACTCTAGATAATGTCAAGAAGGGTCTTCTTAGTGAGGAGTTGAGAGATCAAATGAAGGAGATGAGTGAGGGTAGTAGTGGAGCTAGTAGTGGTCACGGGTTGTATGTGGAGAAAGAGAAGAATGCGAAGAAAGGAAATCGAGGGCGTTCTAAATCAAGAAAGCCCAGTGGAAGAGGTAAATCGAGGGAAAGAAATAGCAAGTGCTTTATTTGCTAGAAACCAGGACATTGGAAGAATGAATGTCCGGACAAAGATAAAAAGGAAGTAGCCTCTTCATTTGCAGCGGTGGAGAGCGGGTATGGTGAGGTAGATGAGAATGTGTTGACGACGGTAGCATCGGGAGTTTCGGGTAGCGAATGGGTTCTCGATTCGGGTGCGTCATATCATATGATGCCAAATAGAAATTGTTTTTCATGCTTTGAGGTCAAAAAGGGAAAAGCAATTGCTATGGGAAATGGTGTTATTTGCAAGTCGATGTGTATTTGCTCCGTGCAAATAAGGATGTTTGATGGAGTTGTTCGCACGCTCACCCATGTTCGCTATGTTCCGGGACTTAGAAAGTCGCTTATATCTTTGGGGAAAATGGATTCTCTTGGATGCAAGATCACTATCGAGAAGGATTGCTTAAGGGTTTCGAAGGGGGTGCTTGTGGTTATGAAAGGTGCTAGGACTCATGGTATATATTTGCTTCAAGGTGTGACCATAGGAGGTGAGACTTGTGTGGGTGTTGATAGTTCTCGTGACTTGGATGCGACGCGGTTGTGGCATTTGAGATTGAGTCATGTCTCAGAGAGGAGTTTGGATATTCTTCGGAAGCGGGAGATGATTGAGGGTAAGAGTTTCAACAAACTAGAGTTTTGCGAGGAATGTGTCATGGGGAAGCAAACAAGGGTATCATTCGATGAAGGCAAGCATGACTCAAAGGAGGTTCTTGTGTATGTTCATTCGGATGTTTGGGGACCGACACGGTAACTTCTTTGGGAGGAGCAAGGTATTATATTTCTTTCATTGATGATTTGTCTCGAAAGGTATGGGTGTATGTAATGAAGGCCAAGTCGGAGGCATTTGCTAAGTTCAAAGTGTGGAAGGCTCTTGTTGAAAATCAGTGTGGTAAGACTTTGAAGGTGTTAAGGACCGACAATGGCGGTGAATATGTTTCGCGTGAATTCTTGGAGTATTGTAAGCATCACAGAATCCGGAGATATTTTATTACACCGGGAGATCTGCAATATAATGGAGTAGCGGAGAGAATGAACCGAACTCTACTTGAGAATGCTTGATGCTTGAGATTGACATCGGGTTTGTCTAAGGGATTTTGGGCCGAAGCTTTGTCAACCACGGTGCATATTGTGAATCGAATTCCGTGCTCGGCCATTGATAACAAAATTCTGGAGGAAGTATGGAAAGGGAAGAGTGTTGACTTGAGATATCTTCGTGTGTTTGGTAGCCTGGTTTATGTGCATGATCGGGGGAATGATAAGCTTGGAGCTAGAGCATTCAAAGGGGTCTTGCTTGGTTTCACGGACAGCGTAAAAGGCTATCGAATTTGGAATCCGGAAACGAAGAAGGTTGTTAATTCTCATCATGTCACTTTTGATGAGTCGGCTTTATTCAAGGTGAATGAGAGCTCATCGGATGTTCCGGATTTGGTTCATGGTGAATCAAAGGAGAAGGAAGTCATTCTCGCATTCTGTCCAAGTGGGTGTTGAGTTGAAGAAGCTCGTGAGGTAGAAATGGTTGATGAAACATCACATAGTCCACATGGTTCCTTTAGTGATGTTGGAGATGTACATGATACTAGGGAAGTTTCGACTCAAGGTGGAGCCGAAAGGGGTTTAAGTGAAAGTATTGCTACTCGGTTTGGTCGACGTGCAATAAGAAGTCCCGAAAGATATGGTGATTGAAGCTACCTTAGCTTTTGTGATCATTTGGACTATGCTCTCAATGTAGTCCAAGATGAGCTGATGGACCTTGATGATGTCATGGAGTCGAGAGAGAGCTCGAAGTGGATTTGCGCCATGGAGGAAGAGATGCAATCGTTAATGAAGAACCATACTTGGGAGTTGGTTACACTTCCTCAAGGAAACCGTGCTATAGGGTGCAAATGGATTTACAAGGTGAAGGATGATGGAAGGTACAAAGAAAGGTTAGTGGCAAAGGGGTTTGCACAAAGGAAAGGAAAGGAGTATGATGAAATTTTTGTACCGGTGGTTCGTCATACTTCTATCCAGGTTTTACCAGCCATAATTGCTATCCATGACTTGGAGTTGGAGCAACTTGATGTGAAAACCGCCTTCTTGCATGGATACTTGGATGAAGGCATGTAACGACCCGCATTCTACGCATCGAAGGATCGTAGAATATCTATTTCTTTCACATATAAAGTCGTATGGTCATGTAACTTTGAGAGACGACTATTGAGGTCATTTCCCATGTTCATGATTTTACCCGATTTTTAAATGACCGTTTTGCCCCTAGCTAATCTTGTTTTGGCCATAACTTTTGATTGGAAAGGAGTTTTGACCTGAAACCATTTCCATTAGCTCCAGAAAATGGTTTACAATTCGGTAGAGTGGTCACATTAGCCAAACGGACTTACCGTTTGGGAGATGTGGCTAAAACAAGTTTCAGATAGTGAAAAACAGCTTAATTGGGCTTAACTGGGTGATTAACAGCTAGGCCCAAAGGGGGATTTCGGGATTTGGAGTATTTAAGGGCTGTTAGGGTTAGGGATTTCGGTTTTTTACTCATTTTCCAGCCGCCACAAACCCTCTCTTCAACCTAACAATGGCCTCCAACATCTAAAAACACCTCTAATCACTTCTTAATCATGTTTTGGCTTAAACTACATCAAATTAAGGAGGAATAGCACCAAAGCAAGGTTAGAGCTGCTGTGTTGCATTGGGAACAGCGCTAAACAGAGAATCATTTCAGATTTGGTATTTTATCTGTGGCCAGGTGAGTGATTTGCATAGTTCCTCACTAATTATGGTTAATTAAGGGTAATTAGTGATAATTAGTGAATTTATACACGTTAAAAATTTGGAAAAATATTTATAAATTTCGAAATAATGTTTTAGACCTCTGTTAGAAATTTGGTTTGATTCGGTGAAGTTTTGCTAATCATATCATTAGTTTTGCTTAAACATGCTTAGGGGAAAATATGAGATTTTGGCTATGTTTGATCCGTTTAACCTTACCAAATTATTGTTTTGGTGTTTGTGAATGATTGTACTTGTTGCGATGACAGTATGGTATGCTTTGTGATTGTCTAGAAGTGATAGATTGGTCGAAAACGCCGTCGAATGGCATAAAACAATTGCTGAAAAGTTGCAGGAAATGTGCAGGGTTTCAAACCGGATCGGATCAGATTACTGGACTCGGATCGGATAGGAGGACCGGGCAAGTGGACTTGATTCGGATTGGAACTTAGCATAAGGGGCTTGGCAAGAAGGAAGGCCATTTGCTTAGAGTTGGAGTTGGCCAGGGGATCGGATCGGACTAGAGCCAGGGAGCGGGATCAGATCGAAGGACCAAGCTTGGAGCTGGAGTTGGAGCGAAGCAGCGGATCGGATCAGGACATCTAGGAGGGAGCAACCACCGAACCAGGCATAGGGCATCCGAACAGAACCAGAGCGGAGGACCGAACCGAGGAGGAATGGAGCACTGATCAAGGCATGAGCCAGGACCACCGAACCGAACCGGGTCGGGACTACCGAACTAAACCAAATGTATACTTTTACCTCATCGTGACGACTCTTTTGAAGACCAACTCTAATTCGACCAAAACCCGAGATGCAAAGGAAGTCCAAATAGGAAGCAGAGCTCAGGATCCAGTTGGGAACCAACGAGTTAACTTCATGAGTTGGGCTTTGCTGCGGAACGTGTGCTAAGGGGTTGTCGATGTCTATAACTTTGGATCACTATATGTAGAGAGTACGTGAACGGATTCAGGGCCATAGTGGCCTAGGTACAACTAAAGAGCTATATACCAATGAAGTGGGGTCATTTGTAAAGATTTGGTCATGACTCCATGTGGTGAGCTTGGTAGTAGCAGTAGTTGTACAAGTCGAACTCCGTCACTACTTCGATGGGTCTAGTGATCGAAGCAGTAGATATCGTATGCTTTACGCACTGAGTGAGAGATGTGAGAATGGTTGCTATGTTTTATTTGTTTGCTATCATTATGACATGCACACCCCCAACCCCGTTATCTTTACACGATCTGTTCAGTGGCACCTTAGAGTATTGTACGGTATGTAGTGCTAACTCTTTGGTTGCAGGTCCAGGTTCAGGTATGGTTTAGTATACCTGTTATTGTTCTGTTTAGCTGCTTATCGCTCATACCAGAATTTTTGTCTGACCCAGAGTTTTATGTCTCTTCTCATTACTCTGGGTGCTCTCACGAGCAGACTAGAGACGGGTTAACTGGGTATGCACGAGTAGCTGATCCGGAGACGAGCAGGAGGCTTCCACGTATGATGCATATAGATATTCTCCCTGTGTTGTTGAAGATCACTGCTTGGGCATTAGTAGTGCATCTTCTACTTTAGCTTTCTTTTCCTTTAGAGACAGTTTAAAGTTGTAATAAGCTGTATTTAGACTTCCGCTACTCTGATGTTGATATTGGTTTTAGTTTTCAGCTTATGCACTGTCTCGCCTGTTTTATGTCAAGTACATTATTATTATATTTTGTTCCATGCAATGTGAGACATTCTACAGGTTTTTAGTTAGTTCATTCTCTTCTTTCCTTTCTTTGGCGACCGTTCTGTGCTAGTTGGGCATGTGTACAACGCACTTTCGGAGGAAATGCCGGCTGGTGCGGGGCGGGCCGTCACACTTGGTATCAGAGCTCTAGGTTGCGTAGTTAACCTAGGGAAGTCATCAGGAGAGATAGTATAAGTATATAAGAGCGTGTATTTGTGATTATTTTGGTTTTCAAAAGCTATATATATACTACTAGTATAGCTAAGGATGAAGTCGCACTGCACTAGTACCACTATGGAGGTGGTTAATCGTTTTCTCTTTATAGATTGAACGATGAGCCGATACGCAAGAGGTGCCGGTAGAGGAGCCAATAATGGGAATGCTGCTGACATGAGGACGATGTTTACTGACCTCATGAGAGAGATGCTTAGGGACGTGCAGAGGGCAGCTCCCAATAATGGTAATGGTGGTGGTCCAATAGTGCAGGCGCCTAGGGCCGACTTCGCCAAGCTGAATAAGGATTATACTAGTCTTGGTGGGAAGCCGTTCCACGGAACGGAGTCGGCTACGGATGTTTAGGATTGGTTGGATAGCTGCGAGCGTATCTTCGAAGATTTGGGTATCAAGGATGCGATGAAAAGAAGGCTAGCATCCCGTCAGCTGCAAGGACGGGCAATGAATTGGTGGAATGCTATAAAGGCAGCTACTCCCGAGGATCAGATTACTTGGGAGCAGTTTAAGGCTCGCTTTAGCGATAAGTTCATTCCAGCTGCTCAGAAGTTAGTGCTGTTTAAGAAATTTTGGAACTCAAGCAGAATGGCAGGGCTGTCTCGGAGTATATTGCCGAATTCGACACTTTGTCGAAATATGGGTTATCCCTAATAGATACTGCCGAGAAGAAGAACGAGAAGTTCATAACTGGCTTGGATCAGTACTTGGGGGAAAGGCTTATTAACCACATCGATGAGTCATTTGAATCGATTGTGGGAAAAGCATTGAGGTCAGAGATTCTTTACCCTAGGTCGAAGACCGAGGTCGCATCTATAGAGGAGCCAAAGCCGCAAGCAAGCGGTGGAGGCAAGAATGGTTCGGTTCTTAGAATAAGAGAAAGCAGAATCAGATTAAGGATGGCCAGAAGAAAAAGAATAAGCAAGATGTTGAGTGCTTCAGCTATGGTAAGAAGGGCCACTATGCCAAAGAGTGTCGGGCCAAGCCAGCGGATAGGAAGTGCTTCAACTATGGCCAAGTGGGACATCACAAGGACAAGTGTCCGCAACCCCCTAAAGAAAAGCAGATGGTGAAAGCATATGCCCTTAATGCTATTCCTTCTTCGTCGAATGCCCCAACTGCAGCGGAGAAGGGAAAGAATGTCGCTATTCAAGGTATGCTTTCTGTTTATGATGTTCCTGTAAGAGTTTTGTTTGATACCGGAGCTTCCAGTTCTTTCATGTCTTGTGACCAGGTAGATAGGTTAGGATTGGAGCCCGAGATTGTCGATAGACCTTTAGTAGTGACGAACCCGATTGGTGGTTCGACTAACCTTAGCATGATTTGTCGTAATGTGGTCTTATCGAGTCATGGATGCATGTTTGTTTGCGATTGCTTTGTTTTGGGATTTACTGGGTTTGGCATTATTTTGGGAGCCGATTGGCTCCAAAGATACGGGGTGGTGGTAGACTGTGAGGGCTTTTTGGTGACAGCTAGAGCAGATGATGGGCGGAGGTTAGTGTTTGGTGGTTTACCCAGTGATGGGGTAATGGATAGTTTTCTAAATTTCCTCGACATCCTGCATAGTGAGTTGTCAGGGTTGCCCGTGGTTGGCCAGTATCCGGACGTCTTCGAGGAAGTGACCGGGCTTCCACCACACCGAGAGATTGAGTTCCGTATTGATTTAGTGAAAGATGCCAGACCTATAGTGAAGCCACATTGTCGTATGGCACCAAGAGAGCAGCGAGGGCTCGGGGTGCAAGTCAACGATCTTTTGAAGAAGGGATTTATCAGAAGGAGTGTTTCATAATGGGGAGCACCAGTTGTGTTTTCTACCAAGGCGGATGGTTACCTTCATTTGTGTGTAGACTACTGCGAGTTGAATAAAGTGACGAGGAAGAATATGTATCCTCTACCGCGGATAGATGATCTGTTTGATCAGTTGAGTGGCGCGAGAGTATTCTCCCAGTTGGATATCGCGACAGGATTTCATCAGCTTAGAGTGGAAGCTGAGAGTATAGCTAAAACAGCCTTTCGGACGCCGTCTGGATTTTATGAGTGGTTGGTCCTGCCATTCGGGCTGACCAATGCCCCAACATATTTTGTGGATCTTATGAATAGGGTATTCAGAGATCAGTTGAATAAGTTTGTCCTTGTGCTCGTGGATGATATTTTGGTCTATTCGAGGACAGAGGAAGAACACAAGGAACACTTAAGAATAGTGATGGAGGTGTTAAGAAAACACCAATTGAAAGCAAAGTTTTCTAAGTGTCACTTCTGGAGGAGGGAAGTGAGATTCTTGGGCCATGTTGTTTCAGAGAATGGTATTGTCGTGGATCCTGCGAAGGTGGCTATGGCGCAAGATTGGTCAACGCCCAAGAATGCAACAGACATAAGAAGTTTCTTAGGGTTATCTGGATATTATCGTAAGTTTATCCAAGACTTCTCCAAGATAGCAGCACCGTTGACTCAGTTGACCAAGAAGAATCAAGCCTCCGTCTGGGACGAAAGGTGCGAGAATGCATTCAAGAGCCTAAAAGAAAAGTTGACATGTGCACCAGCGTTAGTCATTCCTAAGGGGAATGAAGACATGACAGTATACACGGATGCATGTGGCACAGGGCTAGGTGCTGTATTGATGCAAGAAAGTAGGGTTGTAGCTTATGCAAGCTGGCAATTGAAACCGCATGAGAAAAGATACCCTACCCATGATTTGGAATTGGCAGCGATCGTGTTCGCATTGAATATGTGGATACATTATCTCTTGAGGGAAAGATTCGAGTTGTTTACCGATCATAAATCATTAAAGTAACTTTTCTCTCAAAAGGATCTAAATCTCCGACAACAAAGGTGGTTAGAATTTTTAGCTTCCTATGATTTCGATATCGCATACACACCAGGAAAGGGCAATGCGGTAGCTGATGCATTGAGTAGAAGACATGCCAGTTTAGGGGCTATGTTTCTAGAATGGAAGCAATTGGAGTACATCGCTGGGTATGATTTCAAACCAAAGTGCGAATTGGATCCATAAATGTTAGCAAGTTTGACGATCAGACCCACTTTGATTGAGCGGATTGGTTCCAGTCAGAGGAACGATCCTAACCTATTGGAAATCATCTCAAAGTTAAAGATGGGAATCGACGGAGAGAGGAACAAGTATGGGCTTGATCGAGATGGATGGCTTAGAAAGAATGGAAGACTAGTTGTACCCAATGTCAATGGATTGAGAGATGAAGTGCTTAGAGAATGTCATCACTCAAAACTGACTATACACCCCGGTGGTAACAAGATGTACCGAGACATGAAGCAGACCTACTACTGGGAAGGAATGAAAACAGACATTGGGAAGTTTATATCCAAATGCATGAACTGCCAGCTAGTTAAAGCTGAGCAAAAGAAGCCTAGTGGTTTGCTACAACCATTAGAAATTCCAGAATGGAAATGGGAACAAGTGTCAGTGGATTTCATTGATGGGTTACCAAGGACTAGATCGGGCCATGATAGCATTTGGGTGATTGTGGACCGATTGACTAAGAGTGCAAGGTTTATACCCGTCAAGTCAAACAGGACGGTAGCTAAGTTAGCGGAACTGTATATAAAGTGGGTAGTGAGATTTCATGGAATACCCAAAGGCATTGTGAGTGACCGAGAACCGTTGTTCACTAGTGGATTTTGGAGGAGCTTACAAGAGGCTTTAGGATCAGAACTACATCTCAGTACCGCGTATCATCCTCAAACCGACGGACAGAAAGAGAGGGTGAAACGAGTGTTAGAAGATCTCTTGAGAGCTTGCATATTGGATTTTGGTGGATCATGGGATGACCATTTGCATCTAGTAGAGTTTGCATATAATAATAGTTATCAATCCAATATTGGTATGGCTCCATTTGAAGCTTTGTACGGAAGATCGTGCAACTCACCGTCATGTTGGTTAGAAACTGGTGAGAAGTTTGTGCTTGGACCTGATGTGATAAGAGAAACTTCAGCTAAGATTAAGATTATCCAACAGCGAATGAAGGCTGCCCAAGATAGGAAAAAGAGTTATGCTGATAAAAGGAGAAGAGAATTAAAGTTCTCCATTGGCGACTTGGTGTTTATCAAGATTTCTCCGTTGAAGAGCGTGATACGATTTGGCAGGAGAGGCAAGTTAGCACCAAGATTTGTTAGTCCATTCCCAGTTCTTGAGCAAATTGGGAATTTGGCATACAAAGTTGAATTACCGGAGAAGATGGCAGGAGTTCACAACGTATTTCATGTTTCCCAGTTAAGGAAGTTCGTGCACGACCCAGATGTGACTATTTCACCTGATCAGTTGGACGATATCGAAGTTGAACCCGAGGCGGTTGGGAACCGCAAGCCTATGCGTATTGTTGGGAACGATACGAAGCAACTTCAAAGGAAAGCGGTGAAATTATTCAAGGTTCAGTGGGGCGAGAATGAGAATGACTGTACTTGGGAGACAGAGGAGAGCATTAGGAAAACGTATCCAGAACTCTTCGCCTGGTAAGATTTCAGTTTCGATTTAGCCTTTCCGCATGCTAGGATATGTTTGTTTTGTTTGTTTTGCATGTTTGATTGTTGTATGTGGCTGGTAGGCATGCAGGATCATTTGTATGTTTTGGGTTAAGGAATTTCAGGGACGAAATTTCTTAAGGGGGGAGAGTGTAACGACCAGCATTCTACGCATCGAAGGATTGTAGAATATCTATTTCTTTCACATACGAAGTCGTATGGTCATGTAACTTTGAGAGACGACTATTGAGGTCATTTCCCATGTTCATGATTTTTCATGATTTTTAAATGACCGTTTTTCCCCTAGCTAATCTTGTTTTGGCCATAACTTTTGATTGAAAAGGAGTTTTGACCTGAAACCACTTCCATTGGCTCCGGATGATGGTTTACAATTCCGTAGAGTGGTCACATTAGCTAAACAGATTTACCATTTGGAGATGTGGCTGAAACAAGTTTTAGATAGTGAAAAACAGATTAATTGGGCTTAACCGGGTGATTAACAGCTAGGCCCAAAGGGGATTTCGGGATTTGGAGTATTTAAGGGCTGTTAGGGTTAGGGATTTCAGTTTTTCACTCATTTTCCAGCCGCCGCAAACCCTCTCTTCAACCTAACCATGGCCTCCAACATCTAAAAACACCTCTAATCACTTCTTAATCAAGTTTTGGCTTAAACTACATCAAATTAAGGAGGAATAGCACCAAAGCAAGGTTAGAGCTGCTGTGTTGCATTGGGAACAGCACCAAATAGAGAATCATTTCAGATTTGGTATTTTATTTGTGGCCAAGGTGAGTGATTTGCATAGTTCCTCACTAATTATGGTTAATTAAGGGTAATTAGTGATAATTAGCGAATTTATACACGTTAAAAATATGGAAAAATATTTATAAATTTCAAAATAATTTTTTAGACCATTTTTAGAAATTTGGTTTGATTCGGTGAAGTTTTGCTAATTATATCATTAGTTTTGCTTAAACATGCTTAGGGGAAAATATGATATTTTGGCTATGTTTGATCCGTTTAACCTTACCAAATTATTGTTTTGGTGTTTGTGAATGATTATACATGTTGCTATGACTGTATGGTATGCTTTGTGATTGTCTAGAAGTGATAGATTGGTCGAAAACGCCGTCAAAAGGCGTAAAACAGTCGCTGGAAAGTTCCAGGAAATGTGCAGGGTTTCAAACTGGATCGGATCGGATTACTGGACTCGGATCGGATAGGAGGAACGGGCAAGTGGACTTGATTCGGATTGGAACTTAGCATAAGCGGCTTGGCGAGAAGGAAGGCCATTTGCTTAGAGTTGGAGTTGGGCAGGGGATCAGATCGGACTAGAGCCAGGGAACGGGATCGGATTGGAGGACCAAGCTTGGAGCTGGAGTTGGAGCGAAGCACCGGATCGGATCGGGACATCTAGGAGGGAGCAACCACCGAACCGGGCATAGGGCATCCGAACAGAACCAGAGCTGGAGGACCGAACCGAGGAGGAATGGAGCACTGATCAAGGCATGAGCCAGGACCACCGAACCGAACCGGGTCGGGACTACCGAACCGAACCAAATGTATACTTTTACCTCATCGTGACGACTCTTTTGAAGACCAACTCCAACTCGACCAAAACCCGAGATGCAAAGGAAGTCCAAATAGGAAGTAGAGCTCAGGATCCAGTTGGGAACCAATGAGTTAACTTCATGAGTTGGGCTTTGCTGCGGGACGTTTGCTAAGGGGTTGTCGATGTCTATAACTTTGGATCACTATGTGCAGGGAGTACGTGAACGGATTCAGGGCCATAGTGGCCTAGGTACAACTAAAGAGCTATAGACAAATGAAGTGAGGTCATTTGTAAAGATTTGATCATGACTTCATGTGGTGAGCTCGGTAGTAGAAATAGTTGTACAAGTTGAACTCCGTCACTACTTCGATGGGTCTAGTGATCGAAGCAGTAGATATCGTATGCTTTACGCACTGAGTGAGAGATGTGAGGATGGTTTCTGTGTTTGATTTGTTTGCCGTCATTATGACATGCACACCCCCACCCCCGTTATCTTTACACCATCTGTTCAGTGGCACCTTAGAGTATTGTACGGTAGGTAGTGCTAACTCTTTGGTTGTAGGTCCAGGTTCAAGTATGGTTCAGTATACCTGTTATTGTTATGTTTAGCTGCTTATCGCTCATACCATACTTTTTGTCTGACCTAGAGTTTTATGTCTCGTCTTATTACTCTGGGTGCTCTCACGAGCAGACTAGAGATAGGTTAGCTGGGTATGCACGAGTAGCTGATCCGGAGATGAGCAGGAGGCTTCCACGTATGATGCATATAGATATTCTCCCTGTGTTGTTGAAGATCACTGCTTCGGCATTAGTAGTGCATCTTATACTTTAGCTTTCTTTTGCTTTAGAGACAGTTTAAAGTTGTAATAAGCTGTATTTAGACTTCTGCTACTCTGATGTTGATATTGGTTTTAGTTATCAGCTTATGCACTGTCTCACCTGTTTTTATGTCAAGTACATTATTATTATATTTTGTTCCATGCGCTGTGAGACATTCTACAGGTTTTTGATTAGTTCATTCTCTTCTTTCCTTTCTTTGGCGACTGTTCTGTGCTAGTTGGGCATGTATACAGCGCACTTTCGGAAGAAATGCCGGCTGGTGCGGGTCGGGTCGTCACAAGACATCTACATGCAACAACCGGAAGAGTTTTTTGTAGATGGTAAGTCTAAAATGGTTTGCAAGTTAAAGAAATCACTATATGGGTTAAAGCAATCGCCTAGACAATGGTACACGAGATTCGATCATTTCATGCTTGGAAATGGCTTCCATCGAAGCATCAAGGATGCTTGCGTATATTTCAAGAGGTTGGGAAATGATTGTTGGGTGTATTTACTCTTGTATGTGGATGATATGCTCATTGCTTCCAAGGATAAAAATGAAATCAATAAGTTAAAGATGCTTTCGAAATCGGAATTCGAAATGAAAGATCTTGGAGAAGTAAGAAAACTCTTGGGCATGGAAATTGGAAGGGACCGAAAACGTTTTGAGTTAAGATTGACTCAAAAGGAGTACATTAAGAAAGTGCTTTGCCGGTTTAGCATGGGGGATGCAAAGGCGTTAAATACACCTTTACCGTTACATATGAAGCTTTTGGATAAGGGATCACCTATCGCGGATAAAGACAAGGGTTATATGGAAAAGGTGCAATATGCAAGCATGGTTGGTAGTTTGATGTACGTTATGGTGTGTGCACTGCCCTATATAAAAAATGCCGTCGTGGTGGTTAGTCGATATATAGCTAATCCGGGGAAATCGCATTGGGAAGCCATGAAGGCTATATTGAGATACTTGAAAGGCACAACATCTCATGGACTTGTCTTTGGAGGTAGTGATGAAAGGATTTGCAAGTTGGTTGGTTATTGTGACTCGGACTATGCCGGTGATAGGGATCGGAGGAAATCAACTTTCGGGTGTGTCTTCACACTCGGCGGGACAGCCATTAGTTGGAGATCAAGATTGCAAACCGTAGTTGCTTTATTCACTATGGAGGCGGAGTTGATTGCCGCTGTGGAAGCGGCCAAGGAGGCACTCTACTTGAAGCGATTGTTGTGTGACTTGGGCTTCTAACATGAAAGTGTTGATGTTCGATGTGATAGCCAAAGTGCTATCCATTTGGCGGGGAATTTGGCGTTTAGCTCACAGACCAAGCATATTGAGGTGAGGGAGTCATTTCTTGTAGCCATGGATGATGGTAAGCTAGTATACCTTCGGAAAGTGCACACAAAGGATAATGCGGCAGACATGTTTACTAAAACATTGGCATATGGGAATTTCGAGCATTGCTTGAACTTAATTCGCTTGTTGAATTGCTAGTGCTACGAGGTGGCGGGGGGGAGAGTGTTTTTGTTTGTGTTGATGGAAAGGAATTGCGGTGAGAGTTTGGAAATCTATCTTCATGGTAAGTACTTGTTCACTCCTGAGTACAATGTCTTTTGGTGAGATGATTTTGGTTGACTACTTTCAACACTTCGTTGGCGGGCGGTGGCCTTGCCGGAGTTCGTTAACGGAGTGCAATGGGTGGTGGCTTTGCCGGAGCTCATTGGGAAAGTATTCATGAAGCTTGGTCAAAGGTAGAAGGAAATGCTTGGGTACATTGGAGTTTGGAGTTGAGATGGTTATAATATCGAGGTGGAGTGTTGAATTATGCGATAATATGTGTTGGATTGAAGAGGACGAAGATAGCTTCGAGTCGGAGGCGTTCGTTCGCAAATCGGTGCTCATATGTGGAAGTTATGAGATGGAAGGTGCAGTTTTCAGTGGGCTGGAGTGACATACGTCTATCGTAGGGGACGACCGACGTCTGACTTGTCAGGAGATTTTTCCCGAGAGTCTGGATAGACGTCTATCCAAATGGGGACAGACGTCTAAGCTCCAAACAGACGTCTGTCATATTAGGGACAGAACTCTGAGCAGAGTGCTGAAGGCCATATAATTCCCTCGAAGGGCATAGACGTCTGTCACCCTCACGACAGACATCTGACAAGGCATATGGGCTGGTTCGGGCTGAAAACATGACAAATTGATTTGTGAATACTTGGGGGCAATTTTGGTAATTGGCATATCCCTATATAAGCTATTTTCTGGTGTGAATTAATAGAGAGCTTGGATACTTGATTTGGGATCAAGGGTTTATTCTCAAGGGAGAATTAGGGTTTATAACCTAACTCCAATTCTTCGATTCTATTCTCTTCAAACTCTTTTCTATATTGAAATATAGTGATCATTGGATCAATCTCTTGTATTCCTTTCATCGTGGTAATAAAATACTCTCTCCAAAGTGGATGTACACTAGCAAGATGTTAGTGGAACCACTATAAATCCTTGTGTGATTTATTTTTGCTACTTTTTCATTAGTTTCTTGCTTGAGATTGAGATTTGGATTGTTCGTGATTGGTTGCTATTGGTTTGTGACTAGAGTTATTTTTTTGTTGTTTTTGTAACAACGATCTAGTCTTCCGCTAGTGCCTGTGGTTTAGATATCGGATTCGAGTGGTCTTGAGTCGGATTAATCACATTGGTTACAACAGTTGGTATCAGAGCAATTGTGGTGTTTGTTAGGTGTTTGTGAAAATGCCGGAGATGGATAATAGCTCGATAAGTCCTTCAACCGGAAGTTCGAATAGTGTGGCGCCTTATGTACGGGGTTCGTATGCGGCGTCGGGTTCTCAATTGGTAATTGACAAGTGGAATGGTGATAATGACTTTGAGAAGTGGCAATGGAAAATGAAAGCGGTTCTAAGGCGGAATCGGGTGCACCGAATGGTAGTTGATACTCACTTATTGCCAAGTGATATCTCAGATGCGGAGAGAGAGGAGATGGAGGAATGGGCTTACACTACTCTTCAACTTGCCATGGGGGAGGATGTGATCTCCGAAATTAGTGGTGAGACTACCGCTAAAGGTATTTGGGGGCAAGTTGGAGGAACTTTATATGAAGAAGTCGCCCACTAATCGTTTGATCTTGTTGCGTACGTTTTTCACCTTCAAGATGAAGGAGGGTAATACGCTTAAGGCACATTTGAATTCCTTTGATGACTTGATCATGAAGATGAAGGCCGTTGATTTGAAGATTGAGGAAGAGCAAAAGGGGATGATATTATTGTGTTAGTTGCCGGACCGTTATACGGTTTTCGCAAGTAGTTTGATCTATGGCCGGGATACTTTGACTCTAGATGATGTCAAGAAGGGTCTTCTTAGTGAGGAGTTGAGAGATCAAATGAAGGAGATGAGTGAGGGTAGTAGTGGAGCTAGTAGTGGTCACGGATTGTTTGTGGAGAAAGAAAAGAATGCGAAGAAAGGAAACCGGGGGCGTTCTAAATCAAGAAAGCCCGGTGGAAGAGGTAAATCGAGGGAAAGACATAGCAAGTGCTTTATTTGCAAGAAACCGGGACATTGGAAGAATGAATGTTCGGAAAAAGATAAGAAGGAAGTAGCATCTTCATCCGTAGTGGTGGAGAGCGGGGATGGTGAGGTAGATGAGAATGTGTGACGGCGGTAGCATTGGGTGTTTCAGGTAGCGAATGGGTTCTCGATTCGGGTGCGTCGTATCATATGATGCCAAATAGAAATTGTTTTTCATGATTTAAGGTCAAAGAGGGAAATGCAATTGCTATGGGAAATGGTGCTATTTGCAAGTCGATGGGTATTGGCTCCGTGCAAATAAGGATGTTTGATGGAGTTGTTCGCACGCTCACCCATGTTCGCTATGTTCCGGGACTTAGGAAGTCGCTTATATCTTTGGGGGCAATTGGATTCTCTAGGATGCAAGATCACTATCAAGAAGGATTGCTTAAGGGTTTCGAAGGGGGCGCTTGTGGTTATGAAAGGTTCTAGGACTCATGGTATATATTTGCTTCAAGGTGTGACCGTAGGAGGTGAGACTTGTGTGGGTGTTGATAGTTCTCGTGACTTGGATGTGACACGGTTGTGGAATTTGAGATTGGGTCATGTCTCGGAGAGGAGTTTGGATATTCTTCGGAAGCGGGAGATCATCGAGGGTGATAGTTTCAACAAACAAGAGTTTTGCAAGGAATGTGTCATGGGGAAGCAAACAAGGTTATCATTCGATGAAGGCAAGCATGACTCAAAGGAGGTTCTTGAGTATGTTCATTCAGATATTTGGGGACCGGCACCAGTTGCTTCTTTGGGAGGAGAAAGGTATTATATTTCTTTCATTGATGATTTGTCTCGAAAGGTATGGGTGTATGTAATGGGGGCCAAGTCGGAGGCATTTGCTAAGTTCAAAGTGTGGAAGGCTCTTATTGAGAATGAGAGCGGTAAGACTTTGAAGATGTTAAGGACCGATAATGGCATTGAATATGTTTCACGTGAATTCTTGGAGTATTGTAAGCATCACGGAATCCGGAGACATTTTACTACACTGGGAGATCTGGAGTAGCGGAGAGAATGAACTGAACTCTACTTGAGAAAGCTCGATGCTTGAGATTGACATCGGGTTTGTCTAAGGGATTTTGGGCCGAAGCTTTGTCAACCCCGGTGTATATTGTGAATCGAATTCCGTGCTCGGCCATTGATAACAAAATTCCGGAGGAAGTGTGGAAAGGGAACAGTGTTGACTTGAGATATCTTCGTGTGTTTGGTAGTCCGGTTTATGTGCATGATCCGGGAAATGATAAGCTTGGAGCTAGAGCATTCAAAGGGGTCCTGCTTGATTTCATAGACAACGTGAAAGGCTATCGGATTTGGAATCCAGAAACAAAGAAGGTTGTTAATTCTCGTCATGTCACTTTTGATGAGTCGACTTTATTCAAGGTGAACGAGAGCTCATCGGATGTTCCAGATTTGGTTCATGGTGAATCAAAGGAGAAGGAAGTCATTCTCACATTCCGTCCAAGTGGTAGTGGAATTGAAGAATCTCGTGAGGTAGAAGCGGTTGATGAAACGTCATATAGTCCACATGGTTCCTCTAGTGATGTTGGTGATGTACATGATACTAGAGAAGTTTCGACTTAAGGTGGAGCCGAAAGGGGTTTAGGTGAAAGTATTGCTACTCGGGTTGGTCGACGTGCAATAAAACCTCCCGAAAGATATGGTGATTGGAGCTACCTTAGTTTTTGTGATCATTTGGACTATGCTCTCAATGTAGTCCAAGATGAGCCGACAGACCTTGATGACGTCATGGAGTCGAGAGAGAGCTCGAAGTAGATTTGCGCCATGGAGGAAGAGATGCAATCATTAATGAAAAACCAAACTTAGTAGTTGGTTCCACTTCCTCAAGGAAATCGTGCTGTAAGGTCCACATAAAGTCGGAACAAATGAGACCTCTTCTATTATTCGTGTGGATAACGATTCAGGTGTAATCGAGATTACTGAGGAATGGAACTGTCTGCTATTTAGGGATATTTAGTTTAGGGGCTGTTCAGGGCATCAAAATTGTAACACCCCGTATTTCAGTTAATGCTAAAATTCACTAATTGCAGAATAAATAATCTCAGATGCGAGAACTGGGGGAAACGGGCTGCGTCATTGCGTTCGTCTCGGAAAAAACGCAGAATAGAGTCCGAAATTTTGTAAATCGGAGTCCGTATGGCCCAGTTATGGCCCAATGAAGTTGGCAGAAAAATCAAGTTAAAAACAGATTTAGAAATGCAAAACCACATTTTGAAATTGGAGCCAGCGGGGCCAGGCGGGAAAGTTCCCGCCCTAGCCATGTCGACAGGGCTGTCGATAGGCCTGTCGACTGGGGGGTCGACTTGCCTGTCGACACGGTGTGTCGAGCCAGAGGGCCTGGGTGCACCAGGTCTGGTTCTCTGGCTAGGGCTGGGCTGGGTTCTAGAGATTTCCTAAATCTGACGGACCTAATCTAACCTAGGGCTAATCCTATGGTCTAAAACACACCCTAATCCTATAAATACACCCTAATGCAAGCCTAATCCATACTAAAAATAGAAATGATGCCATCATGCCGCCAAAATCAAACCTAAGAGGAGCCTCCACTAATTTATGAAGGAAGTTGCAAGCTAATCAACCTCTAGTCATCATCTTCTTCATATTTAGCAACTAGTTCTACTTCATAAGTTTGCTAATCTTGGTTTTGGTGAGTTTCTATCACTTTTACATCAATTGCTAAAGTAAGTAGATTAGGCGTAATGAGACTTATGGTCTTAAATGCGGATTAGTGAGTTTGAATCATTTGTAATGATATGCTACTCTATGTTTTCCTATGTTTATGCATATTTAATAAGTGGGTTTATGCATGTTTAATAAGTTGGTTTATGCATGTTTAACAAGTGGGTTTATGCATGTTTAATAAGTGGGTTTATGCAAGCTATGTGTATGATGTTATGTGTAGGTTGTTATGCAAGTTCATATGCAAGTTATGTATATGCTTAAATGCAAGTTTAACATGATATGCAAGTTTGGGTTAAAAGTAGTTGGGTTAATATATGTTCATATATGCAAGTTGACATCCTCTTAACCCATGACAAAGTTATATGCTAAGATTTGGTTAAACCCATGATATTTGTGATGGATCTTCCCTTTATTATGTCATGAAATGAGAACGATTTACGTGGGGAACGATGGGGTTAATAAATATGTTAATAAAAGTATGATTGGGTATGATTAAGCATACCATAAAAATAAATTAACATAAGTGGGAATTTACCTATTGAGTTAGGTCTACCCCGTGGGAATTTACCTATTGAGTTAGGTCTACCCATGTTATGAAAAGCTTGATATTAATTAGGGATAATTAATATGGGGGTGATTAATTAGGTGTAATTAATCAACTAAGACACGAGGTTGGACTCGTTTGTAGTGTAAAACTGCCCGGACCCTACCGGCTTAACCAGTTGCTACAAATGTCAGCCCAATGTGAGAGGTCTTAGCCATAAATTAAATACGTGATTAAAGTAAAGACACGAGGTTAGACTCTGTTATGACGTAAGACTGCCCGGACCCTACCGGCTTAACCAGGCGGTCATAACAACCAGTCTAATGTGGGAGGTCTTTATGGGAGATCACGGTCTTAATTAATTAAGAAACATTTAACCATATTAGCATGTAGTGGGACATGAGGGGTTAAGTGGGTGCCTTGGGTGGCATGTGGAAATCTAGTGGGTGCCTTGGGTGGCAATTGAAATATAATTAAACGACTTAACCAAACTTTAAACATGTAAGTGAACATGATTATTAAAAGGGTTAAGTGGGTTACACTAGATGAATGACAAGCTTAGGTGGGTAGCTTGTGGGGGCCCATTTCAACCAGTAACCCATATGTATCTTATTGGGCTCGACCCATGTCGAGGACGGGACATGCGTACTGGGCTTGACTATAAGAGGCCAAAACGGGTTAGCGGTGGCAACGCAAGTCCAACGGGTTTCATATGCGTGTGTGGACCCGGGCTGGTAGGTAAGACGTTGTTGCATCGTGTAGGTATAAGCCGTGCACCGTTAATTATATCGGGTTGCCACTTTGGGGAGTGATACACCCCACTGTGGGGCCGACACGGTTATCTACGGTAGGGAGCCGATCATTTGGGAGTGGTGGGTACACCTAGTGGAGATAGGGGCAGACGGCACCTATGTAGTCAGCTAGGGGTACACGAAACTACTGGGTAAATTTTCTAAGTCCTTGGGAGGGATCAACCTTTAAGAAGGAATGACTGGTGTGGTGCAGTGTAGTAATTATCCTTGGGTGGGTAAATGCGTCATTACAGTTATCTTAGTTTATCCTAAGTCTACCAAGCTGCTTGGTGTAGCCATTCATCCCCAGACATTACCGTATGTCAAGTTTATGTCTTCTCTGGTTACTTTAATGATTGTATTGTTAAAGTTATAGGACTCGCTCAGACTTATGTCTGACCCCGTTGTTTTTATCTTTTTTTTTCCAACCCTCAGGTTCTCAGAGTGGGCCCAGCACGAGTGGGCTTTGATCAGGCTGCTTTTATTACTCTCTTGGAGCTTGGACCCTAGATGTAGAGCTCAGCTTACCCTTTTTCTTTTATGGCTATCAGTTCATGTATTGGGATTATGTATTTTTATTTATCATGATGGATATTTGTACTTGACTCCTATTATGGTTTTGTGATGTAACCAGACATGTTTTATTTTCCGTTGCAAGTGAAATGATGTTTTAAATTTTCAAGTATTACTTATATCTGTCTTGCTGTAATTACTCTGTTCTATATTCACTCAAAATACTCCACCGATGTTATGGCATTCCCTGAGAGAGTGACCATAGCGGGCGTGGGGTGTTACACGTGGTATCAGAGCAAAGGTTACCGGAACAGATAAAATTTTTAGAAAACTATTTTTCTAAAAACATTTTTGGAAGAGATATTTTCAAAAACATGTCTTTAAAGAGAAAAGTTTTTGAAAGAAAAGCATAATCCCCAATAGCCATATCTTTATCTTTCGAATTCTCCGTTTTGAATCTTTCCTTTTTCGTTTCAGCATGGCTGAGGATCTTAACTTTCCGGAGGGTGCGACGATACCAGTATGGTATAGGAGATTGATGGAGGCTAGGGCCACCACTGCGGGTCCAACAAATGTTCCTCCACCAACCGTAGCACCCGATCTTCCTCCTCCCCCTCCTCCTCGCACGGATACTTTTGCTAAGACTTGCAAGGAATTTAAAGCTATGGGAGGGAAACCTTTTCAAGGATCTGAAACTTTTGTGGAGGCTAGAGTTTGGCTTAAGGAGGTGGAAGAGTTGATAGATATCTTTGAGATGGAAGAAGGAAAGAAAGTCAAGTTAGCTGCTTGGTTAATGAAAGGAGAGGCCTCATTCTGGTGGGAGGTCACTAATGGAGAACGCCCCGTTGACTCTTGGGCGGATTTCAGGCAAAGATTTGTGGCAAAGTTTCTCTCAAGGGCGGAGGAAAACTTGTATATGGAAAGATTCTTGACCCTAAAGCAAGGAAGTCTCTCAGTGAAGGAATATGTCAACAAGTTTAATCAATTGGCAAGGTTTGGCCTAGACATGGTGAATACACCGGAGAAGAAGGCTTTGAGGTTCGTGAAAGGCTTGAATGAACCGATGCATGGGTTGGCTATGACTCATATCCCTATGGGGGCCACCTTCGAGAAGCTAGTTGACATGACACTCATGCATGAAGAAGAGAAGGGTCCCAATGCTAATAAGGCACCCGAGAAGAAGGGAGATCAAAAGAGACCTCAGCAACAACAGCAAAACAAAGGTGGGAAAGGCAACGGTGGCAAGGGAAAGAAGAAGTGCTTCAATTGTGGGATACCAGGCCACATAAGCAAAGATTGTAGAATGAAGAAGAAGACTGGTTGCTTTCACTGTGGCGAAGCAGGGCATCTAGTGAAAGACTGTCCTAAGAAGGGGCAAAGGACGGGGTCTACCTCAGGAGGACAGGTGCAAGCTCTTATGGCACCGGGTCAGGCTAGGGGGCAAGTACAGGCTCTCGCGGTTCCACCGATTCAGGAAAGAGGTAGAACTATTTCCGTTGAAAGTCTGGTTTTTCTATTTGATCATCCCGTCCGTACATTGTTTGATTCTGGCGCATCGCATTCGTTTATCTCATCATCATTAGTTGAGTCACTGCACTTAGACACCAGTCTGGTAGATGATCCCTTGGTTGTTTCAAACCCAATTGGGGGCTCCACTTATTTGTCCATGATATGTTTGGGTTTGAAGATTTCTATACTTAGCATTGAGTTTAGATGTGATGCTTTTGTTTTGGGCTTCACGGGCTATGGGTTGATTTTGGGCATGGACTGGTTATCCAGTAATGGTGCTGTTCTTGATTGCGAAAGGAGAGTTGTTAGGCTCATGACCCGTTTGGGTAACACTCTCGAAATTTCTTGTAATCCCATGGATTCTGTTATGCTAAGTTATCTTGAATCGCTTGACGCTTCGGTCGAGAGTTTGCAATCTGTTAGAGTGGTCCGGGAATATTCGGATGTGTTTGAGGAGGTGAAGGGCTTACCTCCGAAGCGGGAGATTGACTTCCGAATATATCTGGTGGATAATGCTAAACCTGTATCTTTACCAGTGCGCCACATGGCTCCTCGTGAGAGGAGGGAACTCCATAAGCAAGTAGGGGAGTTGCTTGAGAAGGGGTTCATAAGACGGAGTATATCGGAGTGGGGTGCTCCAGTAGTATTTGCTACGAAGGCGGATGGGTCCCTCAGACTTTGTGTAGACTATAGAGAACTCAACAAGCTCACAAAGAAGAATAGACACCCATTGCCAAGGATTGATGATCTTTTCGATCAGTTGGTTGGCGCCTCAGTATTTTCTCAGTTGGACTTAGCCACGGGGTTTCATCAGTTGAGGGTGGCTGAGGATAGCATAGACAAGACTGCCTTTAGGACTCCGGATGGTTTCTATGAGTGGCTGGTGATGCCATTTGGGTTGACGAACGCCCCTGCATACTTTGTTGATTTGATGAGTAGGGTGTTCAGGGAGTTCCTTAATAAATTCGTGGTGGTCTTTGTGGATGATATCTTAGTATTTTCTAAGAGTGAAGAAGAGCATGCCCTACATCTTGGGGAGGTGTTGAAGACTCTTCGAGCACATAGCCTTAAGGCGAAATTCTCTAAATGTCACTTCTGGAGGAAGGAAGTGCGGTTCTTGGGGCACGTGGTCTCCAAGGAAGGGATAGCTGTGGATCCCGCAAAGGTAGTATCAATTCAGGATTGGAAGGTTCCGAAGAATGCTACCGAAGTGAGAAGTTTCTTGGGTTTGGCGGGTTATTATAGGAAGTTTATCAAAGACTTCGCGAAGATATCAGCTCCATTAACCCACTTAACGAAGAAGAATCTTGTTTTCACATGGGACGTAGATTGTGATGATGCGTTCCGACGGTTAAAGAGAGCTTTAACCACTGCTCCAGTTTTAGTGTTGCCAGATGGGAGCAAGCCATTTGTTGTCTATACCGATGCTTGTGGGACAGGACTTGGCGCAGTCTTAATGCAAGAGGGAAGGGTAATAGCCTATGGTGGAAGGCAGTTGAGAGTGCTTGAGAAAAATTACCCTACCCATGATTTAGAGTTGGCCGCTATTGTTTTTGCGCTTAAGATTTGGCGCCATTATCTTCTTGGTGAGAGATTCGAATTGTTCACTGACCACAAATCATTGAAGTACTTGTTTTCTCAGAAGGATTTGAATTTGAGACAGCAAAGGTGGATGGAATTTTTAGCATCCTATGATTTCGAGATAGCGTATACCCCTGGCAAGGGTAACGTGGTGGCGGACGCCTTGAGCAGAAATAGGTTGTCCTTGAGTCCATTGTTCGTGGAACGACGAAGCTTGGAATTTATCTCGATGTTTGATTTCAGACCTTCCATTGATTATGTACCCGGTTTGCTAGCATCCTTGGAGGTCAGACCTACTCTTTTGGGGCGGATTGGAGAAGCACAGAGGGACGACCCACAGTTGGTTGAGTTGGTAGAGAATCTCATAAGGGGGGAGTCGTCCAGCCATTTGAGTAGGTACACCCTAGACGATAGGGGGTGCTTGCGCAGAGACGGTAGACTTTGTGTACCGCAAGACGAGGGTTTGAGGAAGGTTATTCTAGATGATGCACACCGTTCTAGGATGACCATTCATCCCGGTGGGGACAAGATGTACCAAGACATGAAGAGGGTTTTCTTTTGGGCCGGTATGAAGAAAGATGTGGCCGAGTATGTCGCTCGATGCTTGGTGTGCCAACAAGTGAAGGCGGAGCAAAAGAAACCTGGTGGGTTGCTTCACCCATTGGAAGTTCCGCAATGGAAGTGGGATAGCGTCTCGATGGATTTTATTGACGGGTTACCCAGGTCAAGAAAGGGTAATACGGGAATTTGGGTGGTGGTAGACAGACTTACTAAAAGCGCCCATTTCATACCTGTGAAAAGCAAGAGGACTGCTCCATGGCTAGCTTCAGTATATCTTCGAGAGATAGTTCGATTGCATGGGGTACCCTCTAGCATAGTGAGTGATCGAGATCCTATCTTCACTAGCGAGTTCTGGAAAAGTTTGCAAGAAGCAGTGGGGACTCAATTATGTCTGAGCACCGCATATCATCCTCAGACGGACGGCCAGACTGAGAGGGTGAATCGTGTCCTAGAAGACCTTTTGAGGCTTTGTATCTTAGATTTTGGAGGTACATGGGAAGAGCATCTTCCGTTGGTGGAGTTCGCATATAATAACAACTTTCAGTCCAGTATTGGTATGGCTCCTTTCGAAGCTCTTTATGGGAGGCCTTGTCGATCACCTACATGTTGGTGGGAATCTACGGATAAGATCTTGCTTGGGCCTGATATGGTTAGGGAGACTTCTGAGAAGATTGACTTGATTCGAAGAAGGATGAAAGCAGCGCAGGATAGGCAAAAATCTTATGCGGACAAGAGAAGGACGGATCTTGAGTTTGAAGTTGGGGACATGGTCTTTGTCAAGGTGTCTCCGTTACGAAATATGGTTCGCTTTGGATCTGTTGGGAAGTTAGCACCAAGGTTCGTAGGGCCGTTTCCTATTAAGGAAAGAATTGGACGAATGGCATATAGAGTGGAGTTGCCCGACAGACTTAGTGGTGTACATGATGTATTCCATGTGTCACATTTGAGGAAGTGCCTACATGAGACTGCAGAGGTGGTAGAGCCAAGCTTGCTTAGAGAAGTGGAAGTAGAGCGTAATGCAACGATTCGACGAGCTCCTACTCGCATCCTTGGGTCAGAGACTAGGAAGTTGAGAAACAGAGAGGTTCAACTAGTCAAAGTGCAGTGGGGAGAAGATGAGAGCAACGCAACTTGGGAGACGGAAGCAAAGATGCGTTCATTGTACCCATTCCTTTTTGAGGGTATGTCTTTTAATTTCTCCTCTATCGTTGTCTAGTACTTATCTTATCTTTAGTATGTCCTCTCGTTAGTACTTTTGACCTTTAGATAGGGAAAACCTATGGTTGAAACATGTGTTTGAGACATGTTATGGTTGATGGATGCAAGTGGATGCAAGTGTTTGCTAGTGGTTGCTCGTGGATGCATATATACACACTCTAGGCACTAGATCGGCTCAATCACTTCATATTGCATATTGCATAAATTTGTGTGTAGGAAGCTATATTTATGGATGTCTAATGATTGTGTTATCATATGGATGATGCATTTTGGTGAATGATTGTGCACTCATGTAGATATTGTATGTGTCGATAGGGTTCTTTCGCATACATAATGGATGCATGGCACTATCATGGTTTGCATATGTTCATACATTAGATAGGGAACATATACACACACTTTCTGCATATGCTCATACATCATTAGAAATTGTTTAAGGACAATGGATGCTCGTGTTTGATGGATTGAGTAGATGGTTGTTTGGATGGTAGGATATGCATTCTCCTTAGCTTAGAGATTTCGGGGACGAAATCCTTTAAGAAGGGGAGAATGTAACACCCCGTATTTCAGTTAATGCTAAAATTCACTAATTGCAGAATAAATAATCTCAGATGCGAGAACTGGGGGAAACGGGCTGCGTCATTGCGTTCGTCTCGGAAAAATACGCAGAATAGAGTCCGAAATTTTGTAAATCGGAGTCCGTATGGCCCAGTTATGGCCCAATGAAGCTGGCAGAAAAATCAAGTTAAAAACAGATTTAGAAATGCAAAACCAGATTTTGAAATTGGAGCCAGCGGGGCCAGGCGGGAAAGTTCCCGCCCTAGCCATGTCGACAGGGCTGTCGACAGGCCTGTCGACTGGGGGGTCGACTTGCCTGTCGACACGGCGTGTCGAGCCAGAGGGCCTGGGTGCACCAGGTCTGGTTCTCTGGCTAGGGCTGGGCTGGGTTCTAGAGATTTCCTAAATCTGACGGACCTAATCTAACCTAGGGCTAATCCTATGGTCTAAAACACACCCTAATCCTATAAATACACCCTAATGCAAGCCTAATCCATACTAAAAATAGAAATGATGCCATCATGCCGCCAAAATCAAACCTAAGAGGAGCCTCCACTAATTTATGAAGGAAGTTGCAAGCTAATCAACCTCTAGTCATCATCTTCTTCATATTTAGCAACTAGTTCTACTTCATAAGTTTGCTAATCTTGGTTTTGGTGAGTTTCTATCACTTTTACATCAATTGCTAAAGTAAGTAGATTAGGCGTAATGAGACTTATGGTCTTAAATGCGGATTAGTGAGTTTGAATCATTTGTAATGATATGCTACTCTATGTTTTCCTATGTTTATGCATATTTAATAAGTGGGTTTATGCATGTTTAATAAGTTGGTTTATGCATGTTTAACAAGTGGGTTTATGCATGTTTAATAAGTGGGTTTATGCAAGCTATGTGTATGATGTTATGTGTAGGTTGTTATGCAAGTTCATATGCAAGTTATGTATATGCTTAAATGCAAGTTTAACATGATATGCAAGTTTGGGTTAAAAGTAGTTGGGTTAATATATGTTCATATATGCAAGTTGACATCCTCTTAACCCATGACAAAGTTATATGCTAAGATTTGGTTAAACCCATGATATTTGTGATGGATCTTCCCTTTATTATGTCATGAAATGAGAACGATTTACGTGGGGAACGATGGGGTTAATAAATATGTTAATAAAAGTATGATTGGGTATGATTAAGCATACCATAAAAATAAATTAACATAAGTGGGAATTTACCTATTGAGTTAGGTCTACCCCATGGGAATTTACCTATTGAGTTAGGTCTACCCATGTTATGAAAAGCTTGATATTAATTAGGGATAATTAATATGGGGGTGATTAATTAGGTGTAATTAATCAACTAAGACACGAGGTTGGACTCGTTTGTAGTGTAAAACTGCCCGGACCCTACCGGCTTAACCAGTTGCTACAAATGTCAGCCCAATGTGAGAGGTCTTAGCCATAAATTAAATACGTGATTAAAGTAAAGACACGAGGTTAGACTCTGTTATGACGTAAGACTGCCCGGACCCTACCGGCTTAACCAGGCGGTCATAACAACCAGTCTAATGTGGGAGGTCTTTATGGGAGATCACGGTCTTAATTAATTAAGAAACACTTAACCATATTAGCATGTAGTGGGACATGAGGGGTTAAGTGGGTGCCTTGGGTGGCATGTGGAAATCTAGTGGGTGCCTTGGGTGGCAATTGAAATATAATTAAACGACTTAACCAAACTTTAAACATGTAAGTGAACATGATTATTAAAAGGGTTAAGTGGGTTACACTAGATGAATGACAAGCTTAGGTGGGTAGCTTGTGGGGGCCCATTTCAACCAGTAACCCATATGTATCTTATTGGGCTCGACCCATGTCGAGGACGGGACACGCGTACTGGGCTTGACTATAAGAGGCCAAAACGGGTTAGCGGTGGCAACGCAAGTCCAACGGGTTTCATATGCGTGTGTGGACCCGGGCTGGTAGGTAAGACGTTGTTGCATCGTGTAGGTATAAGCCGTGCACCGTTAATTATATCGGGTTGCCACTTTGGGGAGTGATACACCCCACTGTGGGGCCGGCACGGGTATCTACGGTAGGGAGCCGATCATTTGGGAGTGGTGGGTACACCTAGTGGAGATAGGGGCAGACGGCACCTATGTAGTCAGCTAGGGGTACACGAAACTACTGGGTAAATTTTCTAAGTCCTTGGGAGGGATCAACCTTTAAGAAGGAATGACTGGTGTGGTGCAGTGTAGTAATTATCCTTGGGTGGGTAAATGCGTCATTACAGTTATCTTAGTTTATCCTAAGTCTACCAAGCTGCTTGGTGTAGCCATTCATCCCCAGACATTACCGTATGTCAAGTTTATGTCTTCTCTGGTTACTTTAATGATTGTATTGTTAAAGTTATAGGACTCGCTCAGACTTATGTCTGACCCCGTTGTTTTTATCTTTTTTTTCCAACCCTCAGGTTCTCAGAGTGGGCCCAGCACGAGTGGGCTTTGATCAGGCTGCTTTTATTACTCTCTTGGAGCTTGGACCCTAGATGTAGAGCTCAGCTTACCCTTTTTCTTTTATGGCTATCAGTTCATGTATTGGGATTATGTATTTTTATTTATCATGATGGATATTTGTACTTGACTCCTATTATGGTTTTGTGATGTAACCAGACATGTTTTATTTTCCGTTGCAAGTGAAATGATGTTTTAAATTTTCAAGTATTACTTATATCTGTCTTGCTGTAATTACTCTGTTCTATATTCACTCAAAATACTCCACCGATGTTATGGCATTCCCTGAGAGAGTGACCATAGCGGGCGTGGGGTGTTACAAAAATGGAGTAGAAATGCTCCATTTTCGCTTTAACGCGTCCAACACGTCGGACGCGTCAAAGCGGAAATGGTCCATTTATCTACAGTTCGAATTTGGTATGTTTCCCTTGCATTTTCCCTAATTACGTTATTTAATTAAGTTAATTACAAAATTTAGGTTTTTATAAATTTTAAAAATTGAATATCTTGTGCAAATATGATCCGTTTGATATGCGGTTTTTTGCGTTGCGATCGTATCGAAGTGCTCTACGTAATGAAGTTGGTTTGAACTGAATTGGAGTAATTTATAATTTTTATATTCTACTAACACCATGTTAACATACTCCACTCAAATGGTCTGTTTAATGCGCCAAACGCATTCTCCGCTAACTTCAGTTCTCCTCTATAATACTCTGCTAAAATTCTCTACTTGCGCCAAACACACCCTTAGCCTTATATTTAGAGTAATATTGGCATAGACTTATAGTAGCACTACAAAAAAGTTGTGTATCCCCCGACGCTCTTAAACTTCGGTATTTCGTTGGGAAAAGCAACCGCCGATGGAATTACCGATGAAATAAAAACGTCGCTATATTTACTGTCATTAAATTTTCCGATGAAATTATTGATGTTTTATCTTTGGAAGCATCAACCTTTACCGCGACTTTGCGATGTTTTTCTCGTAGCTTAACAACGATTTTACTACGATTTTTTTCCGCTTACCGACGATTTTACGATGTTTTTTATTCATCACTTACTGACGATTTTTCTACATTTTTTTGCATGTAAATTACCGACGATCTTACGATGTTTTTTTAATGTGTAAATTACCGACGATTTCATGATGTTTTTTTTTTCATTGCTTTGTGACGACTTTACTGCTTTTTTTTGCATGCTACAAAAATATATATATATGATGAGATATCCATAAGCTAAGCTCTAGTTGCAAGCTACCTTTTTACTTCGTTGCTACCATAGCTTATTTTAGCCAAATCGACAAATAACTCTCAGCCTTCATGCCAAAATTCATTATAGAATAAGCCACCATGATGCCTTTAGCCCTATAATTCTGCCTTTGTCCATCAACTACTATATTGACTTTGGTCACATTTCCTCGTGAATATAAATACATTTAGCATGATCCAACCACATTAATCTTCTTCGTTAAGCATCCTAAATAATATGCACAGTGTGGAATGCATGAAATACATAAGCTAACACAACTCTCAACAGTGAAATACTTAAGTTCTTAAATTTGTAACAATCTAACTCAAGCGTCGACTGTAACTTATATGATAAAATATAACATAGACATTGTTAATTCAACATTTGTTGACAAATTTGCTATATTTGGCATATAAAAGAGCTGTAAAGCCATAATGCTGGAACAAAAAAAAAATACATTTTGACATAACTGGAAACCAGATTGCCTACCAACAACAGTAGCCATCATACGAGACATCTCTGATTGCATATGCTTATGCATTTCGTTCACCTTCACCTGCTCCATATGCAATTGCTCCTCAAACTTGGCTCAGAGTCGCTCATCTCTCTCTATCTATTCATGCCTAAGTATTTCAATCTCCTCCTATCTAGATTTAAGTTCCTTACGTGCTCGAACTTTTTCACATTTTATCTCTTCATGTATCTCTGACAATTTTCTCATTTTGCTCTAACATTTTCTTCATGCGAGTTGTTTTCTCGTTATCCACCATAATTGAAGATGAAGTTAAAAGTGCCTGAATAAATTTACAAATAATATTGAGTTTTAGTGCCTTGTAACAAAAAATAGAGGAAAAATAAAAAAAACAGACAATAAGCGGCGTTAGGTTTCAACTTGGTTGTCTCTTCTGTAACCAGGTTGTTAGCTTTAACATTCAGTGCTTGTAAATAATCAAAAAGCTAGTTATAAACAATAACCCTGTAAACAGAGATCCACAATTCAAATCCTTACATAATGACAAATATTATGAACATAAACAAACTACATGTCATGCTGCTATGATGTGATTGACCATTTATTTCATTATACTTCATTTTAACTTTAAATTTCTTTTGAACTATAGGATCGTTATAACATAAAATTAGTAGTAGGTTGTGCATAGAATAATAGACGAACATCGATACATATAAATATAAATAGAGAGTGTTGAAATACATAACATGACAACTAAGATTTTCTCTTCTGTAACTTTGCGAATGTGGTCTATTTGGGCCAAATAATCAAAAAATGCTTCCTAGTAAATTCAACAGGACATAGATGCACCTATCAGCATGATAGGTATTCAGCATTGCATAAAAACCATGTTTTCTAAAATAAAAGAGCTGATAAGGTTGAAGCACAACGATACAAAAGCTAAACATATTTAAATCGTTCAAAACCAAATCTTTAGGACAATACTCATCATGCTTGGATTCAAGAGGATGACATTGTGCTCCAGCCATACTGAAAATATGAGTGACACTTACATCTACATAACTACCAATATGGTTCAACTAGCAATATTTACCAAACATAACTAAATTAAATAAAACCATACAGTAAAGCTCATACAATATCCTATATAAGACAGAATATCAACTGCCTAGTATAAGTGACACTTAGGAGCTATGTTACACTTACATCTACATAACTACCAATATGGTTCAACTAGCAATATTTACCAAACATAACTAAATTAAATAAAACCATACAGTAAAGCTCATACAATATCCTATATAAGACTGAATATCAACTGCCTAGTATAAGTGACACTTAGGAGCTATGTTATTTAGTAAATACGATTCTAATATTTAACCTTGATTCGGATTCTATATGAAAGTAAATAAAGCACATGTTATTTAGTTCACAACATCCTAGTTTGGTTCAATTTTATCTATCATATATTTGTTGAAGTATGTGATACTATAAGTTGGATTGAAGAGGATAAAGATAGCTTCGCATCGGAGAAGACAACTCACAAATCAGAGCTCGTATGTAGGAGTTATGAGCTGGAACGTGCATGTTTTCAGTGGGATGGAGCGACAGACGGCTGTCATGGGATATGACAGACGACTGAGTTTTCAAAGAAATTTTCCGAGAGCTCAGACAGACGTCTGTCATATCCACGACAGACGTCTGAGTCGAGTGTTGGAGCCCAAATAATTCCCTGGGAGGGACAAACGTCTGTCGGCTCCCATAACAGACGTCTGACGATACTTTTGGGTTGTTTCGGGCTGGAAACTTGGCAAACTAATTTGTAAAGACTTGGGGGGCAATTTCAGGAATTGGCCCATCTCTATTTAAGCTATTTTTCTAGGTTCAAACGGGAGAGCTTGGTGACTTGAGTAAAATCAAGGGTTTATTCTCAAGGGTTTAATCAGGATTTATAACCTAATTGCGATTCTTCAATTCTATTCTCCTCGAACTCTTCTCTATATTGAAATATAGTGATCATTGGATCAATCTCTTGTATTCCTTTCATCGTGGTAATAAAGTACTCTCTCCAAAGTGGATGTACACTAACAAGATGTTAGTGGAACCACAATAAATCCTTGTGTGATTTATTTATGCTACTATTGTCATTAGTTTCTTGCTTGTAACTGAGATTTGGATTGTTCGAGATAGGTTGATCATTGTTTTTGACTAGAGTTATTGATTTGGTTGTTTTTGCAAGTCTAACAACGATCTAGTCTTCCGCTAGCGCTTGTGATATAGATATTTGATTCGAGTGCTTTTGAATCGGATTAATCACAACAGTTACAATTGTTGGTATCAAAGCAATTGGTGCTTGTTAGGTGTTCGTGAAAATGCCGGATACGGATAATAGCTCGGTAAGTCCTTCAACCGGAAATCCGAATAGTGTGACGCCTTATGTACGGGGTTCGTATGCGGAATCGGTTTCTCAGTTGGTAATTGACAAGTGGAATGGTGATAATGACTTTGAGAAATGGCAATGGAAAATGAAAGCGGTTCTTAGATGGAATCGGGTGCACCAAGTGGTATTTAATACTCACTTATTGCCAAGTGATATCTCGGATGTTGAGAGAGAGGAGATGGAGGAATGGGTTTACACTACTCTTCAATTTGCTATGGGGGAGAATTTGATCTCCGAAATTAGTGGTGAGACCACCGCTAAAGGCATTTGGGACAAGTTGGAGGAATTGCATATGAAGAAGTCACTCGCTAACCGTTCGATCTTGTTTCGAACGTTTTTCACCTTCAAGATGAAGGAGGGTAATTCGCTCAAGGCATATTTGAATGCCTTTGATGGCTTGCTTATGAATATGAAGGCCGTTGATTCTAATATTGAGGAAGAGCAAAAGGCGATGATATTATTGTGTTCGTTGCCGGACCGCTATACGGGTTTATCAAATAGTTTTATCTATGGCCGGGATACTTTGACTCTTGATGATGACGGGTCTCCTTAGTGAGGAGTTGAGAGATCAAATGAAGGAGATGAGTGAGGGTAGTAGTGGAGCCAGTAGTGATCACAAGTTATTTGCGGAGAAAGAAAAGAATGTGAATAAAGGAAACCGGGGGCGTTCTAAATCAAAAAAGCCCGGTGGAAGAGGTAAATCAAAAGAAATGGCATGTGTTCATCCCTAGCGGAACATTGGAAGAATGAATGTTCGGATAAATATAAGAAGGAAGTAGCGTCTTTATCCATAATGGTAGAGAGTGGGGATGGTGAGATAGATGAGAATGTGTTGACGGCGATAACATCGGGTGTTTCGAGTAGAGAATGGGTACTCGATTCGGGTGCGTCGTATCATATTACGCAAAATAGAAATTAGTTTTCATCTTATGAAGTTATAGAGGGAAATACAATTGCTATGGGAAATGGTGTTATTTGCAAGTCGATGGGTATTGGCCCCGTGCAAATAAGGATGTTTGATGGAGTTGTTCGCACATTCACCAATGTTCGCTATGTTCCGGAACTTAGGAAGTCGCTTATATTTTTGGGGCAATTGGATTCTCTAGGATGCAAGATCACTATCGAGAAGGATTGCTTGAGGTTCGAAGGGGGCACTTATGGTTATGAAAGGTGCTAGGACTCATGGTATATATTTGCTTCAAGGTGTGACCGTAGGAGGTGAGACTTGTGTGGGTGTTTTTAGTTCTCATGACTTGGATGCGACACGGTTGTGGAATTTGAGATTGGGTCATGTCTCGGAGAGGAGTTTGGATATTCTTCGGAAGCGGGAGATGATAGAGGGTGAGAGTTTCAACAATCTAGAATTTTGCGAGGAATGTGTCATGGGGAAGCAAACAAAGGTATCATTCAATGAAGGCAAGCATGAATCAAAGGAGGTTCTTGAATATGTTCATTCAAATGTTTGGGGACCGGCACCAGTTGCTTCTCGTTATTACATTTCTTTCATTGATGATTTGTCTCGAAAGGTATGGGTGTATGTAATGAAGGCCAAGTCGGAGGCATTTGCTAAGTTCAAAGTGTGGAAGGCTCTTGTTTAGAATGAGAGTGGAAAGACTTTGAAGGTGTTAAGGACCGACAATGGTGGAGAATATGTTTCCCAGAAATTCTTGGAGTATTGTAAGCATCACGGAATCCGAAGACATTTTACTACACCGGGAGATCCGTAGTCTAATGGAGTAGCGGAGAGAATGAACCGAACTCTGCTTGAGAAAGCTCGATGCTTGAGATTGACATCGGGTTTGTCTAAGGGATTTTGGGCCGAAGCTTTGTCAACCCCGGTGCATATTGTGATTCGAATTCCGTGCTCGGCTATTGATAACAAAATTCTGGAGGAATTGTGGAAAGGGAAGAGTGTTGACTTGAGATATCTTTGTGTGTTTGGTAGCCCGGTGTATGTGCATGATCCGGGGAATGATAAGCTTGAAGCTAGAGCTTTCAAAGGGGTCTTGCTTGGTTTCACGGACGGCGTGAAAGGCTATCGGATTTGGAATCCAGAAACAAACAAGGTTGTAAATTCTCGTCTTGTCACTTTTGATGAGTCGGCTTTATTCAAGGAGAATGTTGAAACCGAAAATCGATCTCAACACCAATGGTGTGAAATCACACTTCACCAATTATGGTTGGAAATTAAAAGGGCCACAATCGTAAAATAAATGGAGAAAAACAAGTAAAAGACACGGTATTTTTATAGTGGTTCGATTCAAAATGAATCTACGTCCACTTTTGAAATGTTCTTCATAATTATGGAGAGAATTACATATTTTATCATCTCAGACAGCTCATTTATTAAATTTGACTACTTTTGTGATAATTCTCCACTTTTTGCTCTCTTTCGCTTTAGATCTCACTTGGATTCGAGAAGGAACGGATTGGATCACATAATTATATATTTTTCCATGGTTCCATCATGAAAATGATTTTAGATCCATACATTGAAGAGGGGCAATGGCGGTCGGAGATCACTTGGAGTGAATCGGAGAGTGAATTAATGGTGTTCGGAGATGATGAGACCCTTTTGATGTTGGATGAAGAAGTAGAGATCTTTGGCGGCCATTAATGGAGTTTTTAGAAGCTCAAGTAGGGTTGAGGAATGATTTAGGTAGCCCTTCGGGGTAGTGGAATCGGTTCCTTGAATTGTGGAGCAAGGGGCTATTTATAGAAGAAGTTTGGAGGTAGTGGCAGTCTCGTAATTACGGGGTGTAGAGTTTGGGTCGGGCATAAACTTGGATCGGGCTAAAACACATTTACAGAAATGCCACTGATCCACTTTACAGTTGTATACAGTTGTCATTTCCCATAAATTACAGTTCTGCTGTCGTATTTTAAACATGGCCGACCCAAAAAGTAATGTACAGACCAACCAGACTTTGATACTAGCTACCTCCGCATATTTGAAGTGCCCAACCCATTTTAATACAGTTAGTGACCGACCAGATTTGTTGAAAATGATACTGACCCAGTGGTTTGAAATAGTGTCGAACCAGCTAGTGCCGACCCAGTCAGTGCCGACCCATTTTATCTTATTGGACCGACCCATTGCTTTGTAGTGACCGATCCGGTTCACTAATTTTGACCGACCCGGCTCTTCATTATTGACCGACTCGACCTGTTCTTTAGTACTGACCGATCTGATCTGTTAACACTGACCGACACAATCCGTTCTTCGGTGCTGATTGATCCGATCCATCAACACCGACCGACCCGATCCGTTCTTTGGTACTGACCGATCTAATCCGCTAACACTGACCGACCCGGCGCTTTGCAGAATAGGCCGACCCGCTGCTTTGAGGTCGACCGACCCGTTAGCATGTACGTAACCGACCGATCCACATTGTTAAGGCCGATCCCTACCAGCGACCGACCTGGTTCTGTGAACTGTGTTTTAACAGGGTTAACATATGCCCCTCGAAGCCTGTATTTTTTGCTTGCGGGAAATGCGGGCTTGAGATGAACATTGATGTTGACATATTCTGCATTGAGATCCAGTTGTAGCTTTTTGTCTTGCTATGGCGAACCATTCTTTGAATTCATGTGCTTCGCGTCACCTGTTTTGTAATTGAAACAAGCACTTGCACAATTTTGGACTTATATTTCACCATCGATCATCCACATCGATAGTGGATTAGTTAATCATTAAGAAATGAATTATAGCGAATTTTATTTTGAATCGAATAAAGTGTTTGCACAGGAATGTTTTACTCAAAGATTTAAAATTCATTGAATATTATCTGTACAACTACGGTATTCGAATTCGAATTCGCGTTAACGTCTAAAATCAAACAATCGACTAAGGCTGACTGTGGATTTAAAACGTTATCGTTTTAATGACTTATACGATGGTACATGCCATTTCTCATTTAGGAAATGCGTATCTGAGATATTTTTGGCTTCCTTTAGGAGAAGACTTGGATATTTGTGCCCCTGTTTTAGGAAGTTGCTATCAGTCTTCTCCACGGGAAGTATTTTGGGTTTCATACTCGTGTTTGGATTAAAATTTTAACACTTGTCGTGTCTGAGATTTTCAGACAGTATGCAAGTCAAGTGGTTAACGTCCAATTTCCGTTTATAATCCAACTTGGTTAATTCAGTCATTGGAGACTTTTGCCACTCAATTATACTGAGGAGGCTTTTGTAACACAATTATGCTGACTAATCCAAGCGCCGGTTCGGAAGGAATGCCCCTAGAAAGGACTTCGGTTAAGCCCCAACGTTTGTCGTTATCGTGTCAGGTGCTTCCTGATTCTGACGATCAATCGGGTGCCCCTAGAGAGTAATTTAGTTAAAACCCCAATGTTTGTCGTTATCGCATCAGATACTACCTTATTCTGACAATCAATTGGGTGTCCGACATTCTTCGCATCTGAGATTTCAGATGCTTCTCAAATGGTTCAACACCCTTCACATCTGAGATTCCAGATGCTACGCAAGTGGTTTTCGTCATTCTTCACATCTGGGGATTCCAGATGCTACGCAAATGGATTTCATTCTCGCAAATGGATTTCATTCTTCACATTTGGGGATTCCAGATGCTACGCAAATGAATTGGCACTTTTCACATCTGATATTCCAGATGCTACGCCAATTGATTGACACTCTTCACATATGAGATTCTAGATGCTACGCAAGTGGATTTCATTCTTCACATATAAAATTTCAAATGCTACGCAAATGGATTTCATTCCTCACATCTGGGGATTCCAGATGCTACTCAAATGGATTGACACTCTTCACATCAGAGATTCCAGATGCTACGCAAGTGGTTTTACACTCTTCACATCTGAGATTCCAGATGCTACGCAAGTGGATTTCATTCTTCACATCTAAGATTTCAGATGCTACGCAAATGGATTGACACCCTTCACATCTAAGATTTCAGATGCTACGCAAGTGGATTTCGTCATTCTTCACATCTGGGGATTCCAGATGCTACGCAAATGAATTGGAGCGATCGTTGCATTATCCAAGGGGCAGCTTTTAGCTCATTTGTTGGGCGATCGACTTGGCAGGCTATTTCAGTTTAGGAACTGAAGCTTTGAACCTCCCACTAGGGGAGGTGCCCCTCGACAAAGGTTATAGCTCCCTTGTTTATTTGCCGTGGCGCTTTCTCGTTGTTTGAATCTTTGCGACTCTTCCCATTCACTTTTTGAGGAAGTGCTTTTCTATTTTCACATTTGTGCATGTTGATATTTACAGCATTTGGCATTTAAACAAGCGTTGTTGGGGTCGCTATATTTCGTCAGATTTCACAAGAACAAGCGCTCGACAGATGGCCTGTAATATGGAATCAACTTTTAAGAAAGTTTTGATTTGACATATAATTTTGCAAGCAAGAAATTCATTCATACAGATATGCTCTTATTCACAGAGCTAATGTTCAGTGCATCACTTGCATATTATTGCAGACTATTTACAAGAAGTTTTGAATATAACAGAAAGTAAAACATGAAGTAAAGCATGAACTAAAGCATGAAATAGAGCAGGAATTAAAGCGGTAGCGATGTTGAGTGCTTATTCTGAGCCATTGAAGTTGAAGCACAATCCACGGTTATCAGTTGATGATAAGCCTTGGTGTGACTTGAGCAGAGGCTACATTGATTGGACCAGACTGATCATTTGATGCCCTTTGCCCATGGGGAGCTGCAGAAGGATTCATGGCTTGCGGTTTCTTTACATATTGTTGTAGCCTGTTTTTCCTGATCAACTCCTCAATGAGGTTCTTCAGATGTCGGCATTCATTAGTGTTATGACCAGACTGGTTGTGAAATCTGCAGAACTTTCCTGAGTTTGTTGCTTTATCACTTATCCTTATCGGATTTGGCTCTGCATACTCTTCAGAGTTCTTTGTTGCAAGATTGATATTTTCAGGAGTTTCATTCAAAGGCATCAGCTCTGATGAGTTGAAAAGGCGAGACTTCTTATTAGCATTGTTGTCGTTCCCATCATGGTGCGTTTCTACCCCTGAGTGTTCTTCTGATTATACCGAGCAACAACATTTTTGGGAGCTTCAAGAAGCGGGTTAGCATCAATAATCTGAAGAGGTACTGGACTAGTTTCGACCATCATGTACTCCTCGGCTTTTTTATAGAATTTCTCAAGCGTGCTTGGCTCTTTCATTTTAATCCATTTACCAAATTTTCTCTTCTCGTCTATAGCGCCAATTAGAGAGATTAAGATCATACGAGTTTCGGGATTCCCTACTTTAGATACAACATCATTAAACCTTTTGAGAAAAGCTTTGATAGATTCTCCTCGATTCTGTCTCATTGATGTAAGAGAAATGACATCCTTAGCCTTCGTAGCCTGCAACCTGAACTGCTCTTTGAATTTCAGAGTCAAATCATCAAATCGGTCGATGGGTTTGGGCAGAAGCCTTGTAAACCATAACGATGCGACACCCTCTAGATAGAGAGGGAAGCACAAGCATTTGATCTCATCTGTTTCTTTGGCTGCGTTCATGTGCCACTCGTATTTGTATAGGAAGTGATTCAGATCAGAATTTCCGTTATACAGAGGCAAAGTACGATGAGTGAACTTTTTGGGGAATTCAGCTTTGTGGATCCTCTTTGTTTATGGATTTTGCCGAGGGAGAAGTCCCATTCTATTTCACTATCCTTGTGAGGCATGTTATCTTTCATGATTTTCTTTACAATATCCGCGATATATTCCTTCGAGTTGTGTTGTTCCGGAGAGCGGACTTCGATCTCTTCTCCGGATGCTCGACGTGGAAAGAGATCATGTTTAGAGGATCTAGGTCTTCTACTTCCACTATGGGAACGTGCCCCCTTGGCGGGACTTGCAACTCGTCAGTTATTTCGATCGGAATGGCTTCCAACTTTGAGCCTTCAACATTAGCGTCATCATTATGAGGATCGGAGGCCGATGAATTTGCATTCTCTTCGAAGTTGACATGAATTTTCGGAGGAGGAGTGGGATTTGCTTGAGTGTTTAGGAGAGCGCTTATTTCATCCATTAAAGCTTGATTAGCATCCATGAGAGTTTTATTAGCATCGATTAAAGCTTTGTTAGATGCTTCCATGCGTTGACTCAAGTTAGTGATGACGGCATCTAATTCAGCTTTGGTTACTCTGGCCCCATACATTGGATTTTCTCCAACTTCGAAGCGGTTAGTGAGTGGAGTAGTTTCATTGTTGATAATATTGTTATTTTCTTCAACGACATCGGTAATAGTCTTCTTATATTTAGCCATTATTTCGGATAAGACCTTGAATTTGGAAGATAACTTGTCAATTGGCCTAGATCTTAGATTTGCGGAATCTATGGTAGAAGTAGGCTTAGAACTTTAATGTGAAGGAAGGAGATGCGAATGGATCCCCACGGTGGGTGCCAAATGTTGAAACCGAAAATCGATCTCAACACCAATGGTATGAAATCACACTTCACCAATTATGGTTGGAAATAAAAAGGGCCACAATCGCAAAATTAATGGAGAAAAACAAGTGAAAGACACGAAATTTTTATAGTGATTCAATTCAAAATGAATCTACATCCACTTTTGAAATATTCTTAATCATTATGGAGAGAATTACATATTTTATCATCTCAAACAACGCATCTATTACACTTGACTACTTTTGTGATAATTCTCCACTTTTTGCTTTCTTTCGCTTTAGATCTCACTTGGATTCGAGAAAGAATGGATTGGATTGCATAATTATATACTTTTCCTTGGTTCCATCATGAAAATAATTTTAGATCCGTGCATTGAAGGGGAGCAATGGTGGTTGGAGATCACTTGGAGTGAATCGAAGAGTGAATTAATGGTGTTCGGAGATGATGAGACCCACTTGATGTTGGATGAAGAAGTAAAGAGCTTTGGCGGCCATTAATGGAGTTTTTAGGAGCTCTAGTAGGGTTGAGGAATGATTTAGGTAGCCCTTCGGGGTAGTGGAATCAGTCCCTTGAATTGTGGAGCATGGGGCTATTTATAAAAGAAGTTTGGAGGTAGTGGCAGTCTCGTAATTATGGGGTGCAGAGTTTGGGTTGGGCGTAAACTTGGATCGGGCTAAAACATATTTACAGAAATCCACTGATCCACTTTACTGTTGTATACAGCTGTCATGTCCCATAAATTACAATTCTGCCACCGCATTTTAAACATGGCCAACCCAAAAAGTAATGTACAGACAGACCAGACTTTGATACTAGCTGCCTCCGCATATTTGATGTGCCCGACCCATTTTAATACAAGCAGTGACTGACCAGATTTGTTGAAAATGATATCGACCCAGTGGTTTGAAACAGTGTCGAACCAGCTAGTGTCGACCCAGTCAGTGCCGACCCATTTTATCTGATGGGACCAACCTATTGCTTTGTAGTGACCGATCCACTTCACTAATTTTGACCGACCTGGCTCTTCGTTATTGACCGACCCCACCCGTTCTTTGGTACTAACTGATCATATCCGTTAACACCAACCGACCCGATCCATTCTTTGGTACTGACCGATCCGATCCGTTAACGCTGGCCGACCCGATCCGTTCTTTGGTACTGACCGATCGATCCGTTAACACTGACCGACCCGACGCTTTGCAGAATAGGCCAACCCACTTCTTTAAGGCCGACCGACCCTTAGCATGTATGTAACCGACCGATCCATATTAGCGACCGACCCGGTGTTCTGACCAACCCGGTTCTTTGAACTGTGTTTTAACAGGGTTAACAGAGAGTGAGAGCTCATCGGATGTTCCAGATTTGGTTCATGGTGAATCAAAGGAGAAGGAAGTCATTCCCACATTCCGTCCAAGTGGTAGTAGAGTTGAAGAAGAAGCTCGTGAGGTTAAAGCGGTTGAAGAAACATCACACAGTCCATATGGTTCCTCTAGTGATGTTGGTGATGTACATGATACTAGAGAAGTTTCGACTCAAGGCGGAGCCGAAAGGGGTTTGGATGATAGTATTGCTACTCGGGTTGGTCGACGTGCAATAAGACCTCCCGAAAGATATGATGATTGGAACTACCTTAGCTTTTGTGATCATTTGTACTATGCTCTCAATGTAGTCCAAGATGAGCCGATGGACCTTGATGACGTCATGGAGTCGAGTGATAGCTCGAAGTGGATTTGCGCCATGGAGGAAGAGATGTAATCGTTAATGAAGAACCAAATTTGGGAGTTGGTTCCACTTCCTCAATGAAACTGTGCTATAGGGTGCAAGTGGATTTATAAGGTGAAGGATGATGGAAGGTACAAAGCAAGGTTTGTGGCAAAGGGATTTGCACAAAGAAAAGGAAAGGAGTATGTTGAAATTTTTACACTGGTGGCACGTCATACTTCTATCCGGGTTTTACTAGCCATAGTTGCTATCCATGACTTGGAATTGGAGCAACTTGATGTGAAACCGCCTTCTTGCATGGAGACTTGGATGAAGACATCTACATGGAGCAACCAGAAGGGTTTGTTGTAGATGGTAAGTCTAAAATAGTTTGCAAGTTGAAGAAATCACTATATGGGTTAAAGAAATCACCTAGACAATGGTACAAGAGATTCGATCATTTCATTCTTGAAAGTGGCTTCCATCGAAGCATCAAGGATGTTTGCGTATATTTTAAGAGGTTGGGAAATGATTGTCGGGTGTATTTACTCTTGTATGTTGATGATATGCTCATTAGTTCCAAAGATAAAAATGAAATCAACAAGTTGAAGATGCTTCTGAAATCGGAATTCGAAATGAAAGATCTTGGAGAAGCAAGGAAAATATTGGGCATGGAAATTAAAAGGGACCAAAAGCGTTTTGATTTAAGATTGACTCAAAAGGAGTACATTAAGAAAGTTCTTTGCCGTTTTAGCATGGAGAATGCAAAGGCATTAAATACACATTTACCTTTGCATGTGAAGCTTTCGGATAAGAGATCACCTAGCAAGGAGAAAGACAAGGCTTATATGGCAAAGGTTTCATATGCAAGTGCGGTTGGTAGTTTGATGTACGCCATTGTGTATACGAGGCCCGATATTGCAAATGTCGTCGGGGTGGTTAGTCGGTATATGGCTAATCTGGGGAAATCGCATTGGGAAGCCATGAAGACTATATTGAAATACTTTAAAGGCACAGCATCTCATGGTCTTGTTTTTGGCGGTAGTGATGAGAGGAGTTGCAAGTTGGTTGGTTATTGTGACTCGGACTACGCCGGTGATAGGGATCATAGAAAATCAACTTCCGGGTATGTCTTCACACTTGGCTGTACAACCATTAGACGGAGATCGAAATTGCAAACCGTAGTTGCTTTATCCACTACGGAGTCAGAGTTGATTGCCGCAGTGGAAGCGGGCAAGGAGGCACTCTATTTGAAGCGACTATTGTGTGACTTGGGTTTTGAACATGAGAAAATCGATGTTCGATATGATAGCCAAAGTGTTATACATTTGGCAGAGAACTTAGCGTTTAGCTCTCGGACGAAGCACATTGAGGTGAGAGAGTCATTTCTTGTAGCCATGGATGAGGGTAAGCTAGTATACCTTCGGAAAGTGCACACAAAGGGTAATGTGGCTGATATGTTTACTAAAGCATTGCCATTTTGGAAGTTCGAGCATTGCTCGAACTTAATTTGCTTGTTGAGTTGCGAGATGCCACGGGGTGGCACGGTTTGGAGAGAGTGATTTTGTTTGTTTTGATGGAAAGGAATAGCGGTGAGAGATTGGAAATCTATCTTCATGGTAAATACTTGTTACACTCCCAAGTGCATTGTCTTTTGGTGAGATGGTTTTGTTTTGAATACTTTCAACACTTTTTTGGCGGGTGGTGGCTTTACCGGTGCTCGTTAACGAAGTGCAATGGGCGGTGGTTTTGCTGGAGCTCATTGGGAAATTATTCATGTCATTAGTTAAAGGTAGAAGGAAATGCTTTGGTGCATTGGAGTTTGGAGTTGAGATGGTTATAGTATCGAGGTGGAGTGTTGATGTATCCGATACTATATGTTGGATTGAAGAGGATGAAGAAAGCTTCGCATCGGAAAAGACGATTCGCAAATCGGAGCTCGTATGTAAGAGTTATGAGCTGGAAGGTGCATGTTTTCAGTGGGCTGGAGCGACAGACGTCTGTCATGGGATATGACAGACGTCTGAGTTGTCAAAGAAATTTTTCCGAGAGGTGAGACAGACGTCTGTCATATCCACGACTGACGTTTGAGCCGAGTGTTAGAGCCCAAATAATTCCCTGGGAGGGACAGACGTCTGTCGGCTCCCATGACAGACGTCTGACGAGACTTTTGGGCTGTTTCGGGCTAGAAACTTGGCAAACTAATTTGTGAAGACTTGGGGGAAATTTTAGGAATTGGCCCATCTCTATATAAGCTATTTTTCTGGGTTCAAATGGGAGAGCTTGGTGACTTGAGTAAATCAAGAGTTTGTTCTCAAGGGTTTAATAAGGGTTATAACCTAATTGCAATTCTTCAATTCTATTCTCCTCGAACTCTTTTATATATTGAAATATAGTGATCATTGGATTAATCTCTTGTATTCCTTCCATCGTGGTAATAAAATACTCTCTTCAAACTGGATGTACACTAACAAGATGTTAGTGGAACCACTATAAATCCTTGTGTGATTTATTTTTGTTACTATTGTCCTTAGTTTCTTGCTTGTGATTGAGATTTGGATTGTTCGAGATAGGTTGATCATTGTTTTTGACTAGAGTTATTGATTTGGTTGGTTTTGCAAGTTTAACAATGATCTAGTCTTCCGCTAGCGCTTGTGATTTAGATAATTGATTCGAGTGGTCTTGAATCAGATTAATCACAACAGTTACAACAGTATCCTCTAACACATTAAAATACAATTTTATTAGTCCAAATATATAAATATTAAAATGCACATGAGGTTACTAAAATGTTACACAGGTTCATATTGTTTTCTAAAATGTTTGGAGTCACTCAGATGGCTCAATACTAAGGAACAAAAATAACAATATAAAAGTGCTCATCCCGACTAATAAACAATATTCAAACCAATATGATAAAACGAAAAGAAACCGATGTTTGTGCATTTCCACTGATTCATGACCAATTAAATTTTTTTGGCAGTTCTGATTACTATTCAACCAAATAATGATAAGGCCAACCCCCTTTGCATATTTTTTGAATATTTTAACATGTAAAATGTTAACAACATCAAGAGAAGTGAGTTGCCTGAAAACCAAATGTTGTACAAACTTAGCTACAAACAATATGTATAGGAAAAATATAGCATTAAAAGTCACCTCTTTACCGAATACCAGTAAATCAGTGCCTACAGCTAGAGAATCCTTGTATGAACGCATGAAGCATTCATTGTGAGGCATCCTAGGCAAAGTCATCCAATGGCTACTGTATGGATCGTAAGCTTCCCATTCCAAAACATTGCATGAAAAATACACCCAATGCTCAGCTATTCCCATCATGTGTCTAAGCCTGTAGAGCTCACCCATGCGAACTAGGTTACGAAACTCGCTGTTCAGCAAAGCTATGGATCCAAAATTGGATCTGGAACATCGAACAAGGCAGTTGATTGAGTTGTCACGGCTTATTGAACTGATGAGGGAACTTGAATCGGAGTAGGAATTGTCTGAACTTCCATTTTCATTTTTTTAATAGAAAAAACAGGGTACTTATATTACATAAACAGAAGAGTACATTAAAGGGGGAAGAGTTGGATACACATGATAAACCACAAACAAAAACAAAAACTATACAACAAACAACTAAATCCAACTCTACCCAGACAAAACAAGACTAGTAAAAAGGAAAAAACCATGCCACACAACTAGTCAAACACGACATATACCCTTATAGATAATCCAGATCAAGTACCTAAAGAACCGCCGAACTCCAAAGCAGCAAGTTCAAAAGGAGAAATTAAAGACCAGAAGCTACAAAAGCTTCAACATCACGAAATCCACACACCTCAGTAAATAGCATCTTTAAGAAAACTCTAGGCAACATAAAAACCATTAAAACAAAGTACCAACAACCAAGACACACCACAAATAATATAGTCCACACTTTATAAGCAGCATGCAGACTAACACCCAATAGCATCAGCCTACCAACTTCAAAGAAATACTAGAGAACCACACATTTTCTTGAAATGAATACAGTAGAGGAAGGCAAATACATCCCTACAGAAAGACCAAACCAGAAATATTCATTCGAAAAAAGAAAGCCAAAAACAATCATTTCTTAGTTACACCTCCATTGGTAACTCCAGCTTGGTTTCTTCCTCCTCCTTTAGCTTTTCTTGTTTTGGTTTGGGATTGGATTTGTTGCATAAGTTTATCCCACTCTAGATTTTCCTCTACCAAGGGTTCATCAATAATAAGCTTACTAACCTCTTTATATTTTCTGGGTTTAATATTTGTTCTCCTCTTTTTGAAGCTATTTGTAGAACTATAAGAACTGTAAGAACTGTCGGAGTCGTTAATTAAAGCATCTTTGCTTACATCAACCTCACCATTTTGAAACTCACACATGGAGTCTTCATTACCAACATCCTCAGAATAAAAGTGATTCTCACTGCAATTTTCCAAATGACTGTTAGCAACAATTTTTTTTTATCTAATACCACAGTGTTCTTCACACATTCCTTAACTTGCATATTGCGGTTTTGCATGCTACCTTCCCTACTAGATAATGAATCTAGTTTAGACTTATCTAACTCACCATGACTGTCAATGTTCATTCCTACCTCAGTGTTACTCACACCATTATCAACTTGAATCTTAGAAGTGATCTGTTGTTTACCTTGTGAATCAGATTCTTTCACTTCGTTTTCATAAATTCTTATATATTGATTTCCAACTTTATGATTACTTAAATTTTCAGTATTCCTTTCGGAATTGATGTTGCCATCTAACATGTTATGGTCATCTACATCAAAAGTATTACCGTCATCAATATCCATTCTCAAACCAGCCTTTAAATTATCTTTTGGGATCCATACTCTATTGTATTTGCATGTCACATTAGTATAGCTAAAAACTTTACAGTTAGAACATACACCATGATTCCATTCATATTGTATTTCTTGCCAAACTAGTTCCCCATTAAAATACTGTATTGGAACTGATTTAAGGAACTTAAAATCTATGTCAACTTCTACCAATACTCTTACATATGAAATTCTAGTTTAATCTTCTGTAACACTGTCAAACCTTAGTGGGTTACCTAGAGTTGAAACAATCCTACTAATAGCTTCAGTAGACCAAAAATCCAAATCGAGATTAGATAGTTTTATCCATATTGGAATTGAATTCAGAAATTCTCTATGAAAATTAACTCCAGGTTCATATTTTTTTCATGAATACTAATCGCTTATCATAATAATATGGTCCTGATGCAAGTAGACGATCACAATCCTCAATTACGTCACACTTAATGATGAAAAACGCTTGTCTCTGGTATATAATTTATAGTTTCCCTTTAAACCCCAGTTTCTGTCAATATGATCTTTCAAAATGATTATAGTAGGGTTTTCTACCGTATACATAAAAAACTATTGAGTTCAACCATTTACTCCTTGCGATTCTAACTAGATCTTCACTGATAAGACACTTTGAGGTTATCTTCTATTTTGGCTCAAAGTAAGAAAGTTGAACAACATTTTGATGCAAATTGTTATCTTTAACAGCTTGAAGCCAAGATCTGAGCTGTATAAAATTTACCTTAGTATCTCTAGATTGTTTCTTGGAATTAAATTCTAGAACTGAAAGGAATTCAGATCTGGAGCAAGAAGCTTTCTTTCTGATGAAGAAATTATACGGTCTGCATGTTGCTTTGGAGAATTGATATCAGGCAGAATTGCAGATCTGAAATCAGAACCTAGAGTAGAAATTTTCTTCGTTCGAGAATTTGGAGAAATTGAATAAATTGGGGACGCAGTCACCATTTTTTCTTCCTCTAGCGTTCTAATGAAGTTTTCTTTATCAAAGAGTAAATATAAAAATCAACGTCCATTTTCATTATTTGCATGAGTGATGGAGTCGCTGGGGTTAGCCTTTTTTCTCTAAATTTTTATCATGCCCATTTTGGAGATTGGAGTCTAGCGAGTGAGAGTGTTTTTTGGTTTGGTGCATCTTTCGTGCAGGTTATATGTCATGTAAAACCAGCGAGGTTCTTGATTGTGCGAGCTAGTCAAAGCTCTTGATGTTAAGCAAGACTGATTTTTCAACATAAGCTTTTAGCCAAAGTTAGTTTCCCAATCTTATGGATAACAAATTCTCTGACTTCTTCAGTTATTGGTTAAAGATCTGCATATATCAAGAGAGTAATAACTGATGTGACCAAACTCAGCTATGCTACAACATATTCAGAAATAACTCTTCAATATAGGAAATCCAGCACACCAATTTTCAAATAGTATGGTTTATTCAAGTTGAAAGTAGAGATATCCTTTCTGACTTCTTACATCCCCTTTTAACAAATACGTTTAGTACATAAAAGATGCAAAGGAGAGTGTAATAAAAGAAAGTATATTTATCCATATGAAAACAATTAAAGCTATGTTCTATATTATTAATATCACTGAAGTAACCAAAATGATTGTCGTCGCTTGATCCTAGTAAATGATGCTGATTATAGACAACACGCATGGATACTGATAAAACATGGCAAACTTTCACTACAATACTCCAACAAAATAGCACACCTTTAAATATTCAATAATAATTTTTTATTTATTCCAGGGTTTATTAATGGACAATTAATCAATAAACAGATGGGGGAAAAGCTAATCTCAACAAGTCAAGCAACTCTTACAATCATACATAATCACATGAAATGCTAAGCAAGCAGAAATATTGACTGTATTTGGAGGACAAAGTTATGCGGCCTTAAAGAAATTCATATGACATATGATCGAGTTTCAATTATACCATCCAGGCATAAAACGGTTATCACATTATTGTATGATAAACTGCCATAATGGAGATTTCAAGAATTTCTGATCATACAATTTGTAGAGTTGATAGATAGATGGTAACCATTCCATTAACACAACAAGATTGATAAACATGATATATAAATTCATAAGCCAATATATCACTCTGTAATGAGAGATCTATGATATGGTGATGATTACAGAGAAGCAGAAATTATAGAAGAGGAAGAGAAAACAGGTAAGAGCAGAAATGTTTCACACTAAAAGCTGATTTTCCATTCATTCAAACATTACATATATAGGCCAATGCCCAACGGTTTTGCCTACGTGGCCATGATTCTACCTACTACAGATAGCAAATGCATGAAAAAGTAACAAATTGCATAAAAAGCGAAAGATTCCTAACAGCTACCATTGTACATCTTGCGGCAAAAAAAGAAGAAGAAGCAATTACTGGAAATAGGTAAATCCTATGGATAATGCTGACGTCCCATGTTTATCTTAACGGATTAATACTTAGTCCATAAACCTGCTAGGTATCCTAGTGAGTCTCTTAGGCCTTGCACTGTTATGTGGATGTACTGCACGGTCCTCGGCAATATCAATGCTCACCTCTTCAAGACCGACCTTATCCTCAAGGTCATGCGAGACTGGGTTCGACGGTAGTGGTACTGCTGTAGTGCTAGATGGTTTTTGGCATAGTTTTAGTAGCGAAACATGAAAAATAGTGTGTATGCGAGCATCTGGTGGTAGGAGAAGCTTGTACGCTACAGGCTTGATACGTTCTAAAATTTGGAAGGGTCCAAAGTATCTTCTAGTAAGCTTGTGGTGATTGTTTCAGATTGTGGTTTGCCTGTACGGCTGGAGCTTGAGGAAAACCCAAGTTCCCACATCAAATTGCTTGTTGGTGCGATGCTGATCGGCGAAGTTCTTCATACGGTTTTGTGCTTTTTAAAGGTTGGTTTTTATGGTTTGGAGGAGGTGATTACGTGATGAAGCCCATTCATTGAGTTGTGGAATGTTGATTGTATGGGTGATGTAATTAGAGAGGGTAGGTGGTGGTCGGCCGTACACGGCTTGGAATGGAGAGAGGCCTAGGGAAGTGTGTTTGGAGGTGTTGTACCACCATTCAGCCCAAGGAAGGCGTTTTGCCCATTTTATGGGGATATCTCTAGTGATTGCTCGTAAATAGTTCTCTAAGCATCGGTTGACTACTTCGGATTGGCCGTCCGTTTGTGGGTGGTATGCGCTGCTCATACGGAGTTTAGTACCATGGAGTCGAAAGAGTTCTTTCCAAAACTGGCTTGTGAATAGGCTATCACGGTCAAATACGATGGAGCGGGGAAATCCGTGTAGATGAACATATTCATGGAGGAAGTGTGCGGCTAATTGAGTGGCTGAGAAGGATGTGGGGAGTGCGCAAAAGTGGGCGTATTTAGAAAGTCTATCGACAATGACCCAAATGACAGTTTTACCTATTGACGGTGGGAGATGTGTAATGAAATCCATGGCTATGTCTTCCTAAATTTAGTCGGGGATGGGTAGTGGTTGGAGAAGGCCTTTGTAAGAGGTGTTATCGGGTATGGTTTGCAAGCATACTGGACATTGGTGGACAAATTCTTGAACCGTGTGAGCTCGTTTAAGCCAGAAAAAGTTACTGGAGAGGCGTGCGATTATTCCCGTAATTCCCGATTGTCCACCTAGAATCGTGAAAATCAGTGATGATTTTGTTTTGCAGTTGAGAGTCACTGGGAACATAAATTATATCACTCCAAAATAAAAGATCATTACGCCATTGAAAATTAGGGTTAGGGTTTTTACCTTCCACAATCTGATCGATGATCTCTTTGGACTTTGGGTCTCGCTGTAAGGCTGCACTGATCTCGGCTATGAAAGGAAATGTCAGTCCGGATATGGCTGTCATCGTTGCTGCCTCTGTGAAGCGAGAAAGACCGTCTTCCACCTTGTTATCTTTGCCCGGACAATAGTGAATAGTGAAGTCAAAGCCTAGCAATTTGGTTAGCCATTTTTGTTGCTCTGGGTTCTGAATCGATTGTGAAGCTAATTCCTGCAGACTCTGGTGATCGGTGAAGATCTGAAATTTCTGCCCTAGTACGTAGTGTCTCCATTTCTTGACGGAGGATGTAATCGCGAACATCTAGCGAGAATAAGTCGATGCTTTCTGCAAATAACGGGGGAGTTTGAGGCTAAAATAGGCGATGTGATGGTCGTTATGTGAGAGGATGGCGCCAACGGCGGTGGAGGAAGGTCTATGGTGATGGCGAAAGGTTTGGAGAAGTCTGGAAGGGAGAGGATTGGGGTATTTGTGAGGGCGTGTTTTAGATTGGAGAAGGCTTGTTGGGCTTTATCAGTCCAAACGAATGGTTCAGCCCTGAGTAGATTAGAAATTGGGCTTGTAATTAATGCATATTGGAGTATAAAACGCCTATAGTAAGCTGTAAGGCCTAAAAAGGCACGTACGTCGGTGACATTTTTAGGGACTGGCCCGTTAATCATAGCTTCAATTTTGGAGGGGTTGACGTGAACACCTTTTGTTGATATAATATGGCCCAAATACGTGAGTTCAGGCAATCTGAATGTACATTTGTTCAGGTTGGCAAAGAATTTATGGCTGTCGAGGATGGACAAGGTTGTGTGAAGATGGTCCAAGTGAGAATCCCACGATGGGCTATAGACGAGAATATCGTCAAAGAAAACAAGCACAAATTTTCGTAGATAGGGATGGAAAATATTATTCATGGTTGGTTGAAAGGTTGATGGGGCATTGGTTAGGCCAAACGACATGACTAAAAATTCGTAGTGGCCTTCATGTGTGCGGAAAGTCATTTTTGGAATATCAGGTGGGTGTAGACAATTTGAAAATAGCCACTACGTAGATCAAGTTTGAAAAAAAAAGAAGCACCATGAAGTTCGTCCAATAATTCGTCGACGGTCGGGATTGGGAAACAATCTTTAATGGTGATAGTATTAAGTGCCCTATAATCCACACAAAATCGCTATGACCCATCCTTTTTCTTTACAAGCAAAACTGATGAGGAAAATGGGCTAGTGGATGGTTGGATTAGTTTGGAGTGGAGCATTTCGCGAATTTGAAGCTCGATCTCGTTTTTTTTTTTTTTGAAAATAAGGATAGCAATATGGTTTCGTGTTAATTGGTTTGGAATTGGTAGCAAGTTTATGTGATGGTTGAGTTCGCGATTGGGTGGTAGCTTGGCTGGGCTATGGAAAATGTGTTCGTACGTGGAGAGGAGGTTGTGTAGTTTGTGGTCAGGGTTGGTGTTTGTTGGTTGAATGGGTGGGCTTATTGTTTGGGCTTGGAGGAATAGATAAGTGGAAATAGAGGATGTTTCTTCCAATCTTCGTAACTGATGTAATGATATTTGTGAGGATGGTGAATTTGGGCTAAGCCCAGTTAGACAAACAACCCTATTAGCCATTTTAAATTCCATTGTTAGCTTTGTATAATCCAGTGTTATTGGGCCAAGCTGTTCCAATCACTGTATGCCACACACAGCGTCGGATCCCACAATCTCCAAAAGAAAGAAATCGATCTCAAATTGATTACTCTGAATTTCGACATCGACTTTCTGGCAACTGCCCTGGCTCCTCAGTTGCTCTCCGTTGCCAATGGTGACCACGAATGAAGTGGAGTGAAGCACTTCGAGCCCTAGGAACCTCGCGGTTTTTGGGTGTATGTAATTATGGGTCGATCCCGTATCTACGAGTATCGAAATTGGGTTTCCGTTAATTGTAGCTGGAAGGCGGATGGATCGAGGGTGTGTGGAGCCGGTCAGTGCATGGAAAGAAATTTCTTGAGCTAGTTCGGTGGTTAGAATGGTTGTCTCTTGGTTTTCAGAGGTGGCGGAAGTGGATTCGGTAGGTTCTGGTATAGGTGGCGAAGTAATGTCTCGTGGGGCATCGTTAGGTTGAGTTTCAGGGGTTATCATTAGGATGTGGTTTGGTTTGCAACGATGGCCAAAATGGTATTTTTCATCACAGTTGAAACACAAGCCCTGTTGTTGACGGATGTTCATTTCAGAAGGGGATAATTTCTTGATGTGTATAGGGGGTTCGGGTTATTGCGTGATAGGTGTTTGAGGAATTGATTGATTGGTTGTCGGGTTGTATGTGGGGTTTTGGTAATGAGGAGTGCTTTTGGTTGTGGAAAATTTTGAATGGTCTATGTATTTTTTTTCAATTAGTTTAGCTCCTTCTATTGCGTCGATGATGCTGGTGGGTTTTAAAAGATGTGGTTCGTTTTGGATATGATTTTTAAAGCCGGAGATAAAACATTGTAGGATGGAGTCGGGTGAGAGGGTGGTGATGCGGTTACATATAGTTTCGAAAGAGGATTGATAGCGTTCAACAGTGGTTAGTTGTTTCAATTTGAAAAGGGTAGCTTGAGGGTTCAAGAAAGTTGGTGGATTGAACCTTTGCTCGAGTGCTTTTGCTAACGTTGGCCATGACGAGAGCTGTTTATTGCGATGCATCCATTGGAACCAAGATAGAGCTTGTCCGTTCATGTGGAAGCTCGCTAACTCCACGCGTTGATCTTCAGGCGTGGCATAGTATGTGAAGAAGCGGTCGGCTTGGAATATCCAATCATGGGGGTTTGAACCGTCAAAAGTTGTTAGGGTGACTTTGGGATTGCGGTTGGAGTTGGGTGAAGTAAGTAATGGCGGTTGTCGAGGTGTGGTAGTGGAGACGGTGGATGTGGAGCTGTGGTTGTTTGGGGATTGTGGTGGTTGGTTGTCAAATTTGTGGGAGAGCTCAGTCACGACTTTGGTTAAGTTTTGGATGGCTGTTTTCATCTCAGTGATTTCTGCGCTTTGGTTTTGTAAGAGAGAGCTATGGCTGTTTTGTGTGGTTTGAATGGAAGTTTGGGTATCTTGGATTGAGTTGATGGTGGTTTTGGTGGACGGCTAATTGGTTGAGGGCGTCGTCGACTTTCATCATGGTGAAGGTGGTTTTGGATGTTACGGGAGGAAGACACGGGGAGGAGAGGTCGGAACTGAAAGCACCAAAATGATATGGTGATGATTACAGAGAAGCAGAAATTATAGAAGAGGAAGAGAAAACAGGTAAAAGCAGAAATGTTTCACACTAAAAGCTGATTTTCCATTCATTCAAACATTACATATATAGGCCAATGTCCAACGGTTTTGCCTACGCGGCCATGATTCTACCTTCCGCAAACAGCAAATGCATGAAAAAGTAACAAATTGCATAAAAAGCGAATGATTCCTAACAGCTGCCATTGTACATCTTGCAGCAAAAAAAAAAAGGAAAAAAGAAGCAATTACTGGAAATAGGTAAATCCTATGGATAATGCTGACGTTCCATGTTTATCTTAACGGATTAATACTTCGTCCATAAACCTGCTAGGCATCTTGGTGAGTCTCTTAGGCCTTGCACTATTATGTGGATGTACTACATGGTCCTCGGCCATATCAATCTACTAATCCGAGTCATATAATAAAATAAAATAAAAACATTTTGATATAAATATGTAATAGATTCAAAGGTATGCAAAATGGTATATGTCTAACTAAAATATGCAAATTTGAGTTTACAGAGAATCATTCAACTAAGACCATCATACAATAGCAAATCGAAAAAATAATTTAGATTCAACTAGATCTGGCAATCTACAGTATCCAACAAAATAATTAACTTATGAAACTTTAAATTAGAGTGTATTCATTAATCAAAGTCCAAATTAAATCCAATCAAGAAATCAACAGATAATACAGTCATAGAAATACACAACAAACTACTGATTGGTGTATTGACGCAACAAGATACTAAGTTTAATCGCAAATGCTATGCACAGTCGCTGTTCATGCACTCGCCGGTCCCACTACAAAGAAGTAGTGGGCCCCATCTAATATAAAAAAAAATTTAAAAAAGAATAATAATACACTGGCCCTCTGAATTCCTCTCAGGGGGCCTGCAAGTGATTTTGCACAGTCGTCTGCGCGACTGTGCAAAGCACTCCTATGTTTAATCTTCTTTTTCCTTCGAATTAAACCTAATTAACACGATTAAATCGTCAGAGCAAACAGAACCAAGTTTGGAAAAGCTAGCATCATAATCTGAACGGAAAACCACAAAAACACAGAAGGAAAAATAATTTTTTGTGCAATCAAAGTACTTACAGGCAAAATGTTGGAGGATTTTATTGCTAACACGTGAAGCTTATTAAGGGAACCAATAGCAATCACTCCTGAGGCTTATTTATTGCTAACACCTTAAGATGAGATCTATGTTGCACACAGAACAACCTAAGTAGCACGGCGACATTTTTGCGACAAAATTATTCCAATGCTGCAATGCAACTGATATAACTTAGAAGAGAATCCATCAGGGCCAGAAGCTTTATCAATGTTATTAGAAAACACTGCAAAATCTAACTCTTCAATTGTAAAAGGAGTATTAAGAAAGTTTTTTCCAAAATCATTAACTTTTGCCTTGCAAATGATGCCAGGAAATTCATGCACGTATTCAGGTCTGTTGTGCTAACAGGTGAAAAAATTTATGGCTTTAGTATTAAATTGAGGGAATTTATTTAACCAATCGCATATGTGCATGAAAAAAATATTCATTTGCCAGGTCTCAGTTTTAACCAGTAATAAAATTTGTTAATATTTGGATAAACAAAACCTGAATTTGTAAAAATGATTTAACTGGTAAATCACATTTTTAAGTAATATATAAAGATAAAGGTACACAAGATTTAGTTTGGTAATTCACGATCAAATCATGAGTTTTCGCTTTAAGCCAAGTATTATTAATAAAGATGAAGGGGTAATTAACGGGGACTGAACCAAAATAGTAGGAATGACTGGCCCTGTCCCTTTATTCTACATAACTTAATGTGAACCCTACTTCATTTCCATGTCATTGTTTGTTGGTGGAAAAAAATTTAGGTTACATTTACAGTCAACTGGAAAAAAATAGGATAAGCAAATTTGAGTGGTCTCAACCCACTTTGGAAAGAAGTTACAGTGTTGAATGTTTGTTTATCTTTATGGTACGCTCTAATTGTTTGTTGTTTATAAGTTTGCCAATATTTATTCAATTCTACCATGGATTGTATATAAGTAACTAAACTATAAATATGTGATTTAGTTATAGCAGAAATGTCAACACCCTCAATTGGTTTTGCAAAGGGAAGAGGACAAATTAGTTTTTGAAAATACACTGCCAAAATGAACACTGAGAATTTGAGAATCACCTTATGGCCAGGAAGTGTTTATTAAGATAATTAAATCTGATATCTTCACATGCTTTTAGTTTTTACCAGTCTCTCTGCCATCGAATTAACCTGCATGTAACATGTTATATATAGTCCATTATTGTTATTTCAAGTATAATACATGGCTAGTAGCTCTAGAAGAACCTAACAATCTTGTAGAACTTTTGACAATCCTATTGCTTACAACTTTTACTCAGTAAGTGGAAAATATCAAAGACATAACATAACAGTTGTGATTCCAAAAAAACAAGAATGGGAATCCTGCTCTACTTCTAAGCAGGCAGATAGTATATTATCTAAACAGCGGAATCCATAACTGATCCCAAAAAAAAAAAAGAAAAAAAAAAAAAAAATCATTTGTTTAGAACTTGATTGTTTTAAATTAACGGGGTAAAACGAGGCAAAATGTTAAACCAAGTACTCCTACCCGATAGCAGTGTACTTATCAAGTGGCCCCATAAAAATCATAAACTGCCTGCCTCAATATCATTGCTGAAAGTTATCTGTATACTATAGGCTTTACCCTATATTAAATCTGTGCTTTATTGCTGGAAACATAATATCAGTAATTGCAGCTGAAAAGAAGTATAAAGAAATTCAAATAAATCAAACAAACAAGAACAATAAAAAGTATCATACCTGAAATCAATACGAACAGATTTTATTCTATGATCTGAAATGAAAAAGACGAAAATTAGAAACCTAAATCAGCAAACAATATGTGAAACAGGAAAATAGATTTGAATTATTTGCTCTATTTCATTGAATAGATGGGTATTTATACACAGTATTTACGCTTACACGGCTGAATGAAAATTTGAATACAAAATAGTAGCTACACCAGATGCTATATTTATCCTGGAGAATAGCATCTCACGTCCTGTATCCTCACATAATATCTCACGGCTGGAGAATAGCCCACATAGTTTAACACTTCTCGTCAAGTTGGAGCCGGAAGAGAAATGTCGAATACGCCCAACTTGCTAAGCAACCGTTTGAAATTATCAACACCTAGTGGTTTTGTAAAAATATCCGCTATAGGAAGGAGTAATAAGACCGGAGAGAATCTTTTCACGAACGAAATAACAATCTATTTCAATATGCTTAGTTCGTTCATGGATGACGGGATTTGCTGCAATACGAATTGTAGCTTGGCTATCACAATGTATTGATATAGGAGCAGATTGTGGAAAACCAAGTTCAGATAGGATTGAATGTAACCATTGGACTTCAGCGGTAATAGCAGCAAGAGCACGATACTCAGCTTCGGTAGATGATCGAGAAACAGTTGGTTATTTCTTTGATTTCCAGGGGATGGGACTAGTTACAAGCATTGTAAAATAACCGGTAGTAGAACGGCGAGTGACGGACACCCTGCCCAGTCAGAATCAGCAAAACCGACCAGAGAAAAAGAACTCGTCGCCGATAGGAATAAACATTTACCAATAGAACATTTGAGATATCAGAGGACTTTTTTTGCAGCATCAAGATGTGTGGAACGAGGGCTTTGCATAAATTGGATAAGTTTGTTGACAGCATATTGAATGTCAGGACGAGTGACTGTAAGATATAAGAGATGACCGATGAGTCGTCGATAAAGAGACGGGTCAGACAAGGCATTACCGTCATCCGGAAGAAGTCGACAATGTTGTTCCATAGGAATTGGAGTTGTACGAGAACCAAGCATACTTGAATCCTTTAATATGTCAAGTGTGTATTTACGTTGACACAAAAATAATCCCTTTTTGGAACGAGAAACTTCAATACTAAGAAAATAACTTAGACGCTCAAGATCTTTAATGGAGAAAGATTTAGCGGGAAATTGTTTTATTGTGGAAATAAAAGATTCATTGTTTTCCGTAATGATAATATCATCTACGTAAACAAGAACAAATATTGAAATATGATCACGAATTTACGTAAAGAGACTATAATCGGAATTAGGTTTATGAAAACCACATCAAATTAAAATAGAAGAGAACTTAGAGAACCATTGACGTGAAGCTTGTTTAAGTCCATAAAATAGATTTATGGAGCTTACAAACTTGATTGTCATTATGATGAGGAAAACCAGGAGGAAGTTTCATATAAACTTCCTCATTTAGATCACCTTGGAGGAATGCATTATTGACGTCTAATTGATGAAGAGACCAATTTTTGATCGTAGCAATAGAAAGAGGTAGACGAACAGTGACCAATTTCACTACCGGAGCAAAGGTATCATGGTAATCAATTCCTTCAACTTGGATGTAACCTTTGGCTACTAAACGAGCTTTATATCGTTTAATAGAACCATCAGAACAATATTTAATTTTGTATACCCATTTGCAACCAATTGGTGTTTTATTTGGTGTTAATGAGAAAACTGGTCATGTTTTGTTTGCTTCAAGAGCACGAATTTCAATAGACATTGCATCACGCCATGCAGAAGATTGAACGACATGAGAATAAGTTTGAGGTTCATCATGATTAATAATTTTGGATAGAAAAACGTGATGAGAAGGACAAAACTTTTCCAAAGAGAAATATTTGGATAAAGGAAAAGAAGTAGATGAAGGAGAGACGTGGCAGGCATAATCATTGAAATGTAATGGCCTTCGTCGAATTCGCTGAGGACGATTTAAATCAGCAGTATTCGCGGGAATTAAAATTGAAGAATTATTATTAATTTGCTGAGACTAATTTGAATTAGCAATTTCTGTTGGAATCAGATTTGGAGAATGATTTTGAAGTGAATTTTCACCATTTTCAGTTGTATTAGATGAAGGAATATTAGTTAGTAACCATTTTGAAATGGTGTGAAATTTGTGGGTGAATCATCATCTAATGGAGTGATGGAAATGTCATTAGAACTATGATCTGAAATGTTTTTATACGGAAACACCGACTCATGAAAAATAACGTCACGTGAGACTATTATGCGATGAGAATACGGATCATAAAGTTGATATCCTTTTTGACCATAAGGGTAACCAACAAAAATGTATGGCTTACCGTGCATCAAATTTATTTTTAATATGCATATTTTTCGCAAAACACAGACACCCAAATACACGTAAAGATGAATAGGACTGAACCTTTCCAAATAAAATTTCATGAGGAGATTTGAAATTATGAGTACATGTGGGTAATTTATTTATGAGAAATGCAGCGGTAAGAATACATTTGCCCCAAAAAGAGAGGCGAAGATTAGCTTGGAATCGTAGTGAGCGAGCAACATCAAGCAAGTGTCGATGTTTACGTTCCACCATCTCATTTTATTGAGGAGCGGTTACACAACTTCGTTGATGGATTATACCATGAGAATGAAACCAATTTTGAAACTCTAATGAAAGAAACTCAGTTCCATTGTCAGATCGAAGAGCTTAAAGTTGTGGAATAAAAATACCACCATCTCCATGTTTTATACTGTAGATTGACAGTCCAAATTGTCTATTAACTTGATTAAAAAAATGTTTTATCATACAAAAAGTTTGAGACTTGAATTTCATTAAATAGACCCGAATGCATCTTGAATAATCATCAACAATGATAAGAAAAAAACGTGAACCGCTTTTAGATGGAACATTAAATGGTCCCCAAACATCAACATGTAATAATTCGAAACATACAGAAGAACAAGATACACTTTGTGGAAACGAACTACGACTTTGCTTAGCTTGTGGGCAAACATCACAAATAAATTTATTATTCGCGGATATATCCGGAAAATTATTAACAAGAAATTTAAAACGGGAACTATTAGGATGACGAAGGCGAGAGTGCCAAAGATCAAAATTATCCGAATGCTGAAATGAAAAAACTGAATTCAAATGGAAACATCCTCCAAGTAGTAGAGGCCACAATTAACTCTACCCCAACCAATCGTCCTGTTCGTCAACAGGTTCTGAAAATGACATTGAAATTTAGATAAAATTACTTCACAATTAAGTTGTTTTGTTAATTGTGAGACAGATAATAAATTGAATTTGAATGATGGGATAAAAAAAAATACATCTTTGAGAATAAGTGATTTTGAATGTTTAAAAATCCCAATGTGAGTCACTGATGCAAAAGTGCCATCAGGTAATTGAACAGATTTATGTTTTTGCAATGGAACATATGAAGAAAAAACTGATAGTGATGTGCATATATGATTTGATGCACCTGAATCTATAATCCAACAAGAAGACATACAAGACATAATTGTACCTGCTAAGTAACCGATAGTTCACCTACTTCGCCATTGGCCAAGAGAGCAAGCAACTTGTTGTACTATTGAGTTGTCAGATGATTGTTTGACACAACATGAGAGGCTGATCCATGTTCAACTGCGCGCTTTTCTTGTTTGCTCGGGAAGCCATGAAGTTGATAGCATTTGTCTTGAATATGCCTATGTCAGTTGCAGTGATCACAGAATGGACGTTGCCTCTTTGATAGCCCATGGTATGGTGGCTTTGAAGCTTGGAAGGCAGCAGACTCAACAACAGGGGTTGATCGGACATTCAACTCTTGTTGCTTCTCTTCTTGACGGACAAGATTGTAAATTCGCTGAATGGATGGAAATGGCTCCATAAGGAGGACCAGACTTCGCACAACGGAGAATCTATCACGCGGTCCTTGAAGGAACTCCATGGCTCGATCCTGATTTTGCTATTCAATAATACACTTTCCATTTCCGCAAGTACACGGAACAATCGAAATAATGTTACTCAGTTCATCCCACAAAGATTTTAGTTGGGTGAAGTATAATGAAACACTCATATCTTCTTGTTTGAGAGAGGCGATAGAGAGTTTTAACTGATATAGCTTCGGCGCATTTGACTGGGAGAAGCGCTCTTTGAGATCCATCCATATTTAGGCAGCGCTGTCGTCATAAAGAATACTTGGCCTGATTTCCGGAGATACGGAATTGAGTATCCAACTGCCAACAAGATAGTTGCAGCGACGCCAGTTGGCAATGTCGGTTTCCACCATTGGGATCGGTAAGGAACCGTCGACGAAACCAAATTTTCTCTTGGCTCGTAACGCCATTGTAATGGCACGACTCCAAGAGCCATAATTATCATCAGTTAAGAGAGGTGTGACAAGAACAGTAGAGGGACTATCAGAATGATGGATAGCATAAGGATCAGCTCTGATAGAAACAGTAGAAGAATTGTTTTTATTATCCATGATAAGAAATTGAGAAAGTCAAGAGCGTAATTTTATTTAATGGTGCTCTGATACCATGTGAAACAGGAAAATAGATTTGAATTACTTGCTTTATTTCATTGAATAGATGGGTATTTATATAAAGTATTTACACTTACACAGCTGAATGAAAATTTGAATAAAAATAGTAGCTTACATCAAATACTATATTTATCCTGGAGAATAGCATCTCGCATCCTGTATCCTCACATAATATCTCACAACTGGAGAATAGTTCACATAGAGAATTGCTCACATAGTTTAACACAACAATAAGAAACATAAAAATTAATAACATACCTTAAATTAGACAGATATTCTCCTGGATCTAAAGCAAATAAATGAAAAAAAGATAACAAATCAATCGACAAAATAATTAGTACCATGCTGGAGACTCACGCAAAGAAAAGCTCGTCTGTGCCCTAGTCGCGCTTAGCAAAGTTGACACTGACAGCATAGCAAAAATCTTGGCTAAGGTTTCGGTGGCTCTTGAATGAGAAAGAGTCGAATAAAATGGAAGAAAGTTTTCGGTAGCTCTTGAATAAGACAGGATCGAACGAGATGGAAAAGAATGGAAGAAATGGTATTATTCTATGAAAACCGTCTGTGTGTATCAACCGTCCTTGTATCCCCGCTTGTGACATGTGACTCTCACAAGCTACGGTCGCAATTGTATGGTTTGTTCTAACATTTTTAGCTGTACAAATCATGTTGTATTGACTAATCCTTTCGATTGTATGGTCTATTCTAATTTTGTAATTTTGATTTTGAAAGGATGCGAGAATGGTAAATATATGTGCATCACTGAATAGATTACGTATAATTTAACTGATATCTTGAAATTTAATCAAACAATGGTTAATAAGTATAATTTGAATACATTTATATTTAGATTGGTAAAAGATTACATTTCATTTTAACTATTTTCGAATTGCATCAGATATGACAATACAATGTAAATTGTTTAATTTTCCAAAAAATTCTATACATTTAAGCAACAAATTATGATTACAATAATTATTTCATCTAAATTAATTACATCAAAATCATTAACTTCTATAACTCATTGAAAATATATTTCAAATATTGTAAAAACAGTCGATATATACATTAGTTCTCCTATTCGACAAGATGATATTCTCACAAACAAAATAGTTTATACTTTAGTTTTACGATACTAATAATTAGTCGAGAAAAATGTCATGATACCAACAGTTTTCGCGATGTTTTTTCTCAATTTAGTTGGGTTGTACCAATCATCACTAATGTGTCGGTGTTGCGTTGCGACTTCCGATGCATTTTTTTAGTCAGGAAAAACGTTACGATACCAACAGTTTTGCGATGTTTTATCTCAATTTAGTTGGATGGTAGCAACCAACGCTAACGTGTCGGTGTTGCATTGCGATTTCCAATGTTTTTTTTGTCGGCATTTAAGCATCGCAATTGACAATGTTTCTTGTAGTGTGGACTTGTATTTTATATCTATAGTTTGTATGGTTTGCTTCAGTATGAGTCAGTTTTCAGTCGAGTCCTGTGTCACTTATTTTGAAGTTGTACAACTATAGATGTAAAATCTATCTATATACATGATAAAGTACCAAATTTCTAAAAAAAGTTAGTCGTTTGAACATCCATTGTAAAAAAACCAACTTAACAAGTCTTTCTATAGATAAATCATGTAGAAAAGGATATATTACATTAATATACTAACTTCTTCCATGTAGTACTGCATTTTTGGAGAGTTTAATCATATAATTGTCATAGTAGACCATGGTACTCTCTTGTTATGCATGACTCGGAGCTTTGAGAATTCCTCTCATCTAGACTACTTGATAAGCATAAGCACATGAAGCTACTGCAATGAATTCAGCTTTGGTAGCGGGTAAGGTCACCATAGGTTGTTTTCTAGAAAACCAAGCCACAATTCCTTCTCTAAACATAAAGCCATAGCCTAAAAATACTCTTCCTGCCATTAACATCACCTTTACGATTGTTATCAGAAAAACCAGTTAACTCTCCACTTCCTCTTCATTCATATAAGATCCCCGGCTCTAGAGTCCCTTTCACGTATCGAAGAACTCTCTTAATTGTATGAAGATGCAACTCAGTTGGATTCTCCATGTACCTACTCGGTAACCCAAACCAAAAATGTTAAGTCTAACCTTGTTACAGCTAAATAGCGAAGACAACCAACAACTTTTTTTAATTTGTAGAGTTCACTCTATTTTCATCTCTCATAAGCCTTATCCCTGGTAAAGTGGGATTCCTGACTAAATTGCAATGCAATATGCAAAATATTTCAAGAATTTCAATGATATATTTCTTATGACTAATATACACTACATCCAAACTCCCTCTACTCTGAGGAAATACCTCATTCTTCCAAGATACCTCATTTTAAACTCTTGAATCGTATATATTTTTAAAAATATTGAAATAATTCCTTGTTATTTGCAAGAAATATGAGATCGTCCACATAAAGATTAACCACTAGAATATTGCCTTTTAAATCGTTTTTAACAAAAAAAATGTAGGTTCTATTGGACTCCTTACAAAGCCCACACCAAGTGCTCCACTCTAGCACAACCAATGATGTCTATGAACTTATTAAAAGCAAAGAAATCAACATCACAAAATAAGTAGCATAACTTATCGAGCGCATTTGATAAGCATCACCAATGCTGGTTATTACTCATATTAAGTGCATTTCAAAAGCACCATCAATATTGGTTAAGAATTTAAAATAGCAAACAAACATAAATTGAAATAAATTAGTATACCTATCTGGTGCACCTGAAAAGCAGCACTGAAACTGGCTGTGAAGTATACACAAATAAATAATATAATACATCAATTGCATTTCAAAGTACCACCAAAACTGATTATGGAATATATGAAAAGAGCGAAATGGTTCAAGTTAAATTAAATCAGTATGCGCATTGAATGTGTCTCAAAAGCGTCACCAAAACTGGCTATGAAGTATGCAAAAGAAAATAATAAAAATAATCAAGTACTTCTCAAAAGCACCAATAAATTGGTTATGGATTATATAAAGGAAAATAATAGAATCCATCAAGTGTATCTTAAAAGCACCAACAAAACTAGTTATGGAATATATATATATATATATATATATATGATAAAACTCATAATAAATAGTAGAGTCCACCAGCTACGTCTTAAGAGCACCAACAAGTTTGGTTACAAAATATACAAAATATAATAAATACAAACTTGTGATAACTTATAGTATCCATCAAGTGCGCCATAAAAGGACGACCAAAACTGTTGATGGATGACATTAAAAATAAAGACCCTCAAGATAGTATCAAATAAAAAATTCACTAAGTGTGCCTTTAGTGCACTAATAAAATTGGGCATATACAAAAAAGGCAATAAAACACAACTAATATGAAATAGCAGATCCCATCAAGTGCATTATAGTGGCACCATCTAAATCTAGTTATGGACTGCATAAAATGAAAGAAGCTCAAAATCATATTCGATAGGAAAATACATCAAATATGTTTCAATCATTAACAAAATAGGAGCAATGAAGCTCAATCTCGTATAAAACAGTAGAATCCATCAACCACATGTCAATGTACAACCAAAAGTTCGTTATGAATTGCACAAAATGAAAGAAGCTTAAAATCATTTCTAATAAGAAAATACATCAAGTGCGTCTCAACAACACTAAGAAAAGATTATGTTTTACAAATGTATCTAAAATACACCATCGAAATAGGTTATGGATTAAATAAAAGCAAGGAAGCTTCGAAATTATATAATATATCAAAATTTGTCAAAGTTTTGTAAAGTACCATAAAAATGGTTACATGTTAAATAAAAGCAATTAAACTTATAAATACAAAAATAAAAAAGGAAAGTACAATAATATCGCACTATTACACCACAGATGAGTATTTTTATATTTTTTTATACTCTGTGCTTGATACCTACTTTTCTTAAGGATTCAAAGGCCAGTTTCCTTGTAAGATAATCAAGTCTCCTTAATATTATTCATTTTAGGAAGTTCACTTCTTTCACCTATTTATTGATTATTTCAAGTTTGAAATAGATTTGTTTTCTCATTTCATTCCGTGTTATAGAAATTCCAGTGTTCATCTATCGAGGTATAAATATAGACCCTCACATCATAAGAATTAAGAAATGTTAAGTTTAATAATTCATGAGAAACAAAATTCTTTCATTAATTTTACCACTTTCATTATTCAGCTAATTTCATTATTTATTTTTATATATGCAAGAGCTAAGGAAAGACGTCAAACGTTTGTATTCCGGAAATCACCATTTTCTAGTTTCTTATGAATAACCATGTTAGTCTAAAATAATCAGATCTATTTTCCTCATATGCTAGCTAATTTGTTGGAAATAGTATATTCAATTTTATATATTTAATGACATTCAATATGATATTACACATTCATCATAACGAGCTTTTCCTGGTGCCAATGCTGAGCTTTTACTGGCATTTTTTTCTTGCTCTTTTTTCCTCTTTCCGCGTGTTAATTCTCTCTCTTCTCTTTCGATTTCCCCCTTGGTTTTGCTCATGTCCAAGAATCGAAAATCAAAAATGAGTTTTTTAGCCTTATCTAGAGTTTCAAATGCCTACCTTACTCACTTGATTTGGATGAGCACTTTCAACTTGTCAAACTTTGATCTAGTCTCTGATTCATTGTTTGGAAGCTTCGATGATTCCCAATATGCATCCTAAGGATCAATACTTCCCTTTGAAGGCGGGCTCTCGGTGCAAGTGCTCTCCATAAAGTATATATATCGTGTAACAACCCAAAATTTTGGCAATAGTTAATTTAGTTGTTAAATTAGGCTTTGAAAATAGATTTTCGCAAATGATGAAATTCGACCATGAAACTTACACTGTTGCATTCATCACGGAATTATTGTCAGCTTTCATGTTGGAACTATGTGAACGGAATCCGTATGAAAAAGTTACGGACGAAATACGAAAACGGATAGAAAATAAATCAGAAGAATATATAATAAATATTATACCATTTATAACTCAGCCCCATTGGGCAAATCGACCGGGAGAGGTCGACCCCTCTAGTCGAAAAATCCCATTGACAACTAGGTTTTTGAAGGCATTTTTATTATATAAATTTTTATAAACGGATGGATCATTATTAAAACTAATGTAACGGTTTAGGGTCATTCTAACACCTATAAATAAAGGGTTAGACCCCATTCTTTTGCACTCAATTATGAAGGGAGTAGTGAAGCTCTGCCATTTGCCCCTTCTTCCAAATCTTTTCTAAATCAAATATAAACATATACAAAAACTAAACAAACAATATTGGAAGAGACTAGAATCAGATTCATGTGCAAAAGAGATGGTGCTACGAATAGGCGTTCTTCCATTCACATTTCCTCCTTATTTCTTATTTTCTTGCAGATCTACAAATCTAGAAGAATCCTCTTTTTGGACTAATTATAGATGTATAAGATTTTGGTAATTATAGGCCTAAAGGTTTATTCAGATTCATATTTAGGTAGCTTTCAAGCAAGCAGGAAATTTATGCACATCGTTTATAATTACCTGATTAGTTCGTTTGAAATAAATCTAAAATGTATGCCTAAAAGTTTATCTAATTTGTTTATTATTTTGTCAAATCTGAAATAATAGGTTGTGGTTTGAATATTGAAAATTTGTAGGCCTGTTTAGCTTATTATATTATTGCCTACAATTGTATTTAGATTTGTTATAGTTATTATTTACACCTTAGATCTGGAAATCAATCCCAAAACAATTGTCATAATTTGTAGTTTCATTCCAGATCCTTAGTTTTGGTGTCTATTCGAGGTTTATGTAAAATTATATTAAAAGATTATGCCTATTTATGTTTGATTTTGTTGGGGTTTTACTAGGTTATTGTACGATGCCCTTTTTGTTCCTTTTAACAAAAATGACATTGTTTCAAATCAGTAAGAAATATGCATAAAACAATTAGGAAGGGATGTGTAAATTCACGTATATTTGTACGTAGTTTACAACAACCATTCCAAAAACATATATTTCATATTTCTTGTGATCTGAAATATGTTTATATTCTGTTTTTAATTATTTCGAGCAAATCTTACAATAACAGCAGTTATTAACCTTTTTATAAGATTTTGAATCTAAAACAAAAAGGTTTGTTTTAGTCGTTAGTTCAGACCGAAACATAAATGATTAATAATAATAATAAAATATTGTAACTACGTTAACTGCGCTTAAGTAAACAAATATATATATAACTTTATCCATTTGAATCTACATAAATAATGCAAATATATTATTATAATAAATGTTTATTGATATTTTGTGTGTTTGTATAGTTTCCATTTTTATGGAAATGTACGTGGAAAGTATAATCCTTAATGAATGAAAATAGATATTAAGACCGTTATCGAAATAAATGGCTTGATTTGCTATAAATAAGGTCATATTCAAAGTAAGAAATGTTGTAACCATCTTTGATTGGGGAAAATAAATTGAGTAGGATAAATATGCCTAAATGGTTACAATTTGAATTGTGTTAGAGATAGAAATTGTGACTCTAATTAGGGAATTTAATATATATATATACATATACATATATATATAGTATGGTGCTAAGGGCACACCAATATGTTCTTTCTAATACCGCAATTATAAAAATAAAACTCATTAAATTTTGTGTGCTTTCTAATACCACATTAGCTCATCATTCTAATCTCTCACTCAACTGTTATTTGCCAAACTAATCACGTACTCAACCATAATCTCTCTTACGCAATTGAATCATTGTCTTCTTCACCTTTCCCACGACAAATTTCAAATTCGAACAAATCAAATTCCCATGGTGTATAGGCAAAATGACCAATGAAGTGAGGCAGGGTGTTCAACGACCGAGCAAAATAAATAAATGCAGTTATTGACAACTGAACATAGCATTACAATCTTTTTGAACTAGCATAGCATTACAATCTTATTTTTCTCTACTCCTTGGCATGCAATTTTTTTCTTCTTAGCCAGTAAAGGTTGATTGGCAATATAAAGTCGTCATAAATATTAATGCAAGCAAGTTATGGTAATTTGGTTAGCAAAATTTGTTTGTTGATTTTCTCATGAGCGTTTTTTTGCAGATTGAGTTTAACGTAGGATTTTCGAAAGCAATGGTAGTGAGATGGAGAAATAGGAAAAATATGGTAGCCCCTAATTTTAATTTTTTGGTATTAGGAAGAAAGGAATATATTATTTTGTGGTATTTTTTAGTTTCGGTATTAGGAAGAACATATTGGGGGTGCCCTTAGCACCACACTATATATATATATACACACACAAATAATAAATAAGTGGAATTGAAAATATAGTAATAAAAGGAGTTATGATATATCAAGTAGAATTAAAATGTGATTTATATAAATAGAATAATAAACGCTTTAGGAAAATATGACCGTTAGTGTCATAAATGACATTTAATAACCCGTCGTTCGTAGCTCGAGTGGTTTGGAAGTTGGGAGATAGGGATCAAAGCACTATGTGCGGGCAGGTTCGAATCCCGCTACAAACCACTTCGGGGGCTAGGACGATAAGCATCCGTGTGCGACGACTATACAAAGCGGGGTAGACACATGGCGCGGGGTTTACTTTAGTGAGTATCAATGTATACTATGACCTTAAGGTTCCACGTGTTACTCAAAAAATAAATAATATTTAATAGCACAACACCATATTGTCAATTCTGCTACACCAAAATGCGGAAGAATTGCAATAGTTAAGCAAAATAGATTAGCATGGGTCTTGACCGTGGCAATTTTGGAATGGGTTTAGACCGTTCCAATGTTAAGTTAAAAAAACTCACAGTTGTCTTATCCTGCGTAACAATTATTTCACGCCCATGACTTTAAAACAAAAAATTAGAAAGCCTCCCATCCAAATTAAACATCCTCTCAGATCTCATCTTCCATGTACGGTTTCAGTCAATACAATTCACCGGCTCTTCAATTTCACCAATCTTCTACTTTGTGTTTTCCTCTCGATTCTCACTCAAGTGATTTTTCAGGTATATTAAAATCGAAACCCTAATTTTGTGTCGATTTAGGGTTTATTTATTTTGATTGAATTGAAAACACGATCCGTTAAAATGTTAATTATTGTTTGTGCTTACTGTTTCTTCCTTCTGCAGTAGTTTTGTTCTTGTTTATTATAGAAAATTAGTTGTGTATTTTGATAATCTCCATTCATCCAATTTTGATCATCAAAAATTTGTGTTTCCTTGACTACTGTCAGTAATTAGGACACCACTCTTGCCACACTCGATGAAAATCCCTGTGATTAATTTTAATAAATATTAGACATTAAGTGGAACCACTTACTAGTTGGTGGCTTAGCGAATTGTGGATGTTTTGTGAGATACAGATTTTGTAAGATACAGACATTAAGTTGTCTGATCTGAAGAGCTTGAAGTTTGTAAGCAGGTCATATCCTTTATTTTTAACCTTTTTCCAGAACAAGGGTGGCAAAACACTCATTATTCTCTTTTTTAATAACCTAATGGTTTTGAGCTGAAATCTTTTAACTCCAATAACTACTCATTAAAGGGTGATGAAGTTGATTTTTTGTGTAAGAAAATCGAGTTGGACCTCTCCTTCTAGCTCTAAAATGTTGGTTATATTTTTTTTAACACCAATACATAACGACTGGAAGGTAATCTTATGTCAGTTTGGTTATTATAACTTTATTTGCATCCAGGAGCGATAGATATAAGGTTAAAAAAATTAGTGCAAATACCCACTTCGTTATAATGTTATATAATGTTTAACTGATTATGGAAGTGAAAAATGTAAGTATGGATTATTTCTAATCTCGAATTTTGTAATAAGTTGTTAACTGTAAGTTAAATGTTTATATATGTTGTTCTGACACAATTGGTGATGATCATTTCTGTCAAACAAGCCCTTAATATTTAACTAACCAGTCAGTTTAACAAAATAAAATATATTTTTTATTGTGCAATCCATAATTTAATAACTAGTCTTGGGCCAAAGAGATGGGTAAGGAAAACTTTACAATTCTCAGTTGTTCTTAAGACGGACTTATGGAGACCTAGGCACCATAAACACCTTTGGAATCCAGTTTTCCTACTAAATGACTTACAAAATTGTCCATAGTGCATAGGAATTTCTTTGGTTACTACTTAGTACTTATGATGTTGTATTGAAAATACTCATGTTGTAAGTTCAAATGCTGATCATTTCGGTAGTGGCATTAAATGACAGTTATCATATTATGATGATTTATGTTTAGTAGTTGTTATTCCATATGGACAACTAAAAATATTTTGTACACCATCGTATGCATCCATGAGCGGTAAAGTGAAGGTTAGAAATAATTATATGATAAAGACCCCGTTTGCAATTCTATCATTATATTAAATCGGGTTTACCTAATTCTAGAAGCAAAAAAATACAAGCTTGGATTGTTTCCACACTTTAGTTTTTGTAGTATGTTTTTAACTAAAAGTATAACATTTATATATTGGTCTGTCACAAATGGCGATGCTCATTTTGTCGAAGAAACTGTTAACAAGTTTTATGTTACAGTGTATTATATCGGGTTGTAACCCGCTTTTCATTTCCTTTGCCGATAATGGACAAAGTTTCGAATTTAATAATACTTTGATGCTGAAAAAGAAGTAAACCACAATAGTGAAATTTAAATGGACCTTAAATAGTAATAGTACATAAACATAAGGAAAAAAAGTAATCAACAACAACAACAACAACAAAGCCATATATCCCAAACAAGTTGGGGTTGGCTAGATATGGAACCCAAAATTAAAATAAAATAAAATTAATAATGATGATAATAATATATATATAAAGGGTTTAAAATAACCAATCAAATAAAAAGTCGTCCAATAAAGGTTTTTTTAAATAATAATAATAAGTAAAAATGTTCAATAAAAGTGAAATAAAATCTAAAATAGTAAATAAAAAGTAAAAAGGTTCAGTAAACGTGAAAAAAAAAAACTATGGTTCTGGTACATGGATTGCCAATTTCCATGCACTCCTATCAACTACCAGCTCTTTCGATAAACTCCAGTTACTTAAATCTCTCTTTATTATCTCCTCCCATGTCATTTTAGGTCGACCTCTACCTCTCTTTGGGCCTTCGGCGCGACCTAGAATTCCAGCGCGTACAGGTGCATCGTATGGTCTACGTTGGATATGTCCAAACCATCTCAAGCGGTATTGGACTAACTTCTCTTCAATAGGTGCAACTCCAAGGAAAAAAGTAAAAAAGGACAAAATAACTATAGAGGAAAAAATGAAAAATGTAGACTGTATATGATGGTGGAAAACACATTGGGCAGCGTACTGAAAAGCCTATTTCTTCCTTTTCTTCTGAGCCAATCCCTGATCCATCTTTCGTCTACATCGATATCTTCCCAAGTGAGTGAAGCTGAGTAGTACAAAACAGATAAATTTGTGCATGTTAGTAAATAGTGGAAAGGTATTTTAAGTTAGTTAAATAAATAAATAGGACAGTACCCTACTTTTGCCACGATGACACGCAGTACCCAATTCCATATTATAACCAGTTTCATGTTCATCATGTTCATCTTCATTGGGTTCATATAGGAATGTGGAAGTTATATAGCATAGCTGGTAGGAAAGTTCTCTCACAAGATAGGAGAGATTGCGCCATCTAGAGATGATATGCATGTTTCATTCAAGGGGAGATATTGTGCATGTATCAGGTAGTGCAAATGATTATAATATATTGTTTTATAATTATATATGTACTTTTCTGGTCATCTTTTAGACAGGTAAATGCAACTAATAATGAGTTTTAAGAAAATGTTAACTCTGATTAATTTTTATAATTAAGGAGACAAAATTTATTTCTAACTTCTTGGAATAAAAGTAAAATGAATTATGGTGACTGAAAACATGAAAAATTAGCAGCATAGACTAAAATAATTCAATTATGAGTGTCATTCAAAGTATGCAGGAGATATACTTAACTATTTTTTGACCATAAAATTTATTGTGTTGTTATGTTATAGGCCCAACGTTAAGAAATAAACTAAAAAAACAAGCGGACAAACCCTGTCAAGAACGAAATCATGCGGTGAATTTATTTTTTCCATGCTTGGTAAAGCTTTCTAACACAGTTGAATTGTTTTGGTTTCAAACTGAGATGCATACTTTTTCCAGAACTATATCTAATTACTTTCAGTGCAGCAATTAGAAAATATTTTTAACAACATCATTTTTGATGTTATAAGGGAACTTAGGTGTGTTTGGTTAGTCCGAATCGTTTGACTATATTCTAGAAATTATTTTCTGTTAATGCTTATTGAGATGATAATGGTGTTTCTAATTTTAATTGAATGACTAGCTTGCTTGGTTGCATGCTCAACTTTATCTGTACATATGATCTTTGTTTTATTGTGCAGTGACATTGGTGAGCTGATTTTGACTGGGATATCTCGCCCTTAATGTGTAAATTCATTTTGACAGAGTGAGAAGTGCATGAGTGGCATGTTTGGTTGCACGCTGAACTTTGCCGGTAAATTCTTTTTGAAGCATATGAACATATTTTGAATGTAGAATTTTATTCAAACCTGCGTTTAAAGAATTCTTCAAATCTGCATTTTTAGTCGTGCAGGCCATAACTTTGATTCCTTTGCTTTTGTAGAGTCTGTAGATAAACGTGAAATAAGTATATATATATATATATATATAAAAACCTATGGTTCTGGTACATGGATTGCCAATTTCCATGCACTCCTATCAACTACCAGCTCTTCCGATAAACTCCAGTTACTTAAATCTCTCTTTATTATCTCCTCCCATGTCATTTTAGGTCGACCTCTACCTCTCTTTGGGTCTAGGTCGCGCCGAAGGCCCAAAGTGAGGTAGAGGTCGACCTAAAATGACATGGGAGGAGATAATAAAGAGAGATTTAAGTAACTGGAGTTTATCGGAAGAGCTGGTAGTTTATAGGAGTGCATGGAAATTGGCAATCCATGTACCAGAACCATAGGTTTATATATATATACTTATTTCACGTTTACTTAACCTTTTTACTTTTTATTTACTATTTTAGATTTTATTTCACTTTTATTGAACATTTTTACTTATTATTATTATTATTTTAAAAAACCCTTTATCGGACGACTTTTTATTTGATTGGTTATTTTAAACCCTTTATATATATATATATGTATTATCATCATTATTAATTTTATTTCATTTTAATTTTGGGTTCCATATCTAGCCAACCCCAACTTGTTTGGGATATATGGCTTTGTTGTTGTTGTTGTTGTTGCTTTGCTTTGAGCTTACCCCCACCATTGTTCTACAAGGTTGCAAGTACGTATAAGTTTCTGCAGTTCTTATATATAAGTTACTTCTATGTGCTTATAAATGATGAACAGATGGCCCTGGATACTTTTTTTAAAATCTCGTAGCATATCATCTGTTTGGCTTCGGGTTTGGGCATGGTGTTTTCCATGGCTTTAAATTGTCAAAGCTAGGTGTTATCAATCTTTAGGAAAACAATGTTTTTCTCTTGAATAACTAAATAAGACGCATAAAGATGGGATGCCAAATGGATCTTTAGTTCTCTTAGCCTACTTTCATATGTGCTACCCCTGCATAAACAATCATTTTGTCATTTGATTGTTAGTGCTTTTAGACAACATAGCACACACAAGCGAAAACCATTTGATAAGCACTACTTCCCACTACACATCCGGAAGGGTGTCCAAATGGAAAATCCAAAACTTATGTTTAACACGAAGACGGTTAGTTAATACCATGTAAAGATAGTATTCTTCCACTTCAATGTGCTTATCCATTTCTCTGTCACTGTAGAAAAATGATAAGATATTGTTGACTCTGAATATAATTCATAAGTGATGATTGTCTTAGCTTTTGGTTAAATAAGAATATAGATGATTTAATTCAGATTTATTGAGCTTCTTTAAATAAAAAGAAGATTTCATATAGTATTCTTTTCCATTTCTAAGCACGGTGTTGGATCCAACATTTTCTCAGGTCCATGCCAAAAACCATTCTATAGTTATGCACTGGATCTGCAATACATTTCTCTTGAACAACAAAGATTTCCTGCTATCAACATACATTAAGACTATTATTACATACCATTCTTAAAATCTGCATTCTATAAATTAAATCTGATCCCAGATCTAACTTCAACTTCAGATTCTGGATAATAGGAGAATAATAGTTGGTATTAAACCAAATTCAAGCCAAAATTGCATTAAACCCACATGGTACAGATCTGTTACAATGTAATCTGCAACCCCATGCCAATGCATTGACAGATCTTGAATCTACTACATGATTTCTCTTATGTGACCTAGCTAATCTCACATTGAACCCTTATCTAAAATCGCGACTCAGCCTATGAAACCCGATGTGAGTTCTTAATTCGCATTTTCAGATGTAGGGAATGTCTAGCAGACACACTGTGAAAACCAGCATCGGTTTACTCTCTGTTTTCATCTTTGTTTTGATATTCCTCTACTTTCCTTGGATCTAGATTCATTGCCAGTATGTAAAACTTGGATTAGTTAATTAAATACATGAAAAAAGGATAACCGTCAAACTATCTTCTGAATTGTTTGCTATTTACAGTTTTCTCTTATATGTATTATTTTAATTGTACAAGATTATACATGTCTCATACTGATAAACATCAAACTAACTTTGCTTGCAGGTTGGTCACCTGAAGTAAGAGTCTTCTATGGATGAGTTGCGGTCTATTTGCTGAATGCTGAAGTTATACGTAATATGCATAAACTTTGAAGTGTGCTTATATATTCAGTTAATTTGGATAATGTAATATATATACTAAGATTTGAAGTATGGCCATATATTTTAGTTATGAATTGAGATGTGAACTTTGATGTAAGGGTCTGTAACTTGAATTGTTGATGCGTACCGACACTGTGAATTAAAATTGAATTTTGTAGTTTTTAGTTTGGAGATGTTGTATTTGTGCCAAGTATGAGTTCATTTGAAATTTGTAGCTTGAAGATTACAATTTGTATTGGTGGGTATGACCTACTCATAATTTTTTATTAGTAGATATAACCTATTCATAGTTTGTTCATATCGGAGTTTTATGCTTTAGGTAGAGATTTTTGATAAATACGCAGTTAGTCTAATTGAATTTAGCCACGGACTATAGCCATGGCAGATTGAGACTTCACCACGGCCTAGAGCCGTGACTAATTTTTATTTTACCACGGTCGAAAGCCGTGGAAAAATGCAAATTTGCCATGGCCCTGGGCCGTGCCTAAGCCATGGCAAAATTTTGCCATACCCTATTTTGCCACGGCTTTAGATCGTGGCAAAATTCATTAGCCACGGCCCAAGCTGTGGCAAAATTGCTTTTCTGGTGTAGTGTAGGTTAACTGGTACCTGAGGAAATATGACCGTTAGGGTCACTAGTGGCAGGTAACCTAATTAATAATAATAAAAGGGATAGAAAAAGGGGAATTAATGGGGATTGATTAGCGTAATAAATACCTAGTCCAATAAGGAAATTAGTAGAAAACATCCTAGGATAGGATGATAAAGGTTTTCCCTATTTATTTCTAGTCATTCTAGAATTGTTATAATTTGAAATAGGAATTGGACTTAGTATGTTAATGATGCAAGGTCAATTGCCTTGTTCGATGGAAGTCTGCACTTCCATTAGTCAGATATATGTACACATGATGTGAGATATCATTAACAATAGGAATCTGTTACGATAGTTTATTGCGTAACGAGGATTTTTTTTTTAAACAAGGTTTATCTCAAGTGTGAGGTACGTGCCTTCCGTCACAAAAGAGGAAACCTTAAAAAGGGAATAGTTCATAAGTGTAGCCTGCTTCGGGGTAAAGGTATTAAAGTCATTAGATCCACCCTAAAAAGGTTATTAAGAGATCGCGTATCCCACCTCCTCATAATCAAGAAGCATTAAATAGCTATTGGGTACGAGCTTGGTAATCCCCACGGTAGTCTGCTTCCTCTAGCTAGTAAGTAATTGGGTTGAGGGTTGGGCTTGGGATTAGGTATTAAAAGACGGCTCCGGAGGTACCAAAGATCTGCTTATCCTGTTGGAAGTCTCGAATGACCAAGGGGATTATCTATCAAGGGTATCTATATAGTAACGAGGGGGTCCGCCAGGGGAAGGTCATAAACGACAATATGTCGTCTGCCTATCCGATAGGTAATAAGTGGCTGCTTACTATCTCTCATCTTATGTGGGGCATGGTTATATGCGTGAATGATGGAAGCCATGATTCTGTAGGACTTAGTAGCTAGTGTTCTCTAATTCATGTTAGTGTAAGATAAACAACGGTATAAGGTATTAAGTGACCAATAGGCCCGCTTGAGTCTTAAGCGATCAAAGGGATCCACCCTTACCATACATTGGTAGGGAGGTCTTAAGTGCCTATATATAAAATAATTAACCTCCGTATGTGATAGCAAGAAGTAAGTTGCCCACCTCTTAATCTCCGGAAATTATTTAATGGTAGTTTAAAGGCTTTATACTTATGCGTAAACGTTCTATCTCAGTATTATGATATCGTTAGGTGTGAGTTATTACCTTGGGTTTAGTGGTTAGTCGTTGTGCGTAAATCTTTACAAGGTTTGGTTAAGATTACTAGCCTTGTTAGACATATGTTATGGTTTTAACCAAACAAAGTACATTTATGTATTGTAGACAGTGTTATACATCTTCTACTCACCAGGACTTGTTGTTCTGACCCCCCTCCTCATAACAACTCTTAGGTTTATCTCGGGAAAGACAGTCTTAGAAAGTGTTCAAGTTGGTTTTCAGTTCTCGTTCTCTCATGCTCGATATCGATGTGGCGATATACTTCAAGGTAGTCGCCTTAGGCGGTATTTGTAATCTTATTTTGTTTCCCCTGTGAGTTAGTTTTATTTTACTCTGATCATGCTTATGCTCTTTAATTTCAGGTACCAGGTTTATACTCTCCACGCTTGGATGAGTTTGAGTTTCGATTTTTTGTCGAAATTCGGGCTTGGAAAAGCGTGGGGTGTTACATATCGTGTAGAGGTAAGCATAGGCTGCGGGATGCAGTTGTATGGGAGCAAGTTTGATACATCTAACAAAATTCCGGATAAATGGACTAGATGGAGGAATACATCCAACAGTGCAGATCTACCAACTACAAGTCATAAAACCCTCTGGAGGGTTATGAGTAGTATCGCCATGAGCTGGTACCAAAACCTCTTCAAAGGGAATCCTTCATTTCAGACACAATCTTCTCAATTTCGGTTCGTCCATTCATGAAAGCCAAGAGTCGACTAGGTAATTCAGAAAGATAATGTGTAAGACCCCACATTCCTTAATATCAACCATATGAGGATTTCATCAGAAATTATGGAGCATTGTAGGTATAAAGACATAAACATTACACAGACTAAGATTTCACAAGACATAAAACAATGAATTTATAGCGAAAGAAGAAACTTTCAAAATACGAAACCATTTTTGTTTCAATTAACCAATGTGTCATGTCTCAAAACGTCAGTCAAAAACGATATCAGAGTAAAATAATATTACCCCCCCCCCCTAAATAGTCAAAAGGATACAACCTAACCTGGGAAAGAGGACAAGAAGTAATCCATCTTGCGGAAATCCATCACGACAAAGCTAACAAAGAAATCTGAACCTTGCACTTTCTCCCTATAAGCCTGGGGGAAAGAAAAGAGAAAGGAAGAAAGGAAATGAGCCAGACATAAATCCTGGTGAGCTGCTATGATTTCCAGCTCAACTACTAAGTTAAGGAAAACAGATAAATAGTGGTTCTAGTGTCATAAAAGGGTAAGTGTTTGCACATATCTAAAGGTAAACAATAACTGATATGAAGTGATAATAAGGATTAGTTGTACTTATCAAAAATTCAATGATGATAGTAACGATCACAGTAAAACTAATTGACTGTTTTGCACTTCTACCAATTCAGACGTAAACAAGTAATTAAAAAGGAATTTCCTAATGTTACCCAATTATTGGCTTTCCATATGTGAATAATCTTTGCCAGCTATGGCATTAAGAGTTATCAGTCCTGAACCCATCAACTAAAAAGACACAGCCTTAATCATAGGCGTTACAGTGTATTATCTTCCACTTTTGGACCCATGCAGGCTCATGACTCCACCAGAACGCACCGTAACCACCTCTCGTTTAAACCTCTTACTATCCATTTCGATGTAAGCATGCCTTGACCCCTACCTAGTGCGAGGCCCTGTTGATAACCAAGAAATACTGACTGATATGGGTTCCCACACAAAAATGCATATAAGTCTCCCCGAGACTTGATCCCAAGTAACTTGGATTTCCATGAGCCCCGTATATCTCAAAGAAATGGAACCTTCCCTGCTTTTTAATCTCGTGTTTTAACTTAACCCGTTTTAAGTTCATTAATAAGCCTAGTGTCATAACATGTTATTTCTTAGATTGTAATTAAAGAAAGTAATCTACAACCTTTTGCCCCGGATTGTAATTAACGAAAGTAAACAACAACCCATTTTTATCCTGCTTATTAATCCAATGTTTTAACTTAACCTGATTTAAGTTCATAAATCAGCCCAGTGACCACCCAACATGTTTTTCTTAGATTGTAGTTAACGAAAGTAATCTACAAACTTTTACCCCCGGATTGTAATTAACAAAAGTAATCTACAACCCCTTTCTATCCTGCTTATTAATCCATTGTTTTAACTTAACCTGATTTAAATTCATTAATAAGCTCAGTGACCCAACGTGTTATTTCTTAGATTGTAATTAATGAAAGTAATCTACAACCTTTTACCTTTGGATTTTAATTAACGAAAGTAATTTACAACTCCTTTTTATTACCATGTCACTTATTTTCCAATTACATGTTTACAAATTACAATAACATGTTTTGCTTAATGTAAAATTAAGTATATCTTACCCCAATTCACATGTTTTCCATTTGCATGTCAATGTCCAATTAAATACCATTAATTCTAATTATCATGTTTTCCAATACAAATTACTTAATGTCAGATTAAGTATAATAAACACGTTTCCCGAATTAATGTCAAATGAACATGTTTCCCATAATGAATGTCAAATGAACGTATTTTCCATTTTAATGTCAAATGAACATAAATGTCAAATGAACAAAAATGTCAAATTAACATGTTTTCCCCAAATAAATGTCAAATGAATATCTTTTATAGTTTAATGTCAAATGAACATATTTTCCCATTCTAATGAACACAAGTGACAAATTAACATGTTTTCCCAATCAAATGTAGATTGAACATAATTACATATTAATGACAAATAACATGTTTACAAATTAATGTCAAATTACTAAATCAATGCCATGTTTACAAATCAATGTCAAATAACATGTTTTCCAAATTAATGCCATATTAACATGTTTACATATCAATGTCAAATAACATGTTGCCAAATAACATGTGTTTCTCATCAATGCCATATTAACATATTTACAAATTAATGCCAAATAACATGTTTACCAAATCAATATCATATTAACATGTTTTCCTATGACATGTCTACTTAATATATAATTAAGCTAACTTATTTTGATTCACACGTTTGCGTATTCTTCCTTTATAATAATCCTAGTTTACAGCCATGATTCAAAAATTCTAGTATGTCCAATTCCCCATTTTAACATTATTTCATACTATTCCAATTCTACGCAGCTCAAATGGTAAAGGCCTAGGCTTTCATTGGCCTAGGCTCAGCGCAAAACAAAGGAAAAAGGAGAAATAGACCTATCCTCAAAAAGGAACAAAATAAGTAAATAGGCATAATAAGACTGTAAATAAAACAATAGCAAAAAGGGGATAAAGAAGAAGAATGTACATACAAACAAATAATAACCATAAAAGGAATAGGTAATTGACAGTAATTGAAATGAACAATAACATGTAAAAAATTAAACTTATAAACACTGATACTTTCATATCCAATATATTTTACTGTCAAAATGCTTTTTTATTTAGACTCCTAATCACTGTAACAACTATCATATCTATTTTAACATTAATTTAGAAGAAATATGATAATCACAATAATACTCACATAAAATTAGAGAAAGTCTAATCAGCTTTAGTAGATCTTCTTTATCTATGAATATCCCCCAGATATATATGTAGAACCAATCTCCCAATAATTCATCAAAACTGTATTTGAGAATATTTGAGAGAGGTAGAGAAATGAAGTAGTGAAGATTTGGTTAGGTGTTGAAGGCTATTTATAGTAGAGTTAGGTGTCCAAGTTCATTGGATTTAATGTCCAAGTTCATTGTAATTTACACATCAGCAATACGTCAGAAGAATTATCCAGAAACGCTCGAAGCAGGGTCGACCCACCTAAGGCATGGGTCGACCCATGTGTCGACCCAGTTAAGGGCTGGGTCACCCATTATCCATTGCTTTTTTATGTTTATTAATTTATTTCTCTTATTTAATTTTGAACTTTGATTAATCATAACTTATTCATTTCTCATCCGATTTATGCAAACTAAAAGTCTATCCGAATCAGAATTTCATAACGGGCGCAACAATGAAACCTATTTTAACCAATTGTCAATATTTTTCTAATTAATATTTATTTTATCAATCTATTCCTTAATTAATTAATTCATTAATTGAATATTGCTTGTTAAAAATTTGGGTTGTTACATTCTCCCTTCCTTAAAGGATTTCATCCCCGAATTTCCCAAGGTTAAAAGGATATTATGAATTTTAACACCCATCTACTTAACCATCATGCACTAGCATCCATTATCTTTAGATTTCTAATGCTTTGTACGAACATATGCAAAGGTGTCATGTATATGTCCCTACGCTAATGCAAAAATCAGGCGGCCTACTGATTCAGTCGACCTCCTTAATGCAATTTATGTCTGTAACATGCATCCAATATGTATGCAAAACAAATCTTAATGATACATATTAATTTTATATGTGTGAAACAACCATTCACCAAAATGCAACATCCATGTGATGATTCAACCACTTTTCATCCATGATGAAAATAAATTGAGAATGCACACACACATCCATATGGAATATGTAAGTGTCCTAGTTCAGCCGATCCCTAATCTAGTGCATAGTGTTCGTATATGCATCCACTACATCCACTAGCAAACACTTGCATCCACTTGCAATCATCGAACATAACATGACTCAAACACATGTTTCAACGATATCCTATCATCTATAAGCTTAAATCCTAAGATCCACACTTTGCAAGGTTATACTAGAAGGAAGTCCTTAATCAAAGGAAGAAGCTACTGATAGAATATCAAAGAGGAAATGCTTGTCAAAAGAATATAGGTAAGAAACTTGAATCCCTCGGTGTAGTTCTTTCATCCCACTCATCTTAGTTACTTCGTGGAGAAACTCTCAAGTGAACTAATCCAAAAGCTTCCCTTAATTTTACAAGTAAAGTCGCACTTTTTCCTCTATTCCATATCTAGTCTTACTTTACCCATCTTGTGTTCCTTGGCTCATTCCACTTATATTGTCAAACCCAATAATAAAGGCTTACTATCCCACTTTATATATATATATATATAAAATATTCCAAAATCTTATTTGAGAAAAAATCTTAGTGAGGCAAAATTTCAGTAGCAAAAATTCTTCTTGAAATGTAGTTGCTTTTATGAAATTCCCAAAATACAAATTTCATATTAAAATTCATTAGTCATTTAATATTTCCGTTTCTTAAAACTTTATATATATATATATTATATATATAGGGTTTCAACTCAAAGTGGCTCCACAAATTTCTATAAAACATCCCCTTGTTACACTCTTGTCTTGGAACACAATTATTTGTTTTATATTAGCCTATCCATCAACCAAACTTATTACTTACCTCAACTTTGTTGTCATATTAAGGTTTACTTCTTTTGTCCAATCGACAAAATCCAAATAAGCATCAAATCTCAAAAATGTGTCTTAATAATTGGTGAATTCATATCCAATCTTAATCTACAATCTCGGGTTAAATTTCTTGGGTTTACAAAATATTCTCATTAATGTCCTTAAACTTCCAAAAAGCCAAAAAGGTATGACAACTATTTCAAAAATTCTTTTACTTGGCTTTTTCCGAAAACCTTTTTCATTACAACTGAAGTCCCATTTACTTCCTTAAATACATGCAGGAGGTTCCAACATAAGAGTCACACCATTTTTGTCAAAAGATAGGGTTTAGGGAGTAAAATGTTCAAAGGTCAATACTCGGGTTCACATACCCCTAAGAAAACCCACTTTCCTTCCAACATCCGAGATAACTTAGTACACTGATAGCTTGCCTAGACTTCTAACCCATCCATTGATGTCATATTCCTATGGCTAATCAAAACCATGAAACTCAATTCTCACTTACACCATGTGCTTTATCCAAAATGCTACAAGTTTAGCATTGTCACAAATACAAATCCGAAAACCAACCTCTCTCTCTCTCTTCTAGAGATAATCATTCAATTGCTTATTATATTTGAAATATATATAACACAAAGGGAACTGAATCGATACTGACTAGAGATGTGCTAAGGAAAAACATGAATGATCCTTCGCGTCACAAGAAGTCTTGTAATAACCCGGAAATCAGAGCCAGTTTAAAATTTTTATTTTGGCAATTTTGATGAATTTTGAGGATTTAAAATGAATTATTTTAAATAATAACGACGAGAAGTTCATTTTGAATATAATAAGATCGTATATATTTATATAGATCGTCGTCAGAATATAAATATTTATTTCTATTTAAAAAAGGAACTGAAAATGGCACGGTAGTTTGAAATTTCGATTTCAAAGTTCAAATGAATGTACAGGATTCAAAATAAACTGGATTTTGGCGAAACCAAAAATATTAGAATCTAATTGAGAATATCTTTCCAACGAATCTGAAATATTGAAATTTCGTAGCGGGAATAAAAAGTTATGCCCAGTTGAAAATTCAGAATAGTCGCTATGGAATTCTGGCCCTTAAAAATGGAAATTTTGCAAACGACCTTCGTTTTCGACGAAACCACTTTTGTTGGATTCGGGATGTCAAATTATTGCTAGATTCCAAAATTCGTAATTTTCCGAATCAATATGTGAGCGTGGCAAAGTAAAACGCGTTTGACCAGTTTTGGTTGATTTTAATCGACTGGAAAATGACCATTTTTCAAACGGTCTCAAACTTTGATGAAATTAGTTTTTTAGGACCGTATCATCAATACGAAGCTAGAAAATATTTTTTGGGAATTTTTCTAGTTAGTATGTGGCCCCAGTAAATTGAAATGTGCATTCAAATTCAATATATAGATTTATATATTGATTTTGACGGAAACTGATCAAAACAGTCGAATCAGCTTACGAAACATATCCCATTTTGTTCGGAGTGGGGGTAATACGCTAGGGACGACAGTCGTTGGGTCTCGATTGGAGTCCGAACAAAAAGTCAACCCTTTTTTGAAAATAAAGTAAAGTAAATATATATTTTATATAAAACCCCCTCCCTATACACTCCATCCTCCACGTTTTCTTAGATCGAATAAAAAAAAAGGGAGGGACAACGGAAGCACGCCAGCCGCCGATGCAGCCTCCGCCGCGCCACCGGAGGTCGGCCACCAGCACCGCGCCTCCCCCAAACCCCCTATCTGCTCTGTCTCTCCCCTCTCTTCTCCAGTTGATCGACGCAGCCCCCCCCACACGCAACCCTAAAGTGACCGCCACTGGATGCCACCTTCCCCGACGCGCTGAACTCCCCACCACCTCTGACCGCTGAAGTGGAGCCTCTTCCGACCAACATAGTGAGTTTTTTTATTTTAACCTTATAGAAGATCTGATTTTTATAGCATTGTAAAGCTATGATTTTAAACATAAAGGTTTGAAATAAAAATCTAATTTTTATATGTACAACTTCATGATTTTTGTTCATAGTAAAAGTTATGATTTTTAATCGAAGAAATGAAATGATTTTTTTTATGAAATGATTTTTATTTAAGTAGAGTAATAATAATATGATCTTTTACATATGAAGTATAGATTTTCACTCGTATGAAGTTTAGATCTTTTTCCATATGAGGTATAGATTTTTAATTACATAAAAGTATGATTTTTAGTCGTAAAAAGAAATGATTTTTAGTTCTGTAAAGATGTGATTTTTTTATTTCCAGAAAGTTGTGATGTTTAAAATAGAAAGTTAAGATTTTTAAAAATAGAAAGTTAAGATTTTTCATCGTATAAAGATGTGGATTCTCATCGTATAAAGAAGTGATTTTTATAATGAAATGGCGAATTTAAAATTTTGATTTTTATATATAAAATAGCGATGTAAAGGTATGATTTTTATTATGTAAAGGGCGTTATAAAAACATAATCTTTATATAGAAATAGCGTTGTAAAAATATAATTTTTATAAATAAAGTAGCGATATAAAAATTTAATTTTTATAATATGGCTTTTAAACAAAAATTTGATTTTTAACAAATACCGCATGAAATAGATCTCGTTGGGAACACGGCGAAGATTTCCTACATATGAAGAGCCGTGGCGTTGGGTGTAGCTTCTCGGTGAGAACTCCTCACTTTTATTTTGATTTCTAGTTGAAATATATACTAGGATGCAGACGGTGCTTAGTAGCACCCGACACCCGTCGTCCACAGACCATGGATGACTTGTTTGTTTGATTGCTGTGTGGTGGAATTTGATTGTGTGATGTGGAATGAAATAAAATATTTTATAGTGGAAAATATTTTATAGTTAAAAATATGATTTTTAACGTGTATATAAAATAAATAGTAATAAACAAATCGGACGATTTTTTTATATACACTGATTTGACTGATATTGATTGGGACGATAAATTTTACACATCGCCCAACTGCACAAATAAAAATCTGTGTTTGTTGATTTGAAACCCCACATGGGTATTGGGATGATATTTAACGTACACTAATCCCGATTGTTTAGTCGTATGTCAATCGATAGGTTGACAGACTGCGTAAGCGTTAATTATTTTTATTTAATGCTTATGCAGTTATGTGGTGCACTCTGGATGATGGTTGATGATTTATCGTCGCTGTTATAAACATGTGTTGTAGGGAATCCATATAATTAACGTTATATGGTAATTGATTGGGCCTCATTCCAATTTGGAAAATAAGAAATATAAATTCATGTGTTGAATAGAATATAAATTCATGTGTTGAATAGAAATATATATTCATGTGTTGAATAGAATATATATTCATGTGTTGAATAGAAAAATATAAATTCATGTGTTGAATAGAATAAATATTCATGTGTTGAATAGAAATATAAATTCATGTGTTGAATAGAAATATATATTCATATGTTGAATAGAAAAATAAATATTCATGTGTTGAAGAAAATATTCATTTGTGGAATAGAATAACAAAGTTATTGAAATATATAAAGCCGTGTTGATTAGATATGCGTCATTTTGACGTGAACGATATCTATATCGATTTTATTCATTTTTATAATGAATATAGAAAAGGAAGTGATTTCAAAATATAACGTTTTGAAAATATTACCATATATAGATTAATGATATGGAATATTCAATTTTGATTAGAAATTGAACATGAAGTTGAAATCGTTTTGAAAACGAATTTAAAACGATTTATAAAATACGTTTTGAAAGGAAATCGACGAAATATATATAATATATATATTCATTAGAACTTGTCGCGCCGCGGCAGTTCGCGAATTTCGACCATTGACTTCGAATGGACGTTACGGGAGATCTGACCGTCGGATTTTCCTGAAACCGGAACTGTTGGGTTCGTATCGAAAAGAGCTTTCTAATGAATATTAGAGATTTGAAATCTAATGGTTGGATTTGGAATTATGTCCAAATCAAATTTGAAAAAGGTCGCTGTAAGTGCAGTTCGATGACCGTTGATGGAAATCGACTGTACGAGCCTTGATAAAATTATTAAAAATAGTAATAATTTGTGTAAAATCATAAAAAATGATTTGTGAAGAATTGGGATGAAAATTTCAAATTTGAAAAGATAAAAATAGATTTTTTCGAAATGAACTAGTTTTGAACTAGAATTATAATTCCATTTATTTTTAAAATAAATAAATTGGTGTTGAAATGGTTTTAAAAATAACCAGAATTTCCAATAATTGAATTGGAATGAATTTGAATCGAAATTGTCTTTGGAATATTTCGATGTTGGATTTCGTGATTATACAGATATTGTTATGGAAATTTGAAAGATATATTTATATCGTTATTTCCACTACGATATTTGTTGGTCGTAGAATTTGATATTGAATATAAGCTGATATATTTTCTATTCAGAGCCTTGTATTTAATATCAAATGGGATTTGGGTTTGTCGTGAATGGTGTCTTCATTAACATCGTTCTTAAACCCAGTTGAGAAAAAGATTAAATCTTTTTATTTAGATTTAATGAAGTGTACCGATTAAATGGTATTTAATTGGAATTGATTTTTGGGTTTATCGTGAATGGTGTTTTAAATAACACTTGTTCTTTAACCCGATAATTAATGGAATGTGATTTTGGGTTTATAGTGAACCGTGTTTTAAAGGAATTTGGTTCTTTAACCCAGTTAAAGACAGGATATTGATTTTTGGAAAGATTAAAACTAAGTGGAATTTTAATGAATCTTTAATTAGATTGAAGTGATCGAGAATGGAGTATCACCAGTTTTGCTCCAGGCGATAGTTAAATCTTTAATTAGATTTGAACGTGAAATGGTAATTGAATTTACCGATAACACCGTGGTGTTAGACATGAAGTATGACCATTTTACTTCATGGGATGAATAGGTTGGGATTGGGAAATAAAATAAATGATTACTTCGGTGTGGTTCGCTAATCCCGACTAGTTTTGAATTGATATTCAAAGAAGATTAAAGAATAAATTTAAAGAATTTATCTTTGATAAAATTAATGGGAACCTTTCCCAAAGTATAAGAATATTTGAATAAAAGAATATTCTAAATTGGAATGAGGCGTATATTGTGTTTGTGTAACACTTGTTTATTATATACACGAGTTATTCAGAAAGACCGGGTTTATCCCATTCTGAATAACTGATTCGACGTGGTGTCAAGGATGAAGACGGTGGTCGAAGACCGGAGGTCTTCATATCGTTTGGGTGAATGCTGATGATTTTGATTGGATTGTACACCCAAGAGGAGGGAATCGGTTGGTGATCGTCCAGACGTACTTGGAGATCGATGGATATGCGAGGTACAAGGTGCCTCTGGTTTCGTTTAGACCCAGAACGAACTTGTAAATGGACTGTGTGTCTGACATTGGATTTTATTATGTGTGATTGATTTCTATTAAATATATATCTGTTTGGCGGCGGAGAATTTATTCTCTTGCTTAACGCCCTTCTCTGAGACGTACGAGCTCAGGGGTTATGTATTGATGGATATCAATCGCATGGAGTGAATTGCCTGTGTGGCATGCCTAAGTGGCAATTGATCAAGGCTTCTATTGAAAAGCAAGGTCTTGTGGTTGATGATCAAAGCACCGCCTGTATGGCATAGCTTTGTGTAACGTTGATTCGTGAGCCTTACACCCCGGTTGTGAACCAGAAACGGGAGAGGACCTCAGGGAGGGCATGCGTTTCCTTCTAGCTAGGATAGTGTCAGTGACCTACCAACCCTGACATTTATATTATTTTCACCTGTGTGGTTGTTGCTGTTGCGAGGCGCCTCGGATATATCGGTGACTATGTGGAGCCGATGGAGTCATTTGGCTCATTGATGCCCTAAAGGGCGGGAAACGCAGTGTTCAGGCGTTATAATCCACATCGGTGGACCGGCCCTGCGATCCAAGGGGCAGTTGCGGCTGTTCCTAAGACACGGGCTAGAGCGTCTCGAATCAGTAGAGGACGATCCCTTGCCTCGGTTCATAGATGGAAATCCAATTTCCAAATACGTGACTTTGCGGTTTTTGATTGTAGAGCCTAGTATGGCAACATGATATATGTTACCCATGCCGTCTATGATTGATATTTATGATTGAAATTGTTTTATACACTAGACACTTATAATAGTATCAATTGATTTGTTTTTAACGTACCAAGCATGTTTGGCTATTATAAGGGAAAAACCTATCCTCCGGCTTGTGTTGCATTGTGTGATGGGACCTGGGTCTTATAATAGCTTCATTTTTCCAAAAAGCATTGCGCTGTTTTTTTATATGCACCGGTATTCTTGGGAGGAAACCCGTTCCGTGTTATACGGCGTGGTCCCTTGATATATCTGATTTAAAGTAAAGCTTTAAATAACTGTTTTAGTTCTCACACTAGTCATATGACTGACCTGGAGTTTATTGTTTTAACCTAAACTCTAGGTGCCCTTATTTTGACACGGACAGCTAGTAGTTTTGGTTTTGCAGATTTATATTCACAGGTTCCTGGTTTACAATTGGAAGGATACTCGGAAAGCTCTAATCCGTGTATTACTTCTAGTTGTGTATTGTATTATTTTCCGTTGCTATGTAATGTATTGTAATCTATGATATTTTATAATGTATATTATTTGTTAATACTCTGTATATTCTAGTATTCTGATGAATTGTTGTAATAAGCAATGAAATGTTCTTCTGTTTGCATTCCAATTTGTCATGTTCTCAAAACAATCAAGGATCTCGAACGGTCTTGGTCGGTTTAGCGATCGATTCAGATCGAGCGAAATTCCTTTTCGTTACAAGTATCAAAAAGATTAGTCTATCGCATAACTTAGCCCAACCATCTCCTTCTAGCAGTTAAAATAACCCTAGAAATATTTAACAGATATTAGGCCTGTAACTTTTCCTTATTAGCCCATATGTCGTATTAAAGCCTATGCCATATTTTAGGCTCATAATTTAACCCCTCGTTGTAAATCAATATATCATATGAGGCATAATCATGGCAAACTAATCCATACCCGGAAATGCCTCAAACATCAAGATTTTAGTTTCAAACCCGACTTATTATAGATAATCTAGTCGATCCCTATGGGGTTCAGAAAAAATTACTGGGCCTAAGCGTAAAACAATCAACTGGAGCTATCATTACACCCTCCGGGATTTACTATATCTATAATGGACCTCTTCATTAAGCCTACAATATAGATGCTCTACAAGACTCAACTCATCGTGGCTATGGCTCCATACAGCCTCCCCAACCAATATATTGATGGAAAAGGGACAGAATATTCCTAAACCAAATCGGAAAACTAGGAAGAACTAAAGATAGATAACATTCTTTCTTTCACCAAACCTTGCCTTCTCCCATTCCTTGACCACTTTTAATCAATGCCTTTCCTCATAATCCTTTCGACATTAATATACTCATGTTGGCTTTCACTTGCCATCCTTAAATTTTTCTTTTTGAAAGATCCCTAATTGATTAGTTACCGAAAACGTATAAAAATCTATTTCCATAGTATAAGAAAATCTATTTAGAAAAAACCATGATTGCAAGATATTTCTTTTTAATTATCTTTAAGTTGGTGATTAGTGCGCAATACGGTAAAATCCTCATTCTGTACCAATCCATTCATTCTTGCAACGACGTTTCTAGGTTAATTTCAAACCAAACTATGGAAATACGTCCCTTTTTCTTAACCAATCAATCTAGGTTATTCTTATCTTACAAACTATCCTTTTATCACTAAACTAATGGGGCACTTCTATCCATGATTAACCTTTTTTTATATTTGTCAAGCGGCAAATTTCTTTCTAACCTCGACATTTCCCAACTACTAAGCTAAACGGGTTTGTCCATTAATCAATTTTCAACCTATAAAGGAAAGCTTAGATAAAATGCCTTATAACTCAACTTAAAAGATAAAGATTTAGAAAGTGTCAAAGGTTGTAACTGACTATATGCGATATTTTATCTTCAAAAGTAACTTTTGATTTCCAAAAATGCGTTTTCTTTTGAAAATACTTTCTTTTAAAAAAATAGTGATCTTGGGAACCTTAGGCTTTGATGCCAAATGTAACACCCTACATTTCTTAATGTCGCCTGTATGAGGATTTCATTAAGAAATTATGGAGCATTGTAGGCATAAAGACATAAAACATTACAGAAACTAAGATTTCACAAGGAATAAAATAATAAATTTACAGCGGAAGAAGAAACTTTCAAAATACGAAACCATTTTTGTTTCAATTAGCCAAAGTGTCATGTCTCAAAACCTCAATCAAAAATGATATCAGAGTAAAATAATATTATCCCCCTAAATAGTCGAAAGTATACAACCTGACCTTGGAAAAAGGACAGAAAGTAATCCATCTTATAGAAATCCAACACGACAAAGCTAACAAAGAAATTTGAACTATACACTTTCTCCCTGTAAGCCCGAGAGAAAGAAAAGTGAAAGGAAGAAAGGAAATGGATCAGACATAAAGCCTAGTGAACTGCTATGATTACCAGCTCAACTACTAAGTTAAGGAAAACAGATAAATAGTTGTTCTAGTATCATAAAAGGGTAAGTGTATGTACATATTTAAAGGTAAACAATAACTGATATGTAGTGATAATAAGGATTAGCTGCAATTGTCAAAAATTCAATGGTGATAGCAACGATCATACTAGAACTAATTGACTGTTATGCACTTCTAAAGATTCATCCATAAACAAGTAATTAAAAAGGAATTTCCTAATGTTACCCATTGATCAACTTCCCAGATGTGAATAATCTATGCCAGCTATGGCATTGGGAGGTATCAGTCTTGAACCCATCAACTAAAAAGATACAGCTTCAATCACAGGTGTTACGGCGTCTTATCTTCCACTTTCGGACCCATGCACGCCCATGACTCTATTAGAACGTGCCCGTACCCACCTCTCGTTTAAACCTCTTACTATTCATTTTGGTATAAGCGTGCCTTGACTCCTACCTAGTTCGAGGCCCTGTTGATAACCAAGGAATACTGATTGATATGGGTTCCCACACAAAAATGTATACAAGCCTCCACGAGACTTGGTCCCCAATTTAACTCGGATTTCCACGAGCCCCTTTTATCTCAAAGAAATGAACCCTTCCATGCTTATTAATCCAGTGTTTAAACTTAACCCGTTTTAAGTTCATTAATAAGCCTAGTGTCATAACATGTTATTTCTTAGATTGTAATTAACAAAAGTAACCTACAAACTTTTACACTCGGATTGTAATTAATGAAATTAATCCACAACCCCTTTTTATCCTACTTATTAATCCATTGTTTTAACTTAACATGATTTAAGTTCATTAATAAGCCTAGTGACCCAACATGTTATTTCTTAGATTATAATTAACGAAAGTAATCAACATACTTTTACCCTTGGATTGTAATTAGAGAAAGTAATCTACAACCCCTTTATATCCCGCTTATTAATCCAGTGTTTTAACTTAACTTGATTTAAGTTCATTAATAAACCCAGTGGCCTAACATTTTATTTGTTGGATTGTAATTAAAAAAATATTCTACAACCTTTTACCCTTGGATTATAATAAAGAAAGTAATCTACAACCCCTTTTTATTACCATGTCACTTATTTTCCAATTACATGTTTACAAAATTACAATAACATGTTTTACTTAATATATAATTAAGTATATCTTACCCCAATTCACACGTTTTCCATTTGCATGTTAATGTCCAATTAAATACCATTAATTCCAATTAAAATGTTTCCAATACAGATTACTTAATGTCATATTAATTATAATTAACATGTTTTTCGAATTTACGTCAAATTAGCCTGCATTCCAGATCAACGTCAAATGAACGTGTTTTCCATAATTAATGTCAAATGAACGTATTTTCCATTTTAATGTCAAATGAACATAAATGTCAAATTAACATGGTTTCTACAAATAAATGTCAAATGAATATACTTTCCAATTTAATGTCAAATGAACATATTTTCCCATTCTAGTGAACATAAGTGACAAATTAACATGTTTTTTTCCAAACAAACGTCAATTGAACATAATTACATATTAATGACAAATAACATGTTTACACATTAATGTCAAATTACCAAATCAATTCCATATTTACAAATCAATGTCAAATAACATGTTTTCCAAATCAATGACATATTAGCTTGTTTACAAATCAATGTCAAATAAGATGTTGCCAAATGACATGTTTTCCGAATCACTGCCATATTAACATATATACAAATTAATATCAAGCAACATGTTTACCAAATCAATGCCATATTAACATGTTTTCCTATGACATGTCTGCTTAATTAAGTTCAAGCTATTTTGATTCACATGTTTGCATATTCTTCCTTTATAATAATCCTAATTTACAGTCCATGATTCACAAAGTCCAATATGCCCAATTCCCCTTTTTAAAGATATTTCGTACTATTCCAATTTTACCCAACTCAAACGGTAAAGTTCCAGGCTGTCATTGGCATATGCTCAGCGCAAAACAAAGGAATATGAAAAAATAGACCTACACTCAGAAAAGAAAAAAGAGAGTAAACAGGCATAATATGACTTTAAATAAAACAATGACAGAAAGAGGATATGGAAGAAGAATGTACATATAAACAAATAATAATTGTAAAAGGAATAGGTAATTGATAGTAATTAAAACGATCAATAACATGTAAAAGATAAAAACTTATAAACACTGATACTTTCATATCTAATATATTTTACTGTCAAAATCCTTTTTATTTAGACTACTAATCACTGTACCAACCATTGTATCTATTTTAACATTAACTTAGAAGAAATATGATAATCATAGTAATACTCACACAAAATTAGAACAATTCCAATAAACTTTGGTAGAACTTCTCTATCTATGAATATCCCCCAGATATATGTGTAAAACCAAGCTCTCAGTACTCCATTAAAATAATATTTGAGAGAGGTAGAGAAATGGAGTAGTGAAGATTTGGTTAGATGTTGGAGGATATTTATAGTAGAGTTAGGTGTCCAAGTTCATTGGATTTATTTTCTAGGTTCATTATATTTTACGCTGTGCAGTTAAAGCGCTTAGCGGTTCTATAGAGGTAGAGGTGTAAAAAGTTGCAGCGTGGATAAAGCGGGGAAATAGCGGATGTGCAAAAATGGTAATTATTTGTAAAAATATATAAATAAAATTAATTAATTATCATTATCGCATCATTTGTGTATAAAAATAAATATCAATTAGTATTATATAACAAAATCAAAGAATACCATGGTTAGCACACTAAATTCGAGGATTACTACAGATTTCTATCTTATATAAGGAACTTATGACTTAAAATTAACTCTCTGTATTAACTTTTTTGACTTGTTTTAAAAGAGAACTGGTCAAACCATCCTTTGTATATTAATACTGCTAAAGCAGGTGCTAAATAACATTGATTTTGCGGGTGCAGCAGAAAATAGCGAGGCTTAAAACAGAGCTACTATTCATCAACTCTAAATTAAAATAGCGTAGCAGCCAGAGAGCGCTATGGGCTATAGCGGAGAATTTTCGGGGCTTTAGCGGGGCTTTAACTGCAAAGATTTTATGCATCAGCAATATATCAGAAAAAAATATCCAGAAACACTCAAAGCTGGGTCAACCCTTGTGTCGACCCCTGGGTCGACCCAGTTATGGGCTGGGTTGCCCATTTACTATTGCTTTGTTTTCTGTTTATTAATTAATTTCCCTAATTTAATTTCAAACTTCGATTGATCATCATAGCTTATTCATTTCTCATCTGATTTACGCAAACTAAAAGACTATCTGAATCAGAATTTCATAACGGACGCAAGGGTGAAATCTATTTTGCTCAATTCTTATAATATCCTGGTTAATATTTATTTTATCAATTTATTCCTCAATTAATTTATTCTTAATTGATTATGGCTTGTAAAAAATTTGGGTTGTTACATAGTGTTAGGTAGAGAATCGAGAGCAGGAGCTTCAGTGCATACGAATTCTTCCTCTCACAACAAAGTTTTTTCCTCAAATGATGACGTAGATGGCTCTTCATCATAAGGTTGGACAAAAAATTGATAATCCTCGTCTAGCTCAGTCCCCAAATTAGAATTCGATTAGGGATCTTGATGGAAATCTTCTCTCTTCCCTACCTCGGAAGCCCTAGCTGGGTATCTTCCAGATATGATAGCTGTGCTACGCAAGAAATATTATTAGTTAGCGTAATTAACCAGTACCAATTCAGTGATGATCTAGTGTAGTGTGCGTAGTGTGGCATAAAATTTATGTAGTGACATCAATGAATATAAAAGCATTGAAAGCAAGCAATGAAGGATAGTTCAATAGACCATCATCTCCTACCATCTTATTGAATCGTTAACAACTCCAGGATATTAATCTTATGAGAAGCGAGGTTCTGTCATTTAGGCAGGTCCCACTATGTCCATTTGAAAGTATGAAGGTCTAGATATGCTCTATCCCAACTGTCCAAAATCCTAATCATATGAGTGTAACTTTAGAATATTTCATTAGTATTCCAAGCGAAGTCATCAAGTCTTGGGCCATTTGACGTCAAGAGTGGTAATTTAGCATGATTGGAGGAATCTATTCGGTTACCTTTCCGATCGATCAACTCCGAGTGATTTTTACGAAATGGCATTTTCGGCTCGATCTCTGTGGTTCGATCTTCCTTTGGATCGACTCTTAACATTGCCAATTCAGGCACATGTGGATGTTTCCCTTTCCAACTCTTCTCTAACTTCTCCATTGCCTTAATGAAACATCCATCCTCCTCTCGAAGCTTCCAGCTCTTTCACCCTCTTCTCTCCCTAAATTAGCACCTCTTTCCCATCACTGACACTACTCAACTCAATGCTACTTTACATCTCTCCTCCTCAATATGCTGCCATGACCTCATCTCATCTCCGCCATCACCTTCCCTATAGGAAATGCCAAACCCATGCTAAATCTTAATAGTAAAAATAAGAACATGGAAAGATTTTATTTTGACCTACAAGATTGATTCAAAGACGAGATATCAACAGTTGGCGATGGAAGATCTTGATGATCAGTGGAATCAAAATCCAAACAATTTAGGGTTTGGAAGACACGGGTAAATTTTGTTTGGTTGTAGGAAAGGTAAATAGGAAAAAAGATGTAGGCCCCATATTTATAAGAAAAATCAGGAAACTTTTTCTCTTCCTCTACCCAATTTGACAGGCATGCAGTCTGGACCAGCAATGTCGAACCAGAATCCGGTTTGATCACCGATCCGAAAAACAAAAAAAGAGGAGAAAAGGAAGTAGGAATTATGATGGTGAAAAAGAAATTAATTAAATAATTATTAACTCATGTACATATACACATATGAAGATCTACTTAATCGAGATATGTGACAAAAAACATCGTACGGTAATGACCAGCATGTGTTTGAACACACGCAGGAGCCAACGACTCAACATGACATGACTGAATGACAAATATATTCAACCTCTTGACTTAATAAGGTTTGAATGATTACCTGTGACTCTCGGGATCTTTAATCAACGACTTTGGTATGACAATTATCATTAAAAACATACTGAAATGTGCTTGGCTTTTTATGCAAAAAAGAAGAAGTTCAGGTGTCATGAGTGTATCGTATGCTACGACCGTTCCTAAATATCATTCTGATAGAGATGGTTGCCAATTTATGAGTGATGCCAATAAAAGCATGCAATACAAATTGTTCAAAGCACATCCTATCTGCGACGTGACGTACTTTTGGAGCAAAATGTTGACCTACCTTTCAAAAAGGCCGTTAAGTTCATGGATATTCAAAATCGAGACACTCACGGTCCAGTTTAGACATACTTATGCAATGAATAGTTAAGCTGAGCAATTGAAACTTGATACAAAATCTAGTTTGATCAATATCAAGATCGACAAGCCACATTGGAATGAATATTACAGATTGACTAGCCACATTGGGATGAATATCTAGATCGACTAGCCACATTGGGATGAATATTGCAACTTGATACAACATTTCGGCTAACATTCGGTTTGACTATGTCGAACAGGACTTAGGTCGAATTGGATTGAGTAGCTGCCAATGACATGGCCCACTCACTCCACTCGCGCCGTCACTCTTATTTTCACATGCATGTCTCAGGTCGAACCGGATTCGTACTTCACCTATAAATAGCCTCTTAGAGCATCAAGAAAACTTCTTCTGCCTTCTTTAACATAACTTATTTACTGCAAAAAGTTATATACTTGAGATTTAATCATCCCATACTCTGTAATCTCATTTTATTGTCTAAAAGGTAGAGAAATTATAAAGTGGACGTAGGAAATGTATAGTCGAACCACTATAAATCTTTGTGTATGGCCTTTCCTCCTTTTAATTTGCAATTTCTTCATTTTTATTCTTTAAAGTATAATCTTTGGGAGTTTGAACCATTTTTTGGGGCAAATTATTAGCTTCAAACCATATAAACAAAATAAAAAACTTTATATGATAATAATAAAATAATATACTATAAATATTGTTTATGTGAAATTTAACTTTAAAAACGTACTTAACATAATGATTAAGAACTTAAGACATTCTTCTTGATAGGGTTGCGTTCTCAATGGTACTTAAAAAGATACCATTTATTCAATTTAACTTTCCATCCTAATACTGGTAGCATCACATATAAATAAATAAAATTAGTAACCAGCAACTAATGTGTCATATTTCCAAAATCAAATATCTAACATATACACAAATATTTTGATAAATATAATAGTGGAATTGAGATATATTATGCTAAATAGATGTCCCTCATCCAATTATTAAATAATGTTTATTTGGCAAATAGATAACACCAAAATATGATTTATTCAATAAAATAATAATTTAATAATATAACCAAATTATTATTTTTGTTAATTCAGAATGATTCGATACCTGAAACTAGTTTTGAATATAAATTAAAACTCAAATAGTATTTAATAGCATTTCAAAATATTGTATCGTCATCCTAAACTAAATTCGAAGAATTATCCAATTTGACAGTTCAACAAGCAATCAATAGTATGATAATTGTAACTAAACCAAACAAATAGAAATTTCAACAATCAAGTAGAAATCAATAATTTAATCTACTTTACTCAATAAGTGCAACCAAACTCTTGGCCCAAAGCACACGTGCAATGCTAATCAAAATCCATGTGTTCTACTTTCTATAATAATCATCTCGCCACCGCTAATATGTTGAAGGACCACTGACCTTTTCATCTTTGATGCCACCAACACGACCATAAGGGACGAACTCTATGATCCCCCATGAACAGGTCAACATCGGCTGCTTTTTAGGCCAATTCCAACCACTATATGGTATCTATTTTTTTGCAAAAGAAGATAATGAAGGCCTTATATAGAAATTATCTAACGATGTTACTGATTCATAAATTACATGACCTCCTAACGAGTCATGATTACTAGCGTTCCATACTAAGTACCTCACTTTCGAACTCAATGGAGCTAATTTCAAGACCCAATTCTAATTTATATCGAAGTTAGCTTTTAAAATCGAATTATATTGTTATAAATATCCGAAATTTATCGCTACTGTTTCGAGCTTGCATAATTGTACGATATTCCATTGTCATGAAACTTGATGGAATATGATAATATTCAATTGCGGATCCAATGACATTGATTTTGTCGAAACCCTAGGCACTTTACAAAAAAATATTTTCACACATTGAATAAGAAAATTATTATTATACGATTGTATATCAATTTAACTTCTAACATAATGATTTTCTATAATTGTTATTATAAAAAAGGACTAACATAAGCTTTCAAATATCATTCTAAATTTAAGATTCCATTAATTTACATAAGTCAAGTAATTACATTACTTTCTCGTCCTTTAGTGTTTTGGATAAATCCTATACTTGGAAATTCAACTGACTTAATTTCTCAAACCAATCTTTTCAATATCAAAATTAATTATACATTCATGCATAAAAATCTAGTTCATTACAAGCGCATAGAAAATTAATACCTATGCACCAATGGAAGATAAGCAAATTAGATCAATGTCCATCCATCTTCTGCATTCTAATTTTATGTATCTTAAGTTAGTTTGGGTTGCTTAAATTACTTATATTCTTACCTAGCTAAATTTATCATTGTAAAATAATAGTCTTATGCATTCCATATTTCAAGATTGACAATTAGTATGACTATAGTAATATGATAATTAAACTCATCCTACATTGCAATCAGACTTAAATGGCGTGAGTTTCATTGGATAGAATGGAAGTTAGAGTTTTCTTTATACGTTGGAATCATTTGTTTTGTTAAGAACAATAATAAAATACTAAAATTAAAATAAATATTCGATAAGAAAATTAAATCAAATTGAATGAGATTTTCTTAAACCAAGGTTTAAATTATTTAAGCTAAGTTACACATTTATCATTGGTTATATTGTTTAAATATCCTATTTATATGTTATCTCATAAGATTTTTTGGATAATTACCATCAACCTGATTTATTTTTAATCTTTTGATGATCACATATAGTTTGAATTTTTGTCATTGATTTAGTTGATAATTGTTTTGTTTAATCAGTATTTATATTTTACATTGTCAATATTTGGGTTTGTTTACATATCAAACTGTAGTTATTACAATTTTTAGCATTTAATATTTGCATCTTCAAATAATATCCTATTTGGAAAACTCTGAATATTTCTCCTTTTAAGTTTAGGAAAGTGTAATTATCAGAGAAAATGAGCAAATGAATTATACACGTAGCAGTCATTACATACAATAAACATATTATTACATTAAATATTGGGTTATACTCATTGGTTTTGTACATTGGGCCTAGTCCATTTCTATGTCTTTCTGTATTATAAATAAGGGATTGAGTCCTCTATCACAATTATTCAAAAGCAATACAATTCATTTTCTCTTTACAAATCCATCTCTCTGATTATCCAAAACTCTGATTTGGTATTAGAGCCATTCCCAAGCTTAACAGCGATCTTTGAAAGGAAGTGCCTTGCCTCATCCCCTCAGCTTCTCAGGTCCCGATTTCATCATTGAGGATCGGCTGCATCTTCCCAAGCCATCAGAGAATCTGCAATTCTCATCATTTGGTTTTCCCATCCGGACTTTCCATTCTTGATCAAGGTACTATCTGTTCTTTTATTAGTTACTGCCCTCTGATCAACCCTGCCTCGCCTCGTGTACCTGTCCGACTCTTGGTCATCATTCAAACAACTCTGGGCTGTAGAGTGGTCGTTTCTTGAATTTCTTGAACTTCAGTATTCATTCCATCATGCCTGAAGGAGATGAGAATACTTTTGCCACATCTGTTGTTAAATCTACAACACATAGTGCATCAAGAACCAGTGCCCATGATTTAATCACGACTATCAGTCAATTAATCAACATCACTCTTGATGAAAATAATTTTCTACTGTGGAAGTTTCAAATCGATACTACCAATAAGGGATATGGCCTTGAACAATATATCCTTGGAACCGTGATTATACCACCTAGAAACACATTAGAAGAAGGAAAATTTGTTAGTAACGAAGAATACATTGCATTTCAAGGGAAAGACAGTCTAATTAGTTCATGGTTACTATCTACTATTGGTGCAAATTTACAATCGTAACTCATTGGTTGCAAAAGCTCATATGAGATTTGGACTATCATAGAACAAACGTTCAGTAGGCAGTGTGCTGCAAGAACTATGAACTATAAAAGACAACTCCATAATATAAGAAAAGAAAGCTTACCAATGAGAGAGCATCTTGGCAAAATTAATGTTTTATGTGATCAATTAGCTTCTGTGGGACACAAGGTGCCAGTACTTGATCAAGTTCTGTATATTCTAAGCGGATTAGATGAAGAATATGAGGCAGTCGTAGATGCCATATCCTCCAATGAAAATACTCCCAATTTGTAGTTTGTACACTCTATTCTCCTATCTCATGAAAGGAGAATAGAGCAAAAGAAATCTACTGTTACCAAGTTTAATGTCAACTATGCAAACTACAACAAGAATAAAACCCAAGAAAGAAACAATGGTGGAAGAAAACAGTTCAGTGGTCAAAGGGGTTCCCCTGCTAGTCGTGGAAGAGGCAGAGGCGGTCGTTTCAATAATAACAATAGAATAAGATGCCAAATTTGTGAAAAGTTTGGCCATACAGTAAGTAAATGCTACTTCAGATTCAATTCTAACTATACACCTGCCCAATCCAGCAACAATGGCACAAGAAACTGTCAAGCTAATGAAAATATGGCTACCAGTTCTCAAGAAAATAAGAGCCAATCTGAAATGTCAACTGGTGATACAACAAGTATTGAAGATATACACAATGAAATATGGTATCCATATTTGGGTGCAACCAATCATGTTACGAGTAGCTTATCCAAATTAAACTTGGGAAGCAAAGAATACAAAGGTATAAAGCGTTTACATATGGGTAATGGAAATGTCACTAGAATAACACACAGGAAATGAAATTTGATTAGTAATATAAAGCAATTCTATCTCAGCAATCTATTAAGAGTACCCTTAATAAGAAAAAAAATCTATTAAGTGTATCTCAATTCGCAAGTGATAATAATGTATTTTTCGATTTTTATCCATCAGTTTGCCTTGTCAAAGACATTCTAATAAAATAAATATTGTTGTAGGGTAGAGAATCTAAAGGGTTATACACTTTCAATGTTGCTAACCCAAACTCAAGACATTTTGGGTTTAAAGAAAAGTGTTGCAATATTTCTGAAAATACTCTTGAAAACAGCAGTAGTAACTTTGATGTATGGCATTATAAACTAGGACATACAAATAAAAAAATTGTCAAACTCATTCTGAAAAATAATAATATTGTTATTGATAAATGTTTGTTACCCTATGTTTGTACTTATTGCCAAATGGGTAGAAATCACAAACTTGCATTTCCTGACTCACATACTGTCTACAATAAGCCACTATAATTGATTGCTGCTGACCTCTGGGGTCCAGCACCAATCAATAGTGACTATGGATACAAATATTATATTTCCTTTGTTGATGCATTCTCTAGATATGTATGGATATATTTTTTAAGATCTAAATCTGAAACATATACTGTAGTATCTGAAAATTTATTATTCATGCTGAAAAACAAACTGGTCATCGGTTGAAAGTGTTTCAAACAGGTGGGGGCACATAATTTAAACCATTAAAGGAAATATTTAATAAAAGAGGCATTGTTCATAGAACTACGTGTCCCCATACTTCCGAGCAAAATGGGTTAGTTGAAAGGAAACATATGCAAATTGTAGAAACTTGTCTAACTCTCCTTGCTCAAGCAAGTTTACCACTAAAATTTTGGCCTGATGCATTTTCTACAAATGTATATCTTATAAACAGACTACCTACTAAGGCATTGAAATTAAAATGTCCTACCGAGGTTATGTTTACTAATAAGCCTGATTATACAAACTTAAAGGTCTTTGGATGTCTCTGTTTTCCATACTTAAGGCGATACAATCATCACAAGTTAAATTTTAGATCCAGACCATGTACTTTCTTGGGGTATGCCACAAATCAAAAAGGTTATAAATACCTTGACAGCAAGGGGAAAATATTTATATCTAGGCATGTCGTGTTCAATGAAAGGGAACTTCCCATTAGTAAGGCATGAATAGAAATCACAAAAAGGTGTACAATCCAAGAATGTCAATACCTGACTTGCCAAAGCAAATTGATGCCACACATCCACTTAGACAAGCTAATTAACAAACTGGTCTCTCTAATGGAGAATCAAGTCAATCGACACCCAAAAATCAATCGGGCAGCAAACAAATGACCGTTGAAATCTCACTTGAAATATCTCAAGATAAAGCTGAAAGTGGAGTAGGACTTCAATCACTACTGGACAATGCAGTATCATCCAGTAGTGATGAAGACAACTCAACCAACAATAGAGATGACATCAGCAATAGAGATAACATTCAACCACCAACCACCACTGGTCACCATATGATAACCAGGGCAAAAAGTGGAATCTTCAAACCAAAAACTTATATTATTGACATAGGAATCATGGAACCAGGTACATATCTCGAAGATGTTCAATATGAAAATTAGAGAACAACAATGAGAGAAGAGTACAATGCTCTAATAAACAATAAAACCTGGACCTTGGTTCCTATGACAAAAGATAAGAATATAGTTGGTTGTAAATGGACCTATAGGATGAAGAAAAACACAGATGGATCAATTTCTAAATATAAGGCAAGACTAGTAGAAAAAGGTTATTCACAACATAGTGGGTTTGATTTCAATGAAACATTCTCACCTGTTGTAAAACCAACCACCATAAGAATAACACTAAGTATTGCCTTATATAGAAATTGGTATATTGAACAACTTGATGTAAATAACGCTTTTATAAACGGTGTTCTGCAGGAAGAAGTATATATGGAACAAACAGAAGTCTTTAGGCAACATGACAATCAAAATTTTGTATGCAAATTAAACAAAGCAATTTATGGCCTGAAGCAAGCACCTCGTGTCTGGTTTGATAAGCTAAAAGCTACACTGGTCAAGCTTGGATTTACAGCAACAAAATCAGACGGCTCCTATTTACTAAATTTAACGATCATGAAATTACTTACGTCCTAATATATGTTGACGATTTTGTAATTACAGGGAGTAATCAGCAGGAAATAACCAAGCTAACCGGCCAACTAAACAAAGAATTTTCTATAAAAGACATGGGGCATCTAAATTACTTTCTGGGAATTGAAGTAAAAAGACCATCAAGGATACAACTTTTCCTAAATCAAGAAAAATACATTGTAGAAATTCTAATCAGGGAAAAAATGGATAAAGCCAATGCTTTACCCACACCTATGGCAAGCAATGCACAACTTTCTAAGAATAATGGTGAACCAATGTAGAATCCAACACACTACAGAAGCATAGTTGGATCTCTACAATATGCTACCATCACCAGGCCAAACATCGCATACAGTGTGAACAAGGGGAGCCAACACATGCAGAATCCATCAGAAAAACATTGGTAAGCAGTAAAGAGAATATTGAGATATTTAAAAGGAACTATAAACATGGTTTAAAGTTGGAATCATCAACAAGCATCAACATAAATGGTTATGCTGACTGGGGGTCAGACATAGATGACAGAAGGTCTACATCTGGTTATTGTATATTCATGGGTACTAATCCTATCTCTTGGCATTTAACGAAACAAAGCACTGTGTCAAGGTCTAGTGTTGAGGCTGAGTATCGCAGTGTCGCAAATACTGCAGCAGAAATTTCATGGATTGAATCTCTACTAACAGAACTAAGGGTCAAAGCCAACAAACAACCGATAATATGGTTTGATAACCTAAGTGATGTTCTGTTAACTGCAAATCTTGTTCCACACTCTAGAGCTAAGCATATAGAACTGGATATTCATTTTATAAGAGAAAAGTTGTTGAAAATAAGCTTAGAGTTTATCACATACCAGCAACACACCAAATTGCAGATGTTTTAACTAAACCAGTGTCTAGAAAGAGTTTCCTACGATTTAAAGAAAAGATAAAAGTTAACGAAGCTCTCAGTATTCCAAGGTTAACCAAAATTGAAGCTAACATTCGTAACTGGAAGGATTTGAAAGACAATTCATAAAAGAGAAGCAAATCCAAACCGAAAATTGTAGATTTGAAGACCAAAAATGCCAAAGTTGATAATCTATCAAGCACCCCAAATCAGCAATCAAATACTGAGGATCTGAGAAGATCTGAACATCATCGTACCAGCACAAACTTAGATTTGATGAAGAGAAATGATAATCGAAGGAAGCAAGCGATTTTAAGCCCGCCGTCATTAAACCCTAGAGTGGATTTGCGGGGAGGGGGGGGGATATAAGAGAAAATGAGCAAATGAATTATACACGTAGCAGTCATTACATACAACAAACATATTATTACATTAAATATTGGGCTATACCCATTCGTTGTGTACATTGGGCCTAGCCCATTTCTTTGTCTTTCTGTGTTATAAATAAGGGATTGAGTCCTCTGTCACAATTATTCAAAAGCAATACAATTCATTTTCTCTTTACAAATCCATCTCTCTGATTATCAAAAACTATGATTGTAATAATAAGAGTAATGAAAGGTAAAAGGAAGAACCCCAAAGTATAGAAAAACCTAGAAATCAGAAACTATATAAACAAATAACTAAATAAGAATAACAATAAATATGTGAAAAAAACAAAGAGAAGACAAAAAAAGGTGAAACACAACCAAAAAGAAAGAAAGTACACGAGTGATGTTATTTACTATTAAACCGATATATATCTATACTAAAATGATGCCTAGTAGTGGTGTTATATAATATAATGCATTATGTTTTTGCTAACCAATTTCTTTGTTAACACCCCAAGTTATCCACGCGAGACATATGTGAGATTTATGCCAATAGACGAAACAGATTATTTTAATGGAAACGTAGATTTATGACGAAGTTTCAAGACAGTCGAGTAAACTCAAAGTGCAATATCTTGTTCACTTTGGAAAAGAATGTTGCCCCAAGTTCAAGCATTACTTCGAGTTAAATGATATTAGCTGATGCTAAAGTATGAAATTGGCACATACCTATGTCACTTCTAGTCAATTATAAATTTGGTAAATGAAACAAATATGCAATGTAGTGTATCGCCTAAAGTTGAGATGATATGAACCCAGCTTGAAAGAGTCACGTATGTCATTGAACATACGAGCATCGTAGTCGTCATCATATCTGCAAAGTCATATACACAAAGTCATATGTGCAAAGCTAGTCTATTTTCCCTTAATTTATCCAATATGATATGCAAATACCAAAATTCGAGTTTATTCAAGTCTGTATAATCAAGGAATTAAAATCTAAGGTTTGCCCCTAACTCATCAATTTAGGGTTACAATAAAATGAAAAATGGAGAAGAGAAAAGAATTCTCAACCCCTAAAATAGTTCCCCACGGCCTCTATTCATAAGGGCATAGCTGACTTCGCTTTGCTTTGACGGCTTTGACGTTGATTATGTTGACTACTTATGTATGTGCTTCGACTTCTCCTGCTTCAGTCTTTTGTGGACTACTTTGGTTTTACATTATTTTTCATGAAGTGGTTTCGACTTAACCCATCTAGGATGGAGCAATTGTTAAAGCATAAAAGGCTTGCTTCACCTTTAGGTCAAACAAAAGTATTATGCGTTTGCTACCTAAGTGAGGCAAAGCAATCTCATTGCAATACTAGCTGACTTGGTAAATAATGGTTTAGTTGTTTTTTTGGTGCAAAGCGATGCACTTATAAAGGAAAATTATCCTTTTAAGTTGTTATTAAGCAAAGAAGCGTTAGGGCGATACCGCCTTGTCTAGAAGAATAGATAAGGATGAGCGAAACCATAATGTAAGTTATAAAAGCGGTACACTCTGACATACATAAAATATATGTGGGTAATGCAATTTAATGCCTTCTGTATGCAAGAGCGAAGCAATTCTTCATATCAGAAATAAGCTCTATTCGAATACTGCCATATCCTTAAGCGAAGAAATACCTTGTGCCGTCTTTATAAGTGCTGGGTAAAACTCTTCTAGGGATTATAGAAAGCAAAACCTTTTGGTTTCACTGGTCAAAGAAAAGGGGTTGCATCGAGTTGATGATCCATTTCTTCTCAAAGCAAGACATTCTTTAGCCGATGTGCCTTTTGAGCAACCATTTTTCTACCTTTCGGAGGTGAAACAAATATCTTGCAACAAATTTGACTATTTAGTTCACTTTTGTTATGCATGCCAAAAATGATACCAAAACCATGAAAACTCATATATATTAGCCATTTGGTTCGAAATCATTCTTGGTTATTTTATAAATTATTTTAAATTTTATTTACTGTAGAGCTGATACCTACAAATACAAAAAATTATGCCCTATAGCTTTATAATATAATATGATGCACAATTATTTTAATTGTTTAATTCACTTTCAGACATAGCAGAAGTTATACCAGAATAATGAAAACCAATATGTAGTAGATTTTTGATTCGAATCCATGTTTGCTTAATTTTCGAATTACATTAAGTGTTCTTTCAAGTAAGTTATCAATGATAAACATATGTGAGGTTTATGCCAATAGGCGAAACGGATTATTTTAATGGAAAAGTAAACTTATTCCAAAGTCTCAAGTTAGTTGAGTAAACTCAAAGTGCAATATACTTTTTACTTTGGCAAAGCACGTTGCCCCAAGTTCAAGCATTACTTTGAGTTAAATGATACAAGTTGATGCTAAATTGTGAAATTGGCACATACCTATGTCACTTCCAGTCAATTCAAAATTTGGCCAATGTAATAGATATGCAATGATGCAGTGTAACGCCTAAGGTTGAGGTGATATGAACCTAGCTTGAAAGATTCACGTATGTCGTTGAACATATGAGCATCATAGTCATCATCATATATGCAAAGTCATATACACAAAGTTACACGTGCAAAGCCAGTCCGTTTTTCCTTGATTTATCCAATTATGATATGCAAATACGAAAATTTGAGTTTATCCAAGTTTGTATAATCAAGGAAATGAAATCTAAAGTTTGGCCCTAACTCATTAATATAGGGTTACAATAAAATGAAAACGTAGAGAAGAGAAAAGAATACTCAACCCCTAAAACATTGGCCCTCGGCCTCTATTTATAAGTGTAGGGACGACTTCGCTTTGCTTCGATGGCTTCGACATTGATTGTGTTAACTCCTTATGTATGTGCTTCGACTTCTTTCGCTTCACTCTTGTGTTCCTGCTTCGGTTTTACATTGTTCGTTATGAAATGGTTTCGACTTAATCCATCTAGGCGACTTAATCCATCTAGGACAGAGCAATTGTTAAAGCATAAAAGACTTGCTTCACCATTAGGACAAACAAAAGTATTGTGCCTAAGTGAAGCAAAGCAATCTCATTACAGTACTAGCTGACTTGGTAATTAATGGTTTAAATTTTTTTTGGCAAAGCGATGCACTTATAAAGGCAAATCATGCTTTGAAGTAGTAATTAAGCGAAGAAGTGTTAGGTGATACCACCTTGTCTAGAAGAATAGATAAGGATGAGCAGAGCAATAATGTAAGTTAAAAAAGCGGTACATTCTGACATACATAGACTATCTAAAGGCGATGCAAATAAATTCCTTCAGTATGCATGAGTGAAGCAATTCTTCTTGTCAAAATTAAGCTCTATTTAGATACATTTCTCCTAGTTTCACTGGTCAAAATTAGTTAATTCTTCTTGTCAAAATTAAGCAAAGCCTTCTGGTTTCACAGGTCGAAGAAAAGCGGTTGCATCGAGTTGATGATCCATTTCTCCTTAAAGCAAAACATTCTTTGGCCGATGTGCCTTTGAGCGACACATTTTTCTACCTTTTGGAGGTGAAATGAATATAATGCAACAAATTTAACTATTTAGTTCACTTTTGTTATGCATGACAAAAGTGATACCAAAACAACGAGAACTCGTATATATTAGCCATTTGATTCAAAATCATTCTTGGTTATTTTATAAATTATTTTAAATTTTATTTACTGTAAAATCGATATCTAAAAATACAAAAAAGTTATGCCCTATAGCTCTGTAATATAATATGATGCATAATTATTTTAATTATTAAATTTACTTTCATACTTGACATAAGTTATACTAGAATAATGAAAATCAATTTGTAGTGGATTTATGATTCGAATCAATGCTTGCATATTTTTTGAATTACTTTACATGTTCTTTCAAGTAAAGATGATACCTACATATATATTAAAATGATGCCTAGTAGTTGTTTGATATAATGTGGCGCTCTACATTTTTGTTTACTTAGTTCGCTGTGATAAAAATTGATACCAAAACCATGCATGCCCATATTTAGCATATTTTAATTTAATTTCATGCTACTCATTATGTACATTAATTTACATTAGTAAAAGTTATATATATATATATATTTGTGTGTGTGTGTGTGTGTGTGTGTGTGTTTGTGTGTGTGTGTATAGAGAGAGGTTATATAGCAACCCTTTTTATGGGCACCCTTTTTGCACCCGAATGAGGGCCAAGTATTTATAATTAAATAAGTTAGTGGGGGGGAGAGAGAGTTAGTGGGAGGAGAGAGAAACAGAAATGTGTGGTGGAAACCAGGGGGGCTAAAGGGGTGCTGCACTATTTGGGGTGCTCTTGAACGCTCCTCATATATATATATATATATATATATATATATATATATATATATATATATATATATATATACTAGAAAACCCAGGAGAACCCGGGGGCCTGTAAACTCCTGAGGAGGGTACAGTAGTCGTCCGCTAATCCAAGCCCACATACCCCCGGTAAATTTATGTAGGATGGGGAAGCGCATGGTAGGAATCGAACCCGCGACCTATTACCAGGAAGTTAGGCCTCCTTTCCACCGCGCCGCACCCGCAGACTATATATATATATGTATATATATACATATATATGTGTGTATATATATATATATACATAAAAGCAAAAATGGTACCCGGTAATGTTTTGACATAATCTGATGATCCACAAATTTGTTTATTTCGTTCATTGTCATGTATGACTGAAAAATGATGACAGAAATTTGCAAACTCATATCTTGGAGCTTTTTTATTCGAATTAAAGCATAGTTATTATATTAATTAATTTAAATGTTATTTTGAACGAAGATGATGTGTACACATATGTAAAATTTATATTTAGTAGTTATTTCATATAATTTGGCAATAACACTAAAGTTATTCTACACGTTTACATTGTATACTGAGTTGTCAACATTTCATCATGGCATAATCTAAAATCTACATTAACGTCTAAGCTCATATTTCTCCTTATTTTTAGCACACGACAACTCAAAAACAAATAATTGCAGTCACTTTAGAACTAGAAAGGAAACTAAAATGCCACATAAAAAATAATATTATTAGCATATAAATAATAGTACCACATAATTATTTAAACCTAAAATTAATATTAAAAGCATGTAAAAGGCAATCGAGAATGATACTAATAACACGATAGAGAGTGTGTTACCAAGGGTACCATTGCTCTTTCTCCCTCAAACCATAGAAAAAATTAATTTATATAATTGAAATTGTATGTTTCTTCATACAAAAGTCATTTAACATGACAACCAACCAATGCGTATTATCATTTTACATGACGATTAACTGTTGCTAAACACTATTTTCAATGGCCATCAACCACCAACCGTTATTGTTTAGTCATTGATCGCGATTAAAAATGATGTTTGACAGTAGTTCTTCGCCATCAAAACAAAGTGGAAAAATATTTGGTGGCCCACTAAAACATTTGGCACTAGGAAAAGTGTATCATAAAATTTTATATACTTTTTAGTAATAGTTTATTAGAAAAAAGTAAAACGAGTTGTCATTAGCAATCCATTACGAAAAATGATACCACATTTCCACGTGGTTTAAGACACTAATTAATAGTACCAAAAACTGATACCAAATAAAAAAATAATTTTTAATGAGCTAACTGACATAGAAAATTACTCATTTTTTCCTACATGGCCAATATATTCTTAGCACATAACAAGGAATCAAAAGTGATACTACATAACAAGTTTAATTACTATCTTCAAACAAATTTACATATTAATATACACAAAACCAATAAACCAATATGATCAAGTTCAAATACATAAAATTGCCCAAAAAAGCATATAACAATGTATAATTCTAACAAACACTACAAGAAAACACTGATTTTGCAACGGAAAAATCCATCGCTAATTCCTTGCTAAAGGCCTTTTAGCGACGGATTTGCAGCAGAATACGGCCGTCGCTAGAAAACACATCGGTATTTTAGGCACAATTTTACGATGGAAATTAACGTCGATTCTCCGTCACTTCACCGTCGTTTTCTAATATATTGGCATTTCATTTTAAAATATTTCATCGACGTTTTACCGACGGATATATATAACATAATAAAATCAGTAAATATTTTTCCGTTGCTAAATGCATGCTATTTAGCAAGGGATTACCGACGGAAATATATAGCAAACATTTTTATTCCAGTTATCCGTCGATAAATCCTAGCTATACAACGATGGATACATCCCTTTGCTATCCTTCGGTAAACCGTCGCTATCTTTAATATATCAGTTTCTGCTTAATGGCGTTTTAGTATCGATTTTGATAAAAATTCCCTCGGTATTCCCTTTCTACTCTGGCTATATGTATAGTTTTTTTCCAGCCATTGCTACCGATCGGTAGTTATATATATATATATAATGCATGGACATAAAATGAGCAACATTAACAAAAAAGGAAATGCAGTTGTTGGTTTTTTTTATCACAATTTTTTATTTTATTAAAGCTAATATTCCATACAAAAAACAATACCGTCCACAATCATCCATCAATTCTTACATACACTAGACTGAATTATAGCTAACAAAACAATTCAGCTGGTGCTAGTGGTATTCCATACAAAAACATCATCCTTACTCATAATACCCATACAAAAAAACCACATAAAAGAAGCATCAACGAAATATAGACAACTACCATACCCGAGTAACTCATGAAGATGACGACGGTGAAGGATCTTCATAATCAGATTCATTATTTCTCTGAAGCATTGTCATCACTTGTTTCACCTGTGCTTGAAAGTTTTCTCTGTCTGCTTTATGTCAAATAATCTACAGACATGCAAAACCTGAACGAAGGTAAAGTGGTAAACAAAATGATCAAAAATAAACAAATAGTTGAAATGAACAGTTAATTTAACTATGTTTTAAATTCCAAATCCAAGTGAAAATGAGAAATAAAAGTCATGTATGGCAGATCTAATTAGGCCAATAAACAAATGAAATAAGATACTACAAAATGAATCAATCAAAGATGACATTGAATTTGGTTATGATCTATAGAAAGAATGTAGGTAAATAAGATGAATGAATTAAAGAGAAAAAATAGTGTCATCTGCACAAATGGTTTGTAGTAGCAGAATTTAGAAATCCAGTAGCTTTAATTAACTTTAATTGTATAATATATTACTTATAGTATTGTATAATCAGTAACTTACACATCCAATTATGGCCCATCCACTATGCATTTGGCCTTCTAAACTTGATTGATTTTTCTGCATAACACTAGGAGAAAGAAATAAGTTAAGCAAACTCACACAGTAACGGAAGTAAAGGAATAGAACAAATTGAAATACAATGAGAGAATAGAGGAAAAAAAAAAATAAGGAGATATAGTACATTGAATAAATAACTAACACGAAAAATATCATTAGACAATGCAACATAAAAAAGAGAGTAGAAAGCACACTCCAAGCAATTTACATAACCTAGACAACAATCCAACTTTGAAATGTCATGTAAGCCAAAAAAATTATAATTACAAAAAATAACTTGTAGTAAGAAAATGACTCCACTTGCGGCTTTTTTTCACACCGAAACAAATTACTTTATTCTACATATTATTGCTTCGCACACCATTATTTCCCAAACATAAAATGATTAATATAAGAAATGAACAAGTGTTTATCAAGCTTGGAAGGGAAAATTATCAGAACAATGGGAAAGACAATCAAAACATATAGGTCCATCAAGTGAAGAAAAGCCAATCCTAAGTTTATTGGAAATGTTATGATGCAGTTGCTAAAATTTGCGTACAGTGCCGGATCAAATTTTTTTGGGTATATGTTTATTACTCAAAAATAGTAACTTGTAAAATATAAACAAAAGATTAACAAATTAGAGTCATCAAACATGAATAATATTATTGCTCAAGCCAGAAAAATTTGTACTTTAAATTGTAAAGCATATAATGGTGCAGATTTTAGTATAAAGTTCACAGTAAGTAAGTGAATCATGTAATGAAATCATTCCTTGTATCCTTAGTTTACATAGCTCTGGGGTACTTATTATCTATCAGGAACAACTCATGAAACTAAGAATCAACAGATAAATAATGTTATCAAAATCTAAAAAAGAAGCATGTTATTCTAATTAATACCTCACAAGAGAAATGCTATAATCACCGGCAGTTGAAGCAGTGATTCATATCCTTGAGTTCTAATTGGCAATACAAACATAAAGTGACATAATTTAAAATACCTTGATCCCAATTCTGGTAGTGATATAATATGAACCAACTTCATTGTTAAACTTAAGTAGCAGCTTTAACCTGCAGCTGGGTAAAAAAACCTGCTAGGAACAAGCTCGAGCAAGTTATCTTCTTCTCTGGTTGTGGGAGCAGAGCTGACTTATCTTTCTCAAATGGCACAACAAGCTTCCTCAAGTTTTTATTGGGTTATCAGGACCTGAATTTTTAATTCATTTCAAGAAGTGCAATCGTGTTAATATTTCAAGAAGTGCAAATACAATAAGACAACTTGATTTCATATTTTCACATGCAACACAAAACGAGGGAGACATGATAAGTAACAGATGCATGGAAACAACATTATTTATATTCTAACATTAAAAACAATTATATTAAGAAAACAAGATGGAATAGAGAACATGTTACAACACATGTTAAATTTATATTAAAAAAAATAAGTATAAAATATTCAGATATGTTACAGAACTCAATATAAAGCATTAAACTTCTAATACTATAGTTCATGCTGAGCATTTCCATTTTCTATCATCCTTCGCTGTAAAAACAGGATCTTCATTCACACGTTCAATAATCTAAGAAAGAAACCAATGGATGTTAAGACATTATAATTAATGAAATTTGTACTACATTAATCACATTTACTTTTCATGTACCAAAAGGTAAACTAAACAAAACTAACGAAAAGAGTAAAAGCTTCATGTGTAGCCATACATTATTTCAGTTAATTTTTTGAAATGTGTATGAATGTTTTTTTGCATTTATGACATTCATTGATTTGGTTCAATTTTATTAAACCAATACTCTATTGTAACTATAATATTTTCTCATATAAAACTTAGTGTGAAGTTTGAAGTTGCAATTCATATTAATTGATGTATTTAGTGGATTCCTACCGATGTTTTCTATATGCGACAAGGTTAAAACTAGAAAATTCATAGTCCTAATAAAGGAGATCTTGTTATGCAAACAATTTGTATTATACAATAATGCAAAAGAAATGTAGCAAAGTTTTACAAAAATTTTGGAGTAATTATCTGACACACCTGATCTGCCAGCTTATGGAAGTATGTAGTGTAGTTTCTGTTCTAAACTCAATAACAATTTTGTACATATAATGAAATCTCAAATACTACTCATGGTCTGTTCTAAACTCAATAACAATTTTGTACATATAATGAAATCTTAAATACTACTCATGGTAATTAAATATTAACTTAGTCTAACAAATATTAGTCAAGATATTTTAGTGCCACTATACGATAAACTAAAAAATTATAAAACAAAGGCTTTGGAAAATTATAAAACAAAACATAAAGGCAACTGTGCCACCACAATTCAGAATTTTTAGTTTGCAATTACAACAAGAAGTGAACAGAGACCAGAAACATGTGCTTGAATTCCATAAATGGCATCAAAAGCTAACCTGGTCATTCTAGTGCATAAGTACCGATCATAAGCAACTGTTAAGAGGAATCGCAATGCTTAGCTACAAGCCTGCAAAAGCGTTGAAAAAAAGGAGGTCAAATTGTTTTCAAGTCAAAGCATGTACATGTGCATATAATACAATTATCTTCTGGTACAAACAAAAGAAGCCATTGAAGGAGGAACCATGATGAATAAATAAAAAGATTAATGTAGAGCTTGTATACAGAGAAGTAGAAAACTGAACTAGTGTTCAATTCCAGTGGCATAGTTGGTGTTGTGTCAACAAACCAAACTACAATGCTCCTCTTATATCTTTAGAAAATGAGGAATGCTCATTATTTTCAAGCTGTTAACAGAAAAATAGGACAACTGACTTAATGCAGTAATCTACATGTCTGCAAACCACAGATGTGTAAATGAACTCCACTTACGCGAATGCATGATCTAACATGATGTATGACTGATTTATATCTTGATCGGCACTGGCCAATATTGCACAACTGACCAAAAAGTGCACTAAAAATAACTGTAAATGAAAAAAGCAGCTCTTCATAAATAATCAAAAACTGCAACAGGAACAACGGGGAAATACTTCACTCAGCATGATGATCTCAAATTTACAGTCATTTAAGGTATAGATTAGGTTTAATATAATATTCAAACAATAATAGACGAATATGTAAGCCCATAATTTCTGAAATGATAGGGAAATACGTACCTGATGCTTTCAAGTCTCCAATATTTTGCTTTAATTTGTCTAAAAGCTAGCTGCAACCTGCAAAAATAAGAAAACATGTTAGTTTCCATTAGCTAAAATGTTAGTTTAACATATTAATTCAGTTTAATCAGCACCATGGCTTTCTTTTAACCTGGGAAGTAGAGCAAAAGTTAGAACTAGCAATGAAAGAAAAACAACGGGCATCAACCATTAGGCCTACTGAATATTAAACTGAACGTTATAAAAAAATTGTGTCGACCACAATTAAATGATCGTGGACTAAATAATTCATTTACTGAATTTTTTTCTTTTTTTTCATTAAAGAAAACTGAAGGTGGATTTTTTTTCTTTTTTTTCATTAAAGAAAACCCAAGATTTTAGGTGCTTCCGACATGTGCACATTATCACAAGAAACTTATGCTGTCAGTTTTATCAGGCTTTATGCTTGCAAACCAACCTCAAAAGATCGTCAAGTTAATTCATCTCAGGTGTTTTAAGTATGCATGATATGATGTCATTATGCCTTTCTATATAGATATTGCCTTGTTTTGATAGGACGTGGAAGAGTCTCGTAGCCTTTTTTGTCCATAACCCTGATAACATGTTACTACATCATATTGAATTCTTAATCACAGTACATGTAAAATGCAATATGCAACTATACGGGCAACTGAAAATGCTAACCTGTTTTTGTTTATACTGGAAAAAAAACTGTGCTACCAGAAAAGATTCTTTGACTTACTTTGATATTACTAATTTGGATAACAGCCAACCAAACTTATTATCATAACTAATCATAATAACAGAATTGCTATAAAGAATAATTATATTCCAAATATAATATGTATGGTGATTATTCTACCTTCGTTATGAGGTCAAGAGTACTTGTTCGAAATCATGGTAAGCGTTTATCAGATAAATATAATTTACTTTGAAATGTGTTTTTCCTATCTAATTTGAAATATATGCACCTGAAGATAGATAATTGCATTAGTTGTTTACCAAATGTTTTGTATCTTTCTAAAACAAAAACATACAGTTTTAAAAGAGCTTGGCTGGTTGATATTTTAATAATAAACAATAGAAGAGCTAAATGAAAGGGAAAAAAAATAACAAATGAAAAGCATGACAAGCTCGGGTTGAGGTCATAGCAAGGTTCGAAAACCTGGTTTCCGGTTTCGTTCCGGTAACATAGAAAATGTAAAATTCCGGTCCCATTCCGGAAATTTCGGTTTATTTTCGGTTTGCCAATTCCGATACCTTTTTGGTAAGGTAACAACATTTGAATCATACTACATGATGTTATTAAATCATACTACATAATATTTACATTGTAGCGCACCAGCATAACAAAAAGACATATGGTAAATCTATTTCCGCATGATGTTATTAAAATTAGCCAATGAGTTAACTGTAACACAGCATGGGCCAACCTGACAATCCATATTATATCTTCCCAAACCATACTGCATTCATATTACATACCCGACCCTTATTTCCCAATATCTCATCATTGTTTACCTAGCCGACATCATAAACCTAATTCGTAAATCACGAAAAAAAACTGTTTGTTCGTCTCGAAGCAGAGCAAAATGGTGCAGACGCAGATCGAGGCAATCCCAAGCTAAACCGATGAGAGAAAAATGGAGCAGCGGCAGATCGAGGCAGATATTCCCAAGCTAAACCGATGAGAGGCAGAGCAGTCGATGCTCGGAAGATTAATACAAAATGAGATATGTATTTTGATTGAACTTGCTGTTCTTTTATAGGGGACGTAAAGCTTAATTTTTGTCGTATGAATTTATATGGGTTTTTTATTTCTGCTGAAATTGATGGTTTGAATGAAAATAAAGCTTATATTCTTGTTTGATTCCTTCTTTTTTATGTACAGTTCGAATCATATTCACTGGCTCTTGTTTTTTTCTTTTTTGTCTTTTTTTTAGATAGAGAAAACCGGAACTGGTTTTTTGCTCGATTTCCGGTCCGGTCCACGCTGGAACCGGGCCGAGATGGCCGAAAATCCGGCGTGCCGGCCGGAATTTAATACCTTGGGTCATAGTCGATATAGCCAGTCAACTAAATTAGAAAACAAAGAGCATTAAAGCTAACCTACTAAAGAAGCTATGGTTGAATTAGAACAAGTAATGATAAAATCCACTGAAGTTTTACATCACTTTTTTTTTAACTATATGTCTGCTACTCTGGATTCCAGGAAGCCGTCCAGTTTAACCTAAGCAATGCCCCATGGAAATACCATGTATCTATACTATATTATAATTACCTAGTTCGGATTCGAGAGATCACAGCCATTCTAAGAAATTTAAGCTCAAAGGTCACGCTTTACATATTTTTTTCTCAACTGCAAAGTCCAGAGGTATTGACGTCTTTTCTCATACCCAACGTCTCCTTTCCATTTCCGCCAAAACCCTAAAATATTCACCTCCCCAAATTTGACCCTTTTACCCACCGTTGACACTGGCCTCTCCTCCTTCTACCATAGCCAGCACCTTCAACTTCAGATCTCTGCCATATTGTGCTATTAGTACCCAATTTGTTTACCTTTGCTCTTGGCCCTTCTGCCGAAATCATTACAGCAATCATCGAAGTGTTGGCCTTTGCCTTTACGGCGGCTTTATATTTATGGTATCAGATCGAAGTCCCTGATATCTTACTTAAAAGTGCAGCATGTTATCGGTCCTGCCGCGCCATCATCCATTTTCAGATCCATCATCCTCACCCTGTTATTTTTGCTTAATAGAAAACAAATTATCTTTTTAGATAATTTCTTCCGTGGATCGATTTCATCCCCAATTTCGTTTCACTTCCTAGATATTAGATGCCGCAGCACCTGTGTCGTTCAACTGCACGATTTCCTATGGTAAAACTGCTTACTTCTAGAATATTAATCCATTTCCGATATATTTCATGTCTATTTTGTGTTTCTTTTAAGTGAACAGACGGTGTTTAATTTTACCCCTGCTTCTAAAATTTGATATTGTCGATTTGCAATTGGTTTTTCCATTTGTTTTTGCTACGTATTTACTTTCTGATAACTTTTATGTTTGCTTTGATTATAGCAACATTATTATTTTTTTCTTTTTTTGTTTTACTTCGGACATCTTTATGTTTTACTTTTTTTTTACTGTAATGGATATCAATCTGTTTCAGAAATTTTGGATGGTACTTCACTTTTGACAATTGTTTTCTACATGAAATTTGAAAAATTGGTTGTGTCAGAAATGTATAAATTGGTATGGTTTTATAAAGCACTATAATATTTAAATAGCAACTTCTAAAATTTAACACCAGAAGTCAGACCAACTTCCATGATGTGTTTAGGTAGGAAAATGCAAGCTTTTAGCAAAATTGGTTTATGACAGTCACGTAGTGGTTGTTACTATATACATCTTTTGTGTCTGTCTGTGGTTTATTACTGATGGATATAGTGCATCATGCAAATAAAAATAAATGTTTAATTACTGAGCGAAATGTGTTTAAAGGCTAACGAAAAAAATAGTTTGCTTAGTTTTAACCTCATTGTTTATTGTATTCTTTCCGAAATATTTATTTTTCCAAGATGGATATTTTAAACAATGCTTCTTTTATACAAGTGATTTTTTATATAAATCCAAGATACTGAGATTCACAGTTTCAATGGCAGAAATATGTCAGAATGGTGCTTCCAATATAAAGATTGGAAAATTTAATGGCAAATTATTGATGACCTGATAGTGTTTCATTCAATTTCTGTAATTGTGGTTTTTATTTTGTGGAATTTCGGAGATTGATCATCATTGTTTTCTTCAGTAGGAAAGGATGGAAGTGAAAGTTGTAGATTAAAGATTATCGAGCCAACGCTATTAATTTAGGAGATGAATTAATGGTTTCATTTCCAGGTAATTTTTTTGCATTATTTGTCATGCCTTATATGAGTTTAAATGCAAAATCAGTTCTAATTTTTCTGTTTCTAATGTTCTAATTTCATAGAGCAGGAAATCTAATTTAAACAACAGTAATGATAGAAAAGAAGAAACCATTTTGTTTTCCTTATTATACAAACAACGGCAACTTACTGCTCAGAACATCCATGTCAGGTTTAGCTATAACAAACAATTATTATTTGCCAAAAGATTAATTTTATCAATTGAATGGTATAATTATTTGCCGAAAGATTATTAATGGTAGGATATTAGTAATTGTCTGTTTTAAATGGTTAATGCAATTTGCATGATTATTGGATTTGTTTCATGATAATAAATATTGAAAACTCCGAACATGTATTATGGTAAATTTTTATGGAAAATATGGCATAAACATTTTGACATAGTGAAATAAAAAAATTGAGGTTTTTAGGCAAGTTGTCAGTAACAATTGCTTCCATTTGTAAATATTCGTCTATAGATAAAAATTATCACTGACAATAGTTTGTTTCACTATATTTGTTAAGTAATCAATTGTAACACCCCGTAATTCTGTAACACTAGGATTCACAAATCAAGGCAGAATTAAATTTTAAAATAAAAATCAAGGGAAATGGGTTACGCCATTGCGTTCGTCTCGGAATTCTGCATGAAAACGAGTCCGAGTTTGCGAGAATCGGTGTCCGTATGAAGGAGATATGACCCTCCGAAGTTTCAGGAATTTTCAGAACAGAAAACAGCTCGAAATTCGAATTCGAAATTCGAATTCAAACCCAGAAGCGGGCTGGGCGGGAAAATTCCCTCCCAGGACCCAGGTCGACTGGGGAGTCGACTGGGTAGTCGACCCCCCCTCCCTGACCAGGTCGACAACCTAGTCGACCTGGGTGTCTACCTGGGTACAGAAACCCACTTTTGGGCCTGGGTGCATTCTGATGTACCTGGTCTCGTTTTCTGCCTAGATTCGTCCCCCTAATCCTATATAAACAGCCTTAGTCTCCTTCTCTATTCACAATTCTTTTCTATCCTTATGCTGCCTCTGAGAAAATGTATAAATAAATAAAAATAAGAAAAGTATACGAAAATCCAAGACAAGGTTATGCTGCTCAAGTTTGTCAAGAAGAGATTCGAATCAAGATTAAAGCTTCAAGATAAGAATCAAAGGCTAACTCAAACGGTTTCGAGCAACGTCGCACGAATCATAGCAACGCCATCTTTCTATTCTAATCTAATCTCTGTAAGTCGGTTACTTTTTAGATTTGAACGTTTTCTCTATTCGTGACATGAAATTAAAGGAATAAAAGAATATGCCAAATCTCTCTATTCGAATCAGTGCTTATATCTTTGGACCTAATTAAGAACTGTTATGATTCAATGACCAATAAGACTGTGACTATGAAACTATGGACCTTAAAACCATATGCCTCTTTGACTATGAACATTGCCTATGACTATGAACACTGCCTATGACTGTGACTCATGACTATGAGAATTATTTCCTTGATTATGAACACAAGCCTATGCCTTTGATTAGGAAACATAAACTATTGCCTATGACATAACAAGGACAACTGTGATTAAAACACCTATGATTCATGACTAGGAAAGTGTTGCTTAAGTTTTGTGACTATGAAATTGGGTCTAAACCTGATTATCTATTCTGTCTATTCTTGGTTTTCTTTGGTTTTAGATCTTGGGGATTTACCTATTAAGTTAGGTCTACCCATGTTCTTGAACCTACGTCGTTATTCAACCCTTTTTATGTCATAAGATTTTCAGACCTATAGGCCTTCGATGTTTTAGATCAATTTCAGGGAAATTCGTTAGGTCTGTAATTAGTAAATTATCATTTTATGCCAGTTATTATGTCTATCTTTTTCATAGCATCTTTGGTTCATTCCCTATTTTCTATGAATCTAGATTTATCTATAATCTAGATTGAATCACGATTATACGAACGATGGGAATACGATTTGGGCAAAATATGAAATTTACTAAAAACGTAGTTATAAACTTGGAAATTGGCATGAATTGGGAACATGTATTATGGCATGTTCATAAAAAATGCAAATTGGATAAATTTGACATGAATAATAGGATGTGTAATTTGAATCTAGTTTTGACTTGTAAATCTAGCATTTACATAAACTGTGAACTAGAATAATAAGTCTAGTTTGACATGAACTGTAATTAGAATGTTAAATCAGAACTGGATTAGCTAATTTGGCATAATAAGTATATTGGCATAAATTTGAAATTGGCCATAATTGCGAGTAATTGTCATGTTTGGCAAAAATCATGGTTAGTGACACTTAATTTGGTATAGTTTACATACCAAAAAGCATAAATATGATATAGAGGGGAAAATGGGCCATAAGAATAAATGTTGACAATTTACATTAAAAGAGTAATTAGGAAATAAGTAAATTAGGAATGATTTACTTATATAATTTGTCCTAAATGAGAAAATGTAAATTTAGACAAATTAAAGGTTTATTAACGACATCTCTTTTAATAATACACCATAAAGTTCTAGGGTGACAGAGAGGATAGTGTCTAGGCTTGGGTTTGGAAAATACAAGTTTCCTGCTCTCTCTGGCTATCCCTAACTGTTCCGATGGACAGAATGGTTACTTTGAAAACCTGATTTAAAAATTAATCAAAAACCCTTTTGAACTTAGAAAACACGAATATGCCTAACCCGAGGTTAGACTAAGTTGCGATGTAAACCTGCCCGGAACCAACCGGCATATCCAGTAATCGTAACAATATCTATCTAATGTGAGTGATAGCGGCTTTAATTTATTTAGTTAAAGCTAGAACAAGAATGGTAGGGTTAAGTTAACTAAGAACACTTAACCAATTCAACATGATAACTAAACCGGTGGGTGGGGTTAGGTTCATACAGACACTTAACACAGTTAAGCTAGAATGGGAGGGCTAAGTCCATAGGGACACTTTACCAACTTAACATGGTAACAAGACAAGATTTGTAGAGGTTAAGTAACTAAGAAAACACTATGCAAATTAACATGTTAACTAGACTAGAAGGTGGAGTTAAGTAAAGTTAATACACTTAGCCAAATTAACATGTTAACTAGACTAGAGGTTGGGGTTAAGTAAAATTTAATACACTTAGCCAATTTGATATGTTAGCTGGACTAGACCGTAGGGTTAAGTAAACTTGAACACTTAACCATCAGATTGTGATAAAGGAATAGGGTTAAATCTAAAACATGAAGGGATAATACTTAACCATTAATAAAATGTTAGTTAAAACAGATGGGCAAGGTTAAGTTAAAAAGGAACACTTAACCAATACAGGATGAATGAATAGGGTTAAGTAATAAGAAATACTTAACCAATATAACTTGGTTTGTGGTAGGGTTAAGTCAACATGAATTACTGATAACACTTAACCAGTTTAACAGGATAAACGAAGAAGGTTAAGTTAGCTTGAATTGACTAATGACACTTAACCAATCCAAATTGACGGGAAAGAGAACTAAGTAGTAAACCTTAGTTAAAAGGAGCTAAGTAGTAAACCTAAGTTAAGAAAACAATGATTCTGGAAACTAAGTGGTAAACCTTAGTTAGCAAAACTAAGTAGTAATTCTTAGTATAACACGGGAAGGAGCGAATGTCCGTCTGAGTAAAAAGAAGGCTCCAACGAATTAGGTTACGAAGCCCGAGGCTTCGAGGGGACATGAGGGTACTCTTGGTATCCCTCTGTGAGGCTGCAGATGATCCTCCTGGGCTCACAGAGGTTAAGGTCTACGTTAGAAGAACCAGGGGTATGCCTTGGTTGCAATATATGGCAACCTAAAGACTAGGATGGACCAGCGTGATTCGACGAGAAAACGGTAACCCTGTGATAGCAACTCGTCGTCTACCATCCATCTTGAGTCAGTCGAGATACGTGAAGCGGAAAGGCGGAGAACTCCAAAAGACCATATACTTGCTATCTAGTTATGGGTGAGGATGGCCATAGGTTAGTGGGGCATAGGGGGCCTGCGTATAGTTCTCATTTTTCAAGGTGTGCCTTTCATTAGTTGAGGGAGGGGTCGAGTGGGACCATAGCCACTGGAATAAAAACAGACCTTAGCATCTGCATCGACAGATATCTAAAAGCTCCCGACCGAGTTCTGTGTTTCTTGATTTGCCCTGCCACAAGACTCGGGCCGCACATTACAGGACAAGTGCATCTAGACAAGCGATAACGATTCGCGATACATGCGTGGGGAAGTATAGGAACATATACCACTCTAGGTAGTGTGTCCTAGACTTGGGGGCATCGTTCGACAGGTAGCATAATCCCTAGTTGGACTAGGTGGCATAAACCCTGAATCCGAGAAGCGTTCAGCAGCTAGCGTAAACTCTAGTTGAGTCTAGAAAGCACTTGATAGAAAACCCTAGATTAGATCTAGGTAATAAATAATAAATGTATGCCTGAAGGCAATGGAAAATACAGGGATTGGGATCACGTTATCGTTACTAGTTGGGACACTAGTTAGGTGGTGCAGAGATATAGAAATCAATATAACAAGGAAATAGCAAAGCGGCGAAAGTATTAGAGCATATCCAGTTAATCTTATCTTAGCATATCTTGTGTTAATCTTGCTGATCCTATCATTATGGTGTTATCTTGTATTCAGTTAATTCATGTCGTTTTGTTTTTCCATGTTCACATGCTAGAAGTTACTGAACTTACTCAGGCTTTATGTCTGACTCTGTTTTTCTTTCGTCTTCTTTTCTTCCGTCCCCCCCCCCCCCCGGTAGTAAAGGAGGGAATAGTATAGCTTAGGTTAAGTCGGACTGTCACTCTTTCCCAGCTTGAAGATTTGTCGAAGTTTTGCTTGGATTCTCTTTTCAGATGTTATGGCTGGCTCTTGCTAAAATTGGGGAATATAAATGTTGTTTTATGCTTCTTTATTTTGTAAGACAGATGATACTCTGATATTGGAAAACAATTGTTGTACAAACTATCTTATCAATAAAGTAAAGTTTTATTTTCCGCTGTTTAATTTCTGTCTATCTTGTAATTTATCTGCATCTTTTACCCTAAATGCTCCACAGAACTTAGTGGATTCCCTTTGTGAGTGACACTAACGGATGTGGGGTGTTACACGTGGTATCAGAGCTGAAGGTTACCAGATCAGATAAAGGATTTGAAAAATTATTTTCAAAACGGTTTTAAAAGAAGCATTTTCAAGAGAAAAGTTTTGTTTTAAAGGCATATTCCCCAAAAGCCATACGCATTATCTTCTCTTCCTCTGTTTGAATTCTTGTATCCTTCTTTCTTGAGTCTCTGGTGCTCCTGGCTTTCTGGGAGGTAACCTCATCGATGGGCGAAGTCGTGCCTGGCTTCCATCCATAACCGTAGTTGTTTCACCTACGGCCAGTTTTCTTTCAAGCTTATAGGGTTTTCTGTATGATGGAAGCAGCTTTCGAGAGATTTGTCAACATACGGAAGAGGATGAGGAATTCATGGATGTAGATTTAGCTCACAAAGGAGGAAGGAATTATAAAACCTAAGATAAGAGGAAGTATCTTTACTAGGGTATAATAAGGCATATAATTAAGGACAAGGGCAAGAACGAGGAACAAGATTTTCAGAAGGGCAAGTACATACTTTCACCGCCAAGCGTACCTAGGAGAAAGGTAGTAAAGTTCTGTTGGAAGAGTCTAGTTTTGCTGTTCGTACTCTTTCCTTTGGTTTTAGCGCTTCGCATTTGTTCATATCCACTTCCATAGTTGAGTCTCTGCACCATAGTACTTGTATAGTAGAAAGATCCCACTAGAGTCTCAAGTCCAATTGGTGGTCCGACCAGTTTATTTTTGGTTAGTAGGAATTTGAGAATAGCTATCGAGTTTGCTTATATCATCTCACGTAGATCGTCTAAATTCGGAGGAGATATTCCTTGGGTGCTTGTCTGATATTGGTTTAGGCCTTTGGGGCTTGTACTTGAGGAATGTCGAGTTCGACTAGGATGGTTTGCGTGAGAGATGAATAGTTGTGGCAGGCACTCTAAAAAGCACGTAGTGACCTTTCGACCCTTATAGTTATGGCATGATGGATAAGCTAAGAGGAGAGACCTCTGATCATTCTAGTATATACACTCAGTATCATGGTTGACATTTGTTTATTTTGGAAATGGAGGTCTGAAACTTCACAATCGTGAAGTTAAATTAGTTAAGATACAGTGGAGTAAAGCTCAAGGAGGCTAGATACTAGCATCATACCCTTTTTCCTTAAGGGTGTATCCTTGATTTTTTTTTAGGAGCTTTACGCATAATTGTTTCTCTCTTTCCAAAATATATCTTCTAGGTCGTATCTTCGATCCTTTGGTAGAAGCCAATGGATGTAAACATGTATTTGAAACATGTTATGGTTGATAGTTGCAAGTGGTGGCTAATGGTTGCTCGTGAATGCATATGCATACGTATTAGGCACTAGATCAGTTCGGACGCTTTCATATTGCATTTACAGATATGTATTTGTTTGTAAGTTGAACTTGATATGTTATCATATGGATGTTGCATATGGATGAATGGCTGTGCACGCATGTAGTATTTACATAACTAGGGATGCTTGCATACATGATTGGACGCATGGCACTGACATGATTCGCATTAAGGAGGTCAACAGAATCAGTAGACCGCCTGATTTTGCATTAGATAAAGACATATACACACACTATGCATATGAACATGAAAGCATTAGAAATCTTTTAAGGACAATGAATGCCTGTGATTGAATGGTTGAGTAGATGGGTGATTGGATGGTAGGACACATTCTTCTTAACTTGAAGATTTCGGGGACGAAATCCTTTTAAGTGGGGGAGAATGTAACACCCCGTAATTCTATAACATTAGGATTCACAAATCAAGGCATAATTAAATTTTAAAATCAAAATCAAGGGAAACGGCTTACACCATTGCGTTCGTCTCGGAATTCTGCATGAAAACGAGTCCGAGTTTGCGAGAATCGGAGTTCGTATGAAGGAGATATGACCCTCCGAAGTTTCAGGAATTTTCAGAACAGGAAACAGCTCGAAATTCGAATTCGAAATTCGAATTCAAACCCAGAAGCGGGCTGGGCGGGAAAATTCCCACCCAGGACCCAGGTCGACTGGGGAGTCGACTGGGTAGTCGACCCCCCCTGACCATGTCGACTGCCTAGTCGACCTGGGTGTCGACCTGGGTACAGAAACCCACTTTTGGGCCTGGGTGCATTCTGATGTACCTGGTCTCGTTTTCTGCCTAGATTCGTCCCCCTAATCCTATATAAACAACCTTAGTCTCCTTCTCTATTCACAATTCTTTTCTATCCTTATGCTGCCTCTGAGAAAATGTATAAATAAATAAAAATAAGAAAAGTATACGAAAATCCAAGACAAGGTTATGCTGCTCAAGTTTGTCAAGAAGAGATTCGAATCAAGATTAAAGCTTCAAGATAAGAATCAAAGGCTAACTCAAACGGTTTCGAGCAACGTCGCACGAATCATAGCAACGCCATCTTTCTATTCTAATCTAATCTATGTAAGTCGGTTACTTTTTAGATTTGAACGTTTTCTCTATTCGTGACATGAAATTAAAGGAATAAAAGAATATGCCAAATCTCTCTATTCGAATCAGTGCTTATATCTTTGGACCTAATTAAGAACTGTTATGATTCGATGACCAATAAGACTGTGACTATGAAACTATGGACCTTAAAACCATATGCCTCTTTGACTATGAACATTGCCTATGACTATGAACACTGCCTATGACTGTGACTCATGACTATGAGAATTATTTCCTTGATTATGAACACAAGCCTATGCCTTTGATTAGGAAACATAAACTATTGCCTATGACATAACAAGGACAACTGTGATTAAAACACCTATGATTCATGACTAGGAAAGTGTTGCTTAAGTTTTGTGACTATGAAATTGGGTCTAAACCTGATTATCTATTCTGTCTATTCTTGGTTTTCTTTGGTTTTAGATCTTGGGAATTTACCTATTAAGTTAGGTCTACCCATGTTCTTGAACCTACGTCGTTATTCAACCCTTTTTATGTCATAAGATTTTCAGACCTATAGGCCTTCGATGTTTTAGATCAATTTCAGGGAAATTCGTTAGGTCTGTAATTAGTAAATTATCATTTTATGCTAGTTATTATGTCTATCTTTTTCATAGCATCTTTGGTTCATTCCCTATTTTCTACGAATCTAGATTTATCTATAATCTAGATTGAATCACGATTATACGAACGATGGGAATACGATTTGGGCAAAATATGAAATTTACTAAAAACGTAGTTATAAACTTGGAAATTGGCATGAATTGGGAACATGAATCATGGCATGTTCATAAAAAATGCAAATTGGATAAATTTGACATGAATAATAGGATGTGTAATTTGAATCTAGTATTGACTTGTAAATCTAGCATTTACATAAACTGTGAACTAGAATAATAAGTCTAGTTTGACATGAACTGTAATTAGAATGTTAAATCAGAATTGGATTAACTAATTTGGCATAATAAGTATATTGGCATAAATTTGAAATTGGCCATAATTGCGAGTAATTGTCATGTTTGGCAAAAATCATGGTTAGTGACACTTAATTTGGTATAGTTTACATACCAAAAAGCATAAATATGATATAGAGGGGAAAATGGGCCATAAGAATAAATGTTGACAATTTACATTAAAAGAGTAAATAGGAAATAAGTAAATTAGGAATGATTTACTTATAGAATTTGTCCTAAATGAGAAAATGTAAATTTTGACAAATTAAAGGTTTATTAACGACGTCTCTTTTAATAATACACCATAAAGTTCTAGGGTGACAGAGAGGATAGTGTCTAGGCTTGGGTTTGGAAAATACAAGTTTCCTGCTCTCCCTGGCTATCCCTAACTGATTCGACGGACGGGATGGTTACTTTCAAAACCTGATTTAAAAATTAATCAAAAACCCTTTTGAACTTAGAAAACACGAATATGCCTAACCCGAGGTTAGACTGAGTTGCGATGTAAACCTGCCCGGAACCAACCGGCACATCCAGTAATCGCAACAATATCTGTCTAATGTGAGTGGTAGCGGCTTTAATTTATTTAGTTAAAGCTAGAACAAGAATGGTAGGGTTAAGTTAACTAAGAACACTTAACCAATTCAACATGATAACTAAACCGGTGGGTGGGGTTAGGTTCATACAGACACTTAACACAGTTAAGCTAGAATGGGAGGGCTAAGTCCATAGGGACACTTAACCAACTTAACATGGTAACAAGACAAGATTTGTAGAGGTTAAGTAACTAAGAAAACACTTAGCCAAATTAACATGTTAACTAGACTAGAAGGTGGGGTTAAGTAAAGTTAATACACTTAGCCAAATTAACATGTTAACTAGACTAGAGGTTGGGGTTAAGTAAAATTTAATACACTTAGACAATTTGATATGTTAGCTGGACTAGACCGTAGGGTTAAGTAAACTTGAACACTTAACCATCAGATTGTGATAAAGGAATAGGGTTAAGTCTAAAACATGAAGGGATAATACTTAACCATTAATAAAATGTTAGTTAAAACAGATGGGCAAGGTTAAGTTAAAAAGGAACACTTAACCAATACAGGATGAATGAATAGGGTTAAGTAATAAGAAATACTTAACCAATATAACTTGGTTTGTGGTAGGGTTAAGTCAACATGAATTACTGATAACACTTAACCAGTTTAACAGGATAAACGAAGAAGGTTAAGTTAGCTTGAATTGACTAATGACACTTAACCAATCCAAATTGACGGGAAAGAGAACTAAGTAGTAAACCTTAGTTAAAAGGAGCTAAGTAGTAAACCTTAGTTAAGAAAACAACGATTCTGGAAACTAAGTGGTAAACCTTAGTTAGCAAAACTAAGTAGTAATTCTTAGTATAACACGGGAAGGAGAGAATGTCCGTCTGAGTAAAAAGAAGGCTCCAACGAATTGGGTTACGAAGCCCGAGGCTTCGAGGGGACGTGAGGTTACTCTTGGTATCCCTCTGTGAGGCTGCAGATGATCCTCCTGGGCTCACAGAGGTTAAGGTCTGCGTTAGAAGACCCAGGGGTATGCCTAGGTTGCAATATATGGCAACCTAAAGACTGGGATGGACCAGCGTGATTCGGCGAGAAAACGGTAGCCCTGTGATAGCAACTCGTCGTCTACCATCCATCTTGAGTCAGTCGAGATACGTGAAGCGGAAAGGCGGAGAACTCCAAAAGACCATATACTTGCTATCTAGTTATGGGTGAGGATGGCCATAGGTTAGTGGGGCATAGGGGGCATGCGTATAGTTCTCATTTTTCAAGGTGTGCCTTTCATTAGTTGAGGGAGGGGTCGAGTGGGACCATAGCCACTGGAATAAAAACAGACCTTAGCATCTGCATCGACAGATATCTGAAAGCTCCCGACCGAGTTCTGTGTTTCTTGATTTGCCCTGCCACAGGACTCGGGCCGCACATTACAGGACATGTGCATCTAGACAAGCGATAACGATTCGCGATACATGCGTGGGGAAGTATAGGAACATATACCACTCTAGGTAGTGTGTCCTAGACTTGGGGGCATCGTTCGACAGGTAGCATAATCCCTAGTTGGACTAGGTGGCATAAACCCTGAATCCGAGAAGCGTTTAGCAGCTAGCGTAAACTCTAGTTGAGTCTAGAAAGCACTTGATAGAAAACCCTAGATTAGATCTAGGTAATAAATAATAAATGTATGCCTGAAGGCAATGGAAAATATAGGGATTAGGATCACGTTATCGTTACTAGTTGGGACACTAGTTAGGTGGTGCAGAGATATAGAAATCAGTATAACAAGGAAATAGCAAAGCGGCGAAAGTATTAGAGCATATCCAGTTAATCTTATCTTAGCATATCTTGTGTTAATCTTGCTGATCCTATCATTATGGTGTTATCTTGTATTCAGTTAATTCATGTCGTTTTGTTTTTCCATGTTCACATGCTAGAAGTTACTGAACTTACTCAGACTTTATGTCTGACTCTGTTTTTCTTTCGTCTTCTTTTCTTCCGTCCCCCCCCCCCCCCGGTAGTAAAGGAGGGAATAGTATAGCTCAGGTTAAGTCGGACTGTCACTCTTTCCCAGCTTGAAGATTTGTCGAAGTTTTGCTTGGATTCTCTTTTCAGATGTTATGGCTGGCTCTTGCTAAAATTGGGGAATATAAATGTTGTTTTATGCTTCTTTATTTTGTAAGACAGATGATACTTTGATATTGGAAAACAATTGTTGTACAAACTATCTTATCAATAAAGTAAAGTTTTATTTTCCGCTGTTTAATTTCTGTCTGTCTTGTAATTTATCTGCATCTTTTACCCTAAATGCTCCACAGAACTTAGTGCATTCCCTTTGTGAGTGACACTAACGGATGTGGGGTGTTACATCAATCATGGTAAATATATTTTGGACCACCTGTTAAGTTCTAATTACCTATAGGATTGTTGTGTTTCGGTTTAATGGCATCACTATCATCATTTTTGTTACTATCAATTTTTATGGATTCAAGTTTAAATCCAAGCATATAGGAGATACCATGAGTATTACATTTCATTTTTATTATTTCAGGTAATAATCCAAATGTAAATCCAAGCTATGATTTCATCTTAAAAATTGTTTCTGCCATGTTAAATATTGGCATCTTAATAAAGCGAAAAAACTTACATTTACTTTCCAAATATAAATAAAATGTAATATGCATCTCAATTATGACTGCAATAGTAAGTTTAACATTGTAACATGTTTATTTCCATGAATTGTTAGTATACTCGCTCACATTAATTTGGTGAATTAACTTAATGTTAATCTATTGGTAAGTTGCTATTTTTCATATGTATTCAATGAATATTACTTCAGATCTTGGTTCATTATAATGTCTCTTCATTTTTTAATACTGCTGGAGATAAATTTTTCTTCTTCTCTATAACTTAAGTTCAAGCACCACAGCTTTAAAATATTCTTCTTAGATCACAGGAGATAATTCCTAACTTATGCTAATGATCTATGGTTATAAATAACTATCATGTGAAGTCCAAACCATGTTATTATCGGTCCAAGTCGATTAAGGGAAATGTTAATTTGTTGCATTTTAAATCCTCTTCTAATTTCTTTTGATTTTAATGTCTCAAGCAAGATAACTATTTTTGTTTTGCATGTCATTGGATGAAGTCAGCAGGTTTAGTGTGATAAATTAGCGAAGCAAATCCAATTAGAATTTCAAGAGACAAAAAGTAATAGTCTTCATTGGGCGGTTGTATTTTATTTTGCATGTCAATTGACGTTCATATTTTAGACGTGCTGGTCTCTCTACAATTACATATGTATACAATTGGACTGGATTTTACATTTCATTGCTATCTCTATGTAGTGTACTTGATATCCTCCATCATTTGGTCAGTTTATTCTGACTTAGATTACCCTGAATGCACAAATATGTCCACATGTTATTAGGATATTTCAAGTAACATGTTTAATATGTAAGAGCATTGTTTGTTGTGTTAATGTCTACGTTATATTACCAAATAGGTAAGTGTTAAATTGAAGTTAGCCGTTATTAAGGTTTTTGTTGTTTCAGACTCCAAACTTGAACAGATTGTTGCTTAGATTACATTGGCCCATAATTTATTGCTCAAATGATAACGGACATTGTACTATCTATTGCTTCATTAAGTGCAGATTAGGAAACTGATATAGGCGTGCATGCGATATGCAAGTTTATTTTTATTTATTTCGCATTTTTGTCAAAAAAAAAATCTATGACATACAAACACTCTATGGCTTGAAATGTTTTTCTACATATTTTGGTTGAACGGGGGTTAGTATATGCAGTTAGCATTTAACAGGTGAACGCATTTAAGACATTGAATTTAGCGCTTTACAGGCATCCCATTTGCAGTTGTATTAAATTTAACACATTAATAGTTTCTTGCTTAATGTTGTTTTGTTTTAATGCATTAATAGAAATTTCAAGCATATAAATTATGTTCTAACTCATTTCATGCTTCTGTATCCATATAGATTGTCAAGTTATCAACCTGAAGGTATTAAATTTTCATATTGCAGCTACCTTTTGTACTGCATTTTCAAAGATACAACAATGATATTAGCTGATTTCGACAAGTACAAAGAGTATAGTCTTCAAAGGACTGCGTCAAGTTTATTGCTTATGTTTACGTAAATGAATTGAAGTTAATTATGTCTTATAGTGGGAAAAACATGCCATTTTGATTGTTGCTTTACATTTTTTAAAATTAAAAGTACTTTAGTGTTCTAAGTAACTAATTGATCGTACCAGAATCTACGATTTTTTTCTCAACTTTATGACTGATGATTATCTAAGGAATCAAGACATAGAATATTTAGTATATATGTGTGCGGTTATCCTTGATTATTTAGTGCAAAAGCATAGATTTAGTTGATATTATATTTTGTGTGGGATTTGTCCTTTTGATTATTTAGTGCAGAAGCATAGATTTAGCTGAAGTTATATTTGGCGCTTCCTGTTAGGAAGTTTGTTTGACTTCACTGCTATTTAGATGAAGTTCAGATAAAAGCACGTTCGTGCCCAAGCATCATCCATGGCCATTCTACTGTCTTCCCTATTTGGATGAAATCTATTTCTATCATGGTATCCTCCATGTCATGGGCGTTTTACTGTGTATCTTGTGCCTTTGTTCTACTGTGTATCTCATGCCTCACTCTTATATGCTCCCAGTTCTCATCGACATGCATGGGTTAGTAATTTGTTATAAATTTTGATGCCCGATTTGTTTGGTTTTTGTGTTGAGTATCTCACGCAGTCACGCCTCATTATTATATGTTCTTATGGATATGCGTTATATGCTCTACTTAATTTGGGGCACTTTTCGTTTTATATTTTGAATGTTTATTTATATTGAACGCTGCATATAAATATTTCATCAACATGATGTTTGACATGATTACTGCTCTTTAACGTTGGTCCTGCTATGTTGTACATGTTTTCACATTAAAACAAGAAATTTGCATCTGATAACAGTATACCAGCCACTGCTAAAAAGACATGCTCCATTAGGGAAGAATAGTATTATTTGGAATTCACCCTCTCAACTGTCTAACCTCATCCCATAGAGTCTGCTATAGCAGTGGTATTAAGTATTTCATCTATATACTATATTTTGCATTTGATTAAATTGCACCTTCAATCTTATGCTCAATAGACTAGATTGTCTGCTTATTTTGGATTTGCATTCGAGGTAAGCCTATTCGTAGACATATTTCGTTCTTGCTTTATTAACTGAAGTACATAAGCATGACATTAAAATTATCCGTGGATAGTTTAGTTATTTTTTGAGGTTGTTGTTGTATAGGGAAAAACATTACCTGAATGTATGGAATAAGGCTAATGGCTAGATTTCAGATGATTTTATGCAGCTACATCACAGTTGATATATATTATCATTTAAGCACTTTAGGTATTTAAAAAATTAGAAAAACCAATGTAACAGTATTCTGTATGCATATCGTATTGCTGTTGCTTGAGGCTTTTTGTTTCATTCACGATTGTTTTGGCTCCTTTTGTACTTCTTCTAATCAGGTTTTGCTGTACACTAATCGTTCCCTTGCTTTCCCTATCAATGTGTCTCTTTACAGTTCTATCTACTTTTATATTGCTACAGCAGTACTGCAAATTTGATACTTATTAGCGGTCAATGGATTCATTCTATGCTCTAACTATGAATAGATACTATCCAATTGCAGTGATGCCATCAGAGCCGGCTCCACAAAATTGAGGATGGGGGGTTGCCCCAGGCAGAATGGGCATTTTTTTTGGAGGAGCCTTTCCTGGAGCAAAAAAAATTTTAGAAGGGGCAAAATTTCTGGTGGAACCTTCATGAAGCCTGCAGGAATCGAACAGGGAACCTCCAGCTCCCTAAATAGACCTTCACAACCTACTGGACAACAAACATCTTAAGTCAATTTCATACATTGTTAAAATATAATTATGTATTTTTAATCTACTGCTACCACCACCCCCTAGCCTGTTGCCTCCTCGAGAGGGGGTTGCTCCAGGCGGCAGTCTTCTCCGACTACCCCTGGATCCGGCTCTAGATGCCATCATCCCCATTTCGTGAAAAAGAGCTTCATCTTTTGGTCTGGTTTGTTTCTTATTAGATATGTAAATCTATATGATACAATGGGGCCCCTGTTTTTACCGTACTCTACGAGGAGGATACAAATACAAGATGTCAATATTTGTCCAGCTGTTGGCTCATGGTAAAGTCACGTCTTAGACTACATTCATATGTTTTGTTTTTTTATATCACCTTATGTGGTTTTCATAGGATAAAATGTAGAAAACTCTAAATTGTTAAGTTTACTCAAGAAGGTATGGGAGAAAATTCACTTACCATTGGTTGTACTAAAAATAGATCTGTAATACATGTTTTGAGTTATATAAAACACAAATTCACAAGAAAAAGATAAATGTATGGTATTGAAAAGTTATTCAATAACCCATTCTTCACATGTATGGTAATACAGTACTGTTAGTGTAATATCCCGGAAAATACAAGCCAATTTAAAATTTTTAAATTGGTGATTTCAAAGGAATTTGAACAATTGAAATAGAATATTTCAATAAAATAGTGAATTGGAAATAGTGAGTCAGTTTGAAAATTTGAATTCAAACTTTGACTGACTGTGCAGGGTGGAAAATTTAACGGATTTTAGTGAAACTAAAAATATTTAAATCTGTTTATCAATACCTTTCTAACAAATCTGAAAAATCGAAGTTTCATAGCGGGAATAAAAAGTTATGGCCGAATGAATTTTCAGAAAGGTCGCTATATAGAATATATAGCCCTGGAAAATTGATATTTTGCATACGACCTCGGAATTCGACGAAACCACTTTTGTTGGGTCCGGGATGTCAAACTATTGCTAGGTTTCAAATTTCATAATTTTTGAAGCTAGTATGTGAGCGTGGCAAAAGAAAATGTGTTTGGTCAATTTCTGTTAAATTGGATCGACCAGAAACTGGCCATTTTTTAAACGATCTCAGAATTCGACGAAACTAGTTTTGTTGGGACCGTAGAGTCAAAACATAGCTAGATTTATTTTTCTGGAATTTTTCGAATCAGTTTGTGGCCCTGGCAAATTGAAATGTACGTTCAAATTGAATATTAAATGTTTTATACTTTAATTTGAAAAATAACTGACTGTAACAGTCAAATTGGCCAACGAAACATATCCCATTGTGTCCGGGATGGGGGTATTTAGCTAGGGGCAACAGTCGTTGGGCTGGAAAAGGAGTTCGTTTGTAAAAACACTATTTAAAATTTACTATAAATCCTCGGCCAATAGGATTTTTTCTTTCATAAAAAAAAATATAACTCCAGAAAACCTAGCCGCCTCCCTCGCTCTCGATGGTCCTTCGCGCTCCAACCTTCCAGCCAATTTTCCGTCCGACTCCGCCACTTCCAGCCAACGCCACCACCACCCCTCGACGCAGCTCCGCCTCCTCTTCAAATCCGACCCCAGCACCCCCTCCCTCGACGTCTCCTCCGCCTGAATCGAGCACCCAAAATCCACCACTTCCCATCGCCGCCGTGGCCAGATCCGACCACCGAGCTGAACCTCACCACCGCCGACAGGACCCCCACTCGAAGCTCTTCCACGTCCAACTCCCTGATCGTCGTCTAGGTCAGCGGATTTCGCGAAAACCTCAAACCTAGTTTTGAACCATCGTGAAAGGTGAGTCCTTTTTGATGTCTGCACTTTGAAAAATCATATCTTTTTGGTGTGTAGACGAAATTCGATGAAACAGGAAACATCGGGACCGCAAGGAAGCTCTCTACCACATAGAAGAAGCCGCGGATTTTTCTGAGTCACCTACGATTTTTAGCACTCCGAAAACCAATGTGAGAAATCTAAATTAAATGAATTTGAATGGAAAATGTTGTGGATAAATTATATTAGCGAAATATAAATTACACACGTGTTGTATACCTCATGTACATGCGTGGTGTAAGCTATATAAGCGAAGTATGAATTATACATGCATAGGATAATTGATATATGTGTTGAAATGCAAGTGTAATATAGCAAAAATAAATATATATATAGATATATATACTCCCCTCGTCCACAAACCATGGACGATATTTATTGTTGTGAATTGGTGTGAAATATTGGATGAAAAATACGAATGGTTGAATAATTGTTTGTGGTTGATATTGTTTGGTTGTGGTTGAAAAATACCCATTGGTGATTGAAATGAATTGGAAATATTTGTGGAAATAAAAATAAAACATGCCTCCTGCGTGCGAATTAGATGCATGAATCCCCATTGTCAAAAACCGTGAGGTTTTAAGGTAGAGCGAGGAGTCGTACTAGGGACGGTGCCGGTTTTAACTACTCTGCCGTTATGCTGCCGAAATTTTGAATAATCTTTATGTGTTAGAATAATTTTCATATGTTGAAATTATCTTCATGCGTTGAAATTAAAGCCATATGTTGAAACTATATCCATGTGTGGAAATGTTCATGTGTTGAAAAGTGATGTGTGAAAATTAAAATCATTTGTGAATGAATGAAGTGATTAAACAATAAAAATCACATTTTTATAATATATATGAAGTATGAAAAATATTCGCCTTATATAAATAGTTTCAACAATAAAAATTCCATCTTTCTAATATGAACAACATAAATAAAATATCCATGTGTGGAAATGCTCATGTGTTGAGAAGTGTGTGTGGTGGAAAAGTTCATGTGTTGAATAAAAAGATCGAGCGATAAAAATTACATTTTTATTGAAACTATGAAGTGTTGAAAACATCCATTTGTCGAATAAATATTTTAAATGATAAAAATATCATTTTTATCATATATGTGATATGCTAAAGATATGCGGACGTTGAAATAAATATTTGTGAAGAAATATTATTTTTAACATGCATAGGAACTAAATAAAATAGTCATGTGTTGAAATGTATTTTAGTTCGCCAAAATTATCATCTTTGAAATGTGAAGTGTTAAAAATAGCCACTTGTTCAAATAAATGTGCATGAGTTGAAATATACATTAATTAGCTAATGATATGATTTTAGCCTATGCATGCAACATTAGAATGAATGGTGTTTTTAAACCAAAGTAAATCAAATATGAAGTTGAATGGAAAATGATAAGTGATAAAAATTGTATATATGTACATGCATATTTATTGAACAGGTTATAGCAAAGGGGCTAGTGAAGAGGAATAAAATTTTGTGCTCGACAAATAGGTACACATTTACTGTTTTGTTTGGGTGATGATTTTATGAGCCTGTTGGCTAGCCGCTTGGCTTTTTCTTTTTCTTTTTGACATGAGACGCCCGTGTGGCTATTTGGGAATTTTCCCAGCCCCTCCCGTACAAAGGAGGTTATGGCGAAATTTTCCAAAAATTAAAGGCGTTAGTGAAATAATTGAAGTGAAAACGATATAGGAATTTTTGAATGAACTATATTTATATAAATATATAAATATAAATAAAATTAAAATGAAACGTGGCCGTGCAGTTCGTGTTTTGAAACCGTGATTTCAAACGACTAGTGCGGGAAATCCGACCATTGGATTTTCCCGAAACCGCAACCGTTGGGTTCGCCTTGGAAATATTTTTCCAACGGCACCAACTTTGTGAAGATCTGACGGTTGGATTGTCTGGAATGTTTAATTCAAATCTGAAGAAAAACAGCGCCAGAAACGATTATATTTATATATATATAAATATAATTAAATTAAATCGAATAACGACGCTGCAGTTCGTAAATTGAAATCGTAACTTCAAATGACTAGTGTGGAAAATCCGACCGTCGGATTTTCCCAAAACTGAAATCGTTGGATTCGTTTTGAAATGACCTTCCTAATGATACCAAATTTGTGAAGATCCAACGGTTAGATTTTCAGATATGTGTAAAACAAAATTAGTGAAAAACAGCGCCAGTGCATCGACACGACCTGAAACGTCGTTTAATTAAATATGGTCGTTTTAAATTAAATAAAAATGGCGATATATCGTTATAAAATACGATAGATGATATAGAGTGGAAATAAACCAATTTCGTTGTGTTTGCTTGGTATGTGATGGTTGAATGTATTTAACATGAGAATTATAACTAAAGAACTGAAATGTGAATGTTGAATAGTCCAACCATATGATAAATTGATTTGAAAATCTAAATATACGTGGATTATTTGAAAAGGCCGAGTTCATCTCATTTCAAATAATCGATCGACGTTGAGAAGTCGAAGAGTCGAAGACGGTTGAAGACCGACGATCTCCACATTGGATGGATGGGCGCTACTGATGCTCATGATTGGAGTAGCTACCATGAAGGAACTGAAGTAGTAGCCATCCAAACATACTGTTGATGGTACGGATATGCGAGGAATTGGTGCCTCCGGTTTCATTCAGACCCAGAACGGACTTGTAAATGGACTTTGTGTCTGACATTGGATTTTGTTCTGTGCTGATTGATATCTGTTAAATATATATCTGTTTGGCGGCGGAGAATTTATTCTCTTGCTTAACGCCCTTCTCTGAGACGTACGAGCTCAGAGGTTATGTATAGATAGAAATCAGTCGCATGGAGTGGATTGCCTATGTGGCACGCCTAAGTGGCATATGATCAAGGCTTCTGTTGCAAAGCAAAGTCTTGTGGTTGATGATCAAAGCATGGTCTGTGTGACGTAGCTTTGTGTATAACGTGAATTCACGAGCCTCACACCCCGGTATGAGTCAAAAACGGAAGACGGACCGCTGGGAGAGCACGACGTTTCTTTCTAGCTATGGTGGTGTCAGTGACCTACCAGCCCTGACATTATATATACTTTTCACCTGTGTGGTTGTTGGAATGCGAGGTGCCTCGATTATAGGTCTGTAATGACCGGGAAACGTGTGTTCAGGAATAACTAATCCTCAAAAGTAAGAGAGGACCGGCCCAGCCGATTCCAAGGATCAGAGTGGGGTCCTGGGACATTTGCTAGAGTGTCTTGAACGGAGAGGAGCTTACCCCTTGCCTCGACTCAAGAAGGAACCCAATTTCCAATACGAAATATGCGGACGTGATTGTATTACTAGTATGGCGACATAGTAGATGGTAGCTATGCCGCCTAGGATTGATATTTATGATTGAAATCGCTATTGAAACATATATGCACTAGTAATAATATCAAACACTTTTGTTTTACTCGTATGAAGCATTTTTGGCCATTATAAGGTAAAAACTCTATCCTCCGGCTTGCGTTGCATTGTGTGATGGGACCTGAGTCTTATAATGGCTTCATTTTATAAAAAGCATTGCGATGATTTAATCATTTACTTTATTTCATGCACTAGCACTCATTGGAGTAAACCCGTTCCGCGAAAGTGGCGTGGTCCTTTGATTTGTCGTATTATTGTTGTTAATAAGTTAAGTAGATTTCTCATACCAGTCCCATGACTGACTCGTAGTTTGTTTCACCTTGCAAACTCGGGTGCCCTCATTTTCACACAGGCAGCCTAGTTACAGGTTTCTGACGCACTTTTAGCTCATGGCGAGGCTTGAATACACCGTGCTGACTTGGATTTTCTCCGCCATTATTGTATCTATATTATGATTCCTCCATTGGCGATGTAGACTGATATTTATTTTGTGTACTCTTTATGTATGATTCCGCCTCTGGCGATGGTGACTGATTACGTATCATTATGCACTAAGTTGTATCATGTACTGTGCTCTCTGATGTGATGATATCTATATGATTCCGCTTTCATATGTGTATAAATTATTCTATTTTCTGTTTATGCTATTATCTGTGATCTGCTAATGATGATTAATGTGTTATATTCCAATGATTATCCTTAACACCGTGTCACGAGGTTTTGGGATCGTCACAGCTAGAGCCATATCTTGCACTAATGACCCTTCTATCCATGTGATGATACAGGAAATGACTAGATATTTAAGTTGAACTGCATATAATAAAACCAAAATCTATAGAAAAGTAAGAAAGAATTAGTTGTTACTTTATATTCCTATTACATATCTAAAAATGCATCTCACCATTAATTTATAATTTGCATAACATATGTATTTTTGTTGTTCGTGTGTGTCATTTTCTATATGTTGATTAGTAACATTCTACTTAAGTTTTGTATTTCTTCTAAACTATTTCCTAGCTTCATTGATTCATTATATCATTAGTTAATTCTGATATATAAAGTCTATTTAGACACAAAGATTTGACACAAAATGCGGGACACAAAATCTGAACAACAAGATTACCCCATGATTTGCACCTCACACATAAAAAAAAATTAATCATGTGGCTGAGATTTTGTGTCTCCTGATTTGTGTCAAGATTTTGTATTCATATATATGAGGAGCGATCAAGAGCACCCCAAATAGTCCAGCACCCCTTTAGCCCCCTTGATTTCCACCACACAGTCCTCTTTCTCTCTCCTTCCACTAACTCTCTCTCCCTCCACTAACTTAATAAATAATAAATGGGTGGCTATTATAAAGGTGCAAAAGGGGTGCTAACAAAATGGGGTGCCATATAACCTTCCTATATATATATATATATATATATATATATATATATATATATATGAGGAGCGTTCATTGACACCCCAAATAGTGAGCACCCCTTTAGCCTACCAGTTTCCACCATACATTCCTTCCCTCTCACCTTCCACTAACTCTCTCACCTTCCACTCACCTTAAAATAATATAAACGAGAGATGGAAACCAGGGAGGCTAATAAGGGGTGCAGAATAAGGGGGTGCCATTGAACGCTCGTCTATATATATATATAGCTTGGTATTATTTTCAATTTTATTTGTCATTTTTTTCATGGTTTAACCTATGTTAATATTTTCCCTTTTTCCATCTTTTATGCAGCAGATGAAGAGAGATTGAAGTTCTCATGGTGTATGAGAAGTATGGACATAAACGTGCTCTTCCTGGATCACCATACATATTACACCAAAAACAAAAAATAGGACTCTGGACAAGTAAGATCCTGGTTCTATTTTGAGTTAACACCATGAAAAATTATTGCTAAAGCAGAGAATAGAAAGTTGGAATTATTTTGACAGTTGTATGCATAATTTGGCTATTACTGTGTTATGTCTCTATTAAATTGTAAAAAGATTGTGTAGGTAAGTTACTTTTTTATTGGTAAATTTGCACTGATCTGTAATAAAAAATTATAGTTATAATTCTGTTTTAGTCTATCCATTCGACCTGGAGTTATTGATAAGGGTTAAAAAAAAGGGAATGGTTGTTGAACAAGATTATATGCAAAGAAGAGTTATCCCTCAAGTTGGAAGCAAAATCATTAAGCCAAGGAAAATTCTTTTGTAGACCAACACCTTTTCTGTTTATCTATGTGTTTTAGGGTATTAAACATCAAAACATGTTATTTTTAAATATGTGTGCATATGTTTATTCTTATTTTTATTTTATTTTTAAGCAGGATTGACTCCTTTTCATTTTTATTTTGTTGGAGAAGAGGTAACATAGAAGCAATCATAATGCAATTGGTACATGAATAAATGGAGCAATAGATGTGTTTCAAACACATGCGTGATTGTACTTAGCACGACTACTCCTTTATATCTTTTAGTTTGAAGATGTCGTAGGGTAGAAGCTATTCAATATCTATTGCCACCTTGCTGACTAAATCAATATTAACAAACACACATTAAATAAAGAACGATCTTCAGTGTTATTTTGATTTTACTATGTGCCAACATGTTAATGTATAAATCAGTTTTGCTCAATCGTATATTTTGGGAATTATTTGCTAAACTATATAACGGGGAATGTTTGGCCAAATAAAGATTTTACAGCTAAAAGGTATTAACCATAACTTTCCCATAACCTTATGCATAATATATTGTATTCACTTCACTATATATATAATAATAATTTTTCCAAAAAGAAATCTATAATTATACTATGCACCCTTTCCGATATTTATAAGCGCCCAACTAATCCGAACTATTACTCTCTTAACTATTATATTATGTTGCTTTTCAAAAATATAAAAAATAAGATGTAGGCTGCCAATAAAATACATATAGTAATATACTCTTTCTAAACAATTTTCAAATGGTTAATGCCTACTATGCTACATTCCAACTACTTTTTAGTTTCCCCATCCCGTGTGCGAAGCACGGGTTCGCACTCGTGTATATTAATAACGATAAGAACCTGATTGTGAATTCAAATGCTAGCAATACTTGTTAATGCTTATGAGCTATCTGTTGCTTTTCATAATATTTCCAAGTATTTCTTCGCAATGCATCATTTATATGTGGTTTTGAAAGAAATCACAAGCAGTTTAATCATGATTAGAGATAATTTTAATTTTTTAACTAGCAATATTTTATTGGGTCTTACAAAGTCTAGTGTCGATTGAATGAGAGAGGCTAAATTTTTCATGGATCTAAAAAAATATATGCTTCATAATACCAAAGTATAATATTTATTCGAGGAAAAATCTATTGAAGCACAAATTGCTAACATTAGATCTTCAGTTAATTTCAGTTACAAATGTAAGCATATTGAAGTTCAATATCAAAATACATTATGCAACGTTATATGTTTTAGTAGTCCCTCCACTGGTATTTTCTTTTTCTTTCCAACATATAAATAATATTTAAAAAGTGCAGGGCACATGTTATTTAAAAAAAAAACAGATTGAAGTTTTGCATTGAATGCATTGCCCACACTGCATAAGTTATAGTATTTGATTCAAATAAATTATATAGAGAAAACTCATGATATGCTGCTAAAATCATATTTGTGTCTTATAAATAGAAGTATTAAAATATACACGACCATGACAATAAGTTAAATTAGGTGGTCGGTGATGTTGTCGTTTGTATTATTTGCATCCATCTTAAAATGCTACTACAAATAGATGACCAGTAAGCACGTTGAAAAAGGAATGATTTAAAGTTTTGATTCTTCCAGCAAACTTTAGTTACATAGAGATCAATACAATGACAGTTTTCATATGCATATGCTGTGTGGCCACATGTAGTGACCCGTAACTTCCCCGGTAAGGAAAGAACGGATTGCTTTGAGAACAACACACATCGGAACACAAACAGAAGAACATTTCATAGTTTATAACAACAATTTCAGCAGAATACAAGAACATACAGAGTATGAATAAGTACACTCGACAAATATCAGAGATTTAAATTACATTTAAATACATAGCAGCGGAAAATAACACAAAACACAACTGAAGGCGATATATGGATACAGAGCTTTCCGAGTATCGTTCCAACTGTAAACCAGGATCCTGTGAATATAAATCTGCAAAACCAAAACTACTAACTGTCCGTGTAGAAAATAGGGGCACCCAGAGTTTAGGTTGAAACAATAAACTCCAGGTCAGTCATGTGACTGGTGTGAGAACTAAAACAGTTATTTAAAACTTTACATTAAAAGAGAGTAATTCAAGGGACCACGCCGTATAACACGGAACGGGTTTCCTCCCAAGAAGACTAGTGCATATAACAAAACAGCGCAATGCTTTTTGGAAAAATGAAGATATTATAAGACCGAGATCCCATCACACAATGCAACGCAAGCCGGAGGATAGGGTTTTCCCTTATAATAGCCAAACATGCTTGGTACGTTTAAAACAAATCATTTGATACTATTATAAGTGTATAGTGTCAAAAAAAATTCAATCATAAATATCAATCATAGACTGCATGGGTACCATATATCATGTCACCATACTAGGCTCTACAAATAAAACCGCAATATCACGAATTGAAAATTGGATTTCCGTCATGAGTCGAGGCAAGGGGCAAGCTCCTCTCCATTCGAGACACTCTAGCAAATGTCTCAGGACCACACACAGCGATCCTTGGAATCGGTTGGGCCGGTCTTCTCTTACTTTTGAGGATTAGTTATTCCTGAACACACGTTTCCCGGTCCTATAGGACCTATATAATGGTTTGTACGTCGGCTCACATAGTGCCTGTTATCGACCATATATTCGAGGCGCCTCACATCCAACAACCACACAGGTAAAAAGTACATAAATGTCAGGGCCGGTAGGTCACTGACATCACCCATAGCTAGAAAGAAACGTCGTGTTCTCCCAACGGTTCTTATCCCATTTTTGACTCATACCGAGGTGTGAGGCTCGCGAATTAACGCTATACACAAGCTGTGCCACACAGGTCGTGCTTTGATCATCAACCACAAGATTTTGCTTTTCAATAGAAGCCTTGATCATCTGCCACTTAGGCATGCCACATAGGAAATTCACTCCATGCGACTGTTGTCCATTGATATACAACCTCTGAGCTCCTACGTCTCAGAGAAGGGTGTTAAGCAAGAGAATAAATTCTCCGCCGCCAAACAAATGTATATTTAATAGAGATCAATCAACACATAATAAAATCCAATGTTAGACACACAGTCCATTTACAAGTTCGTTCTGGGTCTGAACGAAACCGGAGGCACTTTCAACGCATATCCATCGATCTCCAAGTACGTCTGGACGATCACCAACTGATTCCCTCGTTTTGGGTGTACAGCCCAATCAAGATCACCAATAATCATCCAAACAATGTGAAGACTTCCGGTCTTCAACCATCGTCTTCATCTTCGACTTATCGTCGAATCGGTTATTCAGAATGGGTGTAAACCCGGCCTTTCCGAATAACCCGCGTATATAATAAACAAGTGTTACATAAACACAACATACGCCTCATTCCAATTCAGAATATTCTTTTATTCCAATATTCACATTCTTAGGTAAAGGTTCCCATTAATTTTATCAAAGATAAATTCTTCTAAATTTACTCTTTAATCGTCCTTTGGATATCATTTCAAACCATGTTAAGGTTTTTCAAACTAGTCGGGATTAGCGAACCACACCGAAGTAATTATTTAGTTTATTTCCCAATCCCAACCTATTCATCCCATGGAGCAAAACTGGTAATACTCCATATATAACACCATGGTGTTATCGGTAAATATTAATTACCATTTCATGTTCAAATCTAATTAAAAATTTAACTATCGCTTTGGAGCAAAACTGGTGATACTCCATTCCCGATCTTTTCAATCTAATTAAAGATTCATTAAAACTCCACTTAGTTTTAATCTTCTCAAAAATCAATATCCTGTCTTTAACTGGGTTAAAGAACCAATGTCACCTAAAACACGATTCACGATAAACCTAAAATCACTTTCTATTGTTAATCGGGTTAAAGAACAGATGTTATTCAAAACACCGCTCACGATAAACCCCAAAAACCAATTCAAATTCAATTCCAATCAAATACTAATTAACTGGACAATTTCACTAAATCTTAGTTAAAAGATTTATTCTTTTCTAAACTGGGTTCAAGAACAGTGTTATTTAAGACACCATTCATGTAATGGCGCGTTTTGTAAGGTATAATAATTAAGTTATTTAATTATTTAAATAACGAATATTTTATAAACGATAGTTGAACGTATAATTATAATTTTATTTTAATTAAAATCGAGCTTGAAATGGCGCTGCAGTTCGCGATTTGGCGATTCGAACTTCAACTGAATGTACAGGATTCGTTTTAAGCCGGATTTCTGTGAAACAAGAAACGTGTGGAGCTGGTGGAGTATATCTTTCTAGTGGAAGAGAAAAATCGGGATTTCATCGTGTAGATTTTGAGTTATGTCCAAATCAAATTTTAGAAAAGTCGCTGTGGAATTCCTTTATAATTTGCGACGCTTTATATACGTTATAAATCGATTTTTCGATACGAACTAAATATCGGGATAATCTGGAGTTTGGAAATCTAGTCATAAAATCTGAGGTGATATTCTGGAGCCGGACGACATTGTATATGGATATATACGATAATATTAATTTATTAATATTTAATTTAATAATATTTAAATATATTTATATATTTAAATGGGTCATCCAGAGCTTTAAAAATACGCAGTTTGAGCAGACGAAGTCAGAATTCGACGAAACTAATTTTGTTGGATCCGGAATGTCGAATACTTGTTAGAGTACCAGTTTGGTGATTTTTGGATATCATATATGGCCGTACGTGATTTTTGACTGAGAAACAGACGAGAAATCGACCTTTAAAAATATGCAGTTTGAACATACAGAGTCGGAATTCGACGAAACCAGTTTCGTTGGGACCGTAATGTCGAACTCTAGCTACTGGTCCAGTTTCGTGATTTTTGGGTACCGTATGTGATCGCAGTGATTTTTAAGGACCCAGAACATATATAAAATCAATAAAAGAAAATAGAAAATAAAATTTAAAATACTCCCCCTATTTTTCTAACGTCCAACACAGGCCACATGTCCTCCCATCTCAGCCACAAGAGCTACCTACCCCAACCTCAACCATATAAGACCGAATATGGTTTTACAGTAAAGTTTCTTCCAAAGAAAAATCAAATAGAAGTCCAAACAAATACTAAAAATCATGTTATCCATATATTTGAGCTCGTAGGGACTTGCTCTTCATCTCTGTGTGCGTTGTATTTGGTTCGAACATTTGTGTTCGCTGCTTCATGAGCCTCCGCATCCTGGGGTTCGAATTCGAGATCTATGTGATGGTTATTGGTGAGATTGGAGTTCGATTCTGAACTTAGCACCTTTTTCAGCACCTGTAGACGGAAACTTATGGATTTCCGAGGGGGTTGATGTCGCGCAAGATTGGGGGAGCGACAGTGACGCATTTCCGTTGGTGGGTGCGAGTTGAAGCAAAAGGTAATGGGGGAGTGCGGTATTGGAAGAGGAAGGGTTTGGTGGAGGAGGCGCCGGAATTCGTTGGTCGGAGGAGGAGCTAGGGGTGGTCAACGGTGGCCATTTTCGTTTGTTTTGGGTTTCCTGGAGCTGAAGTAAATGAGGACGGGATTGAAGTTGTGGAGCGGGTTTTAAGGGTCACGGGTTTGGGCTGGAAGGGATAATGGGCCAAGGATTTCAAGTAAGGTTAAGGCCCGCTTTAAATTTTCTTAAGTTAAATTAAAGTTAAATTGAATCCAAAACTTTACAATCGTATAACTTGGTCATACGAGGTCAGAATCGAGAACCGTAAGTTGCGTTGGGATCGTATGGACAAGCACTCCACAATGGAACTGACCGCGAGTCGATTGGAGTCCGTCGCAATTTATAGCAAAATAAATTGTCTGGATCAAGCGATGGTTATCGTCCTTGACGATGATCGTCCAACTGTGAGTAAATCTCACAAACTCTAAACAGTTTTATTTTCACGTTGTATTCTTAGAACTGTTAAAATATTATCTGTTTGACTGTGTGTTGACTGTTTGATTGAACTGCTAGTCAGTTAGTAGGGATTTTATATATATATTTACATATATATATAAACCGTTAAATAGTCATATGTGATTCTGCTATCAGAATATTTCACAGTGAAGTGAAATCGAAGTTGTTGTATTGTCTAACATCTGTGGTGCAGGGAAACAGGTTGGAGGAATCCAACAGGATTCCTCAACAGTTATTTTACTGTGATTTTTATATTGTGATATATAATGTGATGTATATAATCTGTGTGATTATGTGTGGTGGGACGATATTTATCGTTGTTATATGGCGTGTTAAATACCCTGAGAAATACCAGAATGTAGGAGAGGGGTTTTCAAAGTATATTTTGAAAATAGCTTATTTATATAAAATCAAGGGATTTTATATATATATATATATATATATAAGAAAAAGGATTTTTGATATTAAGGAATATAGTTGGTAAAACAAATATAAAAGAGTTTTATTTGTAAATCAATATAAGGGAATATATATGTTTATCGAATATAAGAGGATATATTTGTTAGTCAAAATATAAAGGAATTATATTCGTTAGAACAAATATAAAGGATATTTATTTAGAGATTAAATAAATAGAATATTATAAAGGGTATTTATTTAGAGATTAAATAAATAGAATTAAACTAAAGAAGATATTTATTTGTTAAATAAATAGGAGTTAACCAAGTGAATTGGTCAAGTTAACCAAGTGAATTGGTTGAGTTAAACGAAGTGAATTAGTTAAGTTAAACTAGGTGGTTAATCAAAGTGAATTAGTAAGTTAAACTAAGTGGTTAACCAAAGTAAATTAGTTAAGTTAAACTAAGCGGTGAATCAAAGTGAATTTGTTAAGTTAAACTAAATGATTAATCGATGTGAATTAGTTAAGTTAAACTAAAGGATTTATCGATGTGAATTAGTTAAGTTAAACTAAAGGATTAATCGATGTGAATTAGTTAAGTTAACTAAGTGGTTAATCGAAGTAGATTAGTTGAGTTAAACTAAGTGAACTGGCTAGAGTTAATCAACGTGAATTAACTAAGTTAAACTAAGGGGATTAGTTCAGTTAATCAAGCCAAGTAAATCAAGTTAGGGTAAACCATTTGAGTTAACCAGTTTGAGTGGATCAGTTAGAGTTGATCAGTTAGAGTTGACCAGTTAGAGTTGACCAGTTAAAGTTGACCAGTCGGAATGGATCAGTTAGAGTTATCCAAGTAGAGTTAATCGAGCAGAGTTGTCGAATATCACATATCCGAAGTAGAGTTATCGAATATAGGGTATTCGAGAGAAGAGTAATCGAATATAGTTTATTCGAGTGGAGAAATCAAATGTTATTCATTTGAGAAGAGTTATCGAATATAGTTTATTCAAGTGGAGAAATCAAATGTTATTCATTTGAGAAGAGTAATCGAATATTGGTTATTCGAAGTTAGTTAATCCAAAGGAGTTATGCAAAGTTAGTTAATCCAAAGGAGTTATTCGAAGTTAGTTAATCCAAAGGAGTTATTCGAAGTTAGTTAATCCAAAGGAGTTAGTCGAAGAGTTAATCGAATATAGTTATTCGAAAGAAGGTGTTAATCGAATATAGTTATTCGAGTAAAGTTAAAAGAGTTAATCGAATTTAGTTATTCGAAATGAGTTATTCGAATTAGATATTTGAATAGAGTTAAACACATTAGAGTGATTCGAATTACTTATTCGAATAGAGTTAAACATGTAAGAGTTAATTGAATATTAGTTATTCAATTTGAGTTAATCGAATTTAGTTATTCGAGAAGAGTTAAATCGAATTTAGTTATTCGAAAGGAGTAAATCAATTTGAGTTAAGTTAATCGATTTGAATTAAGTTGAATCGAAATGGAGTAAATCGATTAGAATTAAGTTAATCGAGTTAGAGTAAATCGAATATTGGTTATTCGAAGGTAAGTTATTCGAATTAGTTATTCGAAGGAGTAAATCAAATGAGTCGATCCAAAGGAGTTAGTCGAATATTAGTTATTCGAATAGAGTTAAAGGAGTTATCGATTTTAGTTTGATCGAAAGGAGTTATCGATTAGTAAATCGGAAGGAGATTTTCGAATATAGCATATTCGAAAGAAAGAGATCGAATATTGTTTATTCGAAAGAGAGAGATTTCGAATATGAGTTATTCGAAGAGAGATAATCGAATATAGGTTATTCGAAGAAGAGTTAATCGAATAGAGATTACTCGAAAGGGAGTTATACATCGAATTCAATTATAGCGAATTCGGGAAAGTACTATTTACTTTCCAGGGTTTAGATCAAGATTTAGTTATTGATTTAGAAATTAGGTGTCTGTTAAATTATTCGAGTTAGGAGATAAAGTTATAATTAAGATTTGATATTTCAGAAGTAGGAATTATAACGGTAGAGTTATAATCAAACGCTGTCATATAAGAAGTGGATTCGTAACCTGAATCCGAGAATTTGCGTAAACAGATGATTGGAAAAAGTGAGTGACGAGCTTCACCTATTTCACAGTAAAGGACGTTGTTCAATTAAGGTCTGAGAGGTAATTATACCCCAACTTGATTGACTTCAGAATTGACAAAGGAATAGTTGTGGTTCGATCTAAAAGGTTGACTAGGAATAAAGTTAAGGAATAAGCGATAAATGGATTAAGCGAAACGATGTTTTATACAACGTTCATTGGAAATCCGTAAATGAGTTTTGGAAACGTTTTCCAAATATAATCAGATATGTTTTCTAAACATAGAAAATGAAATGTTTTCATGATAAGAATTTAAGAAATAGAGTTAAGCAAATTCAGAAACTGACTGGAGAGGGTAAGTTGAACGGTTTTCTAAGTGACGATCTGATGTTGGTTTCGACCTTCTGTATTGATACTTAGAGAATTGTTCTCATACTAGTTACAGTTAGGGACTGATAGTTGCGAAATAATAGTGATGTGAAAATAAGCTATGGAAATGTTTTCCAATGATTAATAACATATATTTTCTAAATATATGAAATAAGGAAATATGAACATATGATGATTGATCGATCGAATTTCCATTTGGAAATAAGATCGTTGTTTGTACACCGACATGTTTTCATTTGATAGTTAGATCACAGACTATCAAAGTTTTTACCATTTTAACGTTGTTATTATGGAGAGACCGGTTGGATTATTATCCGAAGAACCACTCCGTATTAGCATAAGCGTTGCGAATCAAGTACGCTGAAGATAATTGAAGACGGAGTGAAGTACAATGGCTATTGTGAAAAGCCTAGGTAGGATGGATTCACTGAATAGTGCCTTCGGTTTGTCCAGTCCTAGGACAACGTATATGGGAGAAGGTCTGACAGAGTATATCCAATGGATCGCGTAAGTTGATCTGTTCAAACGTATTCGCGTTTGGTGGCGGAGGAATTCGTTTCTCTTAGCTGTATACCCGTGTTATTTTTGGATAAGTCAATTTGTGATTTGGCGGGTATGACAATGTGGCATTCAAAGTGAATGATGATCAGATGTTCTGAAGATAGACGTAGCTTCTAGCCTCACACCAGGAAGTAACAAAAGTTGGGCTAGGCAGCATGGCTAGTTGGGCCATTCCCAAGCAGGGTGTATTGTCACTGATCTAGGGAATATCCATATTTATACTTCTTTTTGATTCTGTATCTTCGGATGACGGTTTGATGGCCTATAACCGTGGTGGCAATATATTCGCGACACTCAAGCTAAATGAGTGAGCGGTCATGTGTGGCCAGGTTGCAAGACGTTCTTGTTGAACCCTGAGTGTATCCCCTCTAGAGTACACTATTCAAAAGGTGCTCCCATACCTTGTCTGTTGGAATCCATTCTCCGATAAGCGCCCTACGGTTTATGATTTTATACTATGTATGTAGAACGTTAGATGCAAGCGTTTCTGCTAGATTGATACCTATTTGTACTTAGACATTATTATAATATCACAATGATATTGCTTGTAAATGTTGTTCAGATACTCATAAGGGAAAAACCCGTTCCGTATTCACGGCGTGGTCTTATGAGATATCCTATACCTGTTTTAAACTATTTTACTCATACCAGTCCCATGACTGACCCGGAGTTTACTTTGTTGTTTTCCCTAAACTCTTGGGTGCCTAAATTTGTACGGGCAGTCAAGTAGTCGGGATTTACAGATATACTTGGAGAGCTTGGAGCAGGAGACTTCAAGATTCTATAGCTATAGTTATTTCCGCTGTGTTGTAAGTGTTGTACTCTGATAAGTGCTATTGTATATATATAACTGTTTACTTCAAAGTTATGTTATATATTATATGTTATTCGTTCCGCTGTGAGATTCGTGTTACTCTGATGATTCTGATGTTCTTCTTCTTCTTCTATTCTATTAGTTCTATCTTTTCTTTCTCACCTTCTAAATTCTTTCACTAACGTCTCGGGATTTCCGACTCTCGAGGAGTCGGAAATTTCCAGCCGTTACAGTTGGTATCAGAGCTTAAGTTAAGTGATTACCTTGGCTCTGTGGCATAACTCGATAGAGATGGGATTAGTAATATCCTAGATTGAGTTTGAGTGTATATATACGAGTGCGTATTTGTTATTTAATATAAAGTGATTTTATATTGTGGAGACTCATTGGTTGAGTAGTTTGTGAATTCTGGTCGATCAGTTTGATCCACTGTGTCGATAGGGGTTACTAAACACTCGAATACGATGGACCGACATGGTATGTTTTGAAAGAGGGTAAATGAAATAATTTTTCCCAAAATATATTTGTTTATAGAAGAAATCTATATCTTGAAATTATTATAGTATATTGATTGAGTTGGTTGTTATTATAATCGAATAAGATTATAAAAGGGTGAAATGGTTATAAATGACCAATCAGAATTCATATGAATGTAATATATGAAATAGTTTGAATTAAATATGAATTTAAATCAGATTTGGAATTTAAAATAAGGAAATTTTAAGTTCCTGGGAGATTTTGAAAATGTTTTTCAAATTGAAAATGATATAGTATTGAACTCACGTCGATAGCTGGAAAATAGATTCTGATGATGAATCTAGACATCATCAGTGTTCATTTTCGAGTTCTAAGTGACGGATTACTACCAAAGGTTTTGTTTTTGAATTGTTTTGAGAAAACAAGTTGTTTAGAAATTCAAAGGTTTTGAATTGGAATTATGGTTTCAAATTAATTTGAAAGAAACCCAGGAACTTAAGTTCTGGAATTAAAATTTAACTAATGAAGTTAAATAAAATGAGATGGTAAAAATAAATTGTAATTTAACTTGAACCGAGTTAAATAAAATTGAATTGGATTAGAGATAATCTAGAATGGAACCAAATTGATAAGTCAATAATTTGGAATTTGATATTAGAGTTCGAATGAAATTCGATTTGGATTTGAGGAAAAACTGATTGGAGATCAATTGGAATGGATAACATTGGTATATGTTGAAGTGGTAGCAGATGGAAGGGATATAAAAGATATGTCCGACAAAAAGGTACAAGTTTATATTTATATGAGTTTGGAATTTATGAGCCGATTGGGCAAGCCGCTTGGCCGTTTGATTTTCTTTTGGGTGGGAAAAGGCCTAGAGAGGCGAGTTGTGGTTTTACCGATAGGGCTATACAAAGTAGGTTATGGCGAAATTTTCCGAAAATTTAAAGTGTTAGAAAATTTTCAATTTTTTTTTTGAAAATTTTAGTTAGTCGGAAGAATAAATATTTCAGTCGATATTAATTGGTTCGGTTAAAATCAGAAATAAGGGGTAAACCAATCTTAGGGGTTCCAATATATAGGGTCATCCTCTAACTTAGCAATTTCGAGGACGAAATTATTTTAAGTGGGGAAGTCTGTAATGGCGCGTTTTGTAAGGTATAATAATTAAGTTATTTAATTATTTAAATAACGAATATTTTATAAACGATAGTTGAACGTATAATTATAATTTTATTTTAATTAAAATCGAGCTTGAAATGGCGCTGCAGTTCGCGATTTGGCGATTCGAACTTCAACTGAATGTACAGGATTCGTTTTAAGCCGGATTTCTGTGAAACAAGAAACGTGTGGAGCTGGTGGAGTATATCTTTCTAGTGGAAGAGAAAAATCGGGATTTCATCGTGTAGATTTTGAGTTATGTCCAAATCAAATTTTAGAAAAGTCGCTGTGGAATTCCTTTATAATTTGCGACGCTTTATATACGTTATAAATCGATTTTTCGATACGAACTAAATATCGGGATAATCTGGAGTTTGGAAATCTAGTCATAAAATCTGAGGTGATATTCTGGAGCCGGACGACATTGTATATGGATATATACGATAATATTAATTTATTAATATTTAATTTAATAATATTTAAATATATTTATATATTTAAATGGGTCATCCAGAGCTTTAAAAATACGCAGTTTGAGCAGACGAAGTCAGAATTCGACGAAACTAATTTTGTTGGATCCGGAATGTCGAATACTTGTTAGAGTACCAGTTTGGTGATTTTTGGATATCATATATGGCCGTACGTGATTTTTGACTGAGAAACAGACGAGAAATCGACCTTTAAAAATATGCAGTTTGAACATACGGAGTCGGAATTCGACGAAACCAGTTTCGTTGGGACCGTAATGTCGAACTCTAGCTACTGGTCCAGTTTCGTGATTTTTGGGTACCGTATGTGATCGCAGTGATTTTTAAGGACCCAGAACATATATAAAATCAATAAAAGAAAATAGAAAATAAAATTTAAAATACTCCCCCTATTTTTCTAACGTCCAACACAGGCCACATGTCCTCCCATCTCAGCCACAAGAGCTACCTACCCCAACCTCAACCATATAAGACCGAATATGGTTTTATAGTAAAGTTTCTTCCAAAGAAAAATCAAATAGAAGTCCAAACAAATACTAAAAATCATGTTATCCATATATTTGAGCTCGTAGGGACTTGCTCTTCATCTCTGTGTGCGTTGTATTTGGTTCGAACATTTGTGTTCGCTGCTTCATGAGCCTCCGCATCCTGGGGTTCGAATTCGAGATCTATGTGATGGTTATTGGTGAGATTGGAGTTCGATTCTGAACTTAGCACCTTTTTCAGCACCTGTAGACGGAAACTTATGGATTTCCGAGGGGGTTGATGTCGCGCAAGATTGGGGGAGCGACAGTGACGCATTTCCGTTGGTGGGTGCGAGTTGAAGCAAAAGGTAATGGGGGAGTGCGGTATTGGAAGAGGAAGGGTTTGGTGGAGGAGGCGCCGGAATTCGTTGGTCGGAGGAGGAGCTAGGGGTGGTCAACGGTGGCCATTTTCGTTTGTTTTGGGTTTCCTGGAGCTGAAGTAAATGAGGACGGGATTGAAGTTGTGGAGCGGGTTTTAAGGGTCACGGGTTTGGGCTGGAAGGGATAATGGGCCAAGGATTTCAAGTAAGGTTAAGGCCCGCTTTAAATTTTCTTAAGTTAAATTAAAGTTAAATTGAATCCAAAACTTTACAATCGTATAACTTGGTCATACGAGGTCAGAATCGAGAACCGTAAGTTGCGTTGGGATCGTATGGACAAGCACTCCACAATGGAACTGACCGCGAGTCGATTGGAGTCCGTCGCAATTTATAGCAAAATAAATTGTCTGGATCAAGCGATGGTTATCGTCCTTGACGATGATCGTCCAACTGTGAGTAAATCTCACAAACTCTAAACAGTTTTATTTTCACGTTGTATTCTTAGAACTGTTAAAATATTATCTGTTTGACTGTTTGACTGTGTGTTGACTGTTTGATTGAACTGCTAGTCAGTTAGTAGGGATTTTATATATATATTTACATATATATATAAACCGTTAAATAGTCATATGTGATTCTGCTATCAGAATATTTCACAGTGAAGTGAAATCGAAGTTGTTGTATTGTCTAACATCTGTGGTGCAGGGAAACAGGTTGGAGGAATCCAACAGGATTCCTCAACAGTTATTTTACTGTGATTTTTATATTGTGATATATAATGTGATGTATATAATCTGTGTGATTATGTGTGGTGGGACGATATTTATCGTTGTTATATGGCGTGTTAAATACCCTGAGAAATACCAGAATGTAGGAGAGGGGTTTTCAAAGTATATTTTGAAAATAGCTTATTTATATAAAATCAAGGGATTTTATATATATATATATAAGAAAAAAGATTTTTGATATTAAGGAATATAGTTGGTAAAACAAATATAAAAGAGTTTTATTTGTAAATCAATATAAGGGAATATATATGTTTATCGAATATAAGAGGATATATTTGTTAGTCAAAATATAAAGGAATTATATTCGTTAGAACAAATATAAAGGATATTTATTTAGAGATTAAATAAATAGAATATTATAAAGGGTATTTATTTAGAGATTAAATAAATAGAATTAAACTAAAGAAGATATTTATTTGTTAAATAAATAGGAGTTAACCAAGTGAATTGGTCAAGTTAACCAAGTGAATTGGTTGAGTTAAACGAAGTGAATTAGTTAAGTTAAACTAGGTGGTTAATCAAAGTGAATTAGTAAGTTAAACTAAGTGGTTAACCAAAGTAAATTAGTTAAGTTAAACTAAGCGGTGAATCAAAGTGAATTTGTTAAGTTAAACTAAATGATTAATCGATGTGAATTAGTTAAGTTAAACTAAAGGATTTATCGATGTGAATTAGTTAAGTTAAACTAAAGGATTAATCGATGTGAATTAGTTAAGTTAACTAAGTGGTTAATCGAAGTAGATTAGTTTAGTTAAACTAAGTGAACCGGCTAGAGTTAATCAACGTGAATTAACTAAGTTAAACTAAGGGGATTAGTTCAGTTAATCAAGCCAAGTAAATCAAGTTAGGGTAAACCATTTGAGTTAACCAGTTTGAGTGGATCAGTTAGAGTTGACCAGTTAGAGTTGACCAGTTAAAGTTGACCAGTCGGAATGGATCAGTTAGAGTTATCCAAGTAGAGTTAATCGAGCAGAGTTGTCGAATATCACATATCCGAAGTAGAGTTATCGAATATAGGGTATTCGAGAGAAGAGTAATCGAATATAGTTTATTCGAGTGGAGAAATCAAATGTTATTCATTTGAGAAGAGTTATCGAATATAGTTTATTCAAGTGGAGAAATCAAATGTTATTCATTTGAGAAGAGTAATCGAATATTGGTTATTCGAAGTTAGTTAATCCAAAGGAGTTATGCAAAGTTAGTTAATCCAAAGGAGTTATTCGAAGTTAGTTAATCCAAAGGAGTTATTCGAAGTTAGTTAATCCAAAGGAGTTAGTCGAAGAGTTAATCGAATATAGTTATTCGAAAGAAGGTGTTAATTGAATATAGTTATTCGAGTAAAGTTAAAAGAGTTAATCGAATTTAGTTATTCGAAATGAGTTATTCGAATTAGATATTTGAATAGAGTTAAACACATTAGAGTGATTCGAATTACTTATTCGAATAGAGTTAAACATGTAAGAGTTAATTGAATATTAGTTATTCAATTTGAGTTAATCGAATTTAGTTATTCGAGAAGAGTTAAATCGAATTTAGTTATTCGAAAGGAGTAAATCAATTTGAGTTAAGTTAATCGATTTGAATTAAGTTGAATCGAAATGGAGTAAATCGATTAGAATTAAGTTAATCGAGTTAGAGTAAATCGAATATTGGTTATTCGAAGGTAAGTTATTCGAATTAGTTATTCGAAGGAGTAAATCAAATGAGTCGATCCAAAGGAGTTAGTCGAATATTAGTTATTCGAATAGAGTTAAAGGAGTTATCGATTTTAGTTTGATCGAAAGGAGTTATCGATTAGTAAATCGGAAGGAGATTTTCGAATATAGCATATTCGAAAGAAAGAGATCGAATATTGTTTATTCGAAAGAGAGAGATTTCGAATATGAGTTATTCGAAGAGAGATAATCGAATATAGGTTATTCAAAGAAGAGTTAATCGAATAGAGATTACTCGAAAGGGAGTTATACGTCGAATTCAATTATAGCGAATTCGGGAAAGTACTATTTACTTTCCAGGGTTTAGATCAAGATTTAGTTATTGATTTAGAAATTAGGTGTCTGTTAAATTATTCGAGTTAGGAGATAAAGTTATAATTAAGATTTGATATTTCAGAAGTAGGAATTATAACGGTAGAGTTATAATCAAACGCTGTCATATAAGAAGTGGATTCGTAACCTGAATCCGAGAATTTGCTTAAACAGATGATTGGAAAAAGTGAGTGACGAGCTTCACCTATTTCACAGTAAAGGACGTTGTTCAATTAAGGTCTGAGAGGTAATTATACCCCAACTTGATTGACTTCAGAATTGACAAAGGAATAGTTGTGGTTCGATCTAAAAGGTTGACTAGGAATAAAGTTAAGGAATAAGCGATAAATGGATTAAGCGAAACGATGTTTTATACAACGTTCATTGGAAATCCGTAAATGAGTTTTGGAAACGTTTTCCAAATATAATCAGATATGTTTTCTAAACATAGAAAATGAAATGTTTTCATGATAAGAATTTAAGAAATAGAGTTAAGCAAATTCAGAAACTGACTGGAGAGGGTAAGTTGAACGGTTTTCTAAGTGACGATCTGATGTTGGTTTCGACCTTCTGTATTGATACTTAGAGAATTGTTCTCATACTAGTTACAGTTAGGGACTGATAGTTGCGAAATAATAGTGATGTGAAAATAAGCTATGGAAATGTTTTCCAATGATTAATAACATATATTTTCTAAATATATGAAATAAGGAAATATGAACATATGATGATTGATCGATCGAATTTCCATTTGGAAATAAGATCGTTGTTTGTACACCGACATGTTTTCATTTGATAGTTAGATCACAGACTATCAAAGTTTTTACCATTTTAACGTTGTTATTATGGAGAGACCGGTTGGATTATTATCCGAAGAACCACTCCGTATTAGCATAAGCGTTGCGAATCAAGTACGCTGAAGATAATTGAAGACGGAGTGAAGTACAAGGGCTATTGTGAAAAGCCTAGGTAGGATGGATTCACTGAATAGTGCCTTCGGTTTGTCCAGTCCTAGGACAACGTATATGGGAGAAGGTCTGACAGAGTATATCCAATGGATCGCGTAAGTTGATCTGTTCAAACGTATTCGCGTTTGGTGGCGGAGGAATTCGTTTCTCTTAGCTGTATACCCGTGTTATTTTTGGATAAGTCAATTTGTGATTTGGCGGGTATGACAATGTGGCATTCAAAGTGAATGATGATCAGATGTTCTGAAGATAGACGTAGCTTCTAGCCTCACACCAGGAAGTAACAAAAGTTGGGCTAGGCAGCATGGCTAGTTGGGCCATTCCCAAGCAGGGTGTATTGTCACCGATCTAGGGAATATCCATATTTATACTTCTTTTTGATTCTGTGTCTTCGGATGACGGTTTGATGGCCTATAACCGTGGTGGCAATATATTCGCGACACTCAAGCTAAATGAGTGAGCGGTCATGTGTGGCCGGGTTGCAAGACGTTCTTGTTGAACCCTGAGTGTATCCCCTCTAGAGTACACTATTCAAAAGGTGCTCCCATACCTTGTCTGTTGGAATCCATTCTCCGATAAGCGCCCTGCGGTTTATGATTTTATACTATGTATGTAGAACGTGAGATGCAAGCGTTTCTGCTAGATTGATACCTATTTGTACTTAGACATTATTATAATATCACAATGATATTGCTTGTAAATGTTGTTCAGATACTCATAAGGGAAAAACCCGTTCCGTATTCACGGCGTGGTCTTATGAGATATCCTATACCTGTTTTAAACTATTTTACTCATACCAGTCCCATGACTGACCCGGAGTTTACTTTGTTGTTTTCCCTAAACTCTTGGGTGCCTAAATTTGTACGGGCAGTCAAGTAGTCGGGATTTACAGATATACTTGGAGAGCTTGGAGCAGGAGACTTCAAGATTCTATAGCTATAGTTATTTCCGCTGTGTTGTAAGTGTTGTACTCTGATAAGTGCTATTGTATATATATAACTGTTTACTTCAAAGTTATGTTATATATTATATGTTATTCGTTCCGCTGTGAGATTCGTGTTACTCTGATGATTCTGATGTTCTTCTTCTTCTATTCTATTAGTTCTATCTTTTCTTTCTCACCTTCTAAATTCTTTCACTAACGTCTCGGGATTTCCGACTCTCGAGGAGTCGGAAATTTCCAGCCGTTACAATTCACGACGAACCCAAAATCCTATTTGATATTAAATACAAGGCTCTGAATAGAAAATATACCGGCTTATATTCAATATCAAATTCTGAAACCAACAAATATCGTATTGGAAATAATGATATGAAATATATCTTTCAAATTTCCACAACCATATATGTATAATCACGAAATCCAACATCGAAATATTCCGAAGATAATTTCGATTCTAATCCATTCCAATTCGTATATTGGAAATTATGATTATTTTCAAAACTATTTCAAATCTAGTTCAAAACTAGTTCATTTCGATAAAAATATATTTTTATCCTTTCAAATGTGGAATTTTTCATCCCAGTTCTTTCCAATTCGTATGTTATTATTTTACACAAATTATTAATATTTTTAATAATTTTATCAAGGCCCGTACAATCGGTTTTCAATAACGGCCACCGAACTGCACTTACAGTGACTTTTCCAAATTTTATTTGGACATAATTCCAAATCCATCCATTAGATTTCAAATCTCTAATAGTATTAGAAAGCTCTTTTCGACACGAACCCAACGGTTCCAGTTTTAGGAGAATCCGACGGTCGGATCTCCCGTAATGTCTATTCGAAGTTAATGGTCGAAATTCACGAACCGCTGCAGCGCGGCGCGTTCTATTCAGGTCATTATATATATAATATATATATATATATATATATATATTTCCTCGATTTCCTTTTAAAACGTATTTTATAAATCGTTTTAAATTCGTTTTCAAAATGATTTCAACTTCATATTCAATTTCGAATCAAAATTGAATATTCCACATCATCGATATACAAATGATAATATTTTCAAAACGTTATATTTTGAAATCACTTCCTTTTCTATAATCATTATAAAAACGAATATAATCGATATAAATATCATTCGCATCAAAATGGCGCATCTCTAATCAACACGGCTTTTTATATTTCAATAACTTCGTTATTCTATTCAACAAATGAATATTTATTCTATTCAACACATGAATCTATATTTCTTTCAACACATGAATATTCTCAACACATGAGTATCGTCAACACATGACTATTTTTGTTATTTAATATATTTTATAAAATTATGATAAAGATTTAAATTTTATTGTTTAAAATATTTTACTCAACATATGAATATTTTCAACACATGAATATATATTTTATTCAACACATGAATATTCTTTATTCTACTCAACACATGAATATCCTTTATTCTATTCAACACATGAATATTCTTTATTCTATTCAACACATGAATATATATATTTTATAATATTCTTTATTTTCCCAATTGGAATGAGGCCCAATCAATTACCATATAATGTTAATTATATGGATTCCATACATTGTATATAATAACAACGATAAATAATCAACCATCATCCAAAGTGAACCACACAACTGCATAAGCATTAAATATAAATAATTAACGCTTACACAGTCTGTCAATCAAATGATCGACATAACACTAAACAATTGGGATTAGTGTATGTCAAATATCATCCCAACACCCGTGTGGGGTTTCAATCCACAAACACTGAATATTATTTGTGCAGTTGGGTGACGTGTAAAATTTAACGTCTCAATCAATATCCTTCAAATAGGTGTACATAAACAAACCTTTCGGTTTGTAAATGAATATTTATTTAATCACATTCACGTTAAAAATTATATTTTTAATGATAATTAATTTATTTCAACACATGAATGTTTTATTATCCATTTGACGTCAACATCGCAAACAAACTTCACAACACATCAAACAAGCATACAAGTCGTTCATGGTTTGTGGACGACGAGTGTCGGGTGCTGCTAAGCACCGTCTGCATCCTAGTATATATTTTTAACTAGAAAACAAGATTTAAAGTGAGAAGTTCTCACCGACTAGCTAAACCAATACACTGCGACTCTTCATACGTAGAAATCTTCGTCGTGCTCGCCTTTTGTCAATTTCATTGTACGTAGCCACTACACATATAAAAATCACATTTTTATATTGTTGCTATGTATATAAAAATCACATTTTTATATTGTTGCTATGTATATAAAAATCACATTTTTATAATCACTCTATATGGATAAAAATCACTATTTTTATACCGCTACTATATAGATAAAAATCATATTTTTATTATCTGTACTATATAAAAATCATATTTTTATTATGTATACTATATAAAAATCATATTTTTACTATCTATACTATATAAAAATCATATTTTTATTAAATGATATATGTAATAAGAATCGCTTCTTTACATATTTAAAAATTACTTCTTTCTATCATGAAAAATATAATCTTCCTTAATTAAAATCCTACTTTTCTTTTCATAGAAAATCAAATCTTTTTATTAATAAAAATTTAATCTTTACAAATCATTATTCTACATACAAATAAAACTGATTTCTATATTTCTAAAGCTAATTACATTAGTTAAGAACAAAAGGAAATAAAACAAATAAACTTACAATTTATTTTCAGCGAAGAAGAGAGGGGTTTGGGGCGTTTTAAATCGAAGATGGAGGAGAAAGGGTGGCGCGCAGGGAGGGGGTTGGCTGGCCTAGGCGGTGCGCGGCCGTAGGCGAGGCTGCTGGGTCCACGGTGGCGTGGGGGTGCGGGTCCCATTAGCTAGGGCTTGGGTTCGCGAGCGGGTAAGGGGAAGGAGAGGAAGGAGCGCGAGGTGGAGAAGAAGAAGGGGAAGGGGTGGTCTGGTGCATCCGACAGCGGCGCGTCGGCCTGGAGGGCGTTGCAGTGGCAGTTTTTCCTCCTCCGTCCTCTTTTTTTAAAAAAAAAATGAAATTGATTTCTGAAGGAAGAAAAAAGGGGGGAGATATAGGAAAATATATATATTATTTAATTATTTCAAAAAGGTACCTTTTTATTTTGACCTCGAAACGAGACCCACCGCCTGTCGTTCATAGCTAGTTACCCCCATTCCGAACACAATGAGAAATGTATTGTAAGCTGATTCGACTGTTTCGATCAGTTTTCGTCAAAATCAAAATATAAATCTATATATTGAATTTGAACGCACCTTTCAATTTACCGGGGCCACATACTGGCTCTAAAAATTCTAGAAAAATATTTCTAGCTTCGTATTGACAATACGGTCCTAACAAAACTAATTTCATCAAATTCTGAGACCGTTTGAAAAATGGTCATTTTCCAGTCGATTAAAATCAACTGAAACTGGTCAAACGCGTTTAACTTCGCCAAGCTCACATATTGATTTAAAAAATTACGAATTTTGAAACTTAGCAATAACTTGACACCAACAAAAGTGGTTTCGTCGAAAACCGAGGTCGTTTGCAAAATTTCCATTTTTAAGGGCCAGAATTCCATAGCGACTATTCTGAATTTTCAACTGGACGTAACTTTTGATTCCCGCTATGAAATCTTGATTTTTCGGATTCGTTGGAAAGATATTCTCAATTAGATTCTAATATTTTTGGTTTCGCTAAAAGCCGGTTTATTTTGAATCCTGTACATCCATTTGAAATTCGAAATCGAAATTTCAAACTACAGCGTCATTTCAATTCCTTTTATATTTAAAAATAAATATTTATATTCTAACGTCGATTCAAATAAATATATACGTTTTAATTCTATTCAAAATAAATTTTTCGTCGTCATTATTTAAAATAATTCATTTTTAATATTCAAAATTCATCAAAATTGCCAAAATAAAATTTTAAATTGGCTCTGATTTCCGGGTTATTACAATCTCCCCCACTTAAAACGTTTCGTCCCCGAAAAGGAACGAAGCTGAAAGTTGTTTTACAGATCAACTCAACTTTCATTAGTTTCTTTACGGCTTATGTTCTTCAACTTTTCAGTTTCTAAGAACTTTTCAAATTCTTTAAAAATTTGGCTAACACCCTAAATTTTCGAAAAATTTCACCATAACCTCCCCTGCACCGGGGACTTCGGGATATTTCAAATAGCCTCCCATGGCTCTCATCAATTCAAAAAGAAAAAGAAACAGCCAAGCGGCTAGCCAATCGGCTTATAAAATCATCCAAACCCAATAAATTTGTAAACATGTACCTATTTGTCGGGCAAACAATTTTATTCTTCTGCTCTAGCCTCCTTGCTATGACCTGTTCAATGTAAGTACACGTATATGCATGCATTTTCAAACAATTTTCCATACAGTTAAATATTTGATTCAATTTGGCATAATGGTTCAAAATTATCAAACCAATAATCAAACAACACAACCATCATCAATTAGTGGATTAACGTTTCAAATTCATAATTTTGATATATATACAGAAAATCATGTTTTTGATGCCAAATCACAAGAATAAACCTATCTAGTTTTGGTTCTCACACCAGTCTAATGGAAATATATAGATATCTCACTTTCGAAACTCGAACACAAATACTGATGATGTTGCAATCATCATCAGAATTGTCCCCGGGCGACTAGAGTGTGATTCTATATCTATCCAATATATTAAAACTTCGAATATACGTTCATGACGCGTATATGCAAAATCTTTATATACTCGATTGTCCAAATTCAATACAAATAAAATATTCAAATACGTATACTTGAATTTAACTTTCAAAACAAAATTTGTTTTCATCTTTATTTGAAAAATATACTCTTCACACTCGTTCTAGGATACTACTGATCCTATCTCTAACGAGTAATTCTTATTGGATATTGCTAATCCAATCTCCGATGAATTCTTTCGTTTGGTTCTAATGTGTCTTGTCTCGAGCTCTGTAAACCAAAGCTCTGATACCACTGTAGTGACCCGTAACTTTCCCGGTAAGGAAAGAACGGATTGCTTTGAGAACAACACACATCGGAACACAAACAGAAGAACATTTCATTGTTTATTACAACAATTCCATTAGAATACAAGAATATACAGAGTATGAATAAATACACTCGACAAATATCAGAGATTTAAATTACATTTAAATACATAGCAGTGGAAAATAACACAAAACACAACTGAAGGCGATATATGGATACAGAGCTTTCCGAGTATCGTTCCAGCTGTAAACCAGGATCCTGTGAATATAAATCTGCAAAACCAAAACTACTAGCTGCCCGTGTAGAAAATAGGGGCACCTAGAGTTTAGGTTGAAACAATAAACTCCAGGTCAGTCATGTGACTGGTGTGAGAACTAAAACGGTTATTTAAAACTTTACTTTAAAAGAGAGTAATTCAAGGGACCACGCCGTATAACACGGAACGGGTTTCCTCCCAAGAACACTACTGCATATAACAAAACAGCGCAATGCTTTTTGGAAAAATGAAGCTATTATAAGACCCAGGTCCCATCACACAATGCAACGCAAGCCGGAGGATAGGGTTTTCCCTTATTATAGCCAAACATGCTTGGTACATTTAAAACAAATCATTTGACACTATTATAAGTGTATAGTGTCAAAACAATTTCAATCATAAATATCAATCATAGACGACATGGGTACCATATATCATGTCGCCATACTAGACTCTACAAATAAAACCACAATATCATGTATTGGAAATTGGATTTCCGTCATGAGTCGAGGCGAGGGGCAAGCTCTTCTCCGTTCGAGACACTAGCAAATGTCTCAGGACCACACATAGCGATCCTTGGAATCGGTTGGGCCGGTCCTCTCTTACTTTTGAGGATTAGTTATTCCTGAACACACGTTTCCCGGTCCTATAGGACCTATATAATGGTTTGTACGTCGGCTCACATAGTGCCAGTTATCGACCATATATTCGAGGCGCCTCACATCCAACAACCACACAGGTAAAAAGTATATAAATGTCAGGGCTGGTAGGTCACTGACATCATCCATAGCTAGAAAGAAACATCGTGTTTTCCCAACTGTCCTTATCCTGTTTTTGAATCATACCGAGGTGTGAGGCTGGTGAATTAACGCTATACACAAAACTGTGCCACACAAGCCATGCTTTGATCATCAACCACAAGACTTTGCTTTTCAACCGAAGCCTTGATCATCTGCCACTTAGGCATGCCACACAGGCAATTAACTCCATGCGACTGATGTCCATCAATATACAACCTCTGAGCTCATACGTCTCAGAGAAGTCCGTCAAGCAAGAGAATAAATTCTCCGCCGTCAAACAGATGTATATTTAATAGAGATCAATCAACACAGAATAAATCCAATGTCAGACACACAGTCCACTTACAAGTTCGTTCTGGATCTGAACGAAACCGGAGGCACTTTCCTCACATATCCATCGATCTTTAAGTACGTCTGGACGATCACCAACTGATTCCCTCCTCTTGGGTGTACAGATTAACGAAGATCATCTATAATCATCCAAACGATGTGAAGACTTCTAGTCTTCAACCACCGTCTTCATCTTCGACTTATCGTCGAATCGGTTATTCAGAATGGGTATAAAGTCGGCCTTTCCAAATAACCCGCGTATATAATAAACAAGTGTTACATAAACACAACATACGCCTCATTCCAATTTAGAATATTCTTTTATTCCAATATTCACATTCTTAGGGAAAGGTTCCCATTAATTTTATCAAAGATAAATTCTTCTAAATTTACTCTTTATTCTTCCTTTGGACATCATTTCAAACCTTGTTAAGGTTTTTTAAACTAGTCGGGATTAGCGAACCACACCGAAGTAATTATTTAGTTTATTTCTCAATCCCAACCTATTCATCCCATGGAGCAAAACTGGTAATACTCCATATCTAACACCACGGTGTTATCGGTAAATATTAATTACCATTTCACGTTCAAATCTAAATAAAATTTAACTATCGCTTTGGAGCAAAACTGGTGATACTCCATTCCCGATCTTTTCAATCTAATTAAAGATTCATTAAAACTCCACTTAGTTTTAATCTTCTCAAAAATCAATATCCTGTCTTTAACTGGGTTAAAGAACCAACGTCACCTAAAACATGATTCACGATAAACCCAAAATCACTTTCTATAGTTAATCGGGTTAAAGAACAGGTGTTATTCAAAACACTGCTCACGATAAACCCCAAAAACGAATTCAAATTCAATTCCAATTAAATACTAATTAACTGGACAATTTAACTAAATCTTAATTAAAAGATTTATTCTTTTCTAAACTGGGTTCAAGAACAGTTTTATTTAAGACACCATTCACGACGAACCCAAAATCCCATTTGATATTAAATATAAGGCTCTGAATAGAAAATATACCGGCTTATATTCTATATCAAATTCTGAAACCAACAAATATCATATTGGAAATAACGAAATAAAATATATCTTTCAAATTTCCACAACCATATATGTATAATCACGAAATCCAACATCGTAATATTCTAAAGATAATTTCGATTCAAATCCTTTCCAATTCGTATATTGGAAATTCTGATTATTTTCAAAACTATTTCAAATCTAGTTCAAAACTAGTTCATTTCGATAAAAATATATTTTTATCCTTTAAAATGTGGAATTTTTCATTCCAGTTCTTTCTAATTCATATATTATGATTTTACACAAATTATTAATATTTTTAATAATTTTATCAAGGCCCGTACAGTCGGTTTTCAATAACGGCCAACGAACTGCACTTACAGCGACCTTTTCCAAATTTGATTTGGACATTATTCCAAATCCAGCCGTTAGATTTCAAATCTCTAATATTCGTTAGAAATCTCTTTTCGATACGAACCCAATGGTTCCGGTTTTAGGAGAATCCGACGGTCGGATCTCCCGTAATGACCATTCGAACTCAATGGTCGAAATTCACGAACTACAGCAGCGCGGCGCGTTCTATTCAGGCCATTATATATAATATATATATATATATATATATATATATATATATATTTCGTCGAATTCCTTTTAAAACGTATTTTATAAATTGTTTTAAATTCGTTTTCGAAACGAATGATAATATTTTCAAACGTTATATTTTGAAATCACTTCCTTTTCTATAATCATTATAAAAACAAATATAATCGATATAAATATCGTTCGCGTCAAAATGGCGCATCTTTAATCAACACAACTTTTTATATTTCAATAACTTTGTTATTCTGTTCAACAAATGAATATTTATTCTATTCAACACATGAATCTATATTTCTTTCAACACATGAATATTCTTAACACATGAGTATCGTCAATACATGACTATTTTTGGTATTTAATATTTTTATAAAATTATGATAAAGATGTAAATTTTATTGTTTAAAATATTTTACTCAACATATGAATATTTTCAACACATGAATATATATTTTATTCAACACATGAATATTCTTTATTCTATTCAACACATGAATATTCTTTATTCTGTTCAAAACATGAATATTCTTTATTCTATTCAACACATGAATATATATTTTATAATATTCTTTATTTTCCCAATTGGAATGAGGCCCAATCAATTACCATATAATGTTAATTATATGGTTTCCATACAACACATGTATATAATAATAACGATAAATAATCAACCATCATCCAAAGTGCACCACACAACTGCATAAGCATTAAATACAAGTAATTAACGCTTACACAGTCTGTCAATCAAACGATCGACATACCACTAAACAATTGGGATTAGTGTACATCAAATATCATCCCAACACCCGTGTGGGGTTTCAATCCACAAACACTGAATATTATTTGTGCAGTTGGGCGACGTGTAAAATTTATCGTCCCAATCAATATCCTTCAAATATGTGTACATAAACAAATCTTCCGGTTTGTAAATGAATATTTATTTAATCACATTCACGTTAAAAATTATATTTTTAACGATAATTAATTTATTTCAACACATGAATGTTTTATTATCCATTTCACTCAACATCGCAAACAAACTTCACAACACATCAAACAAGCATACAAGTCGTCCATGGTCTGTGGACGACGGGTGTCTGGTGCTGCTAAACACCGTCTGCATCCTAGTATATATTTTTAACTAGAAAACAAGATTTAAATTGAGAAGTTCTCACCGACTAGCTAAACCAATACACTGCGACTCTTCATATGTAGAAATCTTCGTTTTGCTCACCTTTTGTCAATTTCATTGTCCGTAGCCACTACATATATAAAAATCACATTTTTATATTGTTGCTATGTATATAAAAATCACATTTTTATATTGTTGCTATGTATATAAAAATCACATTTTTATAATCACTCTATATGGATAAAAATCACTATTTTTATACCGCTACTATATAGATAAAAAAATCATATTTTTATTATCTATACTATATAAAAATCATATTTTATTATCTATACTATATAAAAATCTTATTTTTATTATCTATAACAATAACAACAACAAAGCCATATATCCCAAACAAGATGGGGTTGGCTAGATATGGAACCCAAAATTAAAATAAAATAAAATAAATAATGATAACAATATATACATGTATATAAACGGTTTAAAATAACCAAACAAATAAAAATCGTTCGATAAAGGGTTTTTTTAAAATAATAATAATAATACGTAAAAAGGTTCAATAAAAGTGTAATAAAATCTAAAAAGGTTCAGTAAACATGAAATAAAGTCTTAAAAAAACCCTAAGGTTCTGGTACATGGATTGCCAATTTCCATGCACTCCTATCAATTACCAGCTCTTCCAATAAACTCCAGTTACTTAAATCTCTCTTTATTATCTCCTCCCTTGTCATTTTACGTCGACCTCTACCTCTCTTTGGGCCTTCGGCGCGGCCTAGAATCCCAACGCGTACAGGTGCATCGTTTGGTCTACGTTGGATATGTCCAAACCATCCCAAGTGGTATTGGACTAACTTCTCTTCAATAGGTGCAACTCCAAGTTTTTCCTGAATATCCTCATTTCTAATCCGATCTCGTTTGGTATGCCCACAGCTCCAACGCAGCATCCGCATCTCTGCTACGCTTATCTTCTGGACGTGTTGCCTCTTAGTAGGCCAACATTCTGCACCATATAACATTGCAGGCTTGATTGCTGTCCTATAGAACTTTCCTAAGCTTCTGAGGAATCTTTCGATCACAGAGAATGCCAGATGCTAGTCTCCATTTCACCCATCCTGCTTGAATTCTAAAACTAACATCCTTATCAATCTCTCCATCAAACTGCAACATAGATCCTAAGTATCGAAATGATTCCTTCTTGGGTACTACTCTACCGGCCAGGGTAACATCTTCGTCATCTGACCTGACACTGCTAAACTCACACTTCATATACTCTGTTTTAGTTCTGCTAAGCCTGAAACCCTTTGATTCCAAGGTCTCCCTCCACAACTCCAGTTGTCGATTAACCCCTATTCTACTTTCATCAATCAGCACAACATCATCGGCAAAGAGCATACACCAGGGAATCTTCCTTTGTATATCTTTTGTGATTTCATCCATCACTAATGCAAAAATATAGGGGCTCAAAGCCGAACCTTGATGTAACCCTATGTTAATTGGAAAGTCTATGGTCTCACCATCGCATGCCCTAACACTAGTCACAACCCCCTCGTACATATCCTTAATAAGGGTAATATATTTTGATGGCACTCTCTTCCTTTCTAGCACCCACCACATAACCCTCCTCGGCACTCTGTCATAAGCTTTCTCCAGGTCAATAAAAACCATGTGGAGATCTTTCTTCTGCTCCCTGTATCTCTCCATAAGTTGCCTAACCAAGAAAATCGCCTCAGTGGTTGACCTTCCAGGCATAAACCAAATTGATTCCTAGAGACACTTGTCAACCTCCTCAAACGCTGCTCGCAAACTCTCTCCCAAAGCTTCATTGTATGACTCATAAGCTTAATTCCTCTATAGTTTGTGCAACTTTGAATATCTCCTTTATTCTTGAAGATTGGAACTAAAATGCTTCTCCTCCACTAATCTGGCATTTTGTTTGATTTGAAAATATTATTGAACAACTTAGTTAGCCATCTTATCCCTGCATCTCCAAAGCGTCTCCACACCTCAATAGGAATGTCATCAGGCCCTACCGACTTGCCTGATTTCAAACGTTTCAAGGCCCCCTTGACCTCAGCTTCTTGAAATCTCCGCACAAAATGTCTATTGGTGTTGTCGGCTAAGTCTTCCAATTCGATCAAAGAGCTATCACTTTCTTCGTTGAAAAGCTTATCAAAGTATTCTCTCCACCTATTCTTTATCTCATCGTCCTCCACCAAAAGTCTATCATTCTCATCCTTAATGCATTTAACCTGATTGAAGTCCCTTGTCCTCCTCTCGCGTAGCCTAGCTATTCTGTAAACGTCTTTTTCACCCTCCTTTGTACTCAGCCTTTGATACAAATCTTCGTACGCTCGTCCCCTTGCTTCACTCACTGCTCTCTTTGCAGTCTTCTTTGCCACTTTGTACCTATGCATGTTCTCTTCGCTTCTATGATGGTACATGCATTTGTAGCATTCCTTCTTCTTGTTATCCCAAATACCTCAGTGGCGACTCTCCGAATGCAAGTTGCCATCGCATTCCATATGACATTTGATTCTCCTTCCACATTCCAAACCCCTTCTCCCATCACTCTATCTTTAAACACCCGTGAAGCATCTCCTCTGAGTTTCCACCATTTCGTCCTGCTAATCTTCGCTCTCTTATCCTTCACCACCCGAAGACGAAACACGCATACCAAGAGCTGGTGTTGTGAGACGACACATTCTCCAGGTAAGACCTTGCAATGAACACAATCTCATTTACTATCTCTCCTGGTTAGGACAAAGTCAATATATTTTTATTATCTATACTATATAAAAATCATATTTTTATTATCTATACTATATAAAAATTATTTTTTTATTATCTATACTATATAAAAATCATATTTTTATTCAATGATATATGTAATAAAAATCGCTTCTTTATATATTTAAAAATCACTTCTTTCTAACATGAAAAATATAATCTTCCTTAATTAAAAATCCTGCCTTTCTTTTCATAGAAAATCAAATCTTTTTATTAATAAAAATTTAATCTTTACAAATCATTATTCTACATACAAATAAAACTGATTTCTATATTTCTAAAGCTAATTACATTAGTTAAGAACAAAAGGAAATAAAACAAATAAACTTACAGTTTATTTTCAGCGAAGAAGAGAGGGGTTTGGGGCGGTTTAAATCGAAGATGGAGGAGAGAGGGTGGCGCGCAAGGAGGGGGTTGGCTGGCCTAGGCGGTGCACGGCCGGAGGCGAGGCGGTTGGGTCCACGATGGCATGAGGGTGCGGGTCCCATTGGCTAGGGCTTGGGTTCGCGAGCGGGTAAGGGGAAGGAGAGGAAGGAGCGCGAGGTGGAGAAGAAGAAGGGGAGTGGGTGGTCTTGTGCCTCCGACGGCGGCGCGTCGGCCTGGAGGGCGTCGCAGTGGCGGTTTTTCCGCCTTCGTCCTCTTTTTTTTTTTTAAACTGAAATTGATTTTTGAAGGAAGAAAAAAGGGGGTGATATAGGAAAATATATATATTATTTAATTATTTCAAAAAGGTACCTTTTTATTTTGACCTCGAAACGAGACCCATTGCCTGTCGTTCATAGCTAATTACCCCCATTCCGTACACAATGGGATATGTGTCATAAGCTGATTCGAGTATTTCGATCAGTTTTCGTCAAAATCAAAATATAAATCTATATATTGAATTTGAACGCACCTTTCAATTTACCGGGGCCACATACTGGCTCTAAAAATTCCAGAAAAATATTTCTAGCTTCGTATTGATGATACGGTACTAACATAACTAATTTCGTCAAATTTTGAGACCCTTTGAAAAATGGTCATTTTTCAGTCGATTAAATCAACTGAAAGTGGTCAAGCGCGTTTAACTTCGCCACTCTCACATATTGATTTGAAAAATTACGAATTTTGAAACCTAGCAATAACTTGACATCACGGATCCATCAAAATTGGTTTCGTCAAAAACCAAGGTCGTTTGCAAAATTTCCATTTTTAAGGGACAGAATTCCATAGCGACTATTCTGAATTTTCAACTTGACGTAACTTTTGATTCCCGCTATGAAATTTTGATTTTTCAGATTCGTTGGAAAGTTATTCTCAATTAGATTCTAATATTTTTAGTTTCGCTAAAATCCGGTTTATTTTGAATCCTGTACATCCATTTGAAATTCGAAATCGAAATTTCAAACTACCGCGCCATTTTCAATTCCTTTTACATTTAAAAATAAATATTTATATTCTAACGTCGATTCAAATAAATATATACGTTATAATTCTATTCAAAATAAATTTCTCGTCATAATTGTTTAAAATAATTCATTTTAAATATTCAAAATTCATCAAAATTGCCAAAATATTTTTTTAATTTGGCTCGGATTTCCGGGTTATTACACCACACGTTATGGGCCAAAAGAGATCAAACCGTGCTCTATAAAATATAACATTCAAAAGCGTACAAATGTTTATTGTGTTTCCAGTAGCTAGCAGCTATCAAAATTAGACTCTCCATGTGACGCTTGCCCCATCTAAATTTTCCTTTTTTTCCTTTGGTTTATCCCATGGTTATGCTTGAGGGAACCAATTTCCTATACATTCTGATGATTTTCCTCTAACTATTTTTGAATCACCTATTCATATCGAGATATGGGACAAGACACTTTCGCTATATAATAATTTAGAAATTAATTAATAACTTGTTTTGTGACTTTTCTCTCCTATATGAAATGGGCGATTTAGGAAATGTTCAAGGGTAAAGCATCACAAAAATATATCAGAAAATGAAATCAAGCAAGAACGAAGTACCGTAAACATCAATAATTACTTCAACGGATTTTTATTTCATTTTCTCATCTTTCATCGACAATATTTGGAGCACATCCTTTTGAGTCTTCAGCTGCAAAGCCACCACTTCCTAGTAATAGTGGTGCATCATCTACAACAACTTGAAAACTACAGAGAGTTGGCTAACACAATCACACAAAAGAATAAAACAGACTCTGATAGAACAAAGTGACTGGAGTGGAAAAAGAATCATGAAAATTTTCCTTCACTTTATGATGACGCTTGGCCCCTCCCTTTCCAAGATCTTTACCTCCTTTTCCTCTTCCTAACATTTTGAACCCTAGAAATTGATTTGGGGATTTACGTGGGATTTGATTGCTCTGCAATTGATGATGGGTTCTCTCTAGGTTGGGTTCGGAATTTATGCGGTAGCAATCCGTGTGCTGAGTACTGAGATGTTGTACACCGTTTGATATTTAATCTTGGATGGTACGATCAAATGTCTCCTTTTTTCCGCGGATTGGATGGTGCAGCTCGTTTACATGAATATTTTGCTCGGTTTAAACTTTTAAACCATATTAAATGCTACTTTTTTTTAATAATTATTACATATTATTTTATTATTAAACATTATTTTTATTAATTAAATATTAATATCATTAATATTTAATTACTAAATATTATAATTAAAATTAGAATATATTCAATTGTACTTTATCTTAGTCACAATTTATTGAAAATTTTAAAATTAGAATATAAAGTATTATACAATTCAAATTAAACTATTAAATGAACTTTTTCAATATTTTAAAGTTTAGAAATTTTGGTTATTTCGTGTCAAACAATAATTGGTTTTATAACTTTATGATTTATATCAAATTTATTCAAAATGATTTCAAATTTTTAGAATTTTCGAAATATAAAATATAATTATCAACTGTAATTATAAAATATAAGTATCAACTATAATTATCAAATGAAATTATTAAATACAATTATATAAAATTAATTATTGAATACTAGATACCATTTCATAAGTATTAAATTTTGTTATTAATTATTAAATAATTATTATAATAAACTGATATTTTCATCTCTTGCAAATCTAGTGGAATTCTGCTGCAACATAGCTTCGATAAATATTCGTCGGTATTGTGCTGGGATTTGCAACGGAAAATAGCGGCAGAAATTTTCCGTCGGTAATTTGATGCAATTTGCAACGGTTTAACGAGGGATGACAGAAGACGACAGTAATAAATAAAAGAAAAATAAGTTGAAAAAACAAAAAACTATCCCTTGCAGATCACATGGAAATCTGTCGCAAATTAGCCACGGAAATTTCCGCTTCTAAATATCTGATGCTAAATCAGTGATTTATTGTAGTGAAACTTACAAAAACATGAAAACAAAATCAAATTTTCTTTGAAACTTGATGGTTACACTTATTATGATCATATTTCTTGTATAAATCACGTCCACATTGCTTATTTAAAATTGTACAAATACTCATTTATGATTTGTACAAGGTCTATGAACACTACGTTTCTCCTTAAATGGCTTAATAACATCTTCAACACTAGCATCAACAACCAAATTATTGAAATCAGAAATAAGATTTAAAGTATTATCATAAACATTTGATTTCAACCTGTTTATGCGCTTAACAATTATAGAGGAATAAATAGTTGAATTAGTAATAGATTTAGCTAATTTGAAGATCGACATCAACTTTTCTTTTTGTCACTTTTACAAAACAACACTAAATATCATGAATCAATTCATAATTTGTAACATGAGAAACAAGATTATATGATTATAACATTAATTTAAAATGTTATTTGATACGAATTTCATGAATAAAAGCTATAGTTAGTTTACTCTAATATATCAATATGATGAGTTAATAGGTGACTGATAATCAACTTGTTTAAATAAGAAAACATTTGCCTACTTACTTTTATTTAATTTTTTTAAACATTATACGTTATTTAAAAGCATGATAAAACAACAAAAGCGTGAAAAACAGTTTACTCTTATATAGTCATTCATTTGATGCATGCCTTCAACACTAAAAGAATTAGTCTAGAACTAGGTTTGAACTAAATATGTATATTTCATCATTATAAAAAATATTATAAGTTTTCAACCATTAAGGATGTTAATTTTGTTTGGATGTCCACTGCCGATCTGAATCATGATAGAAAAATTCTATCTGAGAATGTAGTTAGGACATTAATTAAGGTAACTAAATTTGTACAAGCAAAAATCTCATCTACTGCGTGTTCGTTCTAGTTCATTTAAATATCTTATAAGTCGTTAAACTCGCTATGTTCTGCAAAAATAATATGACAATTGTTTTTCATTTGTAAGTAACAATTGGTAAAATGCCTATACTTCAGTACATAATGAGGAAAATAATGTAATGGATAGAAACATCATAAATAAGTAAAATACCAGATATAAATAGCAACGCTCGTATATATCCATTCAAGTATATGACCCAAATATGTTTGTCTATGACCTAAAAATGTCTGTTCATGTACGTTTGGTCTAATTTAAGACATGGATTAGGAAAAAAATATATTTATAAGAGCATAAATATCGTCTAATTTATGTTCGTTTCGATTTTATTTAGCATGGAAACTGATAACACATCTGTCAGTTTTATTGTCCGAAATTTTGCAAATCAATTTGCACCCATACAGCCTTACCCGCCAATGTTGAATTGGTCATGGCTTGGTAGATAGGCACCCCTATTTGTTACGTTGTTAATTTATTTGTTTATTTTGAACAAACCATGTATTTTAGGAGTTAGCTGTTGTTTTGAATTGTTCTTTTAGTAGTTATTGTAGGAGGAAATTTAAAATAAAGGAAGGAATAAAAGCAAAATGAGAAAATTTGATATGTCCCATATCATGAAATATAAGTAGTTATGCAACTACTTATGTAGCCTTCTCATGAAGGTGTTGGGGCCTTGGGGCATCCAAATGTTTGCTTTGTTTTGAGGAGGGAGATCGTGCACATTTAAACAACACACAAGTGCGCTGCCGTCCTCCGTCCGGCCGTGCCGTGCTGAGCCGCTTCGCGATGTGGATTGAGCCAAACATATATTTTTGGACCATGGTGCAATAGAATTTTAAATCCTAGAATTTAAGTTTTGAATAGGTATGAACAAACCACTGGAATGAAACACTTAGATATGGGGAGACAAATATCAATTTCCTGAATATTGTGAATCGCAAGGAATTATACATGAAACATCTATTGCTTATACTCCACAACAAAATGGAGTGGATGAAAGGAAAAATAGAACACTTATCGAAATGGTAAATTTAATGTTGTGTAATTCTGGACTGAATACTAGTTTCTGGGGAGAAGCTTTACTTACCGCATGTTATATTCTGAATAGAATATCGCATAAGAAAAGTAAAGTTACTCCTTTTGAACTTTGGAAGAAAAGAAAACCAAATCTTGATTATTATCGAGTTTGGGGATGTAGAGCGATTGTCCGATTACCTGAACCAAAAATAAGGGAATTGGGACAAAAGGCTATCGAGTGCATATTCTTAGGATATGCTCAACGTAGCAAAGGATATAGGTTTCTAGTAATAGAACCTAATAGCTCTATTGAAGTGAATACAATAATAGAATCAAGGGGTGTAGTGTTTTAGGAGAATAGATTTATGTCTATTCAAAATAAACCGATTCATGAAACGGTGGAGGCCAATACGCCTATTAATGAAATGGTGGAGGTTAATGAACCAACTATTGAACCTGTAGAAAACACTGATGGAAATATCGACGAAAATGGTGATTCTCTTAGGAGAAGTAAATGAAGAAGGAAAGAAAAATCTTTTGGACCAGACTTCGTCGTACATTTGGTTGAAGGATATAGAAATAATGTTGAGCATCAATTAATGATATCTAAAAATATAGAATCTGATCCTTTGACATATAATGAGGCAATGAAATCTCAAGATTCATCATTTTGGCAAGAGGCCATAAATGATGAAATATCTATTATGGGAAACAAAATATGGAAACTAGTAGATTTACCTCCTGGTTCAAAACCAGTAGGATGTAAATGGATATTTAAGAAAAAGATAAAAGCAAATAGCACAATCGAAAAATTAAAAGCTAGATTAGTTGCCAAAGGATTCACACAGAAAGAAGGAATAGATTATTTTGATACATATGCCCCAGTAGCAAGAATTTCACCTATTAGGACTTTAATTGCATTAACTTCTATCTATAATTTTGAAATTCATCAAATGGACGTCAAGACTGCATTTCTAAATGGAGAACTTGATGAAGATATATATATATATATATGTCTCAACCAAAAGGCTTTGTAATGCCTCGACAAGAGCATAAAGTATGTAAACTTGTCAAATCACTTTATGGTCTTAAACAAGCACCAAAGCAATGGCATGAAAAGTTTGATAAAAATATTGTATCTAATGGCTTTAGGATTTTTGAATCTGACAAATGTGTCTATAGCAAGTTTCATTTGGGTAAAGGTGTAATTATATGTCTTTACGTAGATGATATGCTTGTATTTGGAATGGATACTTCGAGTATTGAAGAAACTAAAAGATACCTATCTTCGTACTTTGACATGAAAGATACGTGAGTAGCTGAAATGATTCTTGGAATAAGAATCATGAAAACAAAAGATGGGTTATCAATTACCCATTCTCATTACATTGAGAAAATTTTGAAAAGGTTTTATCTATTCGATTGTAAACCTATGTCTACTCCGTTTGATCCAAATATGCAGTTATATACTAATATTGGAAGAGCTTTAGAGCAATCGGAATATTCTAGAATTATTGGAAGTTTGATGTATGCAATGATATGCACACGACCAGATATTGCCTATGATGTTGGCAAAATGAGTAGATATACTTGTAACCCTAGTAATATCCACTGGAATGCAATACATAGAATTTTAAAGTATTTAAAAGGTACCATAAATTATGGTATACATTACAACGGTTATCCGAGTGTAATAGAAGGATACACAGATGCTAGTTGGAACATTGGAAGTGAAGATAATAAATCAACTAGTGGATGGATATTCACTCTTGGTAGGGGAGCAATATCCTGGGCCTCAAGGAAACCAACATGTATTTCTGATTCAACCATGGCTGCTGAGTTTATAGCAATGGATCTTGGTAGTAAAGAAGCGGAATGGTTAAGGAATTTATTATTAGAAATTCCTGTATGGGAAAAACCTATGCAACCAATATCTGTGCATTGTGATAGTCAATCTACATTGTCACAAGCATATAACCAAGTTTACAATGGTAAATGTAGACATATTGGTCTAAGGCACAATTTGGTTTGGCAAATGTTCACTGAAGGGGTAATTATCGTAGATTTTGTGAGATCTAGCCAGAATTTGGCAGATCCATTTACTAAAGAACTTGCAAAGAACTTAGTGATAAAAATATCACAAGGAATGGGTTTAAAGCCTATACAATACAATAGCCAATGAAGGAAACTCAACTCAACGTAACAAAGAAATTTATTATCTTGAGTTCAAAGAGAAAAAGTATTTCATATGTTTGCGGTTGGAAGCACTATAATATTTAGTCTAAAGAACTAAATATTATAATACATTCCAAGGAAAAGTGCTTGACTTATAATGACAGAGAGAGCATGTTCTGATTAGAACTTAATAGGATTATAACAGATATACTGTTGAGGTGATAAACCTACCTATATGAATGCAACGAAGGTGGTGCCGCCTTCTGCGAGATTTTGGCCTGATCACTAAGGGAATTTCATGAAAGAAGATACAGACCCAAGGATAATCCACGGGTCTAGCAAACATACTATCTTGAAAATATTAAAATGAGTGTGTGATAATCACATCTGGTAGATCATATAGGATCAATGGTTTAATGCTTAGTCAATCACTCTGTCCTGATATACTTTGATTGGTTTTCACTACGTGTAGATTCAAGTCTATAAGACATCTGTACTTATGCACAAATTTTAATGCATAACAAGAGGAATTTATTTAAAATTTGGTGGAGGATTGTTAGATAAAATTTAAAATAAAGGAAAAAATAAAAGCAAAATGAGAAAATTTGAAATGTCGCATATCATGAAATATAAGCAGTTATGCAACTACTTATGTAGCCTTCTCATGAAGGTGTTATGGCCTTGGGGCACCCAAATGCTTTCTTTGTTGTGAGCAGGGAGATCATGCACTTTTAAACAACACACGCGCGCGCCGCAGACGTCCGTCCGACCGTGCCATGCCGAGCCGTGTCGCATCGCATCGTGGATTGAGCCAAACGTATATTTTTGGGCCATGGTGCAATAGGATTTTAAATACTGGAATTTAAGTTTTGAACAGGTATGAACAAACCAGTCGACTGGTCGTATTCAGACCAGTTGACTGGTCTGCTAACCAGTCGACTGGTTCTGAACAGACCAGTCGACTGGTCCAAGGGGATGCGATTGTTTTTTAAAAGAAACAGTCGCTGCTGTTTAAACAGTTGATTGATCTACAGACCACTCGACTGGTTCTAAACTAACCAGTCGAGTGGTGCAAAAAGTTGTGACTGTTTCTGAGCAGAAACAATCGCTGCCGTTTGAAGAGTTGCAATCTTTTTCACTAGAAACAACCGTTTCTCCTCACTGCTATATAAACTGGATCGCATTTCAGTTTAGAATCATTTTGAATTTCTTCTGTAACATCGCCTTCCTCCAATCTACCAAATTTCTAATAAATCATACAAGTTATAGTTCTGCAGGCTATATCTCTTTTATCTTGTTACTGCAGCGATAAATCCATATAGTGAATCATCGTGTTTGTGCAACCACGTCGATTAAAGATATTCAATATTTTCTCCGTTGTATCTTTGAACAGATTTGCCATTACTCGTGCACACAAGATAAGAGGGCAAATACTGTTTTAGGATAGCGATCAACACATCGTGCCTCGGAGATTTTAGTTTTCAGAGAATTAGCGATGAATTTATTCCAAAAATCTAAAACAGTATTTTGGTAATGGCTCCTCACAGTCTCAAGGAATTTGCCGCTGATTTTACAAAGCTAGAGAGATTCGATGGTGTTAATTTTCTTTGATGGCAGAAAAAGATGCATTTCTTGCTAGCTAGAATGAAAGTGGTATATGTTCTAACTACACCAAAACCAGCGGAGACTAAAGATGAAACGATTGCGCAAACATGTAAAAGGATCAAATGGGAACAAGATGATTATATTTGCAAGGGGCATATATGCAACGCAATGACGGATACACTCTTCGATATGTACTACAACATGCCCACTACAAAAGATGTATGTGATTCATTAAGCAAAGTATCTTATGGAGGACGCAACTAGTAAGAAATTTCTAGCTACTAAATTTTTTAATTACAAAATGACTGATGATCGTTCAGTGATAGAGCAATTCAATGATATCATGCACATACTTAAACCAATTCAGTCAACATAACTTAAACATGGATGAGGAAATTAAGGTCTCATCAATAATAGACAAATTACCCCCTTCTTGGAAAGATTAGAGGGAACTACTGAAACATAAGAAGGAGGATATGAGTCCAGACAGCCTTGCACAATATTTGCAGGTTGACCAAGAACTGAGATAGAAAGATGCTCAAGATGAAACAGTTGTTGATACATCAAAAGTTCATATGGTGAAGAAAAGAAAGCAAATAATGCTTCGAATAACTCTTCTAATAAGAAGAGGAAAGGGCAGAACAACAATAATTCCTAGAACAAGAAAAGCAAAAATGGTTACTACTTTTGTGGTAAACCCGGACATTTTAAAAAGGATTGTCGCTTCTGGAAAAAGAAGTAGCAATCTGAAAAAAAAAAGTTTGCAATAGTCATATCAGAAGTGAATATGCTTGAACAAGACAATTCTTGGTGGATCGATTCTGGTGCTACTAAGCATATCTGCATAGGCAAGAATCAATTCAAGAAACTGGAACCGACCAAAGATGAAGAATACCTATACATGGGAAATTCAGCAAAGGTGGAGGTCAAAGGGAAGGGGATTGTGGATTTGGAATTCACATCCGGAAAAGTTTTGACTTTAAATGATGTGTATTATGTACCCGAAATTAGGAAGAATCTTGTTTTGGAAAGTCTTCTTAATAAGTTTTGTTTCAAACAAGTCTTTGAGTCAGATAAATATATGTTGACCAAAGGTGGCGTGCTTGTATGAATAGGGTACTCCTCTCCCACTAATCACTCCCCTCCCAAACATACGAAAGAATTTCCACTTCTTATAGAAATGGCAGACGCTTACCTTTACCTCTCAGCAACCACCATCAACGGCCTTTGGTCGATTGAGATGCTTTCGAGTATACTTAAATCAACTTTTGGTCAAGAATATGAGTCGCCAATTTGGCATACCTCTGATAACTCTTTCCTCATATATTTCCCTAACTCAGCCATCAAAAATTATGCTCTTCAACTTAAGAACCTAACTAATGATGATGGTGGAGTCCTTCTTCTTGAACAAGCGAGAACCTTGGAAGAAATTGCTGAACCCCCTTTTGAAGAGGAATCATGGGCAAAGATAAGCGGCTTTCCGGAGTTCTACATGCATCTCTCGGACTCTATTAGGGAGGCTTTGAAACCAATTGGGCGTTTCACCCACACAGACACTTGCGATTGGTCTTGGGTGGACCATCGTTACTTATACGTGAAAATGCAGTTTTATGAAGGTATTTTGACTCCTTGTACTTTTATTACACAGATAAATAACCATGCAGTTAAGCTCAAAGTGGAATGCTGGATCCACTCGCACCCTTGTCAACGCCCTGAAACACTTGTGTTGGGGGTGGATTACGAATACGATGGTTACATTTTTCAACCATTATCTCAACAAAAGGATCTCATGGAGGAAGACAGATATGAGGTAATGTCTGATGAAGCCCTGAGAGTAGTCCCTATGATGCGTGATGAACAACAACATGACTTAGCCATGGTTGAGCAGCTTAGAGTGGATATGTCTGTGCCTAGATGGGACCCTTTGGCTGACCTCGACCTCTCCGTTCCTCTTCATCTGGAACTGCCAGCTCAGCAAGAACATCATGAACAAATGCACCAGGATGAACAAGGATCCTCATCCCACCGCATCTCTTCGTCAGCGATTAGAAGGAGTGCAAGGATTAATAGGAATCACTCTCTGCCTCCAGGATCATCGGGTAGTTATTTTGAACCAGTTGTTTTTTCTTCTGCTAATAAAGTTCTAAATAAAAAATTGGCTAAATGCATAGGGGTGTGTTTGCATGATAAACATTATTCTGCCATGCAAACCCTAAAACAACAGCATTCTAACCTTTCTAAATGAAAGTAGTCACATAGAATATCAGGGGGGTTGGGGACCCCACAAAAAATCATGTTGTCAATCTCATCATTTCCTCACATCACAATGATATTTTATTTCTTCAAGAGACCAAAATTGCTAACCCACCCATCCCTCTAATTCGTAATCTTTGTGGCCCCTATCTATCTGGTTGGTCACACGTGGACGCTGTAGACACTCGTGGTGGTTTAATTACAGCGTGGAATGATCATTTGTGGGCTTTTGAACAATCCCTTTCACACCCTCTGTTCTTCATGTTACCCTTTGACATATTTCTTCTAACTCCATTTTCCACTTCACTAATATTTATGCCCCAAATGATATTCAAGGAAGAGCTGAAATTTGGCAATATTGCCACAACTTGTCCCAAAATATAAATGACCCTTGGTTAATTGGGGGAGACTTTAACACTACTCGCTCATTAGAGGATCGTAATTCTGGCAAATTATCCTCTGATTCCTCCCAATTCAATGCATTTATTCAATCTTGTTCGCTTATCGAACCACCAATTAACAACCGTCGATATACGTGGTCAAGTAGAAGAGAAATCCCTTCACTGTCCAAGCTAGATCGTTTTTTATTTAACCTCAACTGGGATGATCTTTTCCTTTATCATTGGTTAATGGCCTTGCCACCACCATCTCTGACCACTGCCCTATCCTTCTTGATACTAACTCAAATACTCCCTTCAAACGCCCTTTCAGATTTGAGCGTCTCTGGTTACTTGAACCATCTTTTGACAACTTCATTAAACTCAGCTGGGAACAATTACCATCCCACCATTCCGCAATATCCAGAATAGTTTGCAAGCTTCGTTCTCTTCGTTAAATGATTTGCCCATGGGCTAAGAATGTCTAGAATTCTTTGAAAAGTCGTATTTCATCCACACAAGTTGCCATCCTAAATCTAAATATCATTGAAGAAAATAGACCTTTAACCCTGTCTGTACGCCATGATTTGAAAGAATACGAATCAGAATTGGAAAGGCTAATTAAGAAGGAACAGATTGGTTGGAAGCAGAGGTCTAAATCTAAATGGATTAAAGAAGGTGACAAAAACACTGCTTACTTTCACAGAGTTGCTAATTGCCATCGTCGTTCCTCTTTCATCTCTGAAATTGTTCATAACAACACCACCTTCAATGACTCGAAGCCATCTTCTTCAGAAACCTCCTTGGTTCATCCCCACCCCCTTCTCCCCATACTGATTGGCATTATTTATACCCAAACCCTGAACTCATTAGCATTGATCATCCTTTTACTGAAGAGGAAATCGGGAGCGCTGTTAAAGATATGGCGGATGATAAGACCCCTGGGCCTGATGGTTTTGGTCCAGCCTTCTTTAAGCATTTTTGGCCCACTCTAAAATTTGACATCATTGACATGTGCTTGAAATTCTACTCTGATCCTTCATCAATCACCAAATTAAATTACGCCAACATTATCCTCATTCCAAAATTTCAAGGAGCTAACACTGTCTCTTCTTTCAGACCTATCAGTCTTCTCAACACAACCTTTAAAATAATCACCAAAATCCTATCTTCCAGACTACGAAAACATATTGACTCTCTAGTTGATATTGAACAATCTGCATTCATCAAAGGAAGAAACATTCTCGACTGTGTGGCAGCTACACAAGAAGTTATCTCATTTTGCCACTTTTCTAATACCCCTGGGGTCCTGCTTAAATTGGATTTCTCAAAGGCTTTCGACTTTGTCAGTTGGGATTTTATCCTATCTCTTATGTCTCATAGGGGTTTTCCAATAAAATGGTGTTCTTGGATTAAAGCAATACTACACACTAGCCTATCCACAGTCTTTGTTAATGGAGAGTATGGTGGCAAAATTAAATCCAAAAGAGGCATAAGGCAAGGATACCCCCTCTCACCCCTTATTTTTGTCCTAATTGCTGATGTATTCAATCAAATGGTGAAACGTTCCCTCTCTCATAACATTTTCTCAAGCATTCCACTCCCTAATTCTGAGATTTGCACATCAAATCTTCAATTTGCAGATGATACAATTCTCTTCACCACCCCATCTCCCAATAATATTCGCTGCCTCAAAATTCTTCTTTACACTTTTGAAATGATCTCAGGTCTCTCTATTAACTTTAGCAAAAGCTCTATTATTATGCTTGGTAATTGTTCTCAGCTAGGTCCAACCATTGTTGATTGCCTTAATTGTAAGCTAGATTCTTTCCCAATCAATTATTTGGGTATCCCTCTCCGTCCCACCAAACTCTTTAATCATGACTGGGAACCTCTCATTTCTAAGTTTGAAAATAGACTTTCAAGTTGGAAAGCAAACTCACTTTCTTCTATTGGCTGCCTTATACTTGTGAAACATGTCCTCTCTGCAATTCCTACATACTGGATGTCATTCCACAAACTCCCATTCTGGGTTATTAACAAAATTGATTCAATCTGTAGTACCTTTCTTTGGAATGGAGGTAACCTGAAAAACTCATCAATTGGCAAACTGTTTGTCTCCCAACTGATCATGGTGGTCTTGGAATATTGAACCTCTCGACTTTCAACATAGCACTGCTAGCCAAATGGCTGTGGCGAACCCTCTCGCCTGGTCGATTCATCTGGAAAGACTGGATCTTAACTCGTATATATAATTCAAATCCCTTCCTCATCCTCCATTTCAGACCTAATGCTATACCCTCACCTTTTTGGAAAGGAATTTTATCCACACTAGCGAGAGTCAAAAATCTTTTTCATGTTAAAATTGGTAATGGTGAATCCTGCCTTTTTTGGATGGATTTTTGGTATGAGCAAATCCCCTTCTCCACCCGTTTTCCCAACCTTGCATCAGTTAACCATCTTAGCTAGCTTACTGTGGCATCGGCCCATGAGCTTGGCCCAATGGGCCTTTTCCCTCCATATTGGATGGGCCTTGAATCCTTTTTTGAACTTAATTCTATTGGTCACATCCTCAACACAACTCAAATTCTCATCTGAACCAGACTCATTTTTTTATGCTTTAGGCCCATCCAACTCTTTCACAGTTGCATCTTGTTATAAGTTTCTAATTCATCCTGGCAGAAGCTTCCCTTTCTCCCGCATTTGAAATGTAACCTTCCTCCTCAATTAATTTTCTTTCAATGGCTCCTTATACACAATCGCATCAATACAAGAATCAGACTCCATCGCTTTAACAACAACATCGATCCCATTTGTGTTCTCTGTAACCTTAAAAATGAACCCCTTTCTCACCTTTTCTTTGAATGTGATTTCTCCTACGCAGTGTGGGCTGCAATCAGTTCCTTCATCCTCGGCTTCATCCCCTCCATCAATTCCTTTTTCGATTATTGGCAACATAACCCCCCTGACCCTCTTCTGGATTCTCTTGTGACTTTCTTCTCATGGAGTATTTGGTTAGAGCGTAATGCGATCATCTTTGGCAGACCACCGAAACTTCTTATGGGTACCTGTTATCATATCCTGCATCTCTTCGACTTATGGACAGGATTAGCGAGACATGCTCGCTTTAGGCTTGCCCTTCCTATGCCAGATTCTCCTGGATCGCAAGAAAGCAGCACGCTCCCCCCTCGCTGAATCAGTAACGACTGGCTTATTCTGCTTATGTTTTATTATGACTATGTTATTATCTATGATGTGTCTACTCCCTTTTGATGTACATATTTTGCTCTCTGGTTGTACTTTGCTATTGACCTGCTGGGTCTAGACTTTATTGCCACTGGTTGGGCCTGTCAACCAGCTTATTTTATTATCTAGTATATCTACTTGTAATCGGCTGTGTAGCTTCACGCTACACATCCGTCTTCCTCAAAAAAAAAAAACAAGTATGAATTCTTATTATATTATTGACTCATTTTCATTATGGCACAATAGATTAGGACATGTTAATCATAAATGCATGCTTGATATGATATCATTGAATCTGATTCCCAAACACCAAAATGATATGCTAGATAAGTGTAGGATGTGTTAATTAACTAAAATCACTAGCAAATCATTTCCTATTAAAGCGAAAAGTGCAACAAAAATGTTACAACTTATTCATAGTTATGTATGTGATATGCATAGTACTCCTACTAGAGGTGGAAAGAAATATTTTTTCACATTCATATATGATTATTCAAAATATTGTTATGTTTATCTTATGCATGCTAAAAGTGAAGTGTTAAATTCATTTATGCCTTATAAAACTGAAGTAGAAAACCAGTGTGATGCTAAAATAAAAACACTTAGTTCTGATAGGGGAGGCGAATATCAATTTCCTGAATATTGTGAATCAGTAGGAATCATACATGAAACATCTATTGCTTATACTCCACAACAAAATGGAGTGGCTGAAAGGAAAAATAGAACACTTACCGAAATGGTAAATGCAATGTTGTGTAATTCTGGACTGAAAACTAGTTTCTGGGGAGAAGCTTTATGCACCGCATGCTATATTCTGAATAGAATACCGCATAAGAAAAGTAAAGTTACTCCTTTTGAACTTTGGAAGAAAAGAAAACCAAATTTTCATTATTATCAAATTTGGGGATGTAGAGCGATTGTCCGATTACCTGAACCAAAAATAAGGAAATTGGGACAAAAAGCTATCGAATGCATATTCTTAGGATATGCTCAACATAGTAAAGGATACAGGTTTCTAGTAACAGAACCTAATAGCTCTATTGAAGTGAATACAGTAATAGAATCAAGGGATGCAGTGTTTTATGAGAATAGATTTACGTCTATTCAAAATAAACCGATTCATGAAACGGTGGAGGTCAATACACCTATTAATGAAACGGTGGAGGTTAATGAACCAACTATTGAACCTGTAGAAAAGACTGATGGAAATACCAATGAAAATGGTGATTCTCTTAGGAGAAGTAGACGAAGAAGGATAGAAAAATCTTTTGGATCAAACTTCGTCGTATATTTGGTTGAAGGATATAGAAATGATGTAGAGCATCAATTAATGATATCTACAAATATAGAATCTGATCCTTTAACATACAATGAGGCAATGAAATCTCAAGATTCATCATTTCGGAAAGAAGTTGTAAATGATGAAATAGATTCTATTATGGGAAATAAAACATGGAAACTAGTAGGTTTACTTCCTGGTTCTAAACCAATGGATGTAAATGGATATTTAAGAAAAAAGCAAAAAGCAGATGGCACAATCGAAAAATTTAAAGCTAGATTAGTTGCCAAAGGATTCACACAGAAAGGAATAGATTATTTTGATACATATGCCCCAGTAGCAAGAATTTCAACTATTAGGACTTTAATTGCATTAGCTTCTATCTATAATTTTGAAATTCATCAAATGGACGTCAAGACTGCATTTCTAAATGGAGAACTTGATGAAGAGATATATATATATATATATATATATATATATGTCTCAACCAGAAGGCTTTGTAATGCCTGGACAAGAGCATAAAGTATGTAAACTTGTTAAATCACTTTATGGTCTTAAACAAGAACCAAAGCAAAGGCATGAAAAGTTGGATAAAACTATTGTATCTAATGGCTTTAGGATTTTTTAATCTGACAAATGTGTCTATAGAAAGTTTCATTTGGGTAAAGGTGTAATTATATGCCTTTACGTGGATGCTATGCTTATATTTGGAACGGATACTTCGAGTATTGAAGAAATTAAAAGATATCTATCTTCGTGCTTTGACATGAAAGATATGGGAGTAGTTGAAATGATTCTTGAATAAAAATCATGAAAACAAAAGATGGGTTATCAATTACCCATTCTCATTACATTGAGAAATTTTTGAAAAGGTTCTATCTATTCGATTGTAAACTTATGTCTACTCCGTTTGATCCAAATATGCAGTTATATACTAATATTGGAAGAGCTTTAGAGCAATTGGAATATTCTAGAATTATTGGAAGTTTGATGTATGCAATGACATGCACACGACCAGATATTGCCTATGATGTTGGCAAAATGAGTAGATATACTAGTAACCCTAGTAATATCCACTGGAATGCAATACATATAATTTTAAAGTATTTAAAAGGTACCATAAATTATGGTATACATTACAACGTTTATCCGAGTGTAATTGAAGGATACACAGATGCTAGTTGGAACATTGGAAGTGAAGATAATAAATCAACTAGTGGATTGATATTCACTCTTGGTGGGGGAGAAATATCTTGGGCCTCAAAGAAACAAACATGTATTGCTGATTCAACCATGGCCGCTGAGTTTATAACACTGACTTCTGGCAGTTAAGATGCAAAATGGTTAAGGAATTTATTATTAGAAATTCCTGTGTGGCCAATACCTATGCCACAATATCTGTGCACTGTGATAGTCAATCTACGTTGTCACAAGCATATAACCAAGTTTATAATAGTGAATCTAGACATATTGGTCTAAGACACAATTTGGTTAGGAAAATGCTCACTGAAGGGGTAATTACCGTAGATTTTGTGAGATCTAGCCAGAATTTGGCAGATCCATTTACTAAAGGACTTGCAAGGAACTTAGTGATAAAAACATCTCAAGGAATGGGTTTAAAGCCTATATAATACAATCACCAATGAAAGAAACTCAACTCAACGTAATAAAGAAATTTATTATCTTGAGTTCAAAGAGCAAAAGTACCTCAAATGTTTGTGGTTGTAAGCACTATAATATTTAGTCTAAAAAACTAAATATTATCATACATTCCAAGGAAAAGTGCTTGGTACTTATAATGACAGAGAGAGAGGATGTTCTGATTAGAACTTAATAGGTTTATAATAGATATACTGTTGAGGTGTGTGTTATAAGGCACTTCTGATAAACCTATATATATGAATGCAACGAAGGTAGTGCCGCCTTTTGCGAGATTTTGGCTTGATCTTTAAGGGCGTTTCATGAAAGAAGATACAGACCCAAGGCCAATCCACGGGTCGGGCAAACATACTATCTAGAAAATATGAAAATGAGTATGTGATAATCACATCCGGTAGATCATATAGGATCGATGGTTCAATGCTTAGTCAACCACTCCATCCTGATATACTTTGATGGGTTTTCACTACGTGTAAATTCAAGTCTATAAGACATCTATACTTATGCATAGATTTTCCTGCATAACAAGAGGAATTTATTTAAAATTTGGTGGAGGATTGTTAGAGGAAATTTAAAATAAAGGAAAGAACAAAAGAAAAATGAGAAAATTTGATACGTCCCATATCATGAAATATAAGTAGTTATGCAACTACTTATGTAGCCTTCTATGAAGGTGTTGGGGCCTTGGGGCACCCCAAATGTTTGCTTTGTTGTGAGCAGGGAGATCATGCACATTTAAACAACATGCGCGCGCGCCGCCACCGTCCGGCCGTGCCATGCTGAGCCGAGCCGCGTCGCGGATTGAGCCAAACATATATTTGTAGACCATGGTGCAATAGGATTTTAAATCCTGGAATTTAAGTTTTGAACAGGTATGAACAAACCAGTCGACTAATCGTATTTAGACCAGTTGACTGGTCTGCTAACTAGTCGACTGGTTCTGAGCATACCAGTCGACTGGTCCGAAGGGATGCGACTGTTTCTGAAAAAGAAACAGTCGCTTTTGTTCAAAGAATTGACTAATCTACAGACCAGTCGACTAGTTCTAAACTAACCAGTCGACTGATGCGAAAAGTTGCGACTGTTTCTTAATAGAAACAGTCGCTGTTGTTTGAAGAGTTGCAATCTTTTTCAATTGAAGCAACCGTTTCTCCTCACTGTTATATAAACTGGATCGCATTTATGTTTAAAACCACTTTGAATTTCTCCTCTAACATCATCTTTTCTCTGATCTACCAAATTTATAATAAATTATACAAGTTATAGTTCTGCAGGCTATAGTTCTTTTATCTTGTTACAACAGCGATAAATCCAGATAGTGAATCATCATGTTTGTGCACACAAGATAAGAGGGTAAATACTGTTTTAGGATAGCAATCAACACATCGTGCCTCGGAGATTTTAGTTTTCAGAGAATCAACGACGAATTTATTCCAAAAGCTATTCAGATCTTTTTTTAGCTTTGATGTACGTAAGGCTATTTAAAAGCCAGACTTCTTTGCATTTATGAATTAGTTCCTATTGCTTGAACTCTTAAGACCTTATAACTTGGTATAAGAGCGTCGTCAGATCTGATAAGAGAGAGTGGAGCAATGAGAAACAAGAGTTATGCTGTTGAAAATTAAAGAGAAAAAATGAATGAAGAAAAGAGTGGTGACTCATAAAAATTCCACACTTTGATGGTCATCACTACGACCATTAGAGTGAGTTAATGGAAAATTTGCTATAAGCAAAGGACTATAGAGTTTGATTGAAAATGGCATCGAGGAGCAAATAGAGGGAACATTGCTTAGTGATGAGCAAAAGGAACAGTTGGAGAATAAAAGAACTAAGGATCGTATGGTCAAGCACTATCTATATCAAGACATAGATCGGGTGACTTTTGAGAAAAATCTGAAATGATGTTTGGGATAACTTGAAATGAAATTTGGTGGTAACGAGAGGGTGAAAAGTTCTTATCTCAATACCTTGAGAAGAGAGTTTGCGGCCCTATAGATGAAGAAGGGAGAAACAATCAAGAAGTATATTGCTAGAGTGAATGTTGTGGCAGATTAGATACTGAATAATGGACAAGAGATGTCATACTCTAAGACCATGGAAGAATTATAAGGACTCTAACTGAACAGTTCACCTACATAGTGGTGTCAATTGATGAAGCCAAAGATCCATTGCAGTATGAAAATTGACGGGCGGTAAAGCTCTTTATCTGTAAACAAGCAGAAGTATAAAAGGTTGGATAGAGAACAAGATCAGGTCCTGAGAGTTGCACCTGGTAGCGAAAAGTTTTGGAACCGTAGTAGGGGATATGGTACATTTTGAGGGAGTGGAAGTGGCATAGGAAGATGTATGTTTGACAAAGCTCTTACTGAATGTTATAAGTGTCATAAGTTAGGGAACTTTCAACATAAGTGCCCTAGTTGCAATAACAAAGCCAATTTTGTGGAGTTCGATGAAGAAGAGCTACTTTTAATGTCACATGTTTATATGCATGAGTCAAAAAGAGAAGATGCTTAGTTCCTTTATTTGGGGTGTCTGAATTATAAGTGTGGAAACAAGAAGTGGTTCTCATATATGGACCAAAGATTCCGGTGTTTGGTTAAGCTAGGGAATGATACAACGATGACAATTAAATGGAAAGGTTGTGTGAGGTTGGAGATTGAATAACTCAAGCAAGTGATCACGGAAGTGTAATATGTTCCACATTGAAGTGTTATCTTCCTAGCATTGGGCAGCTCCAAGAAAAAGGACTCAACATCTCAATTCAAGGAGGAGAATGCAAAATATATCACGCCTTAAGGGCATAGTTATGACAAGTTGGATGTCTGTGCTACATGGTTCTGTCCTGCCTAAAGAAAATTCAAAACCACCTATTTCGACTTCTCACCAAGTTGCTACAGAATATGTTTCCCAGTTATGGCACTAAAGGTTTGGACAATTAAGGCACGAAAGCCTATACGATCTTTGCAACACCACAAAATGGTGAATATTTTGCCCTCAATTGATATTCCAAGGGAAGTATGCACTCATTATTTGTTTGGAAAGCAACACTGAGGGGAGATTTCAAAAAAGAGAGCATAGAAAGAAACCTCAAAACTACAGCTGGCTCATTCTAACATATATGGACCTATTACTCTAATGTCTATAAGTGAAATTAGAAGGTATTTGCTTAGTTTAATTGATGACTTCTATCGTGTGGGTAAATTACCATGGTTTGAGATTCCGGCCGGCACACTGTAATCCCAGACGTTCCATCTCGGTTCCGACGTGGACCGGACCGGAATCTGCCCTAAAATCCATTTCGTATGATAATGGTAAAAAAAAGTTCACAGACAAATGAATAGAAGGAGAAAACAAAGTAAAGCATACTGTCAAAAGCACGATTCAAGTAAAACAAACAAAAAGAAAATCAATTGAATAAGAGTAGAAAAACAAAAAACCTAATTTGAAAATTAGGGCTATGGATTTCAGGATGCTAAAAAGAGTAAGATATATGGAGGCGAGACAAGAAATGAGCTTGCTATTCTGTTATGGGTTTCGCTGCTGTAGATTAGCCTTGCTATAGGTCTGAAACAAATAGACTGACTTCTTTCCTCGGCAAGAGATCATAGGATTTCCCTTTTGGGCTTTGTTGGGCCAGTTACTTTAAACAATATCTTACTATAATTTGCTGTACCAGCCTAAGTTTGCAAAGCATATTTAATATTTTGTCAAATGATGTAGTTGTAACGACACGAATTTCGCTTGGACCTAATCGATCGCTAAATCGACCAAGACCGTTCGAATCCCGCATACGTTAACTCTGGGCATAAACACATCAGAACAAATAACAGAAGACTTTTATAAACATTATAATAATGTTACATCAGAGTACAGAATATCAGAGTACATCGAAATATACTACAGCGGAAAATAAATTTACAATGAATTTAATACAGTGCAGCGGAACAAATAAACTAACATAGCGGAAGACTATCAATGCTCTACACACCGCTTTAAGCTTCGATCCGGAATCCTGCTCAATAAATAAATATCTGCAAAACAAGCCACTCGACTGCCCGTGTGGAAAATAAGGACACCTAAGTTTACAAGTGAAACAAACTACGAGTCAGTCATGGGACTGGTATGAGAAATTTTTACTTAACTAATCTAATAATAAGGCAATCACAAGACCATGCCACTAACGCGGAACGGGTTTACTCCATTGGATTACCAATGCATAAAATAAGTAATCTTTTAAAAACAACGCAATGCTTTTTAGAAAAATGAAACCATTATAAGACTCAAGTCCCATCACACAATGCAACGTAAACCGGAGGATAGAGTTTTACCTTATAATGATCAAACATGCTTGATACGTATAAAACTTGATATTATTATTAGTGTCTAGTCAGTTTAAAACATTTTCAAAGTTAATGTATCAATCCTAGATGGCATAGCTACCATATACTATGTCGCCATATATAGGTTTACAATCAAATCTGTTATGTCGTATTGGAAATTGGGTTTCCATCATGAGTCGAGGCTAGGGATGGCTCCTCACCGATTCGAGACACTCTAGCAAATGCCTCAGGATTCGGATGTTGGCGTACACTCTTCTTCTTCTTCTACATAATTCATATCTCGTCTCAAATCCAATAAAAAGAAAAGGAAACAAGCTTAAAGTGAGATCGAATGTTGAGTGAAATTTTTTTGTGTAATCATTTTGTAATATCTCTTAAATAAAAGGTCTGCAGCAGCCCGAAGACGTAGACACAATTGAACGAACTCTGTTATCAAGTTTTCTTCTCTTACCATTTCTACATTTTATTTCTTTTCTTCACAAATCTAATTATAAGGAAATTTGCGTAATTTCCCAACAATAGTAATAAACTCGATAAGGAGTGGAGTGTGTTGTCCTAGATGAAGTTACCAAAAGAATGTTGGCCGGAGGCAGTTTAATGATGTGTGTATGTAATGAATAGAAGTTCAGTAGTATCTGTGAATAACAAGATGTTAGATGAAGTTAGGACCAACATCAATCCCTCAATGGACTACTTTCATGTGTTTGGATGCATAGCTCATGTGCATGTCCCTTGTCAGGAGAGATAAAAAAAACAGATAACAAATGCTTTAGTTGCGTGTTCTTTTCGATAAGCAATGAATTAAAGGTGTATAGGTTATATGATACTATTGCAAAAAATATTATGGTCAGCTGAGACGTATACGGGGAAAATAGAGGCGAGGGCTGAAAAGGACACCCAGAAGAAGTCAATGAGGAGCTAAAACGAGGAGATAATGAGGGAGTGGAGCTTAGTGGAAGTGAAGAAGAAGAAAGTGAGGTGGTAACGGATGACAATGAGACAACAGTTAATGTGTGAGTAGTAGTAGAAACCGCTTTAGATAGTGCATAAACTGCTCCAAATGCTTAATTTTTAGATCAAAATGTAGAAAATCAAGGGAGGATTAGAAGAACTTTTGAATTCTAGGAGATTTTGTGAGTGAAGCAGGTTTGAGACTTTCAGATGAGGAAGAAGAAGCCATCAATCTTACATTACTAGCTTCCTTAGATCTAGTTGCCTTTGAAAAGGCTAGAAAGTGAAAAATGGCTAGAGGCTCTGAAGCTTGAGATCTAAGCAATTGAGAAAAACAACATGTGGAATTGGTAGAGATGCCGACAGGTGCAAAAAAAAAGGAGTGGAGTGGGTGTTCAAGACGAAGCTCAACGAACTTGGCGAGATTAACCAACATAAGGCACAATTAGTGGCAAAAGATTATGTATAACAACATGGTATGGACTACAATGAGTTCACCAGCAGCACGATGGGACATAATTTGAATAGTTATAGCATTGGCAGCCTAAAATAGATGAAGCTATTTTAGCTTGATGTCAAGAATGCATTTCTCCATAGTGAACCGTAGAAGGAGATCTTTATTGAGCATCCAGAGGACTTTGAAAAGAAAGGAAAAGAGCACAAGTTATACAAGCTAAAGAAAGCTATTTATATGACCTTAAGCAGGCTCCAAGGACAGTCGCATTGAAACATATTTTCCCATCAATTTCCAACAAACCCAACACAACATGATTCAAATCACTGGACATAGGTTGACATATAGAATGTTATATATAATCTAAGACATCCAAAAAGTAAAAGTACATGCTATTACCTAGATAATCAATTTTTTTATTTTTTTAAGGAAAATGATAACTTAAGTATTGTTTTTTAATATCAAATTCCAAATTCTACTATAATTTCAAGAAATAATGTATCCAAGATTATGGAAATTAGTCCTTGGTTATTGAAAAACAATTGTCACCTTCCTTATTTCAAAGAAGTGTTATTGAAGTTAAAAAATAGATTCATGCTGCTAGTAAGTATATATGTTTATTATTTGTATGTTTTTTTGACTAAAATCATCAACATTAACTTTATTAAATTTAGTAAAAATTGAAAAACTTTTGTAAAAGTGGAATGAACCTTCGGAAACCCGAAATTAGCATGCGCCTTCTGTTACCAAAAATAAGCGGCTAATATACATACTCATTGAAATAATAAATATTTTGCGACCACGCCAGTAATAAGAAAATGGACAACATACATATTTTCTCCTGCCAAACCATGTTTAATATCGCAAAAATTGGTCAACTAATATACTCTATTATCCCCTACTCAGAATCGTGTATTATCCCAATATTAAGGTTTTCACCACGTAGATGAGAATAACAACACATAATTAGGCTGCATTCTCAACTAATTTTAATAGGGAATTTGAATGAGAGTTTGAACGGAGTATTTGAATGGTGAAGTTAGTTAAACAAATTGTGGTTAAGAACGAGGAAATTAAGTGAGGAATCTGAGCGGAGCGTTTTTAAATTATAAATTACTCAGATTTAGATTAAACCAACTCTATAATTTAGAGCACTTTAAATTGATTGCAACCCAAAATTCTATGCCTTAATATGATTTTATAATTAAAACTTTGATTAAATCAGATGAATGAAATTTCTTCATTTGCTCAAATGGACCAGTTGCCATGTTCTATTCTTGACGTATTCGACACGCCTAATGCATCATGAATGGAAATGGGATGAAATAATAATGCAAACATCCCCTTAAACCTTCTTTCAGGTAAAAATTTAAATCGTCTACGCTTAGTGATTATATTCCTAGATCAATCATAAATCATGTTAGGAATTAAAAGAATTTAACAAATACACACTCAATTGACATGTAGGGCTTCGAAAATCTAAATATTTAATGTAAAATATGCAAACAGTTATGATACTTATCTTAACTTTAGGAATATGGCATATAATATGATTATGATTATTAAAATTCGATTGTTTTCAATTTATAACCTATATTTTGTAGCACGTATCCTATAGTAGTAGACAAATAGACACCATAGGACAAAGAAATTAAAATAACCAGAGCTCAAGTTTACTCAAACTGAATTAATTATATCTAATGTATAATAAAACCACTCGTATCAGACCAGACATGTATTAAAGCTATGTATTAAGTGTTATGTATGGGCTGGGCTTATGGCCCATTATCCATTTGCTTGGTAAATGTTGGCAAACGTTATATATATGGCCAACATTTGTACACACTGCATTCTATTTTGTTTGATCAATAAAACTTCAGTTTACAATCTGATTTCCAATATGGTATCGGAGCAAGAAAGCCTAGCGGCATAAAGAAAGATCAAGTTTACAAATTGCAAACTGAATTTCTCAAAATTGAAAGAAAGTACATTCACATTAATTCTCCTCAGACACAGTCCATCACTGGAGATCAGAACCGCTTCGCCAAGAGGTAGAATCAGAGTATTTTCATCATCTTCTACATTCTTGGCTGTAGTTTCAGCCATCAGACATTGAAGTCTTCCTTTGGCACGAGAACTAGTTGCAGAAATCACCTTCTTTGGTGATCTTGCCATCCTAGTACCTCGCTTTCGCTGAAACTCACCCTCATTTACCTTCATACTGGTTGCAAAATCACTTAACAGTGATTTCACCATCCAAGTATCGTCACCCATTATCCAAGAAAGCTTTTCTTGATTCATCACATGGCCGGAACAAATCAATCACTCAGCTCAGCCAATTCAGGCACCAATCCACCAACCATTCCTCCAACACCAAGCTTCCAATTGATTAAACCCAAAACTCACATAATTACCATCCCTCTAGATGAGGATAATTACATGCTTTGGAAGTTTCAAGTAGAAGCGGCATGAAAGGATATGGCCTTCTTGATTTTATTAAAGGGACAGTGCTGATCCCACCTGCTATGATACATGATAAAGATGGTAATCTAGTCAGTAATGAAGATTACTTAAACTTTCAGAAGCAAGACAATCTACTTGTGTCATGGTTAATATCATCTATAAGTGCAAGCATACTACCACGTGTGATTGGATGCAATATTGCATATGCTATTTGGAGTACAATTGAGCAAACGTTCAGTGCTCAATCTGCAGCAAGATCTATGTTGTATAGAAGGCAGTTGCAATGCATAAAGAAAGATGAGATGCCCATGAATGAATATCTAACTAAGGTGAAGACCCTATGTGACATACTGAATTCTACTGGACACATGATTAGTGAGAGCAAACAAGTACTCTACATTACAGGAGGATTAGATGAAGATTATGAGTCTATAGTTACGTTCATTGCTTCTCAGAAGACTGTACCTGATTTGCAGTATGTATATTCATCACTTCTTGCACATGAAGGAAGAGTTGAACAGAAGAAATTGTCTCAATCAGAATTCTCTGTCAACTATGCCTCCACAGCCAGAAACAAAGGACAGCAAAAAGGAAATACTGGTCAAAGCAACAAGCAAGAAAATCAGTTTTATAGAGGAAGCACCAACCAAAGAGGAAGAGGCAGAGGAGGCAGATTCAATAATAACAACAGGCCAAAATGTCAAATTTGTGAGAAATTTGGCCATGTAGCAAGCAGGTGTTATTTCAGATTTAACACTGAATACAATGTGAACCAACATAATCAAAGGGGGCCAAATGTCAATGTAACTCAAATGGGACAGCCAAGAACAAATGCAGAAGGGTCAAGAATGCAGACACAAGGACCAAATAATGATGACTCTAACAAGTCTGATGATATAAATCTTGATGAATGGTACCCGGACTCAGGAGCAACAAACCATGTTACAAATAATCTACAGAATCTGAATTTGGGTAATAAAAGCTATTCAGGTATGTATTCTATCTCTTTGGGGAATGTTGAAACCATTAATATATCACATATTGGTTGTGGCTCCATAAAAGGGAAAAGGGAACTCTATTTAAATAACTTACTTAGAGTCCCCAAGATTAAGAAAAACTTGATTAGTGTGTCCCAATTTGCTAATGACAGCCATGTATACTTTGAGTTTCACCCAAACTATTGCCTTGTTAGGGATTTACTAAGTAAAAATATATTACTACAGGGTAGTTTGGATAAAGGGCTGTACAAATTCACGAATTTGAAGTGCAGACATGCCAGTGACAATGGAAATCATTGCTATAATGTCGAATATATTACTGATAATCATGTTAAACCTATTGACAGTCATGTTCAAACTATTGCTAATGATGATAACATGTACAAAACTTTTGATGAGTGGCATAGAAAATTGGGGCATCCTAATATCAAAACTGTTAAACATATTCTGAATGAAAATAGAATTAAATGCAATATTATACCTGATCATTATATGTGTAAACATTGCCAAATTGGCAAAAGTCATAGACTCCCCTTCACTGAGTCTGATACAAAGTACAGCAGACCACTAGAACTCATTGCTGCAGACCTATGGGGTCCCTCTCCAGTAAAACCAGATCATGGATACATGTATTACCTTTCATTTGTTGATGCATTTACTAGATATACTTGGATTTATCTACTTAAAAACAAATCAGATGCATGTAATGTGACAAAACAGTTTGTGACTCTAGTTGAAAATCAGACAAACTGTAATGTCAAAGTCATGCAAACTGATGGAGGTGGTGAATTCAAGTCTTTAAGGAAGTTCTTTGATAATAAAGGCATACTGCATAGAATAACCTGCCCACACACTTCAGAACAGAATGGGCTAGTTGAGAGAAAACATAGGCATATAGTAGAGACTGGGCTTACATTGATATCACAATCCTCAATACCCTTGAAATTTTGGCCTGAGGCTTGTGTGACATCAGTGTATTTGATAAACAGGATGCCTACTAAGGTCTTAAAATATAAAAGCCCATATGAAATGATGTACAATGCAAAACCAGATTATTCTGAATTAAAGACTTTTGGTTGCCTATGTTTTCCCTGCCTTAGACCCTATAACAAGCATAAAATGAACTTAAGATCAAGCCCTTGCACCTTTCTTGGTTACACTGAAAACCAGAAAGGGTACAAGTGCTTAGATAATAGTGGGAGGTTATACATTTCAAGGCATGTTGTGTTTGATGAACATGTATTTCCATTTGCAGAAAAGGACATTAAAACTACCAAGAGAATAATTAATTCTGAAAGATGTACTCTAGCACCACCAGAGTTAGTACAAAATATGGTGAACAACAATAAACAACAAATCAGCAGTGAACAACAAGTATAATGAAGAAAGGGATGAGGAGAGTGTGCCCAGTACAAGGTCTAGTTACAGTCCAGCTAATTCTATCACTGGTGAAGGTGACAATAACCACAACATTGGTGAAAATTAAAGTACTGACACAGATTCAGGAAATGGAAACGGCAATACCACAATAAACACAAGTAGTGATGATGAACCACATGATCAGAATAGACATCACATGATGACAAGAGCCAAGCATGGTATATTCAGGCCTAAAGTATACACTACAGCCATAGAAGATAGAGAGCCTATCAGTTATTATGAAGCAGTGAAATGTCAAAAAAAGGAAAGATGCAATGGATGAAGAATATGCTGCTCTAATCAAAAACAAGACATGGAATTTAGTGACTGCTCCAAAACACAAAAACATCATAGGATGTAAATGGACCTACAGATTGAAGAGGGAAGTAGATGGTAGCATACTAAAACACAAGGCAAGATTAGTGGCTAAGGGAAACACATAGGAATATGGATTCGACTTTAAGGAGACATTTTCCCCAGTGGTCAAACACTCCACTATAAGAATAATCATCTGTATTGCCTTACATAAACAATGGTGCATTAGACAACTGGATGTTTGTAATGCATTTCTGAATGGAGAACTAAAGGAGGATGTGTATATAGAGGAACCAGAGGGATATAGGACTGACCACAACATGAATTATGTATGCAAACTAAACAATGCCATTTATGGATTAAGACAAGCATCCAGAGTATGGTATGATAAACTTAAAGACACATTCATGAGACTGGGATTCAGTACAGCTAAGTCAGATAACTCTCTGCATATTAAGAGAAATGGGAACGATGTCACATTCATACTTGTGTATGTAAATGATATCTTAATCACTGGTAGCAATCAGGCAGAAGTTGACAAAATAGTTCAATATTTGAATCAAACTTTCTCTATCAAAGACTTGGGAAATTTAAACTATTTCTTAGGAATACAGGTCACTCAGAATTCCAAGGATGAAATTATACTGTCTCAAAGCAAATATATTACTGAATTACTTGTTCGAGCTAAAATGGATAAAGAAAAACCTATGCCAACTCCCATGACCAGTAACCTGAAGCTATCTAAACATGAAGGAGAGACTATCCAAAATGTCAAAGAATACAGAAGCATAGTGGGTGCTTTACAATACTTAACAGTTACTAGACCTGACATCAGCTACAGTGTGAATAAAGTGTGTCAATTCATGCAATCACCACTTGACAAACATTGGACGGCAATGAAAAGGATTCTACGCTAAGTGGAAATATTAATTATGGAATCAAACTAAAAACTAGCAGAGATTTACATATACAGGCTTACAGTGATTCGGATTGGGCATCAGACCCAGATGACCGCAGATCGACGTCTGGATAATGTGTGTTCATGGGATGCAACCCGACCTCTTGGTGCTCGAAGAAGCAGCCGACAATTTCACGATCAAGCACCGAGGCGGAGTATTGATCGCTAGCAAGCACTACAGCTGAAGTGATGTGGATAAATTCGCTGCTCAAGGAACTAGGGTTTCTTCCCAACAAAAGACCAGTGGTGTGGTGTGACAATTTGAGCACAGTATCACTTTCTGCCAACCCAATCCAACACGCTCGTACGAAGCATATTGAAATCGACTTGTACTTTGTACGAGAACAAACCGCCTCTGGAAGATTGGATGTAAATCATGTTCCTGCTCAATTCCAGAGAGCAGATCCACTTACAAAACCCTTGTCTCTGAGGAGCTTCGCAAAGTTTAGAGAGGAGATGAAGATTGAAGAAGGCGGTGGCGCAAAAGGGAAAGATAAAACCCTAGATAAAATTGAGGGTGGGTAATAAAACCACTCGTATCAGACCAGACGTGTATTAAAGCTATGTATTAAGTGTTATGTATGGGCTGGGCTTATGGCCCATTATCCATTTGCTTGGTAAATGTTGGCAAACGTTATATATATGGCCAACATTTGTACACACCGCATTCTATTCTGTTTGATCAATAAAACTTCATTTTACAATTTGATTTCCAATAATGTAAAGACACTGCTTCTTTGTTTTCCTAATTATGTTTGTTAGAATTTGGTCAAATGATTGCTTCTGTATTTCTTAGCATTCATTTTTCTAGCAACTGTAAACTCCTAAAAAATATATATGATTTATTCAAAGCAAACAAACTTATAGCCTATGAAATACCATGCTTATCCACCAAGCCAAGGCTGATTCAGCATTTTCGATTTTAAGTTAGACTGTAGACTTGCAATTATTTTATTTTCAGTACCTCACATACTTCTGGTTTCCCTTTAAGCTTCACAAATTCACTAAGCTTCAGTTTCTTAGTCATAACATTCGTTACTTGTCGTTGGTCGCTGAAAATGAAGCCTAATAAGGATCTGCTGCACACTATTTTCATATAGATTCGATTACCTGGTTTACTCTAGGGTACTGGACATAGGACGGGGATTAGTAGAATCAGTACGTCTGTTATTGGCAATCCTTTGAAACTTGATAAGTTTACAGTGGGTATTAGAAAGATTTTGTGTGCATGTGTTTTAGTGGAAGTTTCAAGTCCGTTCACCTATTCTAAGCAAATACCAATTTTATTAGATGATAATCAGCTGTTTATGCAGGATTTTAGTAGTATCCCCCAATCTGTTCGAATTGTCATTGTTTTTGACATCTAGAGAATGTTTGTTCATTTACTAAAATCTGGGTTCCAAAAAAAAAAACTGTTCATCAAAGTTATAATTCTAACTCTATGGACATAGATCTGGGTATGCAAACATATGAAACTGTCGGTAATGCCATACAATGTAATACTGAAGAGGTTTTCCCTCAAAAGGGTTGTAGGGAAGGCCAAGAGAAGCTTCCAATGCAAAGTGAAGATGCTAGACCTTGCTCTGACAATGATGATCTACGGAAGAGGATATGACAGGCGATGATGGTAGTTCTCTGAGTAGCAAAGCTGTATGACAGCCTAGGACAAGGTCGAAAGGCGATACATAAAGTCAGAACTAATGAGACCACTTCTAATATCCATGTGGATAATGATTCAGGTGTAATCGAGAATCCAGAGTAGAATTCTATGGTTTTTCATTTTAAATAAAAGAAGAAGAAAGCTAAGAATTTATATAAAGGGGTAGTGTTTGGTTTACCATTTTAAGTTTTGGGTTTTTGTCCATACAAAAATGTGCACAACGCATGTAAATCATGGAAAACAACAATTTTAGAAAATAAAGTTAACAGACAAAATAAAAACAACTTTTATCTATTTTCATGTTTTGAGAAATGAGAGAAATATGGAGACCAAATTCTCATTTCATGATTGTTACGTCCCCTCCGCGGTCCCCTCCATCTTGCTTTCATTCTACCATTCCTCCTTCTGCACCTTTAAAGTTTTGTAATTAATTTTGAAAACTAAAAACCCAAAACTCATTTTTAACCAAACACACCCGAAGTCTCTAACTAGTTCCGGTCCAGGTACTTCCTCCGGATTATAGTGTTTAAGATTTATGAGGTAGGGTTCTGTCTTGTATTTAGGGATATTTATTTTAGCCTTATATTTAGACTAGCATTGGTATAGACTGATAGTAGACTTGTATTTTATATCTGTAGTTTGTATTGTTTGCTTCAGCACAAGTTATTTTCCAGTCGAGTCCTAGATAACTTATTTTATAGTCGTACAACTAAAGATGTAAAAGCTATCTATATATATGATAAAGTACCAAGTTTCTAAAAAAAACATTAATTGTTTGAACATCAGTTGCACAATAAACTAAATTAACAAACTTTCTATAGATAAATCATATAGAAAAGGATATCTTACATGAATATGCTAACTTCTTCCATGTTGTACTGCATTTTTGGAGAGTTTAATTATATAATTGCTACAGTAGACCATGGTACTCTCTTGTCATGCATGTCTCAGAGCTTTAAGAGTTCCTCTCATCCGGACTGCTTGATAAGCACATGAACTAGTTGCTGCAATGAATTCAGCTTTGGTAGTGGGTAAGGTCACTATAGGTTGTTTTCTTGAAACCCAAGCCACGACTCCTTCTCCAAACATAAAGCCATAGCCTAAAAATACTTTTCCTGTCATCAACATCGCCTTCACAGTCATCATTAGGAAAACCAACAAACTCTCCACCTCCTTCTCATTCATATAAGATCCTCGTCTCTAGAGTCCCTTTCACTTATCGAAGAACTCTCTTAATTGTACGAAGATGCAACTTAGTTGGATTCTCCATGTACCTGCTCAGTAACCCAACCAAAAATGTTAAGTCTAGCCTTGTAACCTCCAAATAGCGAAGACAACCAACAACTTTTTTATAACTAATAGAGTTCGCTCTATTTTCATCATCTTTTATAAGCCTTAACCCTGGTGAAGTGTGTAAAATTTAGTGATACAAAATCACAAATAAGTGGAAACAAATATGCAAAATGGAAAGTAAATCTTTTTAATATGGATATGCATAAATTACTGATTGCATCTTGCATGGGATGACAAAGAAATAAATGCAGGATTGTTTTCTTCCATCTTTGCTAAGGAAAAGAATTGACCGATTTATTTGTTATGTTTGCACCATTTGTTTCCTCTCTAATTGGCCTCCATTATTTCTTATCATATCTTGGTAATTTGGCTGATAACTCAAATATATTTCACTGGCTATATATTGGGGGTATACTTTATTTTTATTGTAAACTCATCCTGGCATGGAGTCAGAGATCCCCTAATAGAGTGTCTCTTCTTGTTAATCCTAATTCATGGGTTTGGTAATGTAAACTCTTATCTTGTAATCTCTTGTATTTCTCTCTTATGTGGAATATTATCTCTCCTCTGGACTGGACGTACATTATTTTATTGATGATAGTGGAGCCAGTATAAATATTTTGTTACTTTATTTTCTTCTTTATAGTTATTTACTATTTATTTACAGTAATAGAATAATTGTTATTCTATAAGTTTGTTATTCAATTGGCAAATCTAGATCCTATTTTTTATGCTTTCTTGTTTTTGCAATTTTTGCACAACAAATTGGTATCAGAGCAATTTGTCCAACCATTTTGCACAACAAAGTGAGATTCCTGACTGAATTGCAATGCAACATGCAAAGCCTTTCAAGAATTTCAATGACTCACTTCTTATGACTAATTTGCACTCCATCCTCACTCTCTACTCCGAGTAAATACCTCATTCTTCCAAGATCCCTCATTTCAAATTCTTGCATCGTAGATTTTTTTAATAAAAAAAATCGTGAAACAGCTCCTTGTTATTTGTAGGAAATATGAGATCATCCACATAAAGATTGACCACTAGAATATTGCCTTTTAAATCATTTTTAACAAAAAGTTAGGTTCTATTGGACACATTACAAAGTCCACACCAAGTGCTCTACTCTAGCACAACCACTAATGGCTATCGACTTATTAAAAGCTAACGGATCAACCTCACAAAATAAACAGCATAACTTATCAAGTGCATTTGATAAGCATCGCCAATGTTGGTTATGAATCATATATGAGTAATATGACATTAAGTGCGTCACAAAATGTAACAACCCGAATTTTAACATGTTAAAATCATAAATCAAGGCAGAATTAAATTTTAAGATCAGAATCAAAGGAAACGGGTTGCACCATTGCGTCCGTCTCGAAATTCTGCTTGGAAACGAGTCCGAGTTTGCGAGAATCGGAGTCCGTATGAGGAAGATATGACCCTCCGAAGTTTCAGGAATTTTCAGAGTTCAAAACAGCTCGAATTCGAGTTCAAAATTCGAATTTCAAAACCCAGACAGACTGGGCGGGAAATTTCCCGCCCAGCACCCAGGTCGATTGGGGAGTCGACTGGGCAGTCGACACCCCTAAGACCAGGTCGACTGCGCAGTCGACTTGGGTGTCGACCTGGTCCCCGAATCTGCTTTTGGGCCTGGGTGCATTCTGATGTACCTGATCTCGTTTTCTGCCTAGGTTCGTCCGCCTAATCCTATATAAACAGCCTCTCGCCTCATTCTCTCTACACCATTTCATTCTGTCCTTATGCTACCTCTGAGAAAATGAATAAAATAATACATAAGTCTGAGACGAGGATATGCTATTCAAGTCTTTCAAGAGGAGATTCAAATCTAGTTAGGATTCAAGTAAAGATTCAACGACTTCAAGCAACGACGCCTAGACCATATTGAATCAAATTAGAAGTTTCAACGCGACAACGAATCGATTTGTCCTCTCTTAGCCAATCAATGTAAGTTCTAGTTACTTTTAAGATTGAAATGCTTAATTATAATATGGCCATGGAATAAAGTGTAATTGGATGTAAGCATGTTCATCGGTTCAAGTCTATTTCTGTTTCCTCTTGAATCTTGAGTTTTGGGCTTTTCTATCTTTATTCTTTTGTCAAGTTCATGATCTATTCAGCCTGTTGTAAATCAGTTCATGTTAATGTTATTCTCAAGATCTATCTTTTATGCCTGAGATGACGTTTTTATGCCAGTTTCCTATCTATACCTATTGTTATACAAATTCTACCTTCCCCTATTTATTTTCTTTGATGAGCCTAGATCTATTTCGGATCTAGGCCTAAACAGCGATTTGTGTACGATTGAATACGGGGGAATCTTGGGATAATACCTATTTGGATATATGTGTTTGGTGGAATTGATGGCATAACATAAAAATTGAATATTTGGGTATTATCATCATAAGAGTAATTGCAAGAATGGGGATTGGCATATATAATTTGACATGGATTTTGATATATGTAATATGACATGGATCTTTATATATGTAATTTGGCTAGAACTCGTTATGGGTAAATTGGTGTAAACATGTTATACATGTAATTTTGGGTATAAAACTGGATCTATGTAAATGGAGCATAGCTTTGTAAACATGAAAATCATGAATCTTGACATATGTAAAACGACATGAATTGAACATATGTAAATCTGGTATGAATTGGGCATATGTAAAAACTGACATGTAACCTAGGACTTGGGAATATGTTAATTATGTAAAATTTGGAGTAGAAACATATATGATAATTTATGACTTGGAGAAAGTTTAATATGAACGCGCCTAAGTTGGGTTCTGGGTAGTTGGTATGTATTGGACATCTAGAAGGCATGTAAACATGCTTATGAACTTGAAACATTAATTGGTTATGAATATGAATCATTAACTTGATAATAAGTATAAGTGAAAACATGAAACTTGACATGAAACTCGCCATGAAACTAGACACGAACTTGACATGAAACTTGAACATGGACATGACATTTAGAATGAACTAGAAAATGGCCAACTCGAGGTTGGGTTGAGTTTGCAGTGTAATTCTGCTTGGAACCGCCCGGCAAATCTAGTTACTGCAAACAATAGGATCCAATGTGGGTAGTTGGTCATATCGCACTTGAAAACCCGAGGTCAGACTGAGTTGTGGTGTAATTCTTCCCGGAACCGCCCGACATATCCAGTGACCACAACAACAGGTCTGATGTGAGAGGTTGGGGTGCATAAATGAATTAATGACTTGATAGGGTTAAGTCATGAACCGCTTGAATATACTTAACTAATTTGACACGATGACTTGATAGGGTTAAGTCATGAACCGCTTGAATATACTTAACCAATTTGACACGATGACTTGATAGGGTTAAGTCATGAACCGCTTGAATATACTTAACCAATTTGACATGATGACTTGATAGGGTTAAGTCACGAACCACTTGAATATACTTAACCAATTTGACACGATGGTTTGGTAGGGTTAAGTCACGAACCGCTTGAACATACTTAACCAACTTGACACATGATTCGTAGGGCTAAGTCATGAACTTGAACGACAACACTTAGCCAATTTGACATGACATGTAGACAGGTTAAGTCACTAACTTGAATGACCACACTTAACCAACTTGACATGCTAGACTGATGGGGTTAAGTCTCGAATTTAAATGACAACACTTAACCTGCTGGACGAAAACCCTAGTTACGCGGTCCTTTTCAGTAGTAACCCACTAGATGTATCATGGTACCCTGGAAATAGGCAGGGTAGGGCACGATTACTGGGCTGATTGTAAGCGATCAGAACGACGGCTGAGTTGGTGCGCCATTGTAGGTTCAGGCGGACTATGGTCGTGCACGTAGTCCGGAGTTGAAAAAGCAGGCATTGGGCACCAGTAGGTTTACACTGTGCGTGTTTGATTCGTGTCGGTGATTGGAATCCTAGGGCTTGATAAACCCTATGGTGGACCTAGCACAGGTGACTACATTCGTGATAGGGCCGTATGACACAGACACATGAACGAGATAGGACTTGTAGGGAGCCGATCGATTAATAGATCGTTTCGTGAGACCAAGTAATGGATCATTTCATGACATTGGGCAAGGGATCATTTTATAGTCAACACATGACACGGGTTGGGATACTAGTACGGTTGGTGTAGAGCAAATAGATATCATAGAAATATTTTAATGGTAAAGCAGAGAAATCTTGCGATGCTTGATAGAAATCTTGCGAAATTATTCTTAGTTTATCTTGAATGGAAACCTGGCGAGTTATACTTGACGAAAACCATATGAGGTTATTCTTAGTTATCTTTCCTGTAGCTTATCTTGTCATCATGCTTATGTTTACTTTCAGTTTATTCATGCCATGTTATCTTTACCTGTTTTTATGCTGAAAGTCACTAGGACTTACTCAGTCTTTGTGACTGACCCGTTTTGTTTCGCCTCTTTTTCTTCCGTCCCCCCCCCCCCCCCCAGGTTCGCAGGGTGGGAATACAGCTTAGTTCGGATCTTACCAAGCTCCAAAGCTCTTTCATGGTACGGCTTGGATTTCTCTTGGCTAATGATTTATAACTATGGTTTTATGCTTCTTTACTATTGCAAGACAGATTTCGATGTAATTGACTTAATAGGATTTTGATGTAAAAGGCTTTAGACCTTACTAGATTTTAAAGCAATGAAATTTGGGTTTTCCTTCCGCTGTTTTATTTATGTTCTGTCTTGTAATATTTCTGTGTATGTTTACCTAGATAATACTCCACCAAAGATAGTGCATTCCCTTTGTGAGTGACCCTAGCGGAGGTGGGGAGTTACATTTGGTATCAGAGCAAAAGGTTACCAGACTGGGCAAAAGCTTTTAAGAAACCTTCTGAAACTATTTTCAAAACATTTACAAAGAAGCATTTTTCTAAAGAAAAGTTTTGTTTTACGAAAGGCATGTTCCCCAAAGCCATATGCACTATATTTTGATTCTCTCCTTGAGTCTCTTCTCTCTTTCTTTTTCACCATAGTTTGTAGGCATACAACACATGTCGGAGGGCAAAGTAGTGCCCAACCTCCATCTGTAGCCGTAGTAGTTCCATCTGTGACTAATCTTATTTCAAGCTTTGTAGGGTTGCCATGCGATAGAGGTAGCTTTCGAGAAACTTGTCAACAAGCTATACAAGGATAGTAAGAACGAGAATAAAGAACACAAGCCTAAGGATGAGAAACTTGTTGATAAGGCATAATCCACGAAGGAGGAAAAGGTGAAAGGGAAGAGGTCAAAGTAAAAGAATAATAAAACCCATGAAAAGAAAGAACATCGTTGGTATGGTAAAAAGGGACATGTAGTTAAGTATCATAGGACAAGGACAAGGGCAAAGAACAAGATCGTTGAGAGGGCAATTGTATGCTCTCACTACTAGCATACCTAAGAGAGGTGGTAACGTTTATGTTAAAAGTTTAGCTTCTCTTTTCTATCATATCATGGGAACTTTGTTTTTATACATCGCATCCTTTTAATTCTGCCTCGATAGTTGAGTCTCTGCACCTTAGTACTAGCGTAGTAGAGGGTCCCATTTTTGTCTCAAATCCTGTTGGGGAATCGGCTCATGTATTCATGATTTGTTTGGATTTGAGAATGTCTATGCTAAGTGTTGAGTTTAGAAGTAATGCTTATGTTTATGTTTTGGGCTATGGGTTAATTCTAGCAATGGAGTAGTTATCCAGTAAGGGTGACATTCTCGGTTTTGAAAAAAGGGTAGTTAGACTCTTGACTTGCCTTGGTAATACCCTCGAAGTCGCGTGTAACCTTTAGGGTTCTCTCATGATTAGTTACCTAGAATCTCTTGATACATTTATTGATCCGCTCGAGTAGTGTTCACCACTAAGGTGGATGGTTCATTTCACTTATGCATGAGTTGTAGAAAGTCACCATAGTAAGTACATTTGGCAACATGGTTGATATTTGTTATTTTCAAGAGATAGTTCTTCTACGTGGAATACCTCCTAGTAAGTGAACGAGATCCAAGATTCACTAGTGAATTTTGGAGAGCTTGCATGAAACCATGAGTACGTAGTTAAGTTTGAGCCGAGTATACTAGAAGGAGGATAAGTGAAAGTGGAATGAGAGGCAACAGTGAAATGAGTTCCAACTCATATTTTGGAAACCATAATTAAGAATCTGTGAAGTTAAAGACGGTCAAAGCACAATGGAGATAAGCTCAAGGAAACGCGACTTAGAAGATTGAAGACTAGATACGTGCATCATATCTCTTTTTAAGAGCATATCCTTGGTCCCTCTTTTCCTGTAGAGCTTACTTGCATGTTATCTTTTTCCTCTCGGTCCTATTCTCAATCAAATTTCTGTTGCAAACCCCCATAGGGAGTATGACTCATCTGTTAGTAATACATTTTGGGGCTTGAGGGTGTCCGTTGGGTTGACTAAACTCTTTGGATTTTATAGGATACAGGTTGGTTTTAGGAAGGGATTCCCTTGTGACCTAAAAGGAGTCCATCATGCTTAGTTTCCTCGAAACGTATATTTGTTTGATTGAGTAATTCTTTGGGTGTCAGCCTGATGTTGATTTCGGTCTCCGGGGCTGGTGCTTAGGGGGTTCTTCTCCTGATCAGTATATATGTGACATATATTTCCAGTTTTGACATGGCCTAATGGGCACAAGATTTTTACTTGCTTCTATCATTCGGCTATACCTTTAGGTAGGAACAATTGGATGTAAACATGTGTTTGAGACATGTTATGATTGATGGTTGCAAGTGGCTGCAAGTGGTTGCTAGTGGTAGCTCGTGGATGCATTTACACATTAGGCACTAGATCGGCTCAGTCACCTTTCATATTGCATATGCATGAGTGTTTATACTTGTTTATGGATGAATTTGAATGTGTTATCATGTGGATGTTGCATATGGATGGATGTTTGTGCACACATGTAGTGTTATTGTGACTAGGACTATTTGCATACATGTTGGACTCATGGCACTAGACGTATTTTGCATTAAGAAGATCAATCAGGCTTGATCATTTGCATTAGACAAGGAACATATACACACACTTTCTGCATATGTTCATACAGCATTAGAAATCTATTAAGGACGATGGATGCCTGTGATTGATGATTGAGTAGATGGATGATTGGATGGTAGGACACGTTCTCCTTAACTTGAAGATTTCGGGGACGAAATCCTTTAAGGAGGGGAGAATGTAACAGCCCGAATTTTAACAACATGTTAAAATCATAAATCAAGGCAGAATTAAATTTTAAGATCAGAATCAAGGGAAACGGGTTGCGCCATTGCGTCCGTCTCGAAATTCTGCTTGGAAACGAGTCTGAGTTTGCGAGAATCGGAGTCCGTATGAGGGAGATATGACCCTCCGAAGTTTCAGGAATTTTCAGAGTTCAAAACAGCTCGAATTCGAGTTCAAAATTCGAATTTCAAAACCCAGACAGACTGGGCGGGAAATTTCCCACCCAGCACCCAGGACGACTGGGGAGTCGAATGGGCAGTCGACACCCCCAAGACCAGGTCGACTGCGCAGTCGACTTGGGTGTCGACCTGGTCCCCGAATCTGCTTTTGGGCCTGGGTGCATTCTGATGTACCTGGTCTCGTTTTCTGCCTAGGTTCGTCCGCCTAATCCTATATAAACAGCCTCTCGCCTCATTCTCTCTACACCATTTCATTCTGTCCTTATGCTGCCTCTGAGAAAATGAATAAAATAATACATAAGTCTGAGACGAGGATATGTTGTTCAAGTCTTTCAAGAGGAGATTCAAATCTAGTTAGGATTCAAGTAAAGATTCAACGGCTTCAAGCAACGACGCCTAGACCATATTGAATCAAATCAGAAGATTAATCAAGTTAGACGTTTAAACGCGACAACGAATCGATTTGTCCTCTCTTAGCCAATCAATGTAAGTTCTAGTTACTTTTTAGATTGAAATGCTTAATTATAATATGGCCATGGAATAAAGTGTAATTGGATGTAAGCATGTTCATCGGTTCAAGTCTATTTCTGTTTCCTCTTGAATCTTGAGTTTTGGGCTTTTCTATCTTTATTCTTTTGTCAAGTTCATGATCTATTCAGCCTGTTGTAAATCAGTTCATGTTAATGTTATTCTCAAGATCTATCTTTTATGCCTGAGATGACGTTTTTATGCCAGTTTCCTCTCTATACCTATTGTTATACAAATTCTACCTTCCCCTATTTATTTTCTTTGATGAACCTAGATCAATTTCAGATCTAGGCCTAAACCGCGATTTGCATACGATTGAATACGGGGGAATCTTGGGATAATACCTATTTGGATATATGTGTTTGGTGGAATTGATGGCATAACATAAAAATTGAATATTTGGGTATTATTATCATAAGAGTAATTGCAAGAATGGGGATTGGCATATATAATTTGACATGGATTTTGAATGTAATATGACATGGATCTTGATATATGTAATTTGGCTAGAACTCGTTATGGGTAAATTGGTGTAAACATGTTATACATGTAATTTTGGGTATAAAACTGGATCTATGTAAATGGAGCATAGCTTTGTAAACATGAAAATCATGAATCTTGACATATGTAAAACGACATGAATTGAACATATGTAAATCTGGTATGAATTGGGCATATGTAAAAACTGACATGTAACATAGGACTTGGGCATATGTTAATTATGTAAAATTTGGAATAGAAACATATATGATAATTTATGACTTGGAGAAAGTTTAATATGAACGCGCCTAAGTTGGGTTCTGGGTAGTTGGTATGTATTGGACATCTAGAAGGCAAGTAAACATGCTTATGAACTTGAAACATGAATTGGTTATGAATATGAATCATTAAATTGATAATAGGCATAAGTGAAAACATGAAACTTGACATGAAACTCGCCATGAAACTAGACACGAACTTGACATGAAACTTGAATATGGACATGACATTTAGAATGAACTAGAAAATGGCCAACTCGAGGTTGGGTTGAGTTTGCAGTGTAATTCTACCCGGAACCGCCCGGCAAATCCAGTTACTGCAAACAATAGGATCCAATGTGGGTAGTTGGTCATATCGCACTTGAAAACCCGAGGTCAGACTGAGTTGTGGTGTAATTCTTCCCGGAACTGCCCGGCATATCCAGTGACCACAACAACAGGTCTGATGTGAGAGGTTGGGGTGCATAAATGAATTAATGACTTGATAGGGTTAAGTCATGAACCGCTTGAATATACTTAACCAATTTGACACAATGACTTGATAGGGTTAAGTCATGAACCGCTTGAATATACTTAACCAATTTGACATGATTACTTGATAAGGTTAAGTCACGAACCGCTTGATTATACTTAACCAATTTGACACGATGGTTTGATAGGGTTAAGTCACGAACCGCTTGAACATACTTAACCAACTTGACACATGATTCGTAGGGCTAAGTCATGAACTTGAATGACAACACTTAGCCAATTTGACATGACACGTAGATGGGTTAAGTCACGAACTTGAATGACCACACTTAACCAACTTGACATGCTAGACTGATGGGGTTAAGTCTCGAATTTAAATGACAACACTTAACCTGTTGGACGGAAACCCTAATTACATGGTCCTTTTTAGCAGTAACCCACTAGATGTATCATGGTACCCTGGAACTAGGCAAGGTGGGGCACGATTACTGGGATGATTGTAAGCGACCAGAACGACGGCTGAGTTGGTGCGCCATTGTAGGTTCAGGCGGACTATGGTCGAGCACGTAGTCCAGAGTTGAAAAAGTAGGCATTGGGTACCAATAGGTTTACACTGTGCGTGCTTGATTCGTGTCGATGGTTGGCATCCTAGGGCTTGATACACCCTATGGTGGACCTAGCACAGGTGACTACATTCTTGATAGGGCCGTATGACACAGACACATGAACGAGATAGGACTTGTAGGGAGCCGATCGATTAATAGATCGTTTCGTGAGACCAAGTAATGGATCATTTCATAACATTGGGCAAGGGATCATTTTATAGTCAACACATGACACGGCTTGGGATACTAGTACGGTTGGTGCAGAGCAAATAGATATCATAGAAATATTTTAATGGTAAAACAGAGAAATCTTGCGATGCTTGATAGAAATCTTGCGAAATTATACTTAGTTTATCTTGAATGGAAACCTGGCGATGTTATACTTGACAAAAACCATATGAGGTTATTCTTAGTTATCTTTCCTATAGCTTATCTTGTCATCATGCTTATGTTTACTTTCAGTTTATTCATGCCATGTTATCTTTACCTGTTTTTATGCTGAAAGTCACTAGGACTTACTCAGTCTTTGTGACTGACCCGTTTTGTTTCGCCTCTTTTTCTTCCGTCCCCCCCAGGTTCGCAGGGTGGGAATACAGCTTAGTTCGGATCTTACCAAGCTCCAAAGCTCTTTCATGGTACGGCTTGGATTTCTCTTGGCTATGGCTTGCTTTGCTTTATTGGGGAATGATTTATAACTATGGTTTTATGCTTCTTTACTATTGCAAGACAGATTTCGATGTAATTGACTTAATAGCATTTTGATGTAAAAGGCTTTAGACCTTACTAGATTTTAAAGCAATGAAATTTGGGTTTTCCTTCCGCTGTTTTATTTATGTTCTGTCTTGTAATATTTCTGTGTATGTTTACCTAGATAATACTCCACCAAAGATAGTGCATTCCCTTTGTGAGTGACCCTAGCGGAGGTGGGGTGTTACACAAAAGCACCATCAATATTGGTTATGGATTTAAAAGAGCAAACAAACATAAATTGAAATAAATTAGTATATCTATCCGGTGCGCCTCAAAAGCACCACCGAAACTGGCTATGGAGTACACACAAATAAATAATATAATCTATCAATTGCATTTCAAAGTACCACAAAAACTGATTATGGAATGTATAAAAAGAGCGAAATGGTTCAAGTTAAGTTAAATCAATATGCCCGTTAAATGTGTCTCAAAAGCATCACCAAAACTGACTATGGAGTATGAAAAAGTGAATATTAAAACCAAACAAGTACTTCCCAAAAGCACTAATAAATTGGTTATGAACTATGTAAAGGAAAATAATAGAATCCATCAAGTGTGTCTTAAAAGCAACACCAAAAGTGGTTATCGAATATATAAAAAAAAGGTAAAACACATAACAAATAGTAGAGTCCACCAGGTGCGTCTTAAGTGCACCAACAAGTTTGATTATAAGATATACAAAAGTTAATAAATACAAACTTGTGATAACTAATAGTATTCATCAAGTGTGTCTTAAAAGAACGATCAAAACTGTTGGTGGATGACATTAAAAATAAACACCCTCAAAATAATATCAAATAAAAAAAATTCAATAAGTGCGCCTTTAGTGCACTAATAAAATTGAGCATATACAAAAAAGCAATAAAATTCAACTCATATGAAATAATAAAATCCACCAAGTGCATTATAATGGCACCACCTAAAGCTAGTTATGGATTGCATAAAATGAAAGAAGCTCAAAATCATATTCAATAGGAAAACACATCAAATGTGTCTCACTCACTAACAAAATAGGTCATATTTTACAAAAGAAATGAAGTTCAATCTCATATAGTATAATCCATCAAGTACATGTCAATGTACAACCAAAAGTTAGTTATGAATTGCACAAAATGATAGAAGCTTAAAATCATATCTAATAGGAAAATGCATCAAGTGCGTCTCAAAAGCACCGATTAAAGATTATGTTTTACAAACGCATCTAAAATACACCATCAAAATTGGTTATGTATTAGATGAAAGCAAGGAAGCTTCGAAATTATATAATATATCAAAATCCTTGAAGGTTTTTCTAAATTACCACAAAAATGGTTACAGGTTAAATAAAAGCAATTAAACTTATAAACACAAAAATAAAAAGGAAATTGCAATCATATTGCACTGTCACACCATACATGAGTATTCTTTATATTTTTCTGTAGTCTGTGCTTGATACCTGCTTTTTTTAAGGATTCAAAGGCCAATTTCCTTGTAAGATAATCAAGTTCTTTTTGATATTATTCATTTTAGTAAGTTTGCTTCTTTCACCTATTTATTGTTTATTTCAAGTTTGAAATAGACTTGTATTCGCATTCCATTCTATGTTCTTATAGAAATTCGAATGTTCATCCATCGAGGTACAAATGTAGACCCACACATCATAAGAATTAATAAATGTTAAGTTTAATGAGTCACGAGAAACAAAAAGCTTTCTTAATTTTACCACGTCCATTATTCAGCTAATTTCATAATTTATTTTTGTGTATGTAAGAGCTGAGGAAAGATGACATACTTTTGTAATCCGTAAATTACCCTTTTCTAGTTTCTTATGAATAACCATGTTAGTTTGAAATAATAATATAAATATATTTCCCTCACATGCTAGCTGATTTGTTGGAATTGGTATAGTGTGTTGCTATTCACACCCCACTTTTCTCTTACGGCCACCACATGTTTTTGTTTAATCGTTAACGACTGAACCCCCCTTCCCATTCATTGGTCATAAATGGCCGCTAATAGCGTAAATTTTGAGGGGCAAGTCGTTCGACGGTTGAAGTGAAGTATGAACAAGGGAAGTGTGGTGTGAATAGAGCACATTTGAATATTCAATTTTATATCCTTGATGACATTCAATACGATGTTACACGTTCATCATAGCAAGCTTTTCCTGGCGCCAATGCTGAGCTTTTACAGACGCTTTTTCTTGCTCAGTTGCTCTTTTTTCTTCTTTCCGCATGTTAGTTCTCTCTCTTCCCTTTCCATTTTCCCCTTGGTTTTGCTCATGGCCAAGAATCGGAAATCGGAAATCGAAAATCACCTTTTTAGCCTTATCTGGAGTTTCAAACGCCTGCCCTACTCACTAGATCTGGATGCGCGTTTTCAGCGTGTCAAACTTTGATCCAGTCTCTGATTCACTGTTTGGAAGCTTCGACGATTCCCAATCTGCATCCTGGGGATCGAATTGCTCTATCCAATCTTCTTTCCTCTTTGCTGAAAGATTTATCTATCAGTTTGTTCCTCACACAACTTCAACCTCAGCTAATTTAGGCGAATCTCTAATCACATATGTGATTGCCTCCGCCCCTAAATCATGGCTTATTCTTGAGAGTAGCCAATTGCATCTCTAATCACATCTGTGATTTTATTATGTAATATATAATAAATTTTTATATGAAATACATAAACTATTAAATAAAATTATTATTATTGTTTGTGTGTAATTTATGTTCTATAACATACAAAAACAATAAGTACGCATGTGTATATGAGAATTCTTTTAATTATTTTTGTAAATATATGTATACATGTTGAAATTTATGTAAATTAGCAATTTATTCGATGAATTAGCAAATATTATGTAATAAAATTTGTTAAAATAAGTTAAATGTAAAATTACGAAATTAGTTTAACCGTATAACATAGCAGAAAAAATTTAAAAGAAATATGCAAAAAAGATGTATAAATTTGTTCTGGAGTTACTAATGTTAAAAAAGATTTTTTTTGATATAATATATGGTAAATTCTTAACATAAATGAATCAAAACTGATTTACAAATTAACATTGTCATTATTGTTAATATACATCATTCATGTATAAATCTTTATAGTTGCATGGGTAACTGTAACAACCCGGAAAATCAGAACCAATTTAAATTTTTTATTTTGGTGATTTTAATGGATTTTGAATATTTAAAATGATTTATTTTAAATAATAACGACTAGAATTTATTTTCGACGAAGTTAGAACGTATAAATTTATTTTAAATATAAAACGAGCCTGAAATGGTGCAACAGTTTGAAATTACGATTTTAAATTTCAAATGAATGTACAGAATTCAATGTAAGTCGGAATTGGATGAAACCAGAAATATTTGAATCTGATTATCAATATCTTTCTAACGGATATAAGAAACTGAGATTTCGTTTTATAAGTTGAAAGGTATGTTCAGTTTAAAATTAAGAAAAGTCGCTGTGGAATTTATATATATTTCAATATATATAGCCCTTAAAAATAGCCATTTTGCAAACGACCTCCATTTTTGACGAAACCACTTTTGTTGGATCCGGGATGTCACGTTATTGCTATATTCCAATTTTTATAATTTTTGAATCAATATATGAGTGTAACGGCAAGGAATTTCGCTCGATCCAAATCGATCGTTAAACCGACTAAGACCGTTCGAAACCCCTGATCGTTTGGAGAACAGGACAAATTGGAACGCAGACGGAAGAACATTTCATTGTTATTACAACAATTCCATCAGATACAAGAATATACAGAGTATAAATGAATAAATTACATTCAACAAATATCAGAGATTACAATGAATCACATAGCAGCGGAAAAATATACAAAACACAACTGAAAGTGATACACGGATACAGAGCCTTCCGAGCATCGTTCCAGCTGTAAATCAGGATCCTGTGAATATAAATCTGCAAAACCAAAACTACTAGCTGCCCGTGTCGAAAATAGGGGCACCCAGAGTTTAGGTTAAAACAATAAACTCCAGGTCAGTCATGTGATTGGTGTGAGAACTAAAACAGTTATTTAAAACTTTATTTTAAAGATAGTAATTCAAGGGACCACGCCGTATAACACGGAACGGGTTTCCTCCCAAGAATACTAGTGCATATAACAAAACAACGCAATGCTTTTTGGAAAAATGAAGCTATTATAAGACCCAGGTCCCATCACACAATGCAACGCAAGCCGGAGGATAGGGTTTTCCCTTATAATAGCCAAACATGCTTGGTACGTCAAAACAAATCATTTGATACTATTATAAGTGTATAGTGTTAAAACAATTTTCAATCATAAATATCAATCATAGGCGGCATGGGTATCATCTATCATGTCGCCATACTAGTTCTACAATTAAAACCGCAATATCACGTATTGGAAATTGGATTCCGTCATGAGCCGAGGCAAGGGGCAAGCTCCTCTCCGTGTTCGAGACACTCTAGCAAATGCCTCAGGACCGCACACAGCAATCCTTGGATCTTCAGGGCCGATCCTCTCTTACTTTTGAGGATTGGCAATTCCTGAACACACGTTTCCCGGTCCTTACAGACTTATATCCGAGGCGCCTCGTATCCAACAACCACACAGGTGAAAAGTATATAAATGTCAGGGCTGGTAGGTCACTGACACCACTCTAGCTAGAAAGAAACGTCGTGCTCTCCCTGCAGTCACTATCCCGTTTTTGACTCATACCGAGGTGTGAGGCTCGCGAATTCACGTTATACACAAAGCTACGCCACACAGGTCGTGCTTTGTCATCAACCACAAGACTTTGCTTTTCAACAGAAGCCTTGATCAATTGCCACTTACGCGTGCCAAACTGGCAATTCACTCCATGCGACTGATGTCCATCGATATACAACCCTTGAGCTCGTACGTCTCAGAGAAGGGCGTTAAGCAAGAGAATAAATTCTCCGCCGCCAAACAGATGTATATTTAATAGAGATCAATCAACACAGAATAAAATCCAATGTCAGACACACAATCCATTTACAAGTTCGTTCGGGGTCTGAACGAAACCGGAGGCACTTTCCTCGCATATCCATCGATCTCCAGGTACGTCTAGACGATCACCAACTGTTTCCCTCATCTTGGGTGTACAGCCCAATCGAGATCATCAGTAATCCCCCAAACGATGTGAAGACTTCCGGTCTTCAACCATCATCTTCATCTTCGACATCTCGTCGAATCGATTATTCAGAATGGGTATAACCCCGGCCTTTCTGAATAACCCACGTATCTAGTAAACAAATATTACGCAATCACAATGTACGCCTCATTCCAATTCAGAATATTCTTTTATTCACAAAATCACATTCTTAGGGAAAGGTTCCCATTAATTTTATCCAAGATAAATTCTTCTAAATTTATTCTATAATCTTCCTTTGGATATCATTTCTAACTAGTCGGGATTAGCGAACCATACCGAAGTAATTATTTATTTTATTTCTCAGTCCCAACCTATATATCCCATGGAGCAAAACTGGTAACACTCTATATCTAACACCACGGTGTTATCGGTAAAATTAATTACCATTTCATGTTCAAATCTAATTAAAGATTTAACTATCGCTTTGGAGCAAAACTGGTGATACTCCATTCTCGATCACCTTTCAGATTTGATAATTTAAGTTATCAATTCACTTTTTAATCTAATTAAAGATTCATTAAAACTCCACTTAGTTTTAATCTTTTCAAAAATCGATATCTTGCCTTTAACTGGGTTAAAGAACCAATGTCATCTAAAACACGATTCATGATAAACCCAAATCACATTTGATATTAATTACAAGACTCTGAATAGAAAATATACCGGCTTATATTCAATATCAATTTCTGAAACCAACAAATATCGTATTGGAAATAACGATATAAAATATATCTTTCAAATCCCCATAACAATATTTGTATAGTCACGAAATCCAACATCGAAATATTCCGAAGATAATTTCGATTCAACTCTAGTCCAATTCACGTATTGGGAATATTGATTATTTTTAAAATCACTTTCAAAATCAATTTATTTATTTCAAAAAAAAATTGATTTTAATTCTAGTTCAAAACTAGTTCATTTCGACAAAAACCCATTTTTATCATTTCAAATGTGGAGTTTTTCACCCCAGTTCTTTCCAATTCATATATTATGATTTTGCACAAATTATCAATATTTTTAATAATTTTATCAAGGCCCGTACAGTCGATTTCCATCAATGGCCATCGAACTGCATTTACAACGACCTTTTCCAAATTTGATTTGGACATAATTCCAAATCCAACCATTAGATTTCAAATTTCGAATATTCATTGGAAAGCTCTTTTCGATACGAACCCAACGGTTCCAGTTTTAGGAGAATTCGACGGTTGGATCTCCCGCAACGTCAATTCGAAGTTAATGGTCGAAATTCACGAACTGCCACGGCGCGGCGCGTTCTATTCAGGCCATTATATGTATATATATATATATATAATATTATATATATTTCGTCGATTTCCTTTTAAAACGTATTTTATAAACCGTTTTAAATTCGTTTTCAAAACCATTTCAACGCTACATTCAATTTCAAATCGATTTGATTTCAATTCAATTCGAATTCATTGCAATTTTATTTAATTCGAATTCAAATTCGTTTCAATTCAATTCAAATTCTAATTCGTTCCAATTCAATTCAAATTCTAATTTGTTTTATTTCAATTCAATTTGAATTTACCTTCTATTTAATTCAATTCGAATTCATTTCAAATTGATTTCAATTCAATTTCAGTTCGTCTTAAATTTCATCCAAAACGATTTCTATTCATTTTAATTCAATTTCAATTTAATTCAATTTGAATTCATTTCTATTCAATTTGAATTCAAATTCACTTTCTATTTAATTCGAATCGAATTCATTTTCTATTCGATTCGAATTCATTTCAAATTGATTCAATAAAATTTCAATTTGAATTTTAATCTAATTTAATTTGAATTTCATTTCAAAATATTAAATTTTGAAATCAATTTTCAATATTCATTATAAAACGAATAAAATCGATATAAATATCATTCGCATCAAAATAACGCATCTCTAATCAACATGGCTTTATATTTTTCAAAAACTTCGTTATTCTGTTCAACAAATGAATATATATTCTATTCAACACATGAATCTATATTTCTTTCAACACACGACTATTTTTGTTATGTAAAATATTTTATAAAATCATGGTATCTATCGTTTGATTTTTAAATCAGACTCCACCGTGAAGTAGTTCTAATTTTAAATACGATGAAGATGTAAATTTTATTATTAAAATATTTTACTCAACACACTAATAGTTTGAACACATGCACATCGTCAACACATGACTATTTTTATATTCAACACATGAATTTTCTTTTATAATATTCATTATTTTCCCAATTGGAATGAGGCCCAATCAATTACCATATAACGTTAATTATATGGATTCCATACAACACATGTATATAATAGCAGCGATAAACAATCAACCATCATCCAAAGTGCACCACACAACTGCATAAGCATCAAATATAAATAATTAACGCTTACACAGCCAGTCGACCAATCGATCGACATACAATTAAGTAATTGGGATTAGTGTACGCCAAATTTCATCCCAACACCCGTGTGGGGTTTCAAATCAACAAACACAGATTTTTTATTTGTGCAGTTGGGCGATGTGTAAAATTTATCGTCCCAATCGATATCAGTCAAATCAGTGTATGTAAACAAATCGGCTGATTTGTTTATAGATATTTATTTATTCACATTCACGTTAAAAATTATATTTTTAACGATAATTAATTTATTTCAACACATCTACAATTTATCATCGATTTCACATCAACATCACAAACAATTTTCACAACACAACAATCAAACAAACAAGCCATCCATGGTCTGTGGATGACGGGTGTTGGGTGCTGCTAAGCACCGTCTACATCCTAGTATATATATATAACTAGAAAAAGAATTTAGAGTGAGAAGTTCTCACCATAGCTATCCCAACTTCACGACACTTCAAAAATAGAAGTCTTCGCCGTTCTCGCCTTTCGTCACTTTCGTTGCTCGTAGCCACTACATATATAAAAATCACATTTATATACTGTTGTTATGTATATAAAAAATCATATTTTTATAATCACTCTATATGGATAAAAATTCTATTTTTACATCGCTACTATATAGATAAAAATTCTATTTTTACATCGTTACTATATAGATAAAAATTCCATTTTTACATCGTTACTATATAGATAAAAAATTCCATTTTTATATCGTTACTATATAGATAAAAATTCTATTTTTATATCGTTACTATATAGATTAAAAAATATATTTATATATCGCTATTCTGCATATAAAGATTTCGCATTTTCTAATATAAAGATTTCGCCTTTTCAAATATAAAGATTTCGCCTTTTCAAATATAAAGATTTCGCCTTTTCAAATATAAAGATTTCACCTTTTCATTTATAAAAATCTAATCTTTATACAATGTATATACAATAAAAATCAATTTTTCCTATAAACAAAAAGATCACATCTTCAACAAAACAAAGATCATATTTTTAATATCGTTCTCCATACAAAGATTATATTTTTACAATCGTTTTCTATTAAAAATCCTAACTCATATAAACGACAATCAGAATATATATAATTAAAATCAGTTTTTATATAAATATAAATAAATAAAGAAAAGTGCTCACCTTTGTTCAACGGAGAGGGAGAAAAGACAGAAGGGGGCAGCGGAGGGTCGGTCTGAGGCGCGGAGGGCGCGGAGGAGGGTGGTCGAGGTGGTGGTGGGTTGGGGTCTCGCGCTGATTTGGAAGAGGGGGAGGTTTGGGCTCAGGTTCGCAGACAAGAAGGGGGAGAGGGAGAAGTCGGTGGAGGAGGCGGTGGCGCCCTCCCTAGGGCGGCGGCGCTAGCGATTTGAGGGGGGGGAGGGCGCGATGGCAGCGGCGCCCCCCTTGCTCTTCTCTTTCCTTTTTTTTATTTCTTTGATATACTGAAACGATGAGAAGGGGGGCCAGCGGTTTTGAAGGGGAGGAGTTCTATATATTTTTTTTTTTAATTTTAATTTCAAAAAGTTGACTTTTACATACGACCTCTAAACGAGGCCCACCGCCTATCGTCCATAGCTAATTACCCCCATTCCGAACACAATGGGATATGTATCATAAGCTGATTTGATCGTTTCGATCAGTTTTCGTCAAAATCAACATATAACTCTATATATTGAATTTGAACGCGCATTTCAATTCACTGGGGTCACATACTAACTCTATAAATCCCAGAAAATATTTTCTAGCTTCGTATTGACGATACGGTCCTAACAAAACTAGTTTCGTCGAATTCTGAGACCATAGGAAAAATGGTCATTTTCCAGTCGATTAAAATCAACTAAAACTGGTCAAAAGCGTTTTCCCTTGCCACGCTCACATATTGATTCGATTTTTTTTGAAATTTGGAATCTAGCAATAATTTGACAACGCGGACCCAGCAAAAGTGGTTTCGTAGAAATCCGAGGTCGTTTGCAAAATTTCCATTTTTAAGGGCCTGAATTCCATAGCGACTATTCAGAATTTTCAACTGGATGTATCTTTTGTTTCCCGCTATGAAATCTCGATTTTTCGGATTCGTTGGAAAAATATCCTCAATTAGATCCTACTATTTTTGGTTTCACTAAAATCCGGATTGTTTTGCACCCGGTACATTCATTTGAAGTTTGAAATCGAATTATCGAACTACCGCGCCATTTTCAATTCTATTTATAATTATATATATTCTAACGACGACGTATATAATATACACGTTCGGATTCTATTCAAAATAAATTTCTCATCGATAATATTTAAAATAATTCATTTTAAATGTTCAAACTTCACTAAAATTACCAAAATAAAAATTTTAAACTGGCCCAGAATTTACGGGTTGTTACAATCTCCCCCACTTAAAACTTTTCGTCCCCGAAAAGGAACAAAGTCGAAAGTGGTTTGATCAATCAACTCTACGTTCGATTTGGCTTCCATTCTCCAACTTTTCAGTTTCTGAGAATTTTCAAATTCTTCAAAAATTTGGCTAACACTCGGAATTTTCGAAAAATTTCGCCATAACCTCCTTTGTACGGGGAGAGGTTTGGAAATTATTGGGCCGCATTAGGTACCCAATAAATCCTAATACGCATACACATATTTATAGTGATATATTCTGGTGTTTACAGAGGAGCGTGTATAGATAATAACTCCAGAGAATAAATTCTCGTCACCCTGTCAAAGCCTGAGGGAGTGTGTATTTTAAATGCTCCAGAGGATAAATCCTCGTCACCTCATCCAGTGTGGGAAATAAATAGTCCATGTGTCGTATCTAATAACTAGAGAGACGTGATTATTGTCAACTCTAGACCCGTGTGGGGTTTTTATTAATCTGGAAATTTTATCGTTACAATTTAAATAGTCCATATCAGTCATCAGTTCAACCTGTAAAATATAGTCATCGCCATACAAGCCTCTCGCTCGTACGGTAAATCTTCCACCTCGTCACACAAGCTCCAAATGCTTATGTGGTATATGATGAAGTATGTCTATCTTCCAGAAGTATGCCATGTAGTGTAGTTCAAAAATTAATTGTTGCTATCCTATGGCGATGTTTATTATTTCACACAGAATAACCAGCACTCCGCATCCAATGGCATTCACAGGAGTTGATATAATAATATTTCACATCCAACTCATTAAGGTTTACCTATTTGTCAGGCACGCAAATTTTATCTTTACTCAACAGCTGTCCAATTTCCTGTTCAAACATATATAATGCACAAGTATATATTTCTAACTATTTTCTAATCAGTTCAATGTGTGATTTAATTGAATAAATTTGTTCTGGTTTTTATTGATGATATTCTAATCTTCTCTAAATCAAAGGCCGAAAAGGAACATAACAAAGGAAGCCGAAAAGGAACGAAGTCGAAAGTTGTTTAACAAATCAACTCAACTTCCATTATTTTGACTACGGCTTAAGTTCTTCAACTTTTCAGTTTCTAAGAACTTTTCAAATTTTTCAAAAATTTGGCTAACACCCTAAATTTTCGAAAAATTTCGCCATAACCTCCCCTGTACCGAGAGTCATGGGAAATCCCGAAATTGCCATATAGGCCTTCTGATCTCAAAAAGAAAAAGAAAAAGCCAAGCGGCTAGCCAATCGGCTCATAAAATCATCATCACCCAAACAAAACAGTAAATTATAGTAAATATGTACCTATTTATCGGGCAAACAAATTTTATTCTCTGCTCTAGCCTCCTTGCTATGACCTGTTCAATGTAAGTACATGTATATGCAAGCAAATGCAACTAATCTTCAATACAATTCAATATGTGATTCAATTAGGCTAAATGGTTCAAAATTATCAAACAAATTAACAAACAACACAAACATCAGTCAATTAGTGGATTAACGTTTCAAATTCATAATTTTGATATATAAAAAAAAATCATGTTTTTGGTGCCAATTCACAACAATGTATTCTAGCTATATTAGTTTTGGTTCTCACACCAGTCTAATAGAAATATATAGAAATCACACCTTCGAAACTCGAATATGAATACTGATGATGATGCACCATCATCAGAATCATCTTCGGATGTCTAGAATGTGATTCTATATCTACCCAGTATATTAAAACTTCGACTATACGTTCATGACGCGTATACGCGAAATCTTTATATACTCGATTGTCCATATTCAAAATAAATAAATAATCAAATACGTATAAAATGGTTTAAATTTTCAAAACAAAATTTGTTTTCATTTGAAAATATACTCTTCACACTCGTTTTAGGATACTACTGATCCTATCTCTAACGAGTCATTCTAATTGGATTTTACTAATCCAATATCTGATGAATTCTTTCGTATGGTTCTGATGTGTCTTGTTCTCGAGCTCTGTAAACCAAAGCTCTGATATCAACTGTAACGGCAAGGAATTTCGCTCGATCTGAATCGATCGTTAAACCGACTAAGACCGTTCGAAACCCCTGATCGTTTGGAGAACAGGACAAATTGGAACACAGACGGAAGAACATTTCATTGTTATTACAACAATTCCATCAGATACAAGAATATACAAAGTATAAACGAATAAATTACATTCAACAAATATCAGAGATTACAATAAATCACATAGCTGCGGAAAAATATACAAAACACAACTGAAAGTGATACACGGATACAGAGCCTTCCGAGCATCGTTCCAGCTGTAAATCAGGATCCTGTGAATATAAATCTGCAAAACCAAAACTACTAGCTGCCCGTGTGGAAAATAGGGGCACCCAGAGTTTAGGTTAAAACAATAAACTCCAAGTCAGTCATGTGACTGGTGTGAGAACTAAAACAGTTATTTAAAACTTTATTTTAAAGATAGTAATTCAAGGGACCACGCCGTATAACACGGAACGGGTTTCCTCCCAAGAATACTAGTGCATATAACAAACGCAATGCTTTTTTGAAAAATGAAGCTATTATAAGACTCAGGTCCCATCACACAATGCAACGCAAGCCGGAGGATAGGGTTTTCCCTTATAATAGCCAAACATGCTTGGTACGTCAAAACAAATCATTTGATACTATTATAAGTGTATAGTGTCAAAACAATTTTCAATCATAAATATCAATCATAGGCGGCATGGGTACCATCTATCATGTCACCATACTAGTTCTACAATTAAAACTGCAATATCACGTATTGGAAATTGGATTCCGTCATGAGCCGAGGCAAGGGGCAAGCTCCTCTCCGCGTTCGAGACACACTAGCAAATGCCTCAGGACCGCACATAGCAATCCTTGGATCTTCAGGGTCGGTCCTCTCTTACTTTTGAGGATTGGCAATTCCTGAACACACGTTTCCCAGTCCTTATAGACCTATATCCGAGGCGCCTCGTATCCAACAACCACACAGGTGAAAAGTATATAAATGTCAGGGCTGGTAGGTCACTGACACCACCCTAGCTATAAAGAAACGTCGTGCTCTCTCTGCAATCACTATCCCGTTTTTGACTCATACCGAGGTGTGAGGCTTGCGAATTCACATTATACACAAAGCTCCGTCACACAGGCCGTGCTTTGATCATCAACCACAAGACTTTGCTTTTCAACAGAAGCCTTGATCAATTGTCACTTACGCGTGCCACACTGGCAATTCACTCCATGCGACCGATGTCCATCGATATACAACCCCTGAGCTCGTGCGTCTCAGAGAAGGGCGTTAAGCAAGAGAATAAATTTTCCGCCGCCAAACAGATGTATATTTAATAGAGATCAATCAACACAGAATAAAATCCAATGTCAGACACACAATCCATTTACAAGTTCGTTCGGGGTTTGAACGAAACCGGAGGCACTTTCCTCGCATATCCATCGATCTCCAGGTACGTCTGGACGACCACCAACTGTTTCCCTCATCTTGGGTGTACAGCCCAATCGAGATCATCAGTAATCCCCCAAACGATGTGAAGACTTCCGGTCTTCAACCATCATCTTCATCTTCGACATCTCGTCGAATCGGTTATTCAGAATGGGTATAACCCCGGCCTTTCTGAATAACCCACGTATATAGTAAACAAATGTTACGCAATCACAACGTACTCCTCATTCCAATTCAGAATATTCTTTTATTCACAAAATCACATTCTTAGGGAAAGGTTCCCATTAATTTTTTCAAAGATAAATTCTTTAAATTTATTCTTTAATCTCCTTTTGAATACCAATTCAAATTAGTCGGGATTAGCGAACCACACCGAAGTAATCATTTATTTTATTACCCAATCCCAACCTATTAATCCCATGGAGCAAAACTGGTAATACTCCATATCTAACAACACGGTGTTATCGGTAAAATTAATTACCATTTTGCGTTCAAATCTAATTAAAGATTTAACTATCGCTTTGGAGCAAAACTGGTGATACTCCATTCTCGATCACCTTTCAGATTTGATAATTTAAATTATCAATTCACTTTTTAATCTAATTAAAGATTCATTAAAACTCCACTTAGTTTTAATCATTTCAAAAATCGATATCTTGCCTTTAACTGGGTTAAAGAACCAATGTCATCTAAAACACGATTCACGATAAACCCAAATCACATTTGATATTAATTACAAGACTCTGAATAGAAAATATACCAGCTTATATTCAATATCAAATTCTGAAACCAACAAATATGGTATTGGAAATAACGATATAAAATATATCTTTCAAATCCCCAAAACAATATTTGTATAGTCATGAAATCCAACATCGAAATATTCCGAAGATAAAATCTATTCAACTCCAGTCCAATTCACGTATTGGGAATATTGATTATTTTTAAAATCACTTTCAAATTCAATTTATTTATTTCAAAAAAAAATTGATTTTAATTCTAGTTCAAAACTAGTTCATTTCGACAAAAACCCATTTTTATCATTTCAAATGTGGAGTTTTTCACCTCAGTTCTTTCCAATTCATATATTATGATTTTGCACAAATTATCAATATTTTTAATAATTTTATCAAGGCCCGTACAGTCGATTTCTATCAACGGCCATCAAACTGCACTTACAGCGACCTTTTCCAAATTTGATTTGGACATAATTCCAAATCCAACCGTTAGATTTCAAAATTCTAATATTCATTGGATTTCGATACGAACCCAACGGTTCCGGTTTTTGGAGAATCCAACGGTCGGATCTCCCGCAACGTCAATTCGAAGTTAATGGTCGAAATTCACGAAATGCCGCGGCGCGGCGCGTTCTATTCAGGCCATTATATATATATAATATATATATTATATATATTTCATCGATTTCCTTTTAAAAGGTATTTTATAAATCGTTTTAAATTCATTTTCAAAACCATTTCAACGCTACATTCAATTTCAAATCGATTTGATTTCAATTCAATACGAATTCATTTCAATTTTATTTAATTCGAATTCAAATTCGTTTCAATTCAATTCAAATTCTAATTCGTTTCAATTCAATTCAAATTCTAATTCGTTTTAATTCAATTCAATTTGAATTTACCTTCTATTTAATTCAATTCGAATTCATTTCAAATTGATTTCAATTCAATTTCAGTTCGTCTTAAATTTCATCCAAAACGATTTCTATTCGTTTTAATTCAATTTCAATTTAATTCAATTTGAATTTATTTCTATTCAATTTGAATTCAAATTCACTTTCTGTTCAATTCGAATCGAATTCATTTTCTATTCGATTCGAATTCATTTCAAATTGATTCAATAAAATTTCAATTTGAATTTTAATCTAATTTAATTTGAATTTCATTTCAAAATATTAAATTTTGAAATCACTTTTCAATATTCATTATAAAATGAATAAAATCGATACAAATATCGTTCGCGTCAAAATAACGCATCTCTAATCAACACGGCTTTATATTTTTCAAAAACTTCGTTATTCTATTCAACAAATGAATATATATTCTATTCAACACATGAATCTATATTTCTTTCAACACACGACTATTTTTGTTATGTAAAATATTTTATAAAATCATGGTATCTATCGTTTGATTTTTAAATCAGGCTCCACCGTGAAGTAGTTCTAATTTTAAATATGATGAAGATGTAAATTTTATTATTAAAATATTTTACTCAACACACGAATAGTTTGAACACATGCACATCATCAACACATGACTATTTTTATATTCAACACATGAATTTTCTTTTATAATATTCATTATTTTCCCAATTGGAATGAGGCCCAATCAATTACCATATAACGTTAATTATATGGATTCCATACAACACATGTATATAATAGCAGCGATAAACAATCAACCATCATCCAAAGTGCACCACACAACTGCATAAGCATCAAATATAAATAATTAACGCTTACACAACCTGTCGACCAATCGATCGACATACAATTAAGTAACTGGGATTAGTGTACGCCAAATTTCATCCCAACACCCGTGTGGGGTTTCAAATCAACAAACACAGATTTTTATTTGTGCAGTTGGGCGATGTGTAAAATTTATCGTCTCAATTGATATCAGTCAAATCAGTGTATATAAACAAATCGGCTGATTTGTTTATCGATATTTATTTATTCACATTCACGTTAAAAATTATATTTTTAACGATAATTAATTTATTTCAACACATCTACAATTTATCATCGATTTCACATCAACATCACAAACAATTTTCACAATACATCAATCAAACAAACAAGCCATCCATGGTCTGTAGATGACGGGTGTCGGGTGCTGCTAAGCACCGTCTGCATCTTAGTATATATATATATAACTAGAAAAAGAATTTAGAGTGAGAAGTTCTCACCATATCTATCCCAACTTCACGACACTTCAAAAGTAGAAGTCTTCGCCGTTCTCGCCTTTCGTCACTTTCGTTGCCCGTAGCCACTACATATATAAAAATCACATTTTTATACTGTTGTTATGTATATAAAAAATCATATTTTTATAATCATTCTATATGGATAAAAATTCTATTTTTACATCGCTACTATATTGATAAAAAATTTATTTTTACATCGTTACTATACAGATAAAAATTCCATTTTTACATCGTTACTATATAGATAAAAAATTCCATTTTTATATCGTTACTATATAGATAAAAATTCTATTTTTATATCGTTACTATATAGATAAAAATTATATTTTTATATCGCTATTCTTCATATAAAGATTTCGCCTTTTCAAATATAAAGATTTCGCCTTTTCAAATATAAAGATTTCACCTTTTCAAATATAAAGATTTCACCTTTTCATTTATAAAAATATAATCTTTATACAATGTACATACAATAAAAATCAATTTTTCCTATAAACAAAAAGATCACATCTTCACCAAAACAAAGATCATATTTTTAATATCGTTCTCCATACAAAGATTATATTTTTACAATCGTTTTCTATTAAAAATCCTAACTCATATAAACGACAATCAGAATCTATATATATAATTAAAATCAGTTTTTATATAAATATAAATAAATAAAGAAAAGTGCTCACCTTTGTTCAACGGAGAGGGAGAAAAGACAGAAGGGGGCGGTGGAGGGTCGGCCTGAGGCGCGGAGGGCGCGGAGGAGGGTGGTCGAGGTGGTGGTGGGTTGGGGTCTCGCGCTGATTTGGAAGAGGGGGAGGTTTGGGCTCGGGTTCACAGACAAGAAGGGGGAGAGGGAGAAGTCGGTGGAGGAGGCGATGGCGCCCGCCCTAGGGCGGCGGCGCTGGCGATTTGAGGGGGGGGCGCGATGGCAGCGGTGGCCTCCCCGTCGCTCTTCTCTTTCCTTTTTTTATTTCTTTGATCGACTGAAATGATGAAAAGGGGGGCCAGCGGTTTTGAAGGGGAGGAGTTCTATATATATTTTTTTAATTTTAATTTCAAAAATTTGTCTTTTACATACGACCTCTAAACGAGGCCCACCGCCTGTCGTCCATAGCTAATTACCCCCATTCCGAACACAATGGGATATGTATCGTAATCTGATTTGATCGTTTCGATCAGTTTTCATCAAAATCAACGTATAACTCTATATATTGAATTTGAACGCGCATTTCAACTCACTGGGGTCACATACTAACTCTATAAATCCCAGAAAATTTTTTCTAGCTTCGTATTGACGATATGGTCCTAACAAAACTAGTTTCGTCGAATTCTGAGACCGTTGGAAAAATGGCCATTTTCCAGTCGATTAAAATCAAATGAAACTGGTCAAACGCGTTTTCCCTTGCCACGCTTACATACTGATTCGAAAAATTATGAAATTTGGAATCTAGAAATAATTTGACAACGCGGACCCAACAAAAGTGGTTTCGTCGAAATCCGAGGTCATTTGCAAAATTTCCATTTTTAAGGGCCTGAATTCCATAGCGACTATTCAGAATTTTCAACTGGACGTATCTTTTGTTTCCCGCTATGAAATCTCGATTTTTCAGATTCGTTGGAAAGATATCCTCAATTAGATCCTACTATTTTTGTTTTCACTATAATCCGGATTGTTTTGCACCCGGTACATTCATTTGAAGTTTGAAATCGAATTATCGAACTACCGCGCCATTTTCAATTCTATTTATAATTATATATAATTATATATATTCTAACGATGACGTATATAATATACACGTTCGAATTCTATTCAAAATAAATTTCTCGTCGATATTATTTAAAATAATTCATTTTAAATGTTCAAACTTCATTAAAATTGCCAAAATAAAAATTTTAAACTGGCCCAGAATTTATGGGTTGTTACAGTGAGTGTGGCAAAAGAAAACGTGTTTTGACAGTTTAAGTCAATTTGGATCGACTAGAAAATGACCATTTTTCAGACGATCTTCAAATTTGACGAAATTAGTTTTGTTAGGAGCGTATCGTTAATACGAAGCTAGAAATAATTTTTCCGGAATTTTTAGAGTCAGTATGTGGCCCCGGTAAATTAAAATATACATTTGAATTCAATATATATTGATTTATATCTTAATTTAATGAAAAACTGGTCAATACGTTAGAATTGGCTTACGGGACATATCCCATTTTGTTCGGAATGGGGTAATTAGCTAGGGGCGATAGTCGTTGGGTTTGATTTGGAGTACGTATGTGAAAACTTCATAAATAAGAGATTTTAGAATAAAAAATTAATTAAAAAAATGGTAAATATATATATATAATCTCCTTAAACCCTAACGCCACCCTCATAACTTCAACCGCCATTTTGAAATCAACTACCCCATCCTCCCGGTTTCAACCTTCATTCTCTTCCAATTCAGATCGAGATTAAATCCAGCTTCAAAACCAAAATCGAACTACCTTTTGAGCTCTTCCATTTAGTTCGAGTTTGATTGGATTTCATTAACCCGTTGGTGAGATTTTTCCGCCCAAACCCACGCAGTTCGAGGCAATTTTTGGGGCTCTCCAGTGGTGCGAGCGTGACAGGGCGGCGACCAGTGGTGGCGCAGATGTTGGCGGTTGATGTGGTGGTGGCCGATCCTAGTACGGTGGAGCGAGGTGATGGCGGCGATGGAAGGTTTCTTCGAAGTCGGGTTCGTGTTTTTATTAGCTGAAGGAGGAAGGCGCAATTGGATACAGGAGCGGCCCAGATTAATTCTAATGTAATTAGTGAAGTATTAGGGAAAATAATTATTTTATTAATTGTTTAAAATCTAATCAATGTCTAAAATGTTGTATCTCTGTCATACGAATTCAGAAAATTGCAAACTGAGATGCGTTCGACTCACATCGTTGACCACTATACAATGGAACAGACTAGAACCGAAACGGAGTCAAAAGAGTTCCAGGAAAATTCAAATTCGAAATAAATCAATGTGAGAATTCTTCAGTGATATTTTCTATACAGTTATTTATTTTATAACTGCATATATGAACTGCTCCTTGTCGTCCACAGACTATGGACGACTTGTTTGATTGTATTGTGTTGTGACTGTGATTTAATATATATATATATATATATATATATAAACGATATGGAAAAAATATATGAAATGTGAAAATTATTTGATTGTTAAAAATATATTTTTTAACATATATATACACTATATGAAATTGTCCTGTATATGAGATATTCGTTTTTGATATAAAATTGAAATTGTTAGACCAAAAAATGGTCCTAACACCCAATTGAATATGATTTGCGAAGAATAATAATCTAAAACATAGAAAATCAGGCAGAGACACGAGATTTATAGTGGTTCGGCATTAACTAGCCTACGTCCACTTCATTGCTTCTTATTTCATTCCAGAATTACAATTACAATGAACACATTCACACAATCACTCGAATACCATGAATTATTTTCTCCGAATTCATTGATTTTTATTGGAGATGAAGGTGGTTGTTGATTGAGAAATTCGGCCATGGCTGCCATTCATGAATTAAGTGTCAGAACCCCCCTCAAATGATGTGTTATATGTGTATTTATAGGTGCAAAATCGGTTGGGATGTGTGGCTACGTGGCAACATCATGGAGGACTTCGAAAATGATGGAGAAAGTGGGGAGCGTGGCTTCATTCGTGAGCTTACAAGTGTCAATCGGTCCAGGTAAATAGGCACAAGAATAGGTCTCCAATGAAGGGAAGTTGCGTGTTTCAGGCAGTTCAGTTAGGAGGCCTAGATCCGATCCAAACTGGTGTTGTTGCACCCATCCGATCCGACCCGAGCTATTCCATCCGAACCGATCTAAGCTATCCCATTCGAACTGATCCAAGCTATCCGATCCGATTCGATCCAAGCTCTGGTTTTAGGACATATGAGAGCTTTATCCTCTTACATGTATAACCCTGATAATCTGAGTTTTGAGTGGCCTGGTCACAAAACAGGCTAACAGAAATGGAAGTTGGAATCATTTTTAAAACGATTTATAAAATACATTTTAAATGGAAATCGATGAAATATATATAATATATATTATATATTTAATGGCCTGAATAGAACGCGCTGCGCCGTGGCAGTTCGCGAATTTCAACCATTGACTTTGAATTGACGTTACGGGAGATCCGACCGTCGGATTCTCCTAAAACCAGGACCATTGGGTTTGTATCGAAAGGAGATTTCCAACGAATATAAGAAATTTGAAATCTAACGGTTTGATTTGGAATTATGTCCAAATCAAATTTTGAAAAGGTCGCTGTAAGTGCAGTTCGATGACCGTTTATGGAAATCAACTGAAAGGGCCTTAATAAAATTATTAAAAATATTAATAATTTGTGTAAAATCATAATAAATGATTTGGAAAAAATTTAGGTGAAAAATTCCATGTTTGTAAAGATAAATTTTTTTTTTATGAAAATGAACTAGTTATTCACTAAAAATAATAATCCAATATTTTATATAAATAATTTGGATTGTGAAATGGTTTTAATTTAACCATAATTTCCATTATATGAATTGGATTAGATTTGAATTGAAATAATCTTCGGAATATTTCAATATTGGATTCCGTGATTATACGGATATTGTTGAGGAATTTGGAAGATATATATATCGTTATTCCAATACGATATTTATTGGTTTCAGAATTTGATGTTGAATATAAGCCGATACTATTTTTATTCAGAGCCTTATATTTAATATCAAATTGGATTTGGGATTTTTCATGAACTGTGTTTAAATGACATTGGTTCTTTAACCCAGTTAAAGCAGGATTAACTTCCAGAAAGTTGAACAATCAATAAGAAATGATTTTGGGATTGAAACCAATTGGAGTTTGAATAAATCTTTAATTAGATTATGAATGAATAAATGGTTATCGAATTTACCAAAACACGTGATGTGATTAAACAAAATTTACTTGGTTGCTGATATTGATTGTGGTATATTGATTGTTTGGATGGTGCTCGACCAGTTTATGAGCAGAATATGCTTTTACATTTAGCATTGGGTTGGGTAAAAATATATGTGTGCTGACACCTTGTGAAACACTTTACGATTTGACTATGTCGTGTTGGCAATGTTGTTTTTTATTTCAAAATTTAATGAATGATTTTGTAATGATATTTTTCTTAAGTGAAAAGAAATGTACTCCCGATTTCGGACAGGGAATGTTATATAGAGATGTTTTACAAAACAGAAGGGATTTCGAGGCCCTAAACACGATGATTTCTAAAATGATTTAGAAATGTATTATGTGTTACATTGTGGTTCATCGCGTATCCGATTAGTTGCTATTAATAACATATCCGTTTGGTGGCGGAGAATTTATTCTCTTGCTTAACACCCTTCTTTGAGACGTACGAGCTCAAAGGTTATGTGATTAATAGTGACTGATCATATGTGTGAATTACTGATGTGAAGTATTATAGTTTGAAAGTACTTGTGATTATTATGTTGCGAAATGATTTTCTCCACTTCGGGATATAAAATGATTTAGCAAGTATGTGGCTAAATATTCGGGTAACCCGGGAGTGACTAATAGTATGGGGCTGGATCCAGTGCCTTAGGGTGAGTGGTCAGCAGTGTAGCCTGCTCCATGCGTGGAAGGTGCGCATATATATATATATATATATATATATATATATATATATATATATATATATATATCGGCTCGGTTGGGCACGTACTGCCGGTTTTGAGGGCCGTGCTCGTTATTTGGTTTGCATACTTGTTTGTATGCATTGTTATGTTTGAAATTCATATTTCCAAATATTTTTATTTGAGATCCCGAAGTGAAATCTACTTTGACATAAAAGCTAGATATATATTTCAAATGATTTGAAATAAGAATCGGGAATAAAGTCTAATGGAATAATTTCTGTAAATTGAATTGGATTTGAAAAAATCGAAAATTTGGGGTTTTAGCCTAAAGGGGTAGATTGGGATATTGCATGTTGATTGATACATAGCAGATCTATATCTCTATTACTGATTGTTGTTTATATACGGGCATTCATGGGGGTAAACCCGTTCCGTGTTATGCGGCGTGGTCCTGTGATTTGCCATATTTTACATAAAGTTAATTATAACTGTTTTGAGTTCTCACACCAGTCCCATGACTGACTTGGAGTTTATTGTTTCTACCTAAACTCTGGGTGACCATATTTTCCACACGGGTAGTCAGTAGTTTAGTTTAGCAGATTATTTCACTTAGCAGGATTCTGGATGAAGCGAAAAGTTGTGTCCAGAGTATTGATAGTCTTCCGCTATGTTATTTTATTTGTTTCCGCTGCATTATACTACATTTATTGTAAATTAATATTCCGCTGTATAATATTCGACGTACTCTAATATATTATGTACTCTGATGTGACATTATTATGATGTTTATAAAAGTCTTCTGTTATTTGTTCTGATGTGTTGTATGCCCAGAGTTAGCGTATCCGGGTTTTGAACGGTCTTAGTCGATTTAGCGATCGATTAGGTCCGAGCGCATTCCGTATCGTTACAGATGGTATCAGAGCTTTGGTTAACTCAAATCTTTGGGGTACAACTCGTTAGAACAGAATAAAAGACTCATCAGAGGTAGGACTAGTAATATCCCATTGAAGAATCCTCATTAGAGATAGAATCAGTAGCATTCTAGAATGAGTGACTCATTAGAGATAGGGGTTAGTAATGCCCCGGAATGAGTTGAGAGTTATGTGTTTATAAATAACATATTTGTGATTATATATATAATCTGGTTTTGAAAATATGATGTTTGAGTATATAAAAAGTTTATATATTTGAAAAGCTAATTAACAAATTGATTGCTGGTTGTGTTGTGTGATTATTATTCCAACTAATATAAATATTGGAAAGATAAACCCCAATAAGAAAATGAAAGTTAATTAAGCCAAATTGAATCAAGTTTAGAACTGAATTGAAATTGTTTTAAATTGCATGCATATACATGTATATACATTGAACAGGTCATAGCAAGGAGGCTAGAGCAGAGGAATAAAATTGTATGCCTGACAAATAGGTACATGTTTACTAATTTATTGGGTTTTGATGATTTTATGAGCCGATTGGCTAGCCGTTCGAGTTTTTCTTTTTCGTTTTGAGATGAGAGGGCCTGTGTGGCAGTTTGGGGATTTTCCCGATGCTCCCCGTACAAAGGAAGTTATGGCGAAATTTTTCGAAAATTTATGGTGCTAGCCAAATTCTTAGAAACTGAAAAGTTGAAGAATGAAAGCCAGAATGAAAATTGAGCTGGTTAGTAAAACAATTTTCAGCTCCGTTCCTTTTCGACGACGAAAAGATTTTAAGTGGGGGAGATTGTAACAACCCGGAAAATCAGAACCAATTTAAATTTTTTATTTTGGCGATTTTAATGGATTTTGAATATTTAAAATGATTTGTTTTAAATAATAATGACTAGGAATTTATTTTCGACGAAGTTAGAATGTACAAATTTATTTTAAATATAAAACGAGCCTGAAATGGCACAGCAGTTTGAAATTTTGATTTCAAATTTCAAATGAATGTGCAAAATTTAATATAAGTCGGAATTGGACGAAACCAAAAATATTTGAATCTGATTATCAATATCTTTCTAACGGATGCAAGAAACTGAGATTTCATTTTATAATTTGAAAGATATGTCCAGTTTAAAATTCAGAAAAGTCATTGTGGAATTTGTATATATTTTAATATATATATATAGCCCTTAAAAATAGCCATTTTGCAAACGACCTCCGTTTTCGACAATCACTTTTGTTGGATTCGAGATGTCACATTATTGCTAGATTCCAATTTTCATAATTTTTGAAATCAATATCTGAGCGTGGCAAAAGAAAACATGTTTTGACAGTTTCAGTCAATTTGGATAGACCAGAAAATGGCCATTTTTCAAACAGTCTTCAAATTTGATGAAATTAGTTTTGTTAGGACCGTACCATCAATACGAAGCTAGAAATAATTTTTCTGGAATTTTTAGAGTCAGTATGTGGCCCTGGTAAATTAAAATATACGTTTGAATCCAATATATATTGATTTATGTCTTGATTTAAAGAAAAACTTGTCAAAACATTAGAATTGGCTTACGGACATATCCCATTGTGTTCGGAATGGGGGTAGTTAGCTGGGGGCGACAATCGTTGGGTTTGATTTGGAGTTCGTATGCGAAAACTTCATAAATAAGAGATTTTAGAATAAAAAAATAATCAAATAAAAATGGTATATATATAAATTATCTCCTTAAACCCTAACGCCACCCTCATAACTTCAGCCGCCATTTCGAAATCAACGCACCGTATCCTCCCGATTTCAACCTTCATTCTCTTCCAATTCAGATCGAGATTAAATCCAGCTTCAAAACCAAAATCGAACTACCTTTTGAGCTCTTCCATTTAGTTTGGGTTTGATTGGATTTCGTTAAACCGTTGGTGATATTTTTCCGCCCAAACCCACGCAGTTCGAGGCAGTTTTTGGGGCTCTCCGGTGGTGCGAGCGTGACAGGGCGGCGGCCAGTGGTGGCGCTGACGTTGGCAGTTGATGTGATGGTGGCCGATCCTAGTACGGTGGAGCGAGGTGATGGCGGCGATGGAAGGTTTCTTCGAAGTCGGGTTCATGTTTTTATCAGCTGAAGGAGGAAGATGCGATTGGATACAGAAGCGGCCCAGATTAATTCTAATGTAACTAGTGAAGTATTAGGGAAAATAATTATTTTATTAATTGTTTAAAATGTAATCAATGTTTAAAATGCTGTATCTCTGTCATACGAATTCAGAAAATTGCAAAACGAGATGCGTTGGACTCGTATCGTCGACCACTATACAATGGAACAGACTAGAACTGAAACAGAGTCAATTAGAGTTTCAGGAAAATTCAAATTCGAAACAAATCAATGTGAGAATTTCTCACTGATATTTTCTGTACAGTTATTTATTTTATAACTAAATATATGAACTGCTCCCCGTCGTCCACAGACTATGGACGACTTGTTTGATTGTATTGTGTTGTGATTGTGATGGAACATATATATATACGATATGGAAAAAAATATAATGTGAGAATAATATATATACGAGGTGGAATATACTTATATATATAATGTGAATATATATATATATACAAAATGAAAATTATATATATGGAATGTGAATAATATATATTTAAAATGAAAATAAAATATATATGAAATGGAAATAATATATATATTTGAAATGAAAATTGTATATATAGAATGTGAATAATAGGTATATATGGAATGTGAATAACACACACATATATATATATATATATATATATGAAGTGAAAATAATATATATGCGGCATGAAAATAATATATAAACGAAGTGGTATATATATACGATGAGAATATATATATATATATATATGTGTGTGTGTGTGTGTGTGTGTGTATGAAATGTGAAAAATATATTTATATGAGATGTGAAAATTATTTGATTGTTAAAAAATATAATTTTTAACATATATATACACTGTATGAAATTGTCATGTATATGGGATATTCAATTTTGATATACAATTGAAATGGAAGTTGGAATCGTTTTTTAAATAAATTTAAAACGATTTATAAAATACGTTTTGAATGGAAATCGACGAAATATATAATATATATTAGATGTATATATATATATATATATTCAATGGCCTGAACAGAACGCGCCGCGGCAGTTCGCGAATTTTGGCCATTGACTTCGAATTGACGTTACGGGAGATCCGACCGTCGGATTCTCCTAAAACTGGGATTGTTGGGTTCGTATCCAAGAGAGCTTTCCAACAAATATAAGAAATTTGAAATCTAACTGTTGGATTTGGAATTATGTCCAAATAAAATTTTGAAAACGTCGTTGTAAGTGCAGTTCGATGACCGTTTATGGAAATCGACTGAAAGGGCCTTAATAAAATTATTAATAATTTGTGTAAAATCATAATAAATGATTTGGAAAGAATTTGGATGAAAAATTCCATGTTTGTAAAGATAATTTTTTTTTATCAAAATGAACTAGTCATTCACTAAAAATAATATTCCAATATTTTATATAAATAATTTGGATTGTGAAATGGTTTTAATTTAACCAGAATTTCCAATATATGAATTAGATTAGATTTGAATTGAAATAATCTTCGAATATTTCAATATTGGGTTCCGTGATTATACGGATATTGTTGAGGAATTTGGAAGATATATATATCGTTATTCCAATACGATATTTGTTGGTTTCAGAATTTGATGTTGAATATAAGCCGATACTATTTTTATTCATAGCCTTATATTTAATATCAAATTGGATTTAGGGTTTTTCGTGAATTGTGTTTAAATGACATTTGTTCTTTAACCCATTTAAAGCAGGATTAATTTCCAAAAAGTTGAACAATCAATAAGAAATGATTTTGGGATTGAAACCAATTGGAGTTTAAATAAATCTTTAATTAGATTGTGAAAGAATAAATGGTAATCGAATTTTCCAAAACACATGATGTGGTTAAACCAAATTTACTTGGCTGTTGATATTGATTGTTTGCATGGTGCTCGACCAGTTTATGAGTAGAATAGAATATGCTTTTACATTTAGCATTGGGTTGGGTAAAAATATCTGTGTGCTAACACCTTGTGAAACACTTCGCGATTTGAGTATGGGGTGTTGGCGATGTTGTTGTTTATTTCAAAATTTAGTAAATGATTTTGAAATGATATTTTTCTTTAGTGAAAAGAAATGTACTCTCGATTTTGGACAGGGAATGTTTTATAAATCAGAAAGGATTTCGAGGCCCTAAACCGGATGATTTCTAAAATGATTTAGAAATGTATTATGTGTTACATTATGGTTCATCGCGTATCCGATTAGTTTCTATTGATAACATATATGTTTGGTGGTGGAGAATTTATTCTCCTGCTTAACACCCTTCTTTGAGACGTATGAGCTCAAAGGTTATGTGATTAATTGTGACTGATCATATGTGTGAATTACTGATGTGAAGTACTATAGTTTGAAAGTACTTGTGATTATTATGTTGTAAAATGATTTTCCCCACTTCGGGATATAAAACGATTTAGCAAGTATGTGGCTAAATATTTGGGTAACCCGAGAGCGACTAAAAGTATGGGGCTAGATCTAGTGCCTTAGGGTGAGAGGTCAGCAGTTAGCTTGCTCCATGCATGGGAGGTGCACATATATATATCGGTTTTGTTGGGCGCGTACTGCCCGGTCTGAGGGTCGTGCTCGGTATTTGGTTTGCATACCTGTTTGTATGCATTGTTATGTTTTGGAATTCATATATCCAAATAATTTTATTTGAGATCCCGAAGTGAAATCTACTTTGATATAGAATCTAGATATATATTTCAAATGATTTGAAATAATAATCGAGAATAAAGTCCAAAGGAATAATTTCTGTAAATTGAATTGGATTTGGAAAAATCTAAAATTTGGGGTTTTAGCCTAAAGGGGTAGATTGGGATATTGCATGTTGATTGATGCATAGTAGATCGATATCTCTATTAACGATTGTTGTTTATACATGGGCATTCATGGGGGTAAACTCGTTTCGCGTTATGCAGCGTAGTCCTGTGATTTGCCATATTTTACATAAAATTAAGTATAACTGTTTTGAGTTCTCACACCAGTTCCATGACTGACCTGGGGTTTATTTTTTCTACCTAAACTCTGGGTGCCCATATTTTCCACACGGGCAGTCAGCAGTTTAGTTTTGCAGATTATTTCACTTAGCAGGATTCTGGATGAAGTGAAAAGCCATGTCCAGAGTATTGATAGTCTTCCGCTGTGTTATTTTATTTGTTTCCGCTGCATTGTATTACATTTGTTGTAAATTATTTCGTTGTATAATATTCGATGTACTATGATATATTCTGTACTCTGATGTAACATTATTATGATGTTTATAAAAGTCTTCTGTTATTTGCTCTGATGTGTTGTATGCCCAGAGTTAGCGTATCCGGTTTTTGAATGGTCTTGGTCGATTAGGTCCGAGCGAAATTCGTATCGTTACAGTAACCTTTTTTAATATGAATATACATGGTAAAATTAAAGTATATTTTCTGGAGGTAATTAGAAAAATGAGCTGATTACTCTCTATGGTTATTTAAATAATTAGAATTTAAGATCTCATGAGTAGTTTAAACATATGGATTGAAATATAAAATATCACCAAAGAATTAAGGAGGTTCAACAAATAATTATAGAAATGTTAAAACACAGATTTTTAAAGTAGAAATTGTTTTGTCCAATTTGAGATAAATTTATTGAGATAAGTGTATAATATATTAATTTTTTTATTATTGTTCAATTATATTATTTAAATTGTGTGACTTATTTAACTTTATATTTGGAAGAAAAACTAGTTTTGCTATTTTTGTTGAAACGAACATGGTATACATTTTAAAACTTCGCATTTAGCGTTAATTAGAAGAATTAACAATTATTGATTGAATCCATATGTTAAATTCAAAATTACATAATTAATTTAAATATCTTGACTTAACTGTACAATGTTAAGTGATTTTGTATAGTGTTTTGTAGATAGCTAAATAAAATATAAATGTAAAAAGTGTTTGACATTAATATTACAATGTAATACACGGTACATATATTTAAGTAAATGAGTTCAACTTTGAACTTGTGGTAGTTATTTACGTGTGTAATTTATATTACGTGATTGAAGCATTTATATATTAGATTTTTTTTCATTTTTGTTAATATGAATATGGTTTATATTGATGTGATTTATTAGGCAAATCAACGAATAATAGTTTGTTAATGTTATTTAAATATTTTTAATATTATGTACTTGACTATAGAATATGATACTAAATATAAATATTAGAAAAGAACTGAGAGAGAAATTAAAATGATTACAAAAAATTTGAAGCGTAGGTACTTGAAGCCAAAAAATTTTGTCATTAGTATTTGAAAGAAATATTAGTTAGTTAAATTTATTTACTTTAGAGCATTTACTTAAATTTTGGTTTTTGTAATTAATTTAAATATGTGGACTTAAATATAAAATGATAGGCGCTAACCGCTAATAAAAATAGTATTTATCATTTTAATGTTAAAAGCAAACTTTTTATGCGATATATGATAAATTTTGATGTGAAATGTATAAACTATTAATTAAAATTATTATTCCTTTTTGTGTATAATTTATGTTGTATGACTTACACAAACAATATGTAACGACCTGGCATTTTGCCCGTCCAAAATCGGTACCAACTCTAGATGTCCAAAATGACAGATTGTTATTGGCTTACACGGTTTAAACAGAATTAACACAGAGTACAATAATTGCAGCGAAATAAAATTTCATCTAAATTATCAGAGTTTTTCAAACATTTGTATAGCGGAAGTTAAAGAAAATACGTGTTTATGAACTTCTTCAAAATGAATTTACTGTTTGCCGAGCCTAGCGTGCAAGCGTCTCCATGTTTCACGTCCTCTCCAGTTTGCGAGCTTATATCTATAACCTGGAACACTTAGGGTAGACACGAATGTCCCATGCATAATACACAAAACACCCGAGTCAGGATTAAACTTATTTCAAGTTAGCTCACTTCGATAAACACATAAATATAATTAGTTTAATCCCAACAATTTATAGGAAAAATTCGGGTATGGCAACCATGAAAATACCGCCGAGAACCGCACACAATGGAAACGCAACATACATGAGACATAAACCAAAGAATAAGTGCATATGGAGTGATACAGCAACCCAGTAAATTTATCACAGTTATAAACTACCTAGGAACCGAGGTAACAAAACAATAAATATCCATGATAACTGGAATTAACACATGCATGGTAGGGGACCAATGCCAAATGTATGGAGCTTCCAGGAAAGAGTATAAGCACAACATTCCATGTGACTGACAATGTACATATATGTATCAAAAGGGTTGGAAATCTTGTACGCATTAAAGGTAGCATGAGTGGGAGTGAATGATATGCCCAAAATAATATTGTAAGCATGCAACTTGGAGAACAAAACATCATGGTGACAGACAAACAAAATTTCGAAATTATCCATAAGGCACCAATTGTCCCATGCGTTTATCATAAATAGGGGAGGCCTTAAACTCAACTATGCTATGTAAAATATACAACAAATGGTCCATTTATAAGAAAAATGGTGGGTATAAGTCAACATATTTGTTTAACAGTTAACAAGTCATATGTACTGACAAAAATTCATGCACATAAATTTTTTCTTTACACTGCCGCTAGTTAATATGTTCCACTATATATGACAGAGCAAATGGCTTAAATGACAGAGAATAGTTCCTATAGTGAGTGATGCATGCAGAGTACGAAAATCATATGGTGAAACAGGTTCTACTGTACATCCAAATTAAGCCAGCAAACCTATCTATATACATACCAAACTTTAATCGAACTGTCATCTCTAAGGTTCCTAGAAGTATCCTTGACATAATACCATAAGACTGAAAATTTTAATACTATAATCTTCTTATTGTTTGATAGCTGCTTATCAATAAATGTAATTTTTGTAGAACTGATTCATTTTCCGTAATATTAACAAGTGCAGCGGAAATCGCAAATGCAAAGAGATGCAAACACAACCAATCCAGATCATAGAAAACAGTAGCAAAACAGGCTCAAATCAATTATATTCAACACGAGACGAAGTAGCAACTTGTAAAAATTTTAATCGTAAGAGAAACTTACATCGAGTCGATGACGAACGAGCGAGACCCTACTGACTAGTGAGAATTACGAGGGCCATCGGTGCGAAAGTGGAAAAAGGCGCAGTTATGAGGAAAGGTTCGGATCTAGTCTTGGCATAAGGTCACGGTCCTTCTTTGCGCTAGGAGGAAGGAGGTGGGAGGCGAAGAAAGGATGAAGCGGTTGCTGGTTTAAAGATTTGGGGAAAATCATTTCTGAGTAAAAGGCTTCTTCCATTCTCAATTTTGGGGCTAAACAATTTTTGGATGGAGGAACAAAATGGTGAAGGGAATTAACTCACGGCTGCTAAAACAATTAAAGGGGAAGGGACCGGTCAAAAGGGTAAAGCGGGGTTACGGTGGGAAACAAAGGGACGCGTGTAAATGTAAAAGCCCGTAACTTTCCCTGTAAGGAAAGAGCGGATGGCTTTGAGGACAAGACGAATCAGAACACAAACAGAAGAACATTTCATTGTTTATTACAACAATTCCATCAGAATACAAGAATATACAGATTATGAATAAATATTACACATTTGACAAATATCAGAGATTTAAATTACATTTAAATACATAGCAGCGGAACAATAATACAAAACATAACTGAAAGAAATACGCGGATACAGAGCTTCCCAAATATCACTTCAGCTATAAACCAGGATCCTGTGAATATAAATCTGCAAAACCAAAATTACTAGCTTCTCGTGTCAAAATAAGGGCACCCAGAGTTTAGGTTAAAACAATAAACTCCAGGTCAGTCATGTGGCTGGTTTGAGAACTAAAACAGTTATTAACCTTCATTTTATAGTTAGGTAAATCAAGGGACAACGCCGTATAACACGGAACATGTTTCCTCCCAAGAATACCAGTACATAAAACAACAGCGCATCACTAAACAAAGAACAATGAAGCTATTATAAGACCCAGGTCGCATCACACAATGCAACGCAAGCCGGAGGATAGGGTTTTTACCTTATAATAGCCAAGAATGCTTGGTACGTGAAATTTCATGTTTTATTATTTCTATAAGTGCATAGTGTATAAAACAACTTCAAATCATAAGTATCAATCATAGACGACATAAGTGCCCCATACCACTATGTCGCCATATATAGTTTATACAATCAAAACCGCAAAGTCACGTATTGGAAGTTGGATTTCCATCTGTGAACCGAGGCAAAAGATAGTCCTTTACCGAATTCAAGACTGTCTAGCCCGAGTCTCAGGCAAGTACTCAGTCAAGCCTTTGGATCGTCAGGGTCGGTCCACCGATGTGGATTAAAATGCCTGAACACTGTGTTTCCCCGCCCTTTGGGGCGTAAATATGCCCAATGGCTCCATCGGCTCCACATTGTCACCGATATATCCGCGGTGCCTCGCAACAGCAACAACCACACAGGTGAAAATAATATAAATGTCAGGGCTGGTAGGTCACTGACACCACCCTAGCTAGAAGGAAACGCTTGCCCTTCCTGAGGTCCTCTCCCATTTCTGGTTCACAACCGGGGTGTGAGGCTTGCGAATCAACGCTACACAAAGCTATGCCACACAGGCTGTGCTTTGATCATCAACCACAAGACTGTGCTTTTCAACAAAAGCCTTGATCATTTTCCGCTTAGGCATGCCACATAGGCAATTCACTCCATGCGATTGATATCCATCAATATGTAACCCCTGAGCTCGTACGTCTCAGAGAAGGGCGTTAAGCAAGAGAATAAATTCTACGCCGCCAAACAGATATATATTTAATAGAAATCAGTCACACAGAATAAAATCCAATGTCGGACACACAGTCCATTTACAAGTTCGTTCTGGGTCTGAACGAGACCAGAGGCACCTTGCACCTCGCATATCCATCGATCTCCAAGTACGTCTGGACGATCACCAACTGATTCCCTCCTCTTGGGTGTACAGCCCAATCACGATCATCAGTAATCACCCAAACAATGTGAAGACCTCCGGTCTTCAACCACCATCGTCATCCTCGACACCACGTCGAATCATTTATTCAGAATGGGATAAACCCGGTCTTTCTGAATAACTTGCGTATATAATAAACAAGTGTAACACCAACACAACATACGCCTCATTCCAATTCAAAATATTCTTTTATTCAAATATTCTTAGTCTTTGGGAAAGGTTCCCATTAATTTTTTCAAAGATAAATTCTTTAAATTTATTCTTTATTCTCCTTTTGATTACCAATTCAAATTAGTCAGGATTAGCGAACCACACCGAAGTAATCATTTATTTTATTTCCCAATACCAACCTATTAATCCCATGGAGCAAAACTGGTAATACTCCATATCTAACACCACGGTGTTATCGGTAAAATTAATTACCATTTCACGTTCAAATCTAATTAAAGATTTAACTATCGCTTTGGAGCAAAACTGGTGATACACCATTCTCGATCACTTTCAATCTAATTAAAGATTCATTAAAACTCCACTCGGTTTTAATCTTCCCAAAATCACATCAATGATTGTTTAACTTGGGAAACCATATCCTATCTTTAATTGGGTTAAAGAACTAATGTCCTTTAAAACATAGTTCATGATAAACCCAAAATCCCATTTGATATTAAATACAAGGCTCTGAACAGAAAATATATCGGCTTATATTCAATATCAAATTCTACGACCAACAAATACCGTATTGGAAATAACAATATAAATATATCTTTCAAATTTCCATAGCAATATCTGTATAATCACGAAATCCAACATCAAAATATTCCACAGACAATTTCGATTCAAATCCATTTCCACTTTATATATATTGAAAATTCTAGTTATTTTCTAAACCATTTCAAATCCAATTTATTTATTTTAAAGATAAATGGGATTATAATTCTAGTTCAAAACTAGTTTATTTCTATAAAAATCTATTTTTATCTTTTCAAATTTGGAATTTTTCGTCCCAATTCTTCACAAATCATTTCTTATGATTTTACACAAATTATTACTATTTTTAATAATTTTATCAAGGCCAGTACAGTCGATTTCTACCAATGGCCATCGAACTGCACTTACAACGACCTTTTCCAAATTTGATTTGGACATAATTCCATATCCAACTGTTAGATTTCAAATCTCCAATGTTCATTAGAAAGCTCTTTTAGATACAAACCCAACGGTTCCTGTTTTAGGAGAATCCGACGGTCGGATCTCCCATAATGTCCATCGAAGTCAATGGTCGAAATTCGCGAACTGCCGCGCCGCGACGCGTTCTATTCAGGCCATTATATATATAATATATATATTTCGTCGATTTCCTTTTAAAAGGTACTTTATAAATCGTTTTAAATTTGTTTTCGAAACGATTTCAACTTCATATTCTGTTTCGAATCAAAATTGAATATTCCACATGATCGATATACGAATGATAATATTTTCAAAATGTTATATTCTGAAATCACTTCCTTTTCTATATTCATTATAAAAATGAATAAAATCGATATCAATATCGTTCACGTCAAAATGGCGTCAATCTAATCAACACGACTTTATATATTTCAATAACTTCGTTATTCTATTCAACAAATGAATATTTTCTTCAACACATGAATATATATTTTTATTCAACACATGAATATTTATTCTATTCAACACATGAATTTTCTTTTTATTCAACACATGAATTTATTTTCAATTCAACACATGAATTTATTTTCAATTCCACACATGAATTTATTTTCAATTCAACACATGAATTTATTTTCTAGATTGGAATGAGGCCCAATCAATTACCATATAACGTTAATTATATGGATTTTCTACAACACATGTATATAATAGCAATGATAAATAATCAACCATCATCCAGAGTGCACCACACAACTGCATAAGCAATAAATATAAATAATTAACTCTCACACAGTCTGTCAACCCATCAATTGGCATACAACTAAACAATCGTGATTAGTGTACGTCCAGTATCATCCCAATACCCGTGTGGGGTTTCAAATCAACAAACACAGATTTTTATTTGTGCAGCTGGGCGATGTGTAAAATTTATTGTCCCAATCAATATCAGTCAAATCAATGTATATAAACAAATCGTCCAATTTGTTTATTACTATTTATTTTATATACACGTTAAAAATCATATTTTTAACTATAAAATATTTTCCACTATAAAATATATTATTCCATTCCACATCACACAATCAAATTTCACAACACAGCAATCAAACAAACAGGTCATCCATGGTCTGTGGACGACGGGTGTCGGATGCTGCTAAGCACTGTCTACATCCTAGTATATATTTCAACTAGAAAATAAATTAAAAGGTGAGGAGTTCTCACCTTTGGTTTCCACTCCGCCAGTTTTATTTCTGAATTTCTGAACAGTTTGGATTTTCTCGTAATGTCAATGCGATCTATTTTCACGAAATTTATATTAAAAATCATATTTTTAACATCGCTATATATAATTTTATTTCGCTAAGTAAATAAAGACCATATTTTACCTTTTCTATTTCGTATATAAAAATCAAATTTTTATATCGCTACAAATGAAAAATAAAATATCGCTCTTTTACATAATAAAAATCATATTTATTTTTCGCGTTCAAGATGATAAAAATCGTATTTTTACTTCGCTAACTTCCAAATAAAAATCATATATTTATGATTCAATTCATATGATAAAAATATGTTCTTTACATTAACAAAAATCTTATTGCTACCTTTCTAAAAATAATTTCTTTACATGATAAAATATCATATCTTCTTATAGCAAAAAATCGAATTTTCTATAACTAAAAATCGAATTCATATTATGAATAAAATCATATTTTTATTTGGATAAACCTCTTGACTTTGTTTAACTAAAAATATATACTTTCTACTACATAAAGACTAATCTTTATATTTAAAAAAACTAATCTTTACGTTATAAAAATCGTACCTTTTCATGTTCGTAAATCTATTTTTTCATATTTAAAAAAATACCATCTTTTTATATGTAAAAATATAATCTTTTTAAAATTAAAAATATAATCTTTAGGTTAAAAATCATATTTTTATATAAGTAAAAACCGAGAATAAATACAACGCTTCATATATATTTCAGATTTATTTAAAGATTATTTCTTAGGAAAACTGGAATAAAATAAAATAACAACAAGAAAACTTACGGTTAAAAAAAGGGGGGTGATCTGCGCCTCTGACGTCCAGGGGAGAAGGAGGAGCTCGTTGCTGGAGGTGTTGGCGAGCAGCAATGGCGGCGCTATGGGTGCGGTGTGATTTGCCTCGCGATGGTTGTTACGTAGGGGTCTGGGGGTTTCGGGGTTCTTGGTTTCACGGCTGCGCGAGACTAGAGGGGAAGGGAGGATGGCGGTGGCGGCGCAAACGAGGAGGTGGCGGGGCGCGATGGCGTCTATGGTGGAGGGCCGCCACTTTCTGCGTTTGAATACAATTTAGGGATTTAACTTTTTGATCGGGGATAATGGAAATGAAAGGGGGGGTTATGTGTAAAAATATATTATTATTATTATTATTTTCTATTTCAAAAATTAACTTTATATTTCGAACACCAAATCAAACTCACTGACTGTCGTTTCTAGCGTAATAACCCCATTCTGAACACAATGGGATATGTTTCGTAAGCCAATTCGGTTGTTATGATCAGTGTTCGTCGAAATCAAAATATAAATCAGTATATTCAAATTCAAACGTATATTTCAATTTACTGGGGTCACATACAGACTCTAAAAATTCCCGGAAAATATTTTCTATCTTCGTATTGACGATACGGTCCTAACAAAACTAATTTCGTCAAATTCTGAGATCGTTTGAAAAATGGCCATTTTCCAGTCGATTAAAATCAACTAAAACTGGTCAAACGCGTTTTCTTTTGCCACGCTCACATATTGATTCAGAAAATTACGAATTTTGAAACCTAGCAATAACTTGACATCACGGATCCAACAAAAGTGGTTTCGTCGAAAACAGAAGTCGTTTACAAAATTTCCATTTTTAAGGGCCAGAATTCCATAGCGATTATTCTGAATTTTCAACTGGACGTAACTTTTGATTCCCGCTATGAAATTTTTATTTTTCGGATTCGCTGGAAAGATATTCTCAAATAGATTCTAATATTTTTGGTTTCGCTAAAATCCAATTTATTTTGAATCCTGTACTTCCATTTAAACTTTGAAATCGAGCGTGATTTTCAATTCCTTTTATAATTAAAAGTAAATATTTATATTATAACGACGATCTATATAAATATATACATTCTAATTCTATTCAAAATAAATTTCTCGTCGTTATTATTTAAAATAATTCATTTTAAATCCTCAAAATTCATCAAAATTGCCAAAATAAAATTTTTAAATTGGCTCGGATTTCTGGGTTATTACAATCTCCCCCACTTTAAAAATTTCGTCCCCGAAAAGGAACGAAGCCAAAAGTTGTTTCACAAATCAACTCAACTTCCAGTATTTCCATTATGGCTTAAGTTCTTCAACTTTTTAGTTTCTAAGAACTTTTCAAAATTTTGGCTAACACCCTAAATTTTCAAAAAAATTCGCCATAACCTCCCCTGCATCGGGACTTGGGGATATTTCCAATAGCCTCCCATGGCTCTCACCAATCCAAAAAGAAAAAGAAACAGCCAAGCGGCTAGCCAATCGACTCACAAAATAATCCAAACCCAATAAATTTGTAAACATGTACCTATTTGTCAGGCAAACAATTTTATTCTTTGCTCTAGCCACCTTGTTATAACCTGTTCAATGTAAGTACATGTATATGCATGCAAATGCGACTAATTTTCAATACAACTCACTATTTAATACAATTTGGCTTAAGGTTCAACATTTTAATTAATCAAACTATAATCAAACAACACAACCAACAATCAATTAGTTGATTAACGATTCATACTCATAATTTTGATACATATACAGAAAATCATGTTTTTGGTGCCAAATTACAATAATAAGCCCTATCTAGTTTTGGTTCTCACACCAGTCTAATGGAAATATATAGATATCTCACTTTTGTCACTCGAACATAAATTCTGATGATGTTTCGAACCACCATCAGAATATCCACGGGTGATTAGAGTGTGACTCTATATCCATCCAGTTTATTGGAGGCTTCCAATACACGTGGATCAGACGTATATTAAAATCTCTATATACCTGATAGTCCAAATCAATATAATATTTAAATACGAATACTTGATTTAAATTTTCAAAACAAAACTCGTTTTCATTTTAAAAATATACTCTTCACACTCGTTCTAGGATACTACTGATCCCATTTCCAACGAGTCATTCCAATTGGATATTACTAATCCAATTTCTGATGAACTCTTTCGATTGGTTCTAACGTGTCTTGTTCTCCGAGCTCTGTAAACCAAAGCTCTGATACCACATGTAAAAGCCCGTAACTTCCCCTGTAAGGAAAGAGTGGATGGTTTTGAGGACAAGACAAATCGGAACATAAACAGAAGAACATTCCATTGTTTATTACAACAATTCCATCAGAATACAAGAATATACAGAGTATGAATAAATATTACACATTTGACAAATATCAGAGTTTTAAATTACATTTAAATACATAGCAGCGGAACAATAATACAAGACATAACTGAAAGAAATACGCGGATACAGAGCTTCCCGAATATCACTTCAGCTATAAACCAGGATCCTGTGAACATAAATATGCAAAACCAAAACTAATAGCTGCCTGTGTCAAAATAAGGGCACCCAGAGTTTAGGTTAAAACAATAAACTCCAGGGCAGTCATGTGACTGGTGTGAGAACTAAAACAGTTATTAATCTTCATTTTAAAGTTAGGTAAATCAAGGGACCATGCCATATAACACGGAACGGGTTTCCTCCCAAGAATACCAGTGCATAAAACAACAGCGCAATGCTAAATAAAGAACAATAAAGCTATCATAAGACCCAGGTCCCATCACACAATGCAACGCAAGCCGGAGGATAGGGTTTTTACCTTATAATAGCCAAGAATGCTTGGTACGTGAAATTTCATGTTTTATTATTTCTATAAGTGTATAGTGTATAAAACAACTTCAAATCATAAGTATCAATCATAGACGGCATAAGTGCCCCCACACCACTATGTCGCCATATATAGGTTATACAATCAAAACTGCAAAGTTACGTATTGGAAGTTGGATTTCCATCTGTGAACCGAGGCAAAAGATAGTCCTCTACCGAATTCGAGACTGTCTAGCCCGAGACTCAGGCAAGTACTCAGTCAAGCCTTCGGATCGTTAGGGCCGGTCCACCGATGTGGATTAAAATGCCTGAACACTGCATTTCCCCGCCCTTTGGGGAGTAAATGAGCCCAATGGCTCCATCGGCTCCACATAGTCACTGATATATCCGAGGCGCCTCGCAACAGCAACAACCACATAGGTGAAAATAATATAAATGTCAGGGCTGGTAGGTCACTGACACCACCCTAGCTAGAAGGAAACGCATGCCCTCCCTGAGGTCCTCCCCCGTTTCTGGTTCACAACCGGGGTGTGAGGCTCGTGAATCAACGCTACACAAAGTTATGCCACACAGGTCGTGCTTTGATCATCAACCACAAGACTCTGCTTTTTAAAAATAGCCTTGATCATTTGCCACTTAGGTATGCCAAATAGGCAATTCACTCCATGCGATTGATATCCATTAATATATAACCCCTGAGCTCGTACGTCTCAGAGAAGGGCGTTAAGCAAGAGAATAATTTCTCCGCCGCCAAACAGATATATATTTAATAGAAATCAATCACACAAAATAAAATCCAATATCATACGCTCTGGGTCTGAACGAAACTGGAGGCACCTTGTACCTCGCATATCCGTCGATCTCCAAGTACGTCTGGACGATCACCAACTGATTCTCTCCTCTTGGGTGTACAGCCCAATCAAGATCATCAGTAATCACCCGAACGGTGTGAAGACCTCCCGTATTCAACCACCGTCTTCATCCTCGACACCACGTCGAATCAATTATTTAGAATGGGATAAACCCGGTCTTTCTGAATAACTTGCGTATATAATAAACAAGTGTAACACAAACACAACATACGCCTCATTCCAATTCAGAATATTCTTTTCTTCAAATATTCTTACACTTTGGGAAAGGTTTCCATTAATTTTATCAAAGATAAATTCTTTAAATTTATTTTTCAATCTCCTTTTGAATATCAATTCAAATTAGTCGGGACTAGCGAACCACACCGAAGTAATCATTTATTTTATTTCCCATTCCCAACCTATTCATCCCATGGAGCAAAACTGGTAATACTCCATATCTAACACCATGGTGTTATCGGCAAAATTAATTACGATTTCACGTTCAAATCTAATTAAAGATTTAACTATCGCTTTGGAGAAAAACTGTTGATACTCCATTCTCGATCACTTTCAATCTAATTAAAGATTCACTAAAACTCCACTCGGTTTTAATCTTCCCAGAATCACATCAATGATTGTTTAACTTGGGAAACCATATCCTATCTTTAACGGGGTTAAAGACCAATGTCCTTTAAAACACGGTTCACAATAAACCCAAAATCCCATTTGATATTAAATACAAGGCTCTGAACAAAAAATATATCGGCTTATATTCAATATCGAATTCTACGACCAACAAATACCGTATTGAAAATAACGATATAAATATATCTTTCAAATTTCCATAACAATATCTGTATAATCACGAAATCCAACATCGAAACATTCCACAGACAATTTCGATTCAAATCCATTTCCACTTTATATATATTGGAAATTCTGGTTATTTTTTAAACCATTTCAAATCCAATTTATTTATTTAAAAGATAAACGGGATTATAATTCTAGTTCAAAACTAGTTCATTTCAATAAAAATCTATTTTTATCTTTTCAAATTTGGAATTTTTCGTCCCAATTCTTCACAAATCATTTCTTATGATTTTACACAAATTATTACTATTTTAATAATTTTATCAAGGCCCGTGCAATCGATTTCTACCAATGGCCATCGAACTGCACTTACAACGACCTTTTCCAAATTTGATTTGGACATAATTCCAAATCCAGCCATTAGATTTCAAATCTCCAATATTCATTAGAAAGCTCTTTTCGATACGAACCCAACAGTTCCAGTTTTAGGAGAATCCGACGGTCGAATCTCTAGTAATGTCCATTTGAAGTCAATGGTCGAAGTTCGCGAACTGCCGCGACGCGGCTCGTTCTATTCAGGCCTATATATAAATATATATATAATATATTATATTATATATATTTCGTCGATTTCCTTTTAAAACGTATTTTATAAATTGTTTTAAATTCATTTTCGAAACGATTTCAACTTCATATTCAATTTCGAATCAAAATTGAATATTCCACATCATCGATATACAAATGACAATATTTTCAAAATGTTATATTTTGGAATCACTTCCTTTTCTATATTCATTATAAAAATGAATAAAATTGATATAAATATCGTTCATGTCAAAATGACATCAATCTAATCAACACGGCTTTATATATTTCAATAATTCGTTATTCTATTCAACAAATGAATATTTTCTTCAACACATGAATATATATTTTTATTCAACACATGAATATTTATTCTATTGAACACATGAATTTTCTTTCTATTCAACATATGAATTTATTTCAATTCAACACATGATTTATTTTCAATTCCACACATGAATTTATTTTCAATTCAACACATGAATTTATTTTCTAGATTGGAATGAGGCCCAATCAATTACCATATAACGTTAATTATATGGATTTTCTACAACACATGTATATAATAGCAATGATAAATAATCAACCATCGTCCAGAGTGCACCACACAACTGCATAAACATTAAATATAAATAATTAATGCTTACACAGTCTGTCAACCCATCGATTGACGTACAACTAAACAATCGGGATTAGCGTGTGTCAAATATCATCCCAATACCCGTGTGAGGTTTCAAATCAACAAACAAAGATTTTTATTTGTGCAGTTGGGCGATGTGTAAAATTTATCGTCCCAATCAATATCAGTCAAATCAGTGTATATAAACAAATCGTCCGATTTGTTTATTACTATTTATTTTATACACACATTAAAAATCATATTTTTAACTATAAAATATTTTCAACTGTAAAATATTTTCCACTATAAAATATTTTATTCCATTCCACATCACACAATCAAATTTCACAACACAACAATTAAACAAACAGGTCATCCATGGTCTGTGGACGACGGGTATCGGATGCTGCTAAGCACCATCTGCATCCTAGTATATATTTCAACTAGAAAATAAATTAAAAGGTGAGGAGTTCTCACCTTTGGTTTCCACTCCGCCAGTTTTATTTCTGAATTTCTGAACAGTTTGGATTTTCCCGTAATGTCAATGCGATCTGTTTTCACGAAATTTATATTAAAAATCATATTTTTAACATCTCTATATATAATTTTATTTCGCTAAGTAAATAAAGATCATATTTTTCCTTTTCTATTTCATATATAAAAATCAAATTTTTATATCGCTACAAATGAAAAAAAATATCGCTCTTTTACATAATAAAAATCATATTTATGTCTCGCGTTCAAGATGATAAAAATCATATTTTTACTTCGCTAACTTCCAAATAAAAATCATATATTTATGATTCAGTTCATACGATACAAATCTATTCTTTACATTAACAAAAATCTTATTGCTACCTTTCTACAAATAATTTCTTTACATGATAAAATATCATATCTTCTTATAGCTAAAAAACGAATTTTCTATAACTAAAAATCGAATTCTTATTATGAATAAAATCATATTTTTATTTAGATAAACCTCTTGACTTTGTTTAACTAAAAATCTATACTTTCTACTATATAAAAACTAATCTTTATATTTAAAAAAAACTAATCTTTACGTTATAAAAATCGTACATTTTCATGTTTGTAAATCTATTTTTTTCATATTTAAAAAAATACCATCTTTTTATATGTAAAAATATAATCTTTTTATAATTAAAAATATAATATTTAGGTTAAAAATTATATTTTTGTATAAGTAAAAACCGAGAATAAATACAACGCTTCATATATATTTCAGATTTATTTAAAGATTATTTCTTAGGAAAACTGAAATAAAATAAATTAAATAAACAACAAGAAAACTTACGGTTAAAAAAAAGGGGAGGGTGATCTGCGCCTCTAACGTCCAGGGGAGAAGGAGGAGCTCGTTGCTGGAGGTGTTGGCGGGCAGCAATGGGCGACACTACGGGTGCGGTGTGATTTGCCTCACGATGATCATTGCGTAGGGGTCTGGGGGTTTCGGGGTTCTCAGTTTCACGGCTGCGCGAGGCTAGAGGGGAAGGGAGGATGGCGGTGGCGGCGCAAACGAGGAGGTGGCGGGGCGCGATGGCATCGATGGTGGAGGGCCTCCACTTTCTGAGTTTGAATACGATTTAGGGATTTAACTTTTTGATCGGGGATAATGGAAATGAAAGGGAGGGGGTTATGTGTAAAAATATATTATTATTATTATTATTATTATTTTCTATTTCAAATGGTAACTTTTTATTTCGAACACCAAATCAAACTCACCGACTGTCGTTCCTATTGTAATACCCCAATTCTGAACACAATGGGATATGTTTCGTGAGCCAATTCGGCTGTTACGATCAGTGTTCGTCGAAATCAAAATATAAATCAGTATATTCAAATTCAAACGTACATTTCAATTTACTGAGGTCACATACAGACTCTAAAAATTCCTAAAATTTTTTTTCTAGCTTCGTATTGACGATACGGTCCTAACAATACTAATTTCATCAAATTCTGAGATCCTTTGAAAAATGGCCATTTTCCAGTCAATTAAAATCAACTAAAACTAGTCAAACGCGTTTTCTTTTGCCACGCTCACATATTGATTCAGAAAATTACGAATTTTGAAACCTAGCAATAACTTGACATCACGGATCCAACAAAAGTGGTTTCGTCGAAAACAGATCTCGTTTGCAAAATTTCCATTTTGAGGGCCAGAATTCCATAGCGATTATTCTGAATTTTCAACTGGACGTAACTTTTGATTCCCGCTATGAAATTTTGATTTTTCGGATTCTTGGAAAGATATTCTCAAATAGATTCTAATATTTTTTGTTTCGCTGAAATCCGGTTTATTTTGAATCCTGTACTTCCATTTGAACTTTGAAATCGAAATTTCAAACTTCCGCGTGATTTTCAATTCCTTTTATAATTAAAAATAAATATTTATATTATAACAATGATCTATATAAATATATACATTCTAATTCTATTCAAAATAAATTTCTCGTCGTTATTACTTAAAATAATTCATTTTAAATCCTCAAAATTCATCAAAATTGCCAAAATAAATTTTTTAAATTGGCTCAGATTTCCGAGTTATTACAGTAAACAAGTGGACACACGTTAAAACGAACAAGTGTCTAATCTTTTTTTCCAATTCAAACAAGTGGAAAACAAAACAAAAATTCAACGTAGTCTATCTTTCCTATCATACCAATAATTTGCATAATGTACATATATGAAATCACACATACGCAAGTACAAGGTGCAAACAAATAAATAGATTAAAAATTTCAAAATTAACTAATATTTCAAAATTTATAATTTCTCAAATATATATATTTCAATAAATTCTAAAATGTTAATAGCGTTAAAATTTGACGAAACCGCTCAAATTTACATATCCAAAATAATTTATACTCAAAAGATTTCATTCGAAAAATCAAGTTAAATAAACATGATTTCAAAATTTAACCAAATATCAATTCTCAAATACCAAATTCTCAAATAAATATATATTTTAAAACTTCGAAAAACTGGTTCGTTGCATAATATATATGTGTCTAGATTTGAAAATTTATTTAATTATTTTTGTTAATATAGATATACCTATTGAAACTGATGTATATTAGTAATTTATTTGATGAATCATCAAATATTATTTAATAAAGTTTGTTTAATAAGTTAAATGTAAAATTACAAAGTTAGTTTAACTGTATAGCTATCGTAGCTGGAAGAATTAAAAAGAAATTTGCAAAATAACGTGTAAATTTATTGTGAAGTTATTGATGTTTATCAAAAAAATTATGATAACATATTGTAAATTTTTGGTACAAATGAATCGTAACTAATTAACTTTATCATTATTGTTGATATACGTAGTTCATGTTACGTGATTTATACATCTTTATAGTTGCGTAGAAAACTACATTTTTTAATATGAATATACGTAGTAAAAAATTTCGAGGAAATATACATAGTAAAATTGGCGAATATTTTTAAGAGCTAGTAGAAAATGGACTAAATACTCTCTAAAATTATTTAAATAATTAAAATTTAAGATTTCATGAGCAGTTTAAATAGATGGACTGAAATATAAAATATCACGAAAGAATTAATGAGTTTTCAATAAATAATTATACATTTTTTAAAATGCAGGTATTTAAAGCAGAAAATATTTTCTTTAATTCAGGATAAATTTATTGAGATATTCGTATAACAATTATTTTACATATATTATTTAAACTGTTTGACTTATTTAACTTTGTATTTGAAAGAAAGATTAATTTTTCCATTTTTAATTATATGTACATGATTTAAATTTTTAAAAATTGCACTTACCATTAATTTGATGAATCAACAACAATTTCTTTAATTGAATTCGAAATCATATAATTAATATATACATATTAATTTAAATGTACAATGTTAATTGATATTGTGCAGCATTTTGTAAATGACTAAATAAGTTTTAAAATGTTGACATTTGACATCAATATTACAATGCAATATACGGTAAATATATTGACGTAAATGAGTTCAACTTTAAATTTGTGATAATTAATTATGTGTATAATTTATGCTTTATGATTGATGTGTTTGTACATTTGTTTTTTTTCTTTTTATTTTTGTTGATATGAATATGGTTAATCTTGATGTGATTTATTAGACGAATTAATGAATAATAGTTTGCTAAAATTATTTATATAGTTTTATTATTATGTAATTAATTGTACAATATGGTACTAAATGTATAATGTTAAGAGATAATTGAAAGAGAATTAAATGAGTATAAAAAATTTAAAGTATAGGTATTTAGAGCCAAAAAACATAATTTTGTCATTTTTAGTATCTAAAAGTATATATAAATTAATTAAATTTATTTAAATAACTCAAATTTTGGGTTTTGTAATTAATTTAAACATATAGACTTAAATGTAAAATGTTAGGAGTTAACTGTCAATAAATAATTGTGTAAACTTTGAAATGTCCATGTCAAAATGTAAAATGACAGAAAAAGTACAAATAACGTGAGGGAAATTAGAAATAAGCGTAAAATGATAATGTAATTCAAAAATAGAATATCCGGAGAGATTTAAGGAAAAGAGAGAAAACTCTTAGAAGTAAGGAGAGAGCTTTAAAAGTTTCTTCTTTACTATTATTTAATAGATTGGTGATAATTACAGAATATTTGTGGAGGAAGTGAATATTTTATTGCTTTTATTCTCACTTGCTTGATTGCTTACATTGACAAATATATATTCTTATATTTACATGCTTATTCTTATCCAAAAGATAATTCTAGATAAGATTTGGGTTTAATACAATACCAAATATAAATCAAATAAGCAAACCAGGCAATATATATTGCAATTTACACATGCAATATATAATTACATTTATTGCAATTTAATTTATTTCCAACAATGCTTCCCCTAAATTAAACTTGCTTTTTAATCCTAAATTTTCCGCACTTCCTTGGAAGACTTTCCTGCTAAGTGCCTTTGTCAAAATATCATCCATTTGATCCCTTGATTTGAGAACATCTAGATTTTGATTTCTTTATACCTCACGTGCTTTGGCAATAATAATATGACTAGACATATTTTGATTGCGTTGGGTTTGTTTTCCATTGTTGAGCACTTCAAAGTAAATTCACAAGTCTTCCTTTTGCTTTTATAAAGTTTACTATGGCCAACAAAAATTTTCCGTACAACTGACAATTTCTCTTTCCTTTTAAACAGACCCTGATGTAACAAATTAAGCTCAATTAGCTTCTTTCGTGCTAGTCTGTAACCCTCTTTGGGTTTATCCTTCAGTGGGGTACCGAATCCCTTCTCAACTAAAAAATTCCTCTGTAGCTCTTTTTCGATGACTTCTACCAATCTTTCCACTGAATTTCTCTCTTTAATCAGACGTTCAATCGAAGGAGTATGAGGGCTTAGTATCGCCACTTTTGGTTTTTCCGTATTCTCTTTCTTCTCCTCTTCTTTTGCTTCCGCTTTCTTGTCTCTTTCTCCAGTTCTTTGTGAAACTTTTCTCCTACTTATAGATTTCTTTTTTGTCTTTATTCCTCCATTTATATCCTTCTTGTTCTTTGTAATTTGGTTTTCTTTGTCTTCTGTATTTCCCTCTGCTTGATCGTCTTCAACTTCAGTAATTCTGGAATCCATGTTTTCATTCTCACTTCTGTCTTCTCTTTCCACATCCATTTTTACTTCACTTTTGTTCTCTTCTATGTCCGTCATCTCCACATCATCCGCTTCTGACTTGCTCTGTTCACCTACTTCCTTATCTTTGTCTGTGACATTCTCATCTTCAGCTTCAGCATCACTCTTCTTCTCGCTGTTTTTCCCGTTCTCTTCTTCTATTATTTTTGTGTTATCCTTTACATATACCTCTTTCAATAGTTTCCACGAATCTTTTGCAAAATTTTCTCCAAAAATATAATCCGATGCTACTTCATCGAGGTTCTCACTCATTATAAGACAAGAACAATGATCCTTCCATTGCAATGCAATGAATTCTTTCTTTTCTACTTTTGACATGCTTTTCACACCATTCTGACATTCATAACTGTATTCAATATTCTCCCATAAACCTTCGGAGAATAACTGCTCTTTCTTTTTATTACTGCATTCTTTAAAGTTTTCTTTTGTGAGAATAAACGATGAAAGAAATTGAAATCTCATGATTTAAACCAAGCTCTAATAGCAGTTTGTATAATATTTGCGGAGAAAGATGAAGAAAGTTTAGAAGAAGAGAATATTCTATTGCTTTTATTATCACTTGCTTGATTGCTTACATTGACAAATATATATATTCTTATTTATACATGCTTATTCTTATCAAAAAGATAAGTCTAGATAAGATTTGGGTTTAATACAATACCAAATATAAATCAAATAAGCAAATCAGGCAATATATATTGCAATTAACACATGTAATATATAATTACATTTATTGCAATTTAATTTATTTTCAAGAATAATTATATGAATGAATCAGTTAACAATAACATAATGGGTGTTTGTTGGATCTATTTATGCCAGGACCCATATTTTGTGTTAGTAAGACGTACACTCCACCTATTCGAGGAATTCCAAAGCAGCTGTAGCCACTCTCCGGTGTTGCAAAATGGTTTTCACTACTTTTCTCTCTAATATTGCAGGTGATTATTCCCTCGTTGATTCTCAATCCATGTTACAGATTGTGGTTTGGAAAATCACTACCTAAAATTCTCAATGAAGCAACTAATTTTTGGAAGGATCATGGAGAATCCATGATATGAACGTTTCTAGTCATAGTGCATGGAAAATCCAGGATGGTGCATGCATCACCTCTGTTGACGGTATTTTTTACCTGAGATTCTCGTCAGATGAACAAAGACTTAAAATCTCGGAGCCTGCTTTTTCTATTATCAGACGTAAATCATTATCAGTATAACTTGGAGTTTATATGTCGACAAAGCTAGAGGGCTAGTTTTGTCGATTTCACATCCTTCCGTTCTTCAGCCTCTTACTAATAGGGTTGCCAATAGGTCATGTCAGGTTGGGCCAAATCAGCTTTGGATTGATTTATAAATGGGTCAGGTTAACCTGTTTATTAAACAGATCATTTTTTTCCAACCCTAACTTGCCCGTTTATAAACGGGTTGTCCCGACCCAATCCATGTAACCGTTTAATTAAACGGGTCGTGTTGGGTCAAGTTTACCCTTTGACCCATTGGCAAATATTTCCACCAACATAAATAGGAAAAGAACCAAATCAGCAACAAGCAACACTATTATATAATCACCAATACACATCAAGTTACAAAATCACCAATAGGCAACAAGTTACAAATTCACCAACATATAATACATATATAAAGCATAAAATCACCTTATCCAAAAATCATTCTCCATTAATAAGAATATATTTGCATACAACATATATAAAAGACTAACATTATGGAAGAGATACAGTTGTTATAAGTAAAATATAACTAACATCATACAAGAATAAATTAGTAAAATATAACAAATTACACAAGAATATATGAGCATACTGATTACTACATACATAAAAGAGTACATTAACAGTACATAAAAGACTAACAGTATGGAAGAGATACAACATATAATCGGGTTTAGCGGGTCAAAATTGGGTTAACAGGTCAACCCTAAACCCACCTCTTTATAAACGGGTCAATTTCGGGTTGACCCAAAAATACCCGCTAACTAAATGGGTCGAGTTAACCTGCTAATTTCCGTGCGGGTTTCGAGTCGTGTAGGAAATTGACAACCCTACTTACTGGCCTGAACTGGGTTGCTTTTCATATTGGTAAAACGAAATTTTTGATGCTAACACCAATGTTCGGGAAAATCTTGTGTATGCTTGAGCGTTGATTGAAATTACCCCTGACAAGTCACTACGTTAGTATTGATGACTAATGTATTTTTTGATGTGAAATATAGGTGGCCATCAGATATTTGCATGTCTTTAAAATCATTTGGACGTTCCAATTAGTCGTGTAAGTTTGCGGCTGATGTGCCTTCTCATGAGAAGATCTCACTTCTTAGACCTCCAGTTTGGATGTTGTATATGATCTTGTTTTTAGATGGTATGATCGTGATAAAGCTTGAGTACACTTGAGTTCGAAAATGCATTTAAATGAAGAATGCTATTTCTATAAGTTCTTTGAGGAAATTGGAGAGTTTCTCAAATATTTTGTTGGCTTGTTGGAAATGATTTAGAGTCGTGGGATAATGGAAAGCTAGGTGATGATAGTGATATGATCTTGCCTGATGAAACTTGGGATATGAAATATATTTTCTTACAGACTCATTAGACCACGTAGTGGATCTAGCTCGCCTGTTTGATTCCTATGTTTGATATATGATAAATTCTACTTTTGGACTTGGAGGTTGTTACCTTAATGAGGTGGAACCTTAGATCACATAGTAGTAGTTGAGATGTCATTGTATTTATCTATTTTTTTTGTAAGTAGTCAGGACTACTAGAAGTACCATGCTTCTCTCTTATATTGTAGGCGTATGGTGTCCTGTCACTTCATAATAGTATCAGTTGTTTGGTGCTTCAACAAAATATCTATTTATCCTTTTCCCTTTTCTAATAAAAAAGGGGATGGCCCACTATAAAAAATCTGTTGCTATTCCAAAATAAATAAATGATATAACACGTTATGTGTTTTCATATATGTAAACAAATGTCAACAGAATACAAGCTTATATAAGTGCAATGTTTAACTCAATTCATATCATTTTTCTATTATGTATACATAAACACATAAGTGGTATGATATCACAATTATAGGGTCTTATAGTAGTGCTCATGTAGAGAGAAGAATCACATCAATGTTACCCACATAAAGCTTCTTTTCCATTTGTATATTTAACTCAAAATATTTTCAGTTCTTAACACTTATAATTAAACTGCAGTTCCATTTGATATTTTCCAAATTTTTGTAAACGTCATATCCTCAAGTTAATATTGGTGTACCAAAAAATATTTTCATTTGCATTTTCTTAAAAATATAAAAAATAATTTGTATGAATTCTTTGAATGTCAATGTGGTGGATATAGAAACTTCATATTAGAAAATTAACAATGAAAGCTTAAATAAATGAAGATCTCATCATATTTGTTTCCGTAGTAATATATAATTTCTACTATAACTCCTAGAATGGGTAAAGACAAGGTCAAAACAATCTTAGTTAGAAATTTAGAAACTTCATTATGAAACAATAACATTCTTAATTAGAAATTTAGAAACTTCATAATGAAACGATTTGGTCGCGAATGACTTTCGCTTAAAAATTTTCTTATTCTTTAATGTTGGCTACAAAATAATCGACGAATAAATCAGTTATTTAAATTACCAAAAGTTTATAAACAAATAAAGTACGCCATTTTAAACTAGCAAAGAATGCTAATGGTCATATTCTAATCATATTGATGAAGTAAATAAAACTTCTAAGGCATTCTACAGCGCAATTGTTTCTTTCTTTACTCATATCCTTTCATATGAATTACAATGGTTGCATGTTATTAACTTTCATTAAATGATTAAATATGAAATTAATAACTTATATGGGAATTAATAAAACCTAACATTTTAAAATTCTATAAAAGTTCTAATTAGACAAATTTGATTCCAATATTATACATTCTATCTCTATTCGAACCATTTATTTAACTCATATTTTGGATCATTTAGATTTGGATCATTTAGATTAATGTAAAAAGAGTAATCATGATTTTACATATTTATCAACCAAAGAAATTTGTCATTACTGCTTCCAAATTTTTTGTTAATGTGTTAAACATATGTCACTACTCAAATGTTATTTTTAAACCCTTATACATTTTCAAACCTTCACTACACCAAAACAGAAAATTTGGCACACTAGGATGCAGAGATTTGATACAGCTTTAAGCCATATCAAATTTGATAGTGCTCATAGCCGTATCAACTTAAATTTGGCGATCCACACCACCTCAAACAACTTAAATCTAACCCTCAATTTCCAATGCTTTGGATCTCCTTAGATACAGATTTGTGCCGTATCAAATATGTGTCCTATTTTTCCCCAAATCAAAATATCGGCTTCCCATGCTCCAATTTACTTGGCCGCAATTTTCCCTTTTCCTCTTGACTAAAATTTCGCATTGCCTCTTCCATAATCCTAATATAAGCTAAAGTCCAAAGAAGGAAAACTCATGAATCAGATGTAAAAAATAATTGATATCACACGAATGCGACATTAATGCAATGCAATTCCAGATGTGTCTCCGCAGTGATCCCTTGCTGAAAGTTCTTGAGCGATTGGCAATTCCAGGTACAAATTAGTAACAAAATAATGTCATTCGAGTAATTTGCAGTTAAGTTTTAGAGAAATCTAAATTAACGGTGTAAGTAACATAATTATGTAAATGGTTTTTTTTCTACTTCAAAAAAACAGCCGACTCTCAGCTATGTTTTAAAATTTGCACATTAGTTGAAGCTTACATGTTTTTTTAATGTATTTCAAAGGAGTTCGGCGCATATTTATAGTTGAAGCAGGAAGCAAAAGAGCAGAAGGCATAATTTCTCTAAGCGATGTGCTTAGGTTCTTGCTTAGTTTGTTGGGACTAACTTTGTGTGTTTTGTATTATCGGATCTACCAGAGTGCTGAATATGTTCTTTCATGCAAAAGCTCGTCGAATCCTCCGTTATGGATTTTTCTGCTTGGCTGATAGATTCAGTTTGTAATTTTTTTCTTTCTTTTCTTTCTCTTTTTTTGTGCATAGGCCTCGATGGTTTAAAGCCTGCCATTTGTTAGGAAGGCCACAAGAGGTCTGTAAATTTTAAGATGTTATTTAAATTTTGCATTTTCTCCTCAAAACTACAATTTACCATTTCAGCATTCATTGCCAATACTTGATATTTATGCTCACCATGTTTGCTTTCATGGTTCCTAATATCTTAAAACCATTAAATAGAACGAGAAAGAAAGTATAATCCCATTGTAGCTTATGACACTATGTATCCGGATGTATTGTCCAATAGCGATTAGTATGTCTTTTGGAGTGAAGAAAATGGGAGGGGGGTGATTCTCACATCAAATTGTTTGTTACATGATCTAATGAATCTCAGTGCGTTGTCCTGGAAAATGAATTAGTGTTGATAGATTTACTTGCAAATGAGGTTAGAAAAATCATTGACCGTTGAAATGAAGTCGGAAGCCAGAAGCCAGTGTGGGTTTACAGTTTGGGTTCTCTCATTCGGCTGAGTTCAGTTGTGCTAGTAAAATGCGCTAATGCCTACTTATCTTTTTTTCTACTACTGCTCGTTCACACTTAAACCATTACCAACAACAAGTGGTAGATTCTGACGCTACGTTGTTGATCACACATGAATTTATAGATGAATCAAAGATGGAAAATGCATCCATGCACACTTTAATCTACATTGTTGCATTCTGAGTTTCTGACGTTCTGTTCACTTACCAAGATATTATCAATAGAACTTTCGTACAAAAGTGCTTTTACTTCATTGCATTGTATGATCACTTATAGGATTGTGGTCTGACGGTTACATCGATGCGAGCTTAGGTAAACCATACGACCTGGTGAAGGCGGAGGACCATACGTGCGAGCGCATCAGTGGAGTGGATGGCGTGATTTAGATATTGAACTGGAGGCGATTGGGATTACCTCGTGCATGCTGATGCAACTTAACAACAAGGCAGTCGTCGGCTCTTAGTAAGGTGGTAGTGTTGATGTCTACAGACGTATCAAGTCAAAATAGGGGATTGAAGATGTGAATTGTTGCTGTGTTGAGTTTCACATTGTGGTTATGGTAGTAAATTGGTGGACCTTAAGCTTTCCAAGTAAACTCTTATTCTCTTTTTGCTTTTCACATTATTTACAATGTTTGATTGTTGATTTACATAAAGGTTTGACTAATTTTAAAAATGTTATTGCAACATGTTTAAAGTGTACATGCCACCTTTCTTTACCATAGTGTTAATTAACCATTTGCAAAAATAAGTATATGTAATCGGAAATTAGTATGATAGTGCTTTTATACCCTAGCATTTTAGTGCAAACTATTTATTCTTTATAGTCACTAATTGGCTACGAAGGGTGTTTTCTTTGTACTACAATTATTATTAGGAGTTTATTGTTAGGATTGCCTCGCATGTACTTAAGGAGGAATGATGGTTTGGATACATTAGTCCCACATCACGGAATATATTGAAGGAACTGTGTACAAATATGAGCTGGTAGGCACGTAACATCAAGGGATTCCTTTTGCTATATGGGAGTTGTGTGCCAGCTCATATGCGTGCAAGGAAGAGGGGCTTTGTTCCTATCGTCATTACATAACAGTGGTATCAGAGCCGAAGGTTACGGACTGGGCCATGCAGGCAAGGCAGTGCTCTCAAAAAGATACTCGAAGGATGCAAGTCAAGGGGGAGACTGTTAGGATTGCCTCACATGTTCTTAAGGAGGAATGATGGTTTGGACACAATAGTCCCACATCATGGAATATATTGATGGAATTGTGTACAAATATGAGTCGGCAGGCACGTAATATCAGGAGATACCTTTTGTTATATGGGAGTTGTATGCCAGCTCATATGTGTGCAAGGAAGGGGGTTTTGTTCCAATCGTCATTACATAACAGAATGGTATACTATTAGGATTGTCTCACATGTTATTAAGGAGGAATGATGATTTGGATACAATAGTCCCACATTACGGAATATATTGAAGGAATTTTGTACAAATATGAGCTGGTATGCATGTAACATTAGGGATTCCTTTTGTTATATAGGAGTTGTGTGCCAGCTCATATGCGTGCAAGGAAGGGGGCTTTGGACCGACCGTCTTTACATAACAGTGGTATTGGATCCGAAGGTTACGGACTGGGCCATGCGGGTAAGACAGTGCTCTCAAAAGATACTCGTTGGATGCGAGTCAAGGGGGAGACTGTTAGGATTGTCTCGCATGTTGTTAAAGAGGAATGATGGTTTGGATACAATAGTCCTACGTCGCGGAATATATTGAAGGAATTATGTAAAAATATGAGCTGATATACATGTAACATTAGGGATTACTTGTGTTATATGGGAGTTGTGTGCCAGCTCATATGCGTGCAAGGAAAGGGGGCTTTGTTCCGACCGTCGTTACATAACATTTATACTGCTAATAAAGAAAACTATTTATTCTTTACAATCACCAATTGAGAGGTCCTTCTTAATGTAGGGAAAAAATTGGATTTGCATAGTCTTAATGTGAAGAACATGTGACTAATTTGTTAAACATATAAATGAGCCAAAATGACCGTTTTTTTATATTGCTCTATTTAAAACAGTGTGTGTGTATGGGGTATGCATGTGTGTATTAAATATAGTGTGTTTACATGTACATATATGTAAATATATACATTATGTGTATACATACATACGTGCGTGTGTACGTATTTCAATATACATTTACAACAATGTGTCAATCTCTCGAAATGGATATCGTTTGTAAAAAAATTATACAATAATAGTAGGTCCCAAAACTCATCTAGTAAAACTTAAATATATCACAAAATCTAATTCATGGAATATTTTCACTAATATGTTGAACTTATGTAAGCAAATATAGGTGCAGATGAGCGGAGCTGATCCGCTGAAGCCTTGATTTCTTTAATAATGATTCAAAACCTATCCTTTGCACATATTTTAATTTTTAGGGGTTTAGTTGTTTTCCATTTTAAATACATTCGGCATGACCGTCTTTTCATCAATATTGGACAACATTTATTTGTAACTCTAACAAGAAAACCCATGGTAATTTACCTTTTTCTCATGCTTATTCAAATTTGAAGTAAGCTTTTTTAGGCATTCTCTTTTGATTTTGATCAGTGAATTATGTGCTGAATTCATTGGTTTCAAATAATTTTGAATAGATTTAAGGTTATATGGAATTCGATGTTCACATATAGATAAACTTCCAGATTCATTTCAAGAATAATGTAATTGCATTCTTCATGATATCATATGAACACATATCAATGGTCCCATGGATATGTGTTCATATGATATGTTTAAAATGGCTACACTTGCAAAAAAAAAGGCCAAAATGATGAAGACATCTGATTTGTACATTTTTATTTACAATTTTGCAATTTTGGCTTTGACTCAGTTAGTAGAAATAACAACAATTTTGTAGTGTTGGCTTTGACTCAGTCATCATTGTCATTTTTCATAATTTATGAAAATAATGATAGTCATTCTAATTGTTTTGTTAATAGTGGAGATAACGAGAGGGTAAAAATTGTATAGAAATTAATCCTTTTATATCTTTATTTTCAGTTGGATCTCCTTCTAAAAAAAGTGCAAGAGTAACTAGCTATTCAAGAAGAGCACAATGCTCAATTCAATAAGGACCACCACCAACTTGGCCTGGTCGAGCTACAGTAGAAAAAGGGCGCAAAAGTTGGGATGGACCTAATCCCATATCTATAGTAGGCTCCACAGGTTCAATTGGTACACAGGTAGTAAAATAATGTGACTTTTCCATGATTTAAAAAATAAATAATACAATTCATAGTTGCTTTGATGAACCTTGCTATGTCAACTCCTTGTTTGAATTAATTTTTTCCTATTGATGGCAAGTCCAGAAGAATATTTTTGATCATAGAATTGATTTTAGAGCATTCAAAAGTTCCTTCATAATTTCATACTTCTATTTTATTTAAAAAAAAGCTAGGTGATATATGTTTCTACGTTATTGATTTTCATAAACTAGCCATATGGCAATAAAATGCTATGTTATGATCACAAAAATATACTTAAATGTCTAATTATAGTGAAAAATAATTTGTGGATGTGATCGTTTATATATTCAGACACTGGATATTGTACTGAGAACCTGGATAAATTCAGATTGCGGCACTTGCAGCAGGGTCCAATGTGACTCTTTTAGCCGATAAAGTATGTATTTGAACAAATATATTAAATAGTAACCTGCGGATATGATGTACTTTGTACTGAGATGTTTTGATGTCATTTTATAGATTAGAAGATTCAACCCTTGATTAGTCGCAGTTAGAAATGAGTCATTAGTTGATGCACTGAAAGAAGCGATAAGGGATATTGAAAACAAACCTGAAATTATTCCCAACGAGGAAGGTGTTGTTGAGGTTAGTGTTTTAATTTATAGTTGTTCTAAAACGTGTTTATGTTATTTATCTGAATTCATGTATCATTTTTTTATTTGATACATTAGGTTGCTCGTCACCCAGATACTGTTTCTGTAGTTACTGGAATGTAAATGCAATCTCTTGATATTCATTTGTGATATTCTAAAATAAATTCTTGTGTTGTTCATTGACATTCTAGTAGGATAATAATTTTTTTTGTTTTTTTTTTAAATTAAATACGACTCATGGCCATACCTTTATTTAAAATTGATACGGCTATGAGCCGTATCAAATTCTGAATTTGATACGGTCATGAGCCGTATCAAATTCTCTATTTGATACGGCTAATAGCCGTATCAAATTGACAAAGACGCCATTTATTGATACGGCCCAAAGCACTGCCAAATCGATTTAGATACGGCCATAAGCACTGCCTAATTGGCATTTCTGGTTTAGTGCTTTAACAAAATGGGATTAGTGTCAAAATTAAAAGATGATTCAAACAAGAAATTTTTAAAACATACTTGGCATTACTTCACTAAATTACTTACTTTTTAAAGTATGAAAATATCAGATTCAATTGAACATTGCTCAACCCTTATTTTTCTTCTCAACTTGCACCAGTAATCATTATAGTTAAATCTTTGCTCTAAACTTAGATTGAATATCACTTTCAAATTGCTGGAAAACTAATGGGTGGGAAAAAGAAAGAGGGTTGAAGATGTTATGTCAGGGATTAGGCCAACACCTTGAAATCAGAATTCAGCATGACTATAGTGACATCGATAATTGTTGTTCACACGTTAATATAAATACAACCATTCTTCAAATCTGAGCACTCAAGGTTGAAGGATTCAAGGCCTATAAATGACTGTAAAAGCCAGCAAATCTGAACGATTTTAAATATTGTTTTTATTCGAATTTAAGTCAAAATTTAAAATTAAAATTTAAAATTTACAATTTAAATTTAAATAACGAATTTACATTATCGAATAACATTTATCAAAATGAGAAAGTTTATGAGAAATCAGCCTTTGGTTAAATCTGGTCAAATTTTGAATTTCGTTGAAAATTTAAAAGTTATAAAACTCAATATTTTTTCAATTCTAGACGAAATTGTTAAATGTTTGCCACTTATCAAAACACAAGGCCAGCAGTGTTTTCATTGAGGCATATAACTGCTAAAGAAAGGAGAGAATTGGACAAAAAAAATTCTGAATTGCTACAAAAGGGATTTATTCAATGGAGTACTTCTGAATGGGGAGCACCCGTAGTTTTCCCCATGAAGGCCGATTGATTCTTGAAATCGTATGTGCGTTGATTATAGAGGGATGAGCAAGTAAACCAAGAAGAATATGTACCACTTACCTTGGATAGATGACATGTTTGGCCATTTGGGAGGAGCCCAAGTCTTTTCGCAATTGGATTTAGTGACAGCATTCCATCAGTTACGTATTTCGGATGAGAGTAAGCCAAGACAATGTTTAGGATGCCTGATGGGTTATTTGAATGGGAAGTTATACCCTTTGGTTTGACGTTTGCCCCCACTTTCTTTGTAGATTTAACGATTTAGGTAATTAGGGGCATTGTCAACAAGATATCATCGTATTTATGGATGATATTATCATATTTTCTAAGAATTTAAAGAGCATGATGATCACTTAAGGAAGGTCCTAGAAATTCTAAAGGAAAATTAACTCAAGGCTAAGTTTACGAAATCTCATTTTTGGAGAAGAGAAGTCAAATTTCTTAGATACATAGTTTCAGTGAAAGGATAGGTCGTAGACCTTGCAAAAGTAGAGGTTGTTCAAGAGTGGAGGATACCCCGCAATACATCATAGGTTAGAAATTTTCCAGGGTTAGTGGGATACTATAGGAAATTCATTAAGGACTTCGCTAGGATAGTTGTCCCTCTAACCCGCTTGACGAAGAAAAACCTTGAGTTTACTTGGAGCAACAAGTATAATGCTTTTGAAAGCTTGAAGGAGTCTCTTACGAGTGCTCATGTTCTTATTATTCTTTATAGTACGAAGATATTTATGGTTTTCGTCGATGCTTGGGGGATAGGGTTAGGAGCGGTTCTTATGATAGAGGGCAGGATAGTTGCCTACGCAAGTAGGCAATTTGAGGACCCTGAGAAGAGGATCACTATGACAACTTAAAGACTATGAGAAGTTGTACCCTATGCATGACTTGGAGCTTGCAGCTGTGGTGTTTGCCTTAAATATATGGAGGCATTATCTTTTAGGAGAGAAATTTGAGCTTTTTTCCTATCATATGTCTCTTAGTTACTTGTTTTCTCATCATGACTTGAATCTCAAGTAGCAGTGGTGTATGGAGTACATAACATCGTTTCACTTCGCTATTCATTATGTCTCAGGGAAAGATAATATCGTTGCCGATGCTTTAAGGTGGAGACATGCTACCCTTAATGCGATTACTGAGTGGAAGTAGTTGGAGCTTCTTTCTAGATTTAATCTTCAGTCACCCTTTGAAGCATCTCAAGGGTTTCTTGGAGTTATGGAAGTGAGACAGGCTTTAGTTGATAGAAGTAAGCATGAGCAAGGTCTCGATGAAGAGCTGAAAGCGTAGAGGCAAATGATAGCTAGGGGAGAGCACTTTCCTTATTCTGATAGATATTCTATTGACAGTTGTGTGATTTTGAGAAGGGACAACCAACTTTATGTTCTAAGAATAGGAGTCTGCAAAAAGAAGTCTTGGAGGAGTCTCATCGCTCGAGGATGATCATATATCCCGGAGGGGATAAACTATTTAAGGATATGAGAAGGAGTTTTTATCATGAAGGAATGAAGAAGGATGTTGCATAGTACGTAGCAAGATGTCTGACCTGCTAGAAGATTAAGGCCAAGCAAGGTAGGCCCAGAGGGTTGTTGTTACCTTTAGAAATTCCCACTTGGAAATGGGAACACGTCTCTATATATTTCGTTGATGGGCATCTGAGGAGTCAGAAGGGTAATGAAGTCATTAGTTCATTATGGATCATTTGAGGAGGAGTGCTCATTTTATCCCGGTTAAGAAGAGTATGACCGTAGCTTCATTAGCCCAATTGTACATCAAGAAGACAATTAGACTATATGGAATTCTGACGAGCAAAGTTAACGAAGAGACCCTCTGTTCATGAGCACATTTTGGAGGAGCCTACAAGTAGCCTTAGGGACGAAACTTAATTTAAGTACAACATACCACCCGCAGACTGATGGATAGACAGAGTGAGTTAATCGAGTTCTTGAAGATTTGCTTGGAGCTGCATTACGGACTTTAGAGGAGCTTGGAAGCATCATTTAGCTCTACTAGCATTTTCGTACAATAATAATTTTCAAGCGACAATTGGTGTGGCCATTTAGGAAGCATCGTATGGGTGATCGTGTGAATCACTTAATTGTTGGTGGGAAACTACCGACAAGATTCTATTTGGTCCCGACCTTGTCTATGATTCTATGGAGAAGATTCTCTACGACAAAGAATGAAGGTAGCCCAATTCCAGCGGAAATGATACGTTCATAGAAGGAGGAAGGAACTCGAATTTGACATTTGTGATTTAGTGTTCATAAAAGTTTCTCCTTTTAGGAAAGATGTCCGATTTGGAAATATTGGGTTGTTCAATATCATCGATAGGATGGGGAAACTTACTTATCATGTAGATCTTCCTGAACGCTTATCGGGAGTCCATAACGTTTTTCATTTTTCTCACCTTAGCGAATGCTTTCATGACTCTACTATTAGACTCGAGCTTGATTAGATTAGGGACTTAGGAGGCTTTGAGTTGGGGCCTAGGGTGCTCCTTGCCATTGTAAGAATTACGGAGCATGGAATAAAAAATCTGGGAAAATAAATCTATCAACATGGTCCAAGAACAATGGGGAGATAACACTACAGAAATCACATGGGAGATAGAAGAAAAGATGAGGCAAAATCATCTAGAGCTTTTCATGGGTAATTATTTCCTCTAAAAAATTTCCTTACGAATGCATCATGGTTGCTAGATTGAATGGTAGGAGACGGTTTCAACACAAACACACCGAGCCCTTATATAGAAATTATATGCATATTAGGATGTTTTCATACATTCAACATCACATGTTGCCTTTCACTCTAAGACTGAGCTCACAGTAGTAAGTCTACAGTGCATAACCACATCAAGTAATGGAAGTTTTATGGATGCTTTTATAAATAACATGGTTGTGTAACATGTTTGCTAGCGCGATTTTAATTTTCGCGCCTTCTAAAAAAATACGGGATGACATCTCTTTTAATATGGTGTGGGGAGGAGAATGCAACACCCCATAAAATATACCCTAAATAGACACAGGTAGTTAAATTAAATATAAACAATAATAAATTAATAAAATATTAATGAGCTAAAAATAAGAATTTTGGATAATTGAGAATTGGGACACAAAAATATTGCTATTGTATTCGTGGTGAGAATATTCAGATCCGTTTCCATATTTTATTTGTCAAGACCGGTGAAAAAGTTATTATAAAACAAGTTATACATAAATTATATACACACAAGATTTGAAATTCAAGTTAAATGATTACAAACCTAGAGTATAATTATATACTTATTAGCATAATAGAATATTCTCTAGAGATTTGAAATTGTGTATATATATACATATGCAAGAGGGACAAGAATATACAAATAATGAAAAGTGTTTAAATCAAAAATGGTTCAAGCACCAAAGATGCTCTTGGAGCACTTCACCAAATGGTTATATTAGAAAATGGAGCCACGTAATTCAAAATAAAAAGCAAAAAGTAAGAATAAGATATTTTTAGAGTGTTCGGTCAATTTAAACCTACGTCCACTATGGTAGCAATTCTCATTAGCACATTTGAGTTTACAAAATACATGATTTGATTCACTCCATTCATTTTTTCATATTTCTCTCTCTTTATGATCTAAATTTCGCTTGAATTTGCAAAGGACTTGATGAGATCTCTTGCTTTGTGATGGTGGATGTATGAATCTTCGATCACTTTAGAAATTGAACGATCTTCATGTATTCCATTGTGATTGCTCGCCAGATCTAGGCTTTAGAGAGGATTAGCAGAGATTAGAGATCACTTGAATTATGTTAGAGAGAGTTCTAATGTAGTTTGAAGGAGATTTGATCCATTTGTTTTTGCATGAGGGTAGATTGATCCTTGAAAGCCATTAATGGAGTTTGTAATAAAGCTTGGAAGGTTGAAGAAACGATTTAGCGGCCCTTCGGGGTAAAAGAATTTGTCCCCTCTCAAGTGTATGGTATGTGGGTATTTATAGTAGTATTTTAGGGGTAGTGGCATAATGGTAAATAAGGGTGTATAGCTGGCATACGCTCCTTTACAGCTGGTGCTAGCTGGCTTATGGCTTGGATTCTTACGTAGCTTGATTATAACGACATGAGTTATGTCGTTAACTGCGGAACGACATCAACGTCATAAGTATCTTTTGCCTGGCGACATGACATGAATGCTTCAAATGGCGGCATACGGTATGAAATGCATGTACTCCAATCATCCTGCCACTTCATAATGTGTCAACGCCTTGGTTTCATGTCGTTATGACGGCTTGGACTCATGTCATATGAATAGTCCATTAATACCATGTCGCAAGACCGACTTAACATTATGTCGGCTAACCGTATGAAATACGAACTGTCAGTAAAAGCGGGCAATGTCTTGAATGACCAACGGCATGAGTCGCGCGTGATGGCCTAGAGTGACTTTGGTTTTAACACCATGGCTTGCAGCATGTCGTGCCAATGACTTGGTCTCGTACTGTGGGAACAACATGGTCTGAACGACATGGTGACATGTCATGGATATGGCGATCTTTATGGCATGGATAACGTCGTTCATGCGGTATTACTTCCATACGGATTTGACATGCTGATGGATTCATATAGCTTTGCGGCATCATCTTGAGTTGACGTACTATTTTTTGAACTGCATTTTCATAACAGGGTTAACATTTGCCTCTTGAAGCTTGTATTTTTTGCTCGCGAGAAATGCGAGCTTCGAAATGAACTTAATTAATACAATTTGCATTGAGATCCAGTTATAGATTTTGTAACGACCCGGATTTTGAGCGACTTTGGTTATCGACGTAAGCACGACGTCGATAACCAAAACGTCGAGAAATCCTGGTAATTAGTGAAAGAAATTAGAGGGTGAGGAAAGATAAGATAGAAACTTAGAATAGAAGAAGAAGAAGAACACAATATCAGAGTAACACGAATCTCACAGCGGAACGAATAAATATATTTCATAACATAACTTTGAAATACAAATTTGTACTTGCATATACATATCATTTTCAAAGTACAGCACTTACAACACAGCGGAAATAATAATAGCTATATGATCCTGAAGCCTCCTGCTCCAAGCTCTTCCAGTATATCTGTAAATCCCGACTACTTGACTGCCCGTACAAATTTAGGCACCCAAGAGTTTAGGGAAAACAACAAAGTAAACTCCGGGTCAGTCATGGGACTGGTATGAGTAAAACAGTTTAAAAACAGTTATACAGGTAAATGATATCTCATAAGACCACGCCGCATAACGGAACGGGTTTTTCCCTTATGAGAATCCAAAATAACCTTATATCAAAAACCTTTTGATATTATAATAATGTCTATCAATCACAGTATATATAATCATCTAGCAGAAACGCTTTCATCTCACGTTCTACATATATAGTATACAATCAAAACCGCAAGCACGTATTGGGTAATGGATTTCCAACTATGACAAGGTATGGATCCACCTTTCGCTCGTGTACCTCTAGAGAGGAATACACTGGGTTCAACAAGAACATCTTGCAACCCGGCCACACATGACCGACCACTCATTTCGCTTGAGTGTATCGAATGTATATCACCAACAGTTGGGATCAGCAACCGTTTCCCGAATGGGACAGCATCAACAATAGATTTTTAGAAATGAATGAAACTCTAGATCAGGTGATTATACACCCTACTTCGGTGCGACCGACTTAGCCATGCTGCCTGCCCGATTTCTGTCATTTACCGGATGTGAGGCTAGAAGCTACGCTTTAACATCACATCAGATTCACTTTGAATGCCACATTGTCAAATCCATCAAATCACCTATTGACGTCCTCAACCATACATTATGTGTTAGCTAAAAGAAGTTTCCTTCTCCGCTTCCACTCTTGGTAAGGTTGGAGAAATCAATATACGTGATCGTCTGGAAATACTCTGTCAGACATCCGTCCATACAAGTCATCCAGGAACAGGATGAACCGAAGGCACTATTCAGTACATCCATCTTAGGTAGTGTTATCTAAGATTTATACAATAGCCCTTGCACCTTACTCCGTCTTCAATTATCTTTGGCATATATGATTCGCAACGCTTATGCCAATACAGAGTGGTTCTTTGGATAATGATCCAACCGGTCTCTCCATATTAACAACGTTAAAATGGTCAAAACTTCGATAGTCTGTGATTTAACTATCGAATAAAAACAAGTGTGCAAACAACGATATTATTTCCATATGGAAATTTATATCGATCAAACATCATTCAACATTTATCTCTTAATTTCATTAATTTACTTATCTCATGTTTCCCTACGTTCAATATTCCTTATTTTCTAAATTGGGAAAATATACGTTATTAACAATGGAAAACATTTCCATTTCTTGTTTTCTTTATTAGAAAACATTTCTGGTTTCTTATTTGGAAAACATTTCCAAAGCTTCTTCATTGGACTTAGACAGATGTTTAAACAAACCATCGCGATGCCAACTCAAACAATTTCCTTTACTACCGAACCTTAACTATTCCTTAGTTAAAAACGAAGCCAATCAAGTTGGGGTAGAACTACCTCTCAGACCTTAACTGAACAACATTTCTAACTTTGAAATAGTCAAAGTTCACTTTATTCCTTTTTCTAACTTCCTAACTTAACCCTCCTTCTAATAAATCTCTATTCGATTGACTCTTATCAATTAACTCTATTGGACTAACCCCTATCAATTTACTCTATTGGACTAACACTATTGGATTAACTCTATTTGACTAATGCTATTGATTTACCCATTTCACTTACTCTTTTCGAATAAACTATATTTGATAATTCCTTTTACTTTCTATTCGAATAACCATATTCGATTTAACTCACTTGCTTCTATTCGAATAACTATATTCGATTTAACTCATTTGCTTCTATTCTAATCGATTAAACTAACATCGATTTTCTCCTTTCAACTTTATTCTCTCATCGATTAACTAACATCGATTAACTTCTTTTTAACTTTAACACTAATCGATTAACTAACATCGATTAACTTCTTTTTAACTTTAACACTAATCGATTAACTAACATCGATTGACTTCTTTTACTTTAACACTAATCGATTAACTAACATCGATTGACTTCTTTTACTTTAACTACGTTTTCCGTTACAACTATTTCCTTTTTATAACGTTCTATTTACCGTTACAAATATATCCTATTTATAACTTCTATTTACCGTTACAAATATATCCTATTTATAACTTCTATTTACCGTTACAAATATATCCTATTTATAACTTCTATTTACCGTTACAAATATATCCTATTTATAACTTCTATTTATTTTCTAAATAAATATCCCCTTTTATAAAACCGTGTTCGTTTTATAAATAATTCCTTTTTTAAAATCCTTTGATTTTATAAAATTCCTTTATTTCAATATACATTGAAATACTTCTTTTTACATCCCAGGGTCTTTTATGATATTTAAAATATCGAATAACAATGATCAATATCATTCCAACACCCATAATCCATAACAGATTATATAACACATCATATATCACAATATATGAAAAAAACAGTAAAATAAATGTTCCTCCAGTTGGATTCCTCCAACCTGTCTCCCTGCATCCACAGATGTTAAACAATATAGATAACATCACTTTCAGTTCTATATGATATATTCTGTTAAACAGAATCAATATAGAAATTCAACTAACTGACTAGCAGTTCAATCAAACAGTCAACATACAGTCAATCAGCCAATATCTAACAGTTCTAAAAATACAACATGAAATTATAAACTGTTCAGAGTTGGTGAGATTTACTCACATTGGAATGTTATCGTTAAAACGATAATTGTCGCTTGATTCTGACGGACGTTTTATTTCACCGTAAATCCCGACAAGCTCAAAATCATTTCCAACTAGTTCCATAACGTAGATCTCTTGGTTTCGATTCTAACATGACTTCTTTTGTCAGATTCTTGTTATCCTTAATTAACCCCGATTTAAAATAATTGCAGTTTATATTTTGTCTTCCATGTTTCTTCTAGTTCGACAATGAAAACCCCATTTCCAGAACTACTCATTTCTCACATCCTACCTAGGTTTTTTTTTTAGTCTGCTTCAGAATTTAAATTGCAATTCTTCGAAAGCAACACCCCAAGTCCAATGTTTAGATCCCTTACATAACATCCCTAAATTCATGTACACCAGTTGTTGAATTTCCCTTCTACAATGTACATACCACTACAGCTTGTTCTTTCCATACTCACAACATCATTTCTTTACTTCCCTTACTATATAATAGTAAGGTTTATACACTAACCCAACCACAAGATTAACAGTTATATTTTTTTTTTGTTAATTCTTCCCTTCTGATTTGCTCAACGCTATCCTCCTTTCTGTTAAGGATTACAGGTCGTTTATATTTCCTCAAAGTCGAACTCACGAACTCCAGTAAAACTCTTCCTCACGCCAACCCAACATATCACCATTACAGCAACCCATCCTGCGTCTACCAGTATTCAAAAGATCCTACCCAGTATTCATTCAACAAAAGAATCCCTCCAACAACATTTCCTTTTCTCCGACATGCTTTGAACAGCCAGCCGAGCATAACACCCTCATCACCCAACCTACAGCAAGACCGGCTCATCCCCTTCAACTCAGTCTTGTTCAAATGAACAAACCATCCTCACCAACATCCCGTACCTTTCATAAAACTGCTCCATCCATACTCCGCTGTTTCCATTTCCAAAACCTCCAACCTGCTCCTCGTACAAACCTCTATCAACCTCTCATCAGAAGACCAACTCGTTCTCCCCTTCACATTGAACTCGACCCTTATTCTTGGATCGAAATCTCGAGCTCCCCAACTCAGCTACAGGGAAAAACGCGACATTACTTATCACCGAACCCCTTGAAACTTGGCATTCCGATGCGGAATCACCTCGAAAACTCGAAGACGACCTCAGCACCATGAATTAAAAGCCTCGATTTCAGGATTCCCTTAACCCTAAGCCCCTGCGTTCAAAGTCGCACTCCAGAAAAGCACTTCGAGCTTCACGATTTTTATACCGGAATGAAGCTTAACCTCCCACGAAGCCAAGGATACAAGTTTTGGATTTTAAACGATTTAATATGAATTGATATAATTTGTGAAAGATCACGGTTTTGGTTTTTGAAAGAGGAAAGATTGCGGCGGAGTTTAGCTTTGACTTCTGAGGAAAAAGAATTAGGTTAGGGATTTGTTGGGGGGGGGGGTTATTTATAGCGCAATTGGTTTAGATATTTTAGCTGAGATATTTTCTATGTTATTGTATTGTATTATAACATTGTCACACATTTTAGTCTCCCACGAACACATGATAAAGCCGAATATGATGAAATTTGACACTCCGCTATATTATAATACTCTGAATTCAATAAAACCGGCTTCATCAAAATCTGAACTCACTTGTAAAAGCACTATTTTCACGTGTAAATAAAAATCGAAAAATATTAAATCGATTTTCAAACACTTCGATTCTTCAAAATAAATAAATTAATATTATTATTCACATTCAAATACGAATTTCATAAGCTTCGGAATCAATTTAATTTCATATTAAATTCTATATTCGATTCAGTTATTTTAATAACTCGTTTTATTTTTGAATTCAGTTATTCAACTTCAAATTAAATAATTAAATAAATTTAATATTATGACTCTAAAAATCCGGGTCATTACATTCTTCCCCACTTAAAATAATTTCGTCCTCGAAATTGCTAAGCTAGAGAACGACCCTATCGACTGGTTAGAACATATTTGTTCACTTCTTTACTTCAGTTTCAACTGAACCAATTTAATTTCAATTAAATTACTAATTAATTCTTATCAACGAAAATTTTCAAAAATCATGAAAATTTTCTAACGCCTTAACCCTTCGAAAAATTCGCCAGCACCTCCTTTGTACTGGTCAATAGGTCAAACTCCAACCCGCCTCTCTGGGCCATCTCCATCCCAAAAAGAAAATCAAACAGCCAAGCGGCTTGCCGATTCGGCTCATAAATCTTATATACAATAGGAATATAAACTTGTACCTTTTTGTCGGGCATATCAACCCCATCACTTCCATATGCTATCAACTCAGCATATACCAATGTTATCCCAATCAAATTCTGAAATCCTTTCATCTCCAACACAACAATTCGCTTATATCTGAGCCAAATATCATTTCAAACTCAAGTTTCGTTCTTGATTCCCACTCTTAACTTGATTATCACATTACACTTCAAATTTGAATCTCACAATCCAATTTGTCTTGATATCATTCTGATTCAACCTCAGTTACCACTTTACTGGCTTTACTTTAATTCAAATTTGCATTTACAGATTCCTATTTCATTTGGTTTTAATTCAACAGTCTTTCCCTGGGAGTTTTCAAACAGTTTACTCTTTTCAAAAATCAAAATTTCCTTTTTGAAATTCAACTGAGCCCATAATCAATATTCCATTAGTTAAATCACTTCTCTATTTCTTTATCAATATTTGTTGACCAATATTTTAAATAACCATATTGGACTTTTATGTTATTTGGAAAACATTTCCGAATATCGCCTTCCTTTATTTTCTGAACTTTAGAAAATATATGCTATTTATAATTGGAAAATATTCCAATTACTTATCTCCTTTCCGATCTCGTTTATTTCTATACTTAGGAAATATTCTTTATTCTATTTCCAAGTTTACACTAATTTGGGTTAAAACGGATGTTGTGTAAAACATCGTTACGACAACCCAAATACTATATTTAACTAACTCTTATTCAACATCGAGCCTGAAATCTTACTATTTATTGGTTAATAATGAAATCAATCAAGTTGGGGTATAACTACCTCTCAGACCTTGACTGAATAACATCCATAACGTCAAAACAGATATTACTACTTACTCGAAAAATCAATACCTTACAACTACTTATTCACTTTTAAACACGTATACACTTCCTCTTTCTATTCTTACTAGATTTTATTCTAGACTTCCTTTTATTTTACTATTCTATTTCTAAGTTCGTTTCCTTATCGACTTCTATATATATTGATATATAGATTTCTACTTATCAGATTTTCTTAAAAATATCCTATCTCCTTAAATTCTCGGAAAAATTCGCCATAACCTCCTTTGTACTAGGAGCATCGGGAAAATCCCCAAACTGCCACACAGGCCTTCTCCAATCAAAAGAAAAAGAAAAGCCAAGCGGCTAGCCGATACGGCGCATAAAATCTCATATATGAATTAAATACATACCTTTCCGTCGAGCATTCTATTTATATACCTTCATACCTTTTCCATACCTACCTCATGTATATTTATACATTTCTAATTCATTTCAACTTAATCCAATCATTTTAACTTAGTTCGTTAAGTGATTTCCAAATTACCGGTTTGCCCATTTCACCTTCATATTTGAGTATAACATGTTCAAATATATTTTAACTTACTTATAACCTAATTGAATTTCATTTCAATTCTATTTGAATTTTCCTTATTCAAATCTCATTTGAATTTCTATATTCAAATCCCCTTTGAATTTCTATATTCAATTATATTTCAATTCCATTGAATTTCATATATTCAAACTCCCTTTGAATTTCTTGTTTAAATTCTATGTTTGAACTTCCTTTATTCAAATCCCTTTAAATAAGTCTCGATTTTCAATTCCTTTTGAAATCGATATTTCTACCTTTGGAAGATAGATTTCCCTTTCAATTTCACACTTGTATTTCTATTTCTGAATTATCCAATGATAATTCTTTTCACTTCATTTATAAACTTCGTTTATAAAAGAACTATTTATAAACTTCGTTTATAAAGGAACTTCTCGTTTTACTTCTTTTAGAACAAGTTAATATTTCAAATCTATTTAAAATTTCAAATTCCATATTATAAATCCCATTTTGAAATTCAACACAACTTGTCTTTCCCAAAACAAATTCAAAACAGTATCTTTGGTAGTAATTCGTCACTTACAACTCGAAAATGAATACTGATGATGCAGCTGTCATCATCAGAATCTATTTTCCAGCGATCGAAGTGAGTTCAATACTATAAAACCATTTCTAAACATTTCCACTTTGAAATTCACTTCAAAATATAATTCACACGGCTTGTAAAACAATTTAAAATCTCCCAGGATCTTAATTTTTCCTTATTTTTAATCCCAATCCATTTACAAACACTTATCCAGTTCTCCAGAGTTTTAACTTCAATTTCTGGTTTTAAATTTCAGATTTAACTCATCTGCTTCACGCATTTCACTTATATGAATTCTGATTGGTTATTTACATAACCATTTAATTTATAATCTTACTCGATTATAATAACAACCAATATATCCAATATATTCAAAATATACGTTGGGTAAACTATTTCGTTTACCCTCTTTTCAAAACATACCATGATGGTTCATCGTATTCAAGAGCTTAGTAACTCCTACCGATACAGTGGATCAAACCGATCGACCAGAACTCATAAACGACTCAACCAATGAATCTCCACAATATAAAACAAATTTTTAAATCAAATACAAATACGTTCACTCGTATATATACACTCAATCTCAGTCTAGGGTATTACTAACCCTATCTCTACCGAGTCACGCCACAGAGCCAAGTAATTCTTAACTTAAGCTCTGATACCAACTGTAACGACCCGGATTTTGAGCGACTTTGGTTATCGACGTAAGCACGACGTCGATAACCAAAACGTCGAGAAATCCTGGTAATTAGTGAAAGAAATTAGAGGGTGAGGAAAGATAAGATAGAAACTTAGAATAGAAGAAGAAGAAGAACACAATATCAGAGTAACACGAATCTCACAGCGGAACGAATAAATATATTTCATAACATAACTTTGAAATACAAATTTGTACTTGCATATACATATCATTTTCAAAGTACAGCACTTACAACACAGCGGAAATAATAATAGCTATATGATCCTGAAGCCTCCTGCTCCAAGCTCTTCCAGTATATCTGTAAATCCCGACTACTTGACTGCCCGTACAAATTTAGGCACCCAAGAGTTTAGGGAAAACAACAAAGTAAACTCCGGGTCAGTCATGGGACTGGTATGAGTAAAACAGTTTAAAAACAGTTATACAGGTAAATGATATCTCATAAGACCACGCCGCATAACGGAACGGGTTTTTCCCTTATGAGAATCCAAAATAACCTTATATCAAAAACCTTTTGATATTATAATAATGTCTATCAATCACAGTATATATAATCATCTAGCAGAAACGCTTTCATCTCACGTTCTACATATATAGTATACAATCAAAACCGCAAGCACGTATTGGGTAATGGATTTCCAACTATGACAAGGTATGGATCCACCTTTCGCTCGTGTACCTCTAGAGAGGAATACACTGGGTTCAACAAGAACATCTTGCAACCCGGCCACACATGACCGACCACTCATTTCGCTTGAGTGTATCGAATGTATATCACCAACAGTTGGGATCAGCAACCGTTTCCCGAATGGGACAGCATCAACAATAGATTTTTAGAAATGAATGAAACTCTAGATCAGGTGATTATACACCCTACTTCGGTGCGACCGACTTAGCCATGCTGCCTGCCCGATTTCTGTCATTTACCGGATGTGAGGCTAGAAGCTACGCTTTAACATCACATCAGATTCACTTTGAATGCCACATTGTCAAATCCATCAAATCACCTATTGACGTCCTCAACCATACATTATGTGTTAGCTAAAAGAAGTTTCCTTCTCCGCTTCCACTCTTGGTAAGGTTGGAGAAATCAATATACGTGATCGTCTGGAAATACTCTGTCAGACATCCGTCCATACAAGTCATCCAGGAACAGGATGAACCGAAGGCACTATTCAGTACATCCATCTTAGGTAGTGTTATCTAAGATTTATACAATAGCCCTTGCACCTTACTCCGTCTTCAATTATCTTTGGCATATATGATTCGCAACGCTTATGCCAATACAGAGTGGTTCTTTGGATAATGATCCAACCGGTCTCTCCATATTAACAACGTTAAAATGGTCAAAACTTCGATAGTCTGTGATTTAACTATCGAATAAAAACAAGTGTGCAAACAACGATATTATTTCCATATGGAAATTTATATCGATCAAACATCATTCAACATTTATCTCTTAATTTCATTAATTTACTTATCTCATGTTTCCCTACGTTCAATATTCCTTATTTTCTAAATTGGGAAAATATACGTTATTAACAATGGAAAACATTTCCATTTCTTGTTTTCTTTATTAGAAAACATTTCTGGTTTCTTATTTGGAAAACATTTCCAAAGCTTCTTCATTGGACTTAGACAGATGTTTAAACAAACCATCGCGATGCCAACTCAAACAATTTCCTTTACTACCGAACCTTAACTATTCCTTAGTTAAAAACGAAGCCAATCAAGTTGGGGTAGAACTACCTCTCAGACCTTAACTGAACAACATTTCTAACTTTGAAATAGTCAAAGTTCACTTTATTCCTTTTTCTAACTTCCTAACTTAACCCTCCTTCTAATAAATCTCTATTCGATTGACTCTTATCAATTAACTCTATTGGACTAACCCCTATCAATTTACTCTATTGGACTAACACTATTGGATTAACTCTATTTGACTAATGCTATTGATTTACCCATTTCACTTACTCTTTTCGAATAAACTATATTTGATAATTCCTTTTACTTTCTATTCGAATAACCATATTCGATTTAACTCACTTGCTTCTATTCGAATAACTATATTCGATTTAACTCATTTGCTTCTATTCTAATCGATTAAACTAACATCGATTTTCTCCTTTCAACTTTATTCTCTCATCGATTAACTAACATCGATTAACTTCTTTTTAACTTTAACACTAATCGATTAACTAACATCGATTAACTTCTTTTTAACTTTAACACTAATCGATTAACTAACATCGATTGACTTCTTTTACTTTAACACTAATCGATTAACTAACATCGATTGACTTCTTTTACTTTAACTACGTTTTCCGTTACAACTATTTCCTTTTTATAACGTTCTATTTACCGTTACAAATATATCCTATTTATAACTTCTATTTACCGTTACAAATATATCCTATTTATAACTTCTATTTACCGTTACAAATATATCATATTTATAACTTCTATTTACCGTTACAAATATATCTTATTTATAACTTCTATTTATTTTCTAAATAAATATCCCCTTTTATAAAACCGTGTTCGTTTTATAAATAATTCCTTTTTTAAAATCCTTTGATTTTATAAAATTCCTTTATTTCAATATACATTGAAATACTTCTTTTTACATCCCAGGGTCTTTTATGATATTTAAAATATCGAATAACAATGATCAATATCATTCCAACACCCATAATCCATAACAGATTATATAACACATCATATATCACAATATATGAAAAAAACAGTAAAATAAATGTTGAGGAATCCAGTTGGATTCCTCCAACCTGTCTCCCTGCATCCACAGATGTTAAACAATATAGATAACATCACTTTCAGTTCTATATGATATATTCTGTTAAACAGAATCAATATAGAAATTCAACTAACTGACTAGCAGTTCAATCAAACAGTCAACATACAGTCAATCAGCCAATATCTAACAGTTCTAAAAATACAACATGAAATTATAAACTGTTCAGAGTTGGTGAGATTTACTCACATTGGAATGTTATCGTTAAAACGATAATTGTCGCTTGATTCTGACGGACGTTTTATTTCACCGTAAATCCCGACAAGCTCAAAATCATTTCCAACTAGTTCCATAACGTAGATCTCTTGGTTTCGATTCTAACATGACTTCTTTTGTCAGATTCTTGTTATCCTTAATTAACCCCGATTTAAAATAATTGCAGTTTATATTTTGTCTTCCATGTTTCTTCTAGTTCGACAATGAAAACCCCATTTCCAGAACTACTCATTTCTCACATCCTACCTAGGTTTTTTTTTTAGTCTGCTTCAGAATTTAAATTGCAATTCTTCGAAAGCAACACCCCAAGTCCAATGTTTAGATCCCTTACATAACATCCCTAAATTCATGTACACCAGTTGTTGAATTTCCCTTCTACAATGTACATACCACTACAGCTTGTTCTTTCCATACTCACAACATCATTTCTTTACTTCCCTTACTATATAATAGTAAGGTTTATACACTAACCCAACCACAAGATTAACAGTTATATTTTTTTTTTGTTAATTCTTCCCTTCTGATTTGCTCAACGCTATCCTCCTTTCTGTTAAGGATTACAGGTCGTTTATATTTCCTCAAAGTCGAACTCACGAACTCCAGTAAAACTCTTCCTCACGCCAACCCAACATATCACCATTACAGCAACCCATCCTGCGTCTACCAGTATTCAAAAGATCCTACCCAGTATTCATTCAACAAAAGAATCCCTCCAACAACATTTCCTTTTCTCCGACATGCTTTGAACAGCCAGCCGAGCATAACACCCTCATCACCCAACCTACAGCAAGACCGGCTCATCCCCTTCAACTCAGTCTTGTTCAAATGAACAAACCATCCTCACCAACATCCCGTACCTTTCATAAAACTGCTCCATCCATACTCCGCTGTTTCCATTTCCAAAACCTCCAACCTGCTCCTCGTACAAACCTCTATCAACCTCTCATCAGAAGACCAACTCGTTCTCCCCTTCACATTGAACTCGACCCTTATTCTTGGATCGAAATCTCGAGCTCCCCAACTCAGCTACAGGGAAAAACGCGACATTACTTATCACCGAACCCCTTGAAACTTGGCATTCCGATGCGGAATCACCTCGAAAACTCGAAGACGACCTCAGCACCATGAATTAAAAGCCTCGATTTCAGGATTCCCTTAACCCTAAGCCCCTGCGTTCAAAGTCGCACTCCAGAAAAGCACTTCGAGCTTCACGATTTTTATACCGGAATGAAGCTTAACCTCCCACGAAGCCAAGGATACAAGTTTTGGATTTTAAACGATTTAATATGAATTGATATAATTTGTGAAAGATCACGGTTTTGGTTTTTGAAAGAGGAAAGATTGCGGCGGAGTTTAGCTTTGACTTCTGAGGAAAAAGAATTAGGTTAGGGATTTGTTGGGGGGGGGTTATTTATAGCGCAATTGGTTTAGATATTTTAGCTGAGATATTTTCTATGTTATTGTATTGTATTATAACATTGTCACACATTTTAGTCTCCCACGAACACATGATAAAGCCGAATATGATGAAATTTGACACTCCGCTATATTATAATACTCTGAATTCAATAAAACCGGCTTCATCAAAATCTGAACTCACTTGTAAAAGCACTATTTTCACGTGTAAATAAAAATCGAAAAATATTAAATCGATTTTCAAACACTTCGATTCTTCAAAATAAATAAATTAATATTATTATTCACATTCAAATACGAATTTCATAAGCTTCGGAATCAATTTAATTTCATATTAAATTCTATATTCGATTCAGTTATTTTAATAACTCGTTTTATTTTTGAATTCAGTTATTCAACTTCAAATTAAATAATTAAATAAATTTAATATTATGACTCTAAAAATCCGGGTCATTACAGATTTCTTGTTTCCTATGACAAGTCATGCTTTGAATTTGTGTGCTTCATGCCACCTGTTTTGTAATCAAAACAAGCACTTGCACGATTTTGGACTTATACTTTGTTATTGATCGACCACATCAATAGCAGATTAGTTTAATCATTAGAAAATGAATTATAGTGAATTTAATTTTGAATTGAATAAAGTGTTTTCATAGGATCACTCTGGGATATATACAATTTTGAATCTCCATTTCATGAAGGCCTAACTCAGTGCGTAATTATTGTTCAGTCTTCTTTTATTGTAGTTTTGTAGATGAGAAGGCTTCGAGTTACGAGATTCCAATTGGATTTACTAGGGTGGTCTTTATTGGTGCGATGAGTTTGATCGGTGTATCGAGCATCTCGATTTTGCCAAATTTTCCAATATCATATTTTGAAGGCATAACCAGGCCAAGTGTATTGGCTTTTAACTTGTTTCTTTGTCGCGATGGACTCGCAATATATTTTCGGGGAATTATTCAACTCTTATGTCGTTGTATTGCCTCAGTACCGTGGGTCGTTACGAGTCCCAAGACCTTGATGTGATCAGTTTGTCGAGTTTCCTTGATTGTTGTTGACGTGCTGGAAGCTTTAACTTTGTCAGTCGAAGCTATTTGTGCTTTCCAATATTTACGAAGCCGCCGAGCTTTGTCAATACAATAGGAATTTCAACTTTACTGGCTAGTTTAGTGCTTCTACTTGGAGAAGTTTTATATCTTTGTGCCCCCGCTTGGGGGAGGAATTATATATTGTGCCCATGCTAGGGGAGGACTTGGAGACTTAGTTCCCCTACCCGGGGAGATCTTAGGATTTAGTGCCCCCGCTCGGGGAGCTCTTTGGATTTAGTGCCCCTGCTCGGGGAGGTCTTTGGATTTAGTGCCCCCGCTCGGGGAGGTCTTTGGATTTGGTGCCCCCGCTCGGGGAGGTCTTTGGGTTTAGTGCCCCTGCTGGGGGAGGTCTTTGGATTTGATGCCCCCACTCGGGGAGGTCTTCGCACTTCACTCGGGAGGGTATTGCTTTATTGCGGAGGGTTTTTCTCGTTATATCACATGAGGCTAGCGCTAGTTCCTTTGTCGGGTGCTTGACTTGGCAGGCTATCTCAATTTAGGAACTAAGACCTTGGATCTCTAATTCGGGAGAATGCCCTTTCGAAAAAAAGTTACAACCCTCTTAATTGCTTGTTGTGGCGCTTGTTCGCTATATCTTTGCGACTCTTCCATTCACTTTTCAAGGCGGTGCTTTTATATTTCCGCATTTGTAAGTGTCAATACTTACATCATTCGACGTTTGAATTAGTGTTGTTAGGGTCACTATGTTTTATCAGATTTTAAAGGAACAAGCGCTCGACAGATGGCCTGCAGTATGAAACCATCTTTTAAGCAAGTTTTGATTTAACATAAAATTTTGCAAGCAAGAAATTTATTTAGGTAGATATGCTTTTAATTATAGAGCTAATTGTTCAATACAGAATTTGTAAAATATTACAGACTGTTATATGAAATTCAAATACATCATGAAGTATAGCATGGAATAAAGTGGTGGCGATGATGATCGCTTATTCTGAGCTATTTAGATTAAAGTTCCAATCAACGTTAGTCAGTTAATGATCGTCCTTGTACTAACTCATGTTGGAGTTTCATTACTTTGGCTGATTTGATTTGTGGGTGAAGTTTGCCCTTGAGGCGCTGGAGCAGAATTTGAAGCTTGCGGATCTTTTATATACTGATGTAGCCTATTTTTCCTTATCAGCTCCTCGATGAGGTTCTTTAAGTGTCGGCATTCATTAGTCTCATGTCCAGGTTGATTATGAAAGTGACAGACCAAAATTCGCTGCTTTCTTAGAAATATTCAGCGATGATGTTTCTGGATAGTGTTTTGCATCTTTGGTAGCGAGATAGATGTTTTCCAGAGTATTATTTAAAGGGGTGAAATCAGCGAGAGTAAAGAAGCCAGTTTTCTTGCCATCTCGGTTATCTTTCCCGTCGTTTCCTCTTTTCTGACCTCTTGGATTTTTCTGATCGTATTGAGTAACAGCATTTTTGGGAGCTTTAAGAAGTGGGTTAGCATCAATAATCTGAAGAGGCACAGGATTATTGTCCACTCTAATATACTCCTCTGCTTTTTTATAAAAAAAATTCAAGCATGTTTAGCGCTTTCATTTTGATCCATCTACCAAAGTCGCTCTTCTCATCTATGGCGCCAATTAGAGACATTAGGATCATACGAGGCACGAGATTTCCCACTTCGGGCAAAGAAGTGTGGAATCTCTAGAGTAAGGCTTTAACAGATTCTCTCAAATTTTGCTTCATTGATGTCAGAGAAATAACATCCTCCTTCGTAGCTTGCAGCCTGAATTGCTCCTTGAATTTCAGAATCAAATCATCGTATCGGTTGACGGATTTTGGTGGCAGCCTTGTGAACCGTAATGATGTGACACCTTCTAGATAGAGAGGGAAGCACAAGAATTTGATCTCGTCCGTTGCTTTGGCTGCATTCATGTACCATTCATATCTATACAGGAAGTGATTTGGATCAGTAGTTCCGTTGTACGGAGACAGAGTCGGATGAGTGAACTTTTTAGGGAACTCAACTTTGTAGATTCTCTTTGTGAATGGATTTTTCTGGGGGAGAAGTCCCATTATCTTTCACTGTCATTGCGATCCATGCTATCTTTCATGATTTGCTTCACCATATCCGCGATATATTCCTTCGAGGCGTCTCGTTTCGGAGACCAGTCTTCGATCTCTTTTCCGGATGCTCGTCTTAGTGAGCAATCGCGATTAGAGGATCTAGGCCTTTTACCTCCTCTCTTGGCGGGACTTGCAACTCGTCGGGTATTTCGGTTGGAATGGCTTTTAGCCTTTGGCTTTGAATCCTGAATCTCAGCTTCATTCCTATTGCTTTCCCATCCATCGAGGACTTTTGAGGAGGAGTGGGATTTGCTTGAGCATTTAGAACAGCATTCCTCTTCTCCGTTAAAGCATCATTAGCATCCATCAAAGCTCTATTTGAAGTTTCCATGCGTTGATTTAAATTGGCAACAACGGCGTCTAGTTCAACTCCTCCAGCTCCACCTATTGAGTTTTCTCCAACTTCAAAGCGGTTGGTAAGTGGAGTGGCTTCGTTGTTAGTAACGTTCTCGTTTTCTTCAACGGCTTTACTTGCGGTCTTCTTAGACTTAACCATTATCTCAGACAAGGATTTGAATTTGGAAGAGAGTTCGTCGATTGACCTAGATCTTAGACTTGTAGAATCTATGGTAGAAGTAGGATTAGAACTTCAATGCAAGGCTCTTAAACTTGAGAGAGTGAGAGAAGGAAGTGTGAATGCGGCCCCACGGTGGGCGCCAAAGTTTTAAACCAAAAATGGTTCGAACACCAAAGTTGCTCTTGGAGCACTTCACCAAACGGTTAGATTATAAAATGGAGCCACGTAATTCAAAATAAAGAGCAAAAAGTAAGAACAAGAGAATTTTAGAGTGGTTCGGTCAATTTAGACCTATGTCCACTCTTGTAGCAATTCTCATTAGCATATTTGAATTTACAAAATACATGATTTGATTCACTCCATTCATCTTGTGATATTTCTCTCTCTTTTCTCTCCCTCTCTCTCTCTCTCTCTTTATGATCTAAATTTCGTTTGAATTTGCAAAGGACTTGATGAGATCTCTTGCTTTATGATGGTGGATGTATGAATCTTCGATCACTTTAGCAACTGAATGATCTTCATGGATTCCGCTGTGATTTAGCACTAGATCTAGGCTTTAGAGAGGATTAACGGATTAGAGATCACTTGAATTATGTTGGAGAGATTTCTAATGTAGTTTGAAGGAGATTTAATCCGTTTGTTGTTGCACGAACAAGATTGATCCTTGTAAGCCATTAATGGAGTTTGTAATGAAGCTTAGAAGGTTGAAGAGACGATTTGGTGGCCCTTAGGGGTAGAAGAATTTGTCCTCTCTCAAGTGTATGGTATGGGGGTATTTATAGTAGTGTTTTATGGGTAGTGGCATAATGGTAAATAAGGGTGTACAGCTGGCATACGCTCCTTTACAGCTGGCCTATGGCATGGATTCTTACGCGGCTTGATTATAACGACATGAGTTATGTAGTTAACTGCGGAACGTCATTAATGCATAAGTATCTTTGGCGGGGCGACATGACATGAATGCTTCGAATGGCGGCATACGGTATAAGATGCATGAACAACGCCTTGGTTTCATGTCGTTATGACGGCTTGGACTCATGTCGTATGAATAGTCCATTAATACCATGTTGCAAGACCGACTTAACATTATGTCGGCTAACCATATGAACATACGAACTGAAAGTGAAAGCAGGCAATGTCTTGAATGACCAACGACATGAGTTGCGCGTGATGGTCTGGAGAGACTTTGGTTTTAACACCTTGGCTTGCAGCATGTCGTGCCAATGACTTGGTTCCGTACTGTGAGAACGACATAGTCTGAACGACATGATATGAACGACATGGCAACACGTTAGCGCTGTGGTAATCCGTATGGCATGGCTAACGTCGTTCATGCGGTATTACTTCCATATGGGTTTGACATGCTGATGAACTCATATAGCTTTGCAACAACATCTTGAAATGACGTACTATTTTCTGAACTAGGTTTTCATAACAGGGTTAACAAAAAGAATCAATCACATTTAATAAACAAATTAATACGCTTGACCCAGAAGGGGATTCGACCGCCCCATAGGAGGAAGGTCGAACTAGGAGTAGACCATTCTCCTACGGAGGAGGTTGACTACCTTTATGTTCGAGGGTGGGAGAGAGGCACTCTTTGTTAGGGATTTTTATATGGTATTGCTTTCACAGACTGTGCATATTAAATCTAATTATTCCCACATTCCGCATACAAACAAGATACTATATAAAACCTATCCTCTCCCTTAAAACCCTACATTCATCTTCCTCTACACCTCCATTCTATCTCTCTGCCATTTTCTTATTTCCAGAAACAGGTTAGGTTTCTTCCCTTCTTCTAACTTATATTGTATGTCTTCTAATCTCAATTCTTATATATATATATATATATTCAATAAATTGTTGTGTATTGGGTTTTAATTATTGATGTAATAAAAGATAAACTTTCAAGTGTTGTACAGTTTCTGACAATGGTCTGATTTGCTTCCCTATAAAAATTGTAAATTCATATATGTGTGTGCAAATGCATAAGACTTTTTTTTAGGAAGGTGCAGACGCATGAGACCTGAGCATTGTAAATTAACGTGTTATAAATTTGTTTTAGTCACATACTAAATACATTTAAATTAGGCAAGTAGAAATTAAATGTCCCCATAGGAAATTTTATGTGTTTGAGTATTAATGGATTTTATAAATATTGATGATACATAGACACGCGGTTAATACTAACTTGTAGTAGAAGCCTTCTTGGAACCGACCGACATATCTAGCATCTACAAGTTAGTCGGGTTAATGTGAGAGATCTAGGTGTCAAGGGCCATCATAATTATTACACAGAGACGCGAGGTTAAGCCCAACTTCTAGTAGAAGCCTGCCAGGAACTGCCCGACAAATCCAACATCTACAAGTGGTCAGTTTAACGTGAGATGTCTTATGTGTGGATATATGTGTATGTGTGTATATATATATATATATATTTTGTGTGAAGTAGGAAAGAATTGAGAAGGTGTTAAGTGACTGACCTACTTTGTTTAGGTATTAAGTAGTTAGGACTAGGTTCGTTCCTAAGTTTCACTGCTTAGTTTAGCACCCAAGTCATGGGACCCGCCCTCATTAAGGTCTAAGTGGTCATTGAGTCTTCCTTTCTCTTATAAGGTACTAAATGGTCTTAATTAAAATGATAGACGTATGAGTAAGGTAGTTCTCCGGAAGTTGTCCACTTCTTGTCTTGGGGCCATGTGAGGGCATACCTAGGGATTGACCAATAAGAATTCCTACGAACACGTAAAAGTGGTCGCTTTTTTAAAGGGAAGTATTAAGTGGCAAGGAGTTCACCTGTAATGACGGCTAGACAATTACAAAGAGGTCCGCCGGGGAAAGGCATAAATTACGGTTAGTCATCTACCATCCTGAGGTAATAAGTGATTGCTTACTATCTCCCAATTTACATTGAGAGTATATTTAATGATGTTAACAAATATAAGCCGAGGTCTTAAGTGACTAGGGTCCATCTAAGATATTAAGTAATAGGGAAAGTCCGCCCATAAAAATGTATAGCAAATGGCCTTAAGGGATCAAAAGGGTAGTCCACCTCGTAGGGTATTAACCGATAATAGAATCCGCCATTATAAATAAACATGTGGGCCTCAAGTGACTTTAGCATAGTCCGCCTTATTAATACATGTATTTGTGTGTTGAATTTACGTAGACATAATTTGATGAATTTTTATTGCCATGTATAGAAAACAAACATTCCTTAAACTTATATGATTTTCATTCACAGGAATTTTTGTTCTGACCTCCCTCCCCTTAACATATAAATAGGTTAGTAGGTGGGAACGCTTTATTGATGCAGACATAGATATTGGAGTGTGACTAAGGAGGACCTCTATTTATTATTATCATTAGTATTATGTTTGACAATATTATTGTGCCCTTGGGATATAATTATTATTATTACTGATGTACCATTGTTGACAATTAAGATCTTGTGTAACCAATATTATTATGGGTTCTTTTGACTGTACATCAACTTGCTGTTATTATATTTTATCCCTTCCGCTGTGAGAATCTAATGTCGTTTTTAGTTTTCTATATTTATGTGAGCCTTATAGGAATTAACAATCCGTTTAGAGTGGCTCTAAGTTTCGATGGGCCTTTTCTGGATCAGAATTTAGACCCATTCCGGGCGGGTTGTTATAGGAATCATATAAACTCTGATTTTCACATAATATATGAAAAGATCAGTGAATAACATATGAGCATCTCATGCTAATTAAATAGACTAACTCCGATGTTTCCATTAATTTAGAATCCTTTGATTATAATATTGTGATTTGTAGGATTTAATATCATATAAACCAAGGGTCGAAACCATGGAAATCTTAGAAATTTTAAAAAGCATAGAAATATCAAAATGTAGGGACTCAGTAAAGAGCTCATAGTATAGAAATGAAATCAGAATAATAAATAAATCCTATGATATCCCCCAACTATATATATATATAAATCACGCAGGATTGTGAAATCATAAGCAAATCTCAGAATTCTAGAAAATCTAGAAAATAAGTCTGATTGGATCCAAAATAGTAAATTGCGTGTGCTTAAAAATACATGGCTCCTCAAGCTTTGCTTAGAACTATATACATACTCAAGTAATGACTTTACGACTCCCAATCAGGTGTAACTTGGTCCTCGATATGGTGAATACGTATATAAGGCACCTCTGGTCCTGGCTTTCCCTGAAAGAAAGTACTAACACCCCATATTTCTAGAATGTGTCACAGAATTCCAAACGGTAACTCTAAAAGTGAAAACAATACATCCACACTGCACGTTTCATTAATCGATTCAAGTCAACCTATTTCACCCTAAAAAACAGAAATAGCTTTAATCTGTGAGTCGAGAATTAACCGATATAATAAACCAGAGTGTCCCATACCACATGGTTAACGAAATCCTATGAACCATTACCTAGTGTTTTCGAAGGATGAAAAAACATGTACTTTTATATAGAAAAATACACTTTGGAAAATTTTGTTTAAATCGATTTAGGAAAATATACGAAAATCAGTTATTTTGTAAATCTCAATTATGATATGAAATATCTCTGTTTTAATGGTCAATAAGTATTTATAATAATATAGAAAGTATTTTCTTAAATAAATACTTATTTATACTAAAACTATTTTAAAATAGTTATAAAACACGTGCATGTGTACATAGAAATCTCAGAAGACCTCATGAAATAACACAGAAATATTACATGGAAATTCACTAAAATAAAACTATAGATTGGTGATAATTCAACAATCTTCATTATAGAACTAAGAAAAATAAAAAAAAAGAATCATGGAATTTGAAATCTATCTAAGTTACATGAAATCACTTAGATTTTCTCTTGAAAACAAGTAATAAAACCATTAGGAATTAACACCGGAAACACATGCACAAACGAACATAGGGGGGCGACCTCCCCTCATACCTAGGTTGAGCTAGAGGTCAACCTAGTTTATCTAAGAAGTTGATCTACGGGACGACAACTTTGGGGATCTTGGTTGACCTCTTGGTCGCAGTTCACTTCAAGTCAGAAATCAGCTCTAGTTGCAACTTTCTGATATATTTTGAATGATAAGATGACCTCATAATGGTCTAAAGATCGATAGACACAAGCTAAAACAACAAATCTTTTAATCAAAACAAATTCATATAATTCCAACAGGAAATGGAAAAGATATACAACCCAAACATGGATTCAGATCTCGTGTATAACGTCTCGAAACTTCAGAAAAACAAATACTATAAACAACGAATTTCCCACAAAACGAACACAGATTCTAATTACATAGCTTGAATCAAGTTAGAAAGTATGAGAGAAATATCACCATGGATTTATAACAAGAATTTGAAAAAGTATGTGTAATGTCCCGTATATTTACAGTATAATAATTTATTTATTTAATTATTTATATAGTGATTTAGAGAATTTAAATAACTTTGAATACTTAATTAATATAATAATTAAATAATATATTTAATTTTGAAATAATCAGTATTCGCTGAAATGGCAATATTGTGTGAATTGGGAAATTCAAAATATATATATTCAGTTTAAAATTGAATTATGATAACGAATATATTATATAAACGAAGTTTGAACGTATAATTATATTATAATTAAAATCATGCTCGAAATGGCGCGGCAGTTCGCTATTTGGCGATTTGAACTTCAACTAAATGTACAGGGTCCGTTATAAATCGGATTTCTGTGAAATAAGAAACGTATGGAGCTGGTGAAGTATATTTTTCTAGTGGAAGAGAAAAATCGGGATTTCATCGGGTAGATTTTGAGTTATGTCCAAATCAAATTTTTGAAAAGTCGCTATGGAATTCCTTTATAATATATATCAATTTATTTATATTTTTAAATGGATTTTAAATATAATCGAATATCAATGTAACACAGGATTTGGAATATCGAGTTATAAATCCCATATGGAGCTGTGTGATATTCTATGTGAATAAATATATACGACAATATTTATTTATAAATATTTAATTTAATTATTTTTAAGTATATTTATATATTTAAATGGGTTATTTAGAGCGTTAAAAATAGCCAGTTTTGCAAACAAGCTCCGTTTTTTGACGAAACTAATTTTGTAGGATCTGTAATATTAAATTATTATTAGATTCCAAGTTTCGTGATTTTTGAGGTCAGTGTGTGGCCGTACGGATTTTTAATGTGAAAAACAGTCAGTATTTTGACGGCTAAAAATACGTTGTGTGAGCAAACAGAGTCGGAATTTGACGAAATCAGTTTCATTGGGTCCGTAATGTCAAACTGTAGCCGTGTGACCATTTTCATGATTTTTGGATATCGTGTGTGATCACATGGATTTTTAGAAAGAAAAAATGGATTAATATAAAATATAAAAATAATATCCCTTCACTATAAATACCCCTCTCTTTACTCTAAACCCTTATTCTTTAACTCCACCAGTCAAAGATATTTCCACCGCCAGTTCTTCCTCAAAAACCAACAAATCATGACAATGAAAAATTCAAAGAAATAGAAAGAAAATTCCATAAATCTTAATTAATATATATTCGAGTTCCTGCTGTTATGCTCTTCGATTGGGTAACCCTTCTGTCGTGCTCGATCATACTGGGTCGACGCTCGTTCTTGTTCTGCGATTTAGGGTTGGCGATTGTGGGTTCTTGAAGCATCAATGGTAATTTTGATGTTAGATTTGGATTCAGGCAGTATTTTAGCACCTGCATACAATCTTTTGAGGGATTCAAAGAGGGAAATTGTCGATTGAAAGACTAGGAGGGCTCGACACAGTAGTATCAACGCGTTTGATTTCTGAGTTAGAGTTCAATTTGAATTCGATGAGTTGTAGAGGGAGTATGGGTAGTGAGAATGTTGGTAATGGAAATTCTGTTTTGCGTGTTCCTGGAGCAAGAATTTGGGAACGACAATGTCTGTTGGTTTATTGAAGTTGGCCATCGCAAGTAGCAGGGATGAACGGAAATACTGATAAGGGAGGAATTAAAACTGGAGCATGTTTTTCTTGTATGGAAAAGGAGCCACAGGAGGATGCAGTGATGTTTTACGGATGGGAAGGAGAAATATGTTGAAGAGTTTGCTGAAGGGAAAACGTGATGATGGGGAGAAACGATGTAAGAATATGCGGATCATGGCATAAGGAAAAAGAAATTGGAGATGGAGTTAGATTAGCATGAGGGAGGAAGAAGCGTTCAAAGTCTTCAATACTGGCGTGTTTTGAGGGGCGTTTTGGGAAGTTTTTATTTTCTTTTATTTGTAAAAATCGGGGGAGCAGTTAACTGTTGGAAGTGGGGCTGGTGGTTTCAATGTTATGGCGAGAAAGGAGAAGGAGGAATGGTTGAGAAGAACTTGTGGTCATGAAGGGATAAGGGGGCAGCAGGATATTTGATGAACAGGGAAGAAATGGTTCACCAACAAAACGTAATTTGGGTGGATAAGCATGGTAATTAAGAAAATTAACGGTAAATAGTTAATATATATTTAATTTGAATCATATAGGATTGTAATGATCATATCTTTATCGTACCTGATCAGAAGTACAAAAAATTTGATCCGTCGGGATCATATGGACTAGAGCTCCATAATGGAACTGACTAGAAGTGGATTGGAGTCCGTTACAATTTATAGCAAAATAAATTGTCTGTCTGAATTAACAGACGCAAATCGTTATTTAATGGTTAACGCGAAATGTGCGTAAAACTCACCAACTCTGAATAGTTATATTTTTATAACATATTATTAGAAATGATAATTATCTGTTGATTGCTGTGTGTTAACTGTTTGGTTGAATTGCTTATGTATTGGCTGAAATTATAGATAATGATATATATAAATCGTTAATCAAATATTGATTCTGTTAGCAAAATATTTCATATTGAATGAAATCGATGTTGATTATATTGTTTAACATCTGTGATGCAGAGAAATAGGTTGGAGGAACCAACTGGGTTTCTCAATATATAAAATATTGTTTTGTTTCATATATTGTGATATATGATGTGCTATATAATATGTTGTTGATTTGTGTGTTTGAATGATATCGATCATTGTTATTTGGTATTGTAAATACCGTAAGACTGGAATGTAGAAAGGGGGATTTTCAAAGTATATTTTGAAAATAAATTATTTATATAAAATCAATGGATTTTATATATAAAAGGAAAAGGATTTTTTTAAAAGGAAATAATTGTAAAATAAAAGAGTTATAAAAGGAAAATATTTGTAAAACAAATAAAAAGGAAAATATTTGTAAAACAAATAAAAAAGAAAATATTTGAAAAACAAATCTAAAAGGAATATTTATTTAGAAAATAAATAGAATTATAAAAGGAACATTTATTTAGAAAATAAATAGAATTATAAAAAAAAATTGGAAAATTAAAAGAATTTTATAAAAAGAGAATTTTAAGTTTGAAAGGTTTAAACCCGTGCTTCGCACACGGGTATAACATGGTATAGATTTAAAGCAAAGATTTTAAATAGAATCTGTTCTAACTGATAGATTGAGAAGATTAATTTATAAATAATATTTTATAAAATAAATAAAATATTTATCATTGGATAAATAGAATATATAAGTCAGAACTTATATAGAGAAGTAAGAATTGATTTCAACATCGCTATTTGAAACTGAATATAGACGTAGAGTTAATCAAAGGAGTTAATCAAAATGTGTTAATCAAAATGAGTTAGAGGAGTTAATCGAATTATAGTTAATCGATTAAAGTTAGAGTTAATTGATTAGAGTTAATCAAATAGAGTTAATCAAATAGAGTTAACCAGTTAGAGTTAACCAGTTAGAGTTAATCAGTTAGAGTTAACCAGATAAAGTTAATTAGTTAGAGTTAATCGATAGAGTTAATTAAATAGAGTTAATCGAATATAAGTTATTCGAATAGAGTTAAATAGAGTTAATCAAATATTAGTGATTTGAATAGAGTAAAAAGGAGTTATCGAATATCTAATTCGAATAGAGTAAAAAGGAGTAATCAAATATTAGTTATTCGAATATAGTTAAAAGGAGTTAATCGAATATAGTTTATTCGAAAGAAGTTAATCGAATATTACTTATTCGAAAGCGAATTAATCGAATATAGTTTATTCGAAAAGAGTTAATCGAATATTGTTATTTGAAGAAAGGAGTTACCGAATATAGTTATTTGAAGTGAGTTAATCGAATATTAGTTATTCGAAGTGAGTTATTCGAATATAAATTATTCGAAGAGAGATAATCGAATATTAGTTATTCGAGGAGAGTAAATCGAATACAAGTTATTCGAAGGGAGTAAATCGAATATTAGTTATTCGAAGGAGTTAATTGAATAGAGATTACTCGAAAGAGAGTTATACGTCGAATTCGATTATGTCGAATTCGGGAAAGTATTATTTACTTTCCGGTTTTTAATCAAGATTTGTTTATTTACTAATAAATTAGTTGTTGGTTTATTTATTCAAAATAAGAATTTAAGTTAGATTTCTAAGTTAGATATTTTAGAAGTAGGGTTTATAACGTTAGCGTTATAATAAATGTTTTTCATAAAAGAAATGGATTCATATTCTGAATCCGAGAATTTGCGTAAGCAAATGATTGTAAGAATTGGAGCGGTGAGCTTTGTCTATTGGAAGGTTAAGAACGTTGTTCAGTTAAGGTCTGAGAGGTAATTATACCCCAACTTGATTGACTTCCTTACTTAACTAAGAAATAGTTGAGGTTCGATGACGAGAGTTAGTTAGAAATACAGTTAAGTAACAAGCGATTAATGAATTGAGCGGTCGTAACGATGTTTTATACAACGTTAGTTTGGAATCCATATAAATGAGTTGGAAACGTTTTCCAAATATAGAATTAGAGATATTTTTTGAATATAGAAAATGGAATGTTTTTATTTATAAGGAATTAAGAAATGGAGTTAAGCTAAATTAGAAACTGACAGGAGACTAGTTAAGTTGAATGGTTTTCTAAGTGTCTATCTGATGTTGGTTTCAACCTCCGGGATTTGATACTTAGGGAATTGTTCTCATTCTAGTTTACAATCAGAGACTGATAGATGTAGAAGAATAGTGATATGTGAATAAGCAAATGGAAATGTTTTCCAGTGTTAATAAAATATATTTTCTAAACATAGATAATAAGGAAATATGAATGAATATATATATATATGGTTGATGATTTGATCGACAATTCCATTTGGAAATAAGATCGTTGTGTATACACGGACATTTTTCATTTGATATTTAAATCACCGACTATCAAAGTTTTTCACCATTTTAACGGTGTTATTACGGAGAAACCGGTTGGATTATTATCCGAAGAACCACTCCGTATTGGCATAGCGTTGCAAACCAAGTATGCTGAATATATTGAAGACAGAGTAAAGTGCAAGGGCTGTTGTATAAATCTTAGGTAGAGATTGCCTATGATGAATGTACTGAATAGTGCCTTCGGTTTGTCCAGTCCCAGGACAACTTGTATGGACGAATGTCTGACAGAGTATTCCTAACAAATCATACATTTTGATCTCTTCAAACGTATTACATTGGTGGCGGAGGAATTCGTTTCTCTTAGCTTCATACCCATGATACTGTTAGGGAAATCGATAATGATTTGGTGGGTATGACGATGTGGTATTCCAAATAACTGAAGATATGATATGTAAAAAGATAAGCGTAGCTTCTAGCCTCACATCCAGAAATGACAAAAGCCGGGCAGACAACATGACTATGTAGGTCGCACCTATTAGGGTGTATGATCACCTATCTAGAGAATATTCATTTGCTTCTTAAATCTATCAATGCTGTCCCTTATCGGGAAACAGTTGCTGATCTCAACCGTTGGTGATATACATTCGATACACTCAAGAGAAATGAGTGGTCGGTCATGTGTGGCCGGGTTGCAAGATGTTATTGTTGAACCCAGTGTATTCCTCTTTAGAGGTACAATATCAGAAGGTGGTTCCATACCTTGTCATAGTTGGAAATCCATTATCTAATAAGTGCTTGCGATTTTGATTGTATACTATGTATATAGAACGTGAGATGAAAGCATTTCTGCTAGATGATTATTATATTGCGGTTGATAGACACTATTATAATATCAAAAGAATTT